>CM038678.1:289354307-289954307 GCA_021605205.1 Aegilops longissima
CAAATGGATCGGTCAGGTTCATAGAATGAACATCCTGGGTCATAAAATTTACTAGATTATGACCACAATATGTTGTAAATAGAAGCACGACACGTTCAGAAGCTCTTTTGCCCACCTGAAACTTCTTTTTTTGCTCTTCCACATACCCATCCGTCAAAACCATGCTGCTGATAAACTTAAGCCTGATGGACAATAGTAACCTTGCATTCAGCAGGAAGAATGTGACAAATCTAGTGTTTGCATGGTTGGCTACATATCGTTCTAGCATTATTGTCTTCAATCGAATCTCATGAGAAGTGAGAAAGTCCCGATGCTTACGAATCCACCGATTGGTTACAACTTTCTTACCCCGTCCTGTTGCCTAAATAGACATGAAGATTGAAAACAGTTAAGGTCTAAAAAAAGAGTGTCAAAAGAGCAACAACTGAACGGTTATTGTAGTACACTATATGCGGGCTTCCAATGTGCGTGAAATTATCACCTTTATATACAACTTATCCAGACATGGAAAGCATTGCAGCAAGCCAATAATCTTGTTTAGATCAAAACTATTCATTTGGATATATAAGATCTTGACAGAATCCAGCACCATTGATAGGCCATCCATGGAGAAACTCTTGATTGAGCATATAACATAATATTAGTACAAAATGTGTACTCCAAGATGACATATAACTTATGCGCAGAAATTTAAAATGCAGCTTATGGTTACAAGTGTAGATGATAATGAAAGTACCTGAAGAACTGTGGAGCCAAACACCATATTGAAATGAGCACAGAGATCATGTATTACACCCAAGGTCTCCAGTTTAGGCGTAGAGAGGACGGTTATTTGCAACAGTGAATAACTAGAATCAAGGATCAACCTTTGAAGTGCAGGGGCATCTTGGATGATGAGCTGCCTTATGTCAAAACAAATTCCAATTCTTACAAGGTTAGGCGACTTTATTTGGAGACAACTGCTAGCTCTTGAGAACTACGTTGGTTTTCCCTTGAAGAGGAAAGGGTGATGCAGTAAAGTAGCGTAAGTATTTCCCTCAGTTTTTGAGAACCAAGGTATCAATCCGGTAGGAGATCACGCTCGAGTCCCACGCACCTACACAAACAAATAAGAATCTCGCAACCAACACGATAAAGGGGTTGTCAATCCCTTCATGGTCACTTACGAGAGTGAGATCTGATAGATATGATAAGATAATATTTTTGGTATTTTTATGATAAAGAGAAATAAAGATGCAAAGTAAAATAAACGGCAATAAAAATAGCTAAGTGTTGGAAGATCAATATGATGGAAGATAGACCCGGGGGCCATAGGTTTCACTAGTGGCTTCTCTGAAGAGCATAAGTATTTGTAGCGACCCGATCTCAGATGGTCAAGTCTCTGTGTTTCAGTGTCATCCCTGGATCAGTAATGCTGACACACACAGTACTCGAAGGATTTATAACAGAGTGGCAATCACACACTTATTACATCAAATGTATCCAAAAGAGAACTTATTACAATAATATGGCTTAAGGCCATCTAATGCGATAACATCGGAAGGCTTGGAAGATAAAGTGAGTCCATCAACTCCAACGGCTTAGCTGAGCTGCACGGCAACGACCTAACGAACCTTAATCCTCGTCTGAAAAGTCTGCAACATGATACGTTGCAGCCCGAGAATGGGTCAGCACATAGATATGCTGGCAATATAACACAATAGAGCAGGAACAAAATAATGCTATAACTACATGCATATATGGCTGGTGGAAAGCTCTATGGTTATAGTTTTGCGAAAAGCCAATTTTTTCCTGCAACAAAGGAATATATTTTAATTGAACTATCATGGTGGTTGAAACATTGAGAAGGTATAACCCCAACTCAATCCCAATTAAAGTAGTTAACAACTCAACAATATTAATTAAGAGTGATGAGATACATGTGATAACTCAAGTACTAGATACTCACAATTGTCAAAACCGGGGACACGGCTAACCATGATTAGATTGTACACTCTGCAGAGGTTTGCGCACTTTTCCCCACAATACTCAATCGCCTCCGTAGATTTCTCGCACTACATGGTGTTTGAGAAACGGATGACCGAGACACAGTCTTCGTAAACATTAACTCTCTACTCCGGTAGACCATACCAAACCTACAAAACCCACTACCCGCTGATCTACCTCTTCAAGAGCTTCACGTAACTTACTCAACTATGCTAGAGCCCATAGTAGCTTGTGGCTGCACACGGAAGTTTCTAGCATGAATAATCTCAGTTCCCTTTGAGCACAGGTGGCGGTCCATAGGAAGATCACACGGGTACCCGGATTTCAAAAAAAAACTGAGACAACTTTGGGTTCCCTGTGCCTCAATCCACCCAGATGTTAATTTAAGTTGCCACCTTAAGTTGAACCATTAATTAACAATCTCACATCTGTCATGGAATTCAATCAAACCCAACCACGTCTACGAGCATAGCATAGCAGTATAAGAAAAGCGTAGAAGTAACTCCCAAGGGTTTGATATAACAGGGCAATAGGTTCTACCTCAACTACTACTTCCCAACCCACAAGTTAATGACATCCTAATCATGCAATGTTTGTGGATTGAGCTAATGCATAAAAACTGGGTATGAAAAGAGTATGATCAAAGTGTTACTTGCCTTGTTGACGATCCGTGAATCCTAGAGACTCGTAGTAACACGTTTCGCACTCCGGGAATTCTATCGCAAGCAAACAATAACATACATAAGCAACAAGCATAGATGCACAAGCAAAACTCGAATAAAAGATATTGACCGGAGAGTTCAACTTAAGAACTCCGGTTCGCAAAAAGAATCAAACCAAACGGAGCAACAAAACTCAATAGGCGAAAGAAACAAGTTCTGTTTATTAATCTGAACTAGGGTCAAATTTTACAGAGGCAAAAACTTGTTTGAGTTGATTATTTGGAAAGAGGGTTTCGAGACGAAACTCTAGGCGCTTGAATCGCCTGATTCCGATAAACGAGCGAAAAGTTAAACTAGATCTAAAATTGGATCAGAATCATGATCAGAAAAATCGCGGAATAAATTCGAGAAAAAGAAAACTGATGAACAGATTAACGAACGGACGCTCGTTAACTGAACCTAAATGAAGAACGCGTTCGTTAAAATGAACGAACGAGCGAACGCTCGCTAAATAAATAAACCGGAGGAAAATCGATCTATTTAAAAAACGAAAACTAGGGTTTCGAAAAAAAATAAACCGGACGGTTTTTAAAAAAAACCGGCGGTCTCTGATCCGGCGGATAACTCCGGCGAGAGGTTTAGCGAGGCGAGGCTCCGGCGGGGCGTGGGGTGGCGCTGGCGGTGGGGCTTGCCGGGCGACGGAGGCGGCGGCGGCGGCCGGAGGCGGCGGCGGCGGCTCGGGGCGGTTTTCAAGGCGGCGGTGGTGGTCTTGGTGGGTGGTGGTGGCAGCGAGGCGGTATTTAAGAGGGGGGCTCGGCTTGGTGGAGGGGCAAGGCGCGCGGAGGCGGAGTCCGGCTTGGACTCGGTGTCGGGTCGGCGGGCGGCGGCTGGCGTCTTGTGCAGGGAGGAGGCGGCGGCGGTGGGCCGGGCTTGCTGGTGGGCCTTTGGCCTGTCAAGTGGGGATTTTTAAATGTTCCATGACAGAAAAACTTTTATAAAATAAAATAAAAATCTAAAAATGCCAAAATAAATTTTCACCGTCTAAATGAAATATTTAGAACGATATGAATATTTTCTTGGCCCTAAAATGCAATTTTTGAAAATGTGCAATTTTTCTAACGCGAATAAAATCCCAAATAAACTCAAATAAAATCCTACAAATTATTTTAACATTTTTCCTCCAATATTTCAATTATTTTGGAGAAGTCATATTATCTCCTCTCAATTATTTTATTATGAAATATTTTTCCGGAGAGAAAAATAATTAAAATCAAAATCCTCGTTTTCGCTATTTGATAAAAATCAAATGTGAAAACCGGAAAATCCCCAACTCTCTCCGAGGGTCCTTGAGTTGCTTAGGATTTCAACGATTGCGGAACAAAGATGAAATAAAATATGATATGCATGAATGACCTATGTATAACATTCCAAATTGAAAATTTGGGATGTTACAAACCTACCCCCCTTAAGATGAATCTCGTCCTCGAGATTCGGGTTGGCTAGAAAATAGGTGCGGGTGGTCCTTGCGAATATCATCCTCTCGTTCCAAGGTGGCTTCCTCCTCGGTATGGTGGCTCCACTGAACTTTGCAAAACTTGATAACCTTGCTGCGGGTGACTTGGCTGGCAAAGTCAAGAATCTAAACTGGCTTCTCTTCATAAGTCAGATTATTGTCCAACTGAATCGCCTCCAGGGGCACTGTATCTCTTAACGGTATATCGGCCATCTCAGCATGACACTTCTTCAACTGTGAAACGTGGAACACATCGTGAACTCCTGACAATCCTTCAGGTAACTCCAACTTGTAGGCAACTTCTCCCATCCGTTCCAAAACACGGTACGGTCCTACAAATCTCGGGGCTAATTTTCCCTTAATTCCAAAACGTTTCACCCCTCGCAAGGGTGATACTCGCAGATATGCTCTTTCTCCAATTCCATAGTTACCTCCTTGCGTTTCGCGGTCCGCATAACTCTTACGCTGGGTGAGCAATCTTGATCTATCACGGATCAGTTTAACCTTCTCTTGAGACTCCTTGATCAAATCTGGTCCAAACAATCGACGGTCTCCTACCTCATCCTGCATCGGTGGTGTTCTACATCTGCGTCCATACAGAGCTTGAACGGTGCCATCTTCAAACTGGCCTGGTAGCTATTGTTGTAGGAGAACTCTGCGTAAGGCAAATTGTCATCCCAACTAGATCCATAATCTAGCGCACAGGCTCTGAACATGTCCTCTAGAATCTGGTTGACTCTCTGTCTGTCCATCTGTCTGCGGGTGAAATGCTGTACTGATCTCCAATCTCGTCCCCAAAGTCTGATGTAACTGATGCCAAAACTTTGAAGTAAACTGTGTTCCTCTATCTGATACGATGGTCCTCAGAACTACATGCAAACATATGATCCTGGTCATGTATATCTTGGCCAACTTCGCACTTGTATAGGTTGTTTTCACTGGGATGAAGTGAGCCACTTTGGTCAAGCGATCCACTACTACCCATATTGAATCATATCCTGCTTTGGTCCTGGGCAATCCGGTGATAAAATCCATGCCAAGTTTTTCCCACTTCCATTGGGTATCGGCATAGGCTGTAATAGTCCTGCTGGCTTCTGATGCTCTGCCTTCACTCTCTGACATACATCACATACAGCTACATACTCGGCAATATCCTTCTTCATACCAGTCCACCAGAAATGTTCTTTCAAATCCAAATACATCTTGGTGTTTCCGGGGTGTATCGAGTATGGTGAGGCATGAGCCTCCTGAAGTATTAACTTCCTGATCTTTGGGTTATTAGGCACATAAACTCGATCCTCAAGCCATAAGGTATCGTGATCATCCTCGCGAAAACCTTTGGCCTTTCCTTTGCTCATCTTCTCCTTTATCTCAGCAATCTCTTTGTCTTCCTTCTGATCTTCTTGAATCTTGTCCAACAATGTAGACTGAACTTCCATTGTTGCAATGAAATCTCTTGGAACAATGTCCAACCGAAGTTCCATGATATCCTCAGCTAGCTCCTTCGGCAATCCCTTACTTTCAAGGATATTAGCGTAACTCTTCGGCTCAAAGCGTGCCTGCTCGACATTGGCCTTTCTCGGATGATAGTGTAGCTTCATATCGTAATCCTTTATAAGTTCCAACCATCTCCTCATCGAGGTTCAACTCCTTCTGTGTGAAAATGTACTTCAAACTCTTATGATCCGTGTACACATCACAACAGTTTCCAATAAGATAATGTCTCCAAGTTTTCAATGCATGCACTACGGCTGCTAGCGCCAAATCATGTGTGGTATAGTTTAACTCATGAGGCTTCAGTTTTCGTGAGGCATACGAAACAACCTTTTTGTCCTGCATAAGCACACATCCAAGTCCCAAGCGTGAGGCGTCACAATACACTTGAAACTCCTTATGTATATCTGGCAATGTTAGCACTGGGGCTGTAGTCAAACGTTCCTTCAATTCCTGAAAACTTGCCTCGATCTTTTGTCCATTTAAACTTAGTATCCTTCTTCAGTAATTCAGTCATTGGCTTGGCAATCTTGGAAAAATTCTCAATGAATCTCCGATAATATCCTGCGAGTCCAAGGAAACTGCAGATCTCGCCAACTGAAGTGGGTGCCAACCATTCAAAGGATCGATGAACCTTCTTTGGGATCTCTTGCTATACCTTCTCCTGATATAACATGTCCAAGAAATCCAACTTCCTTCAACCAAAACTCGCACTTGCTGAATTTGGCGTATAACTGGTGTTCCACGAGTTTCGAGAACTAAACATAAATGCTCCTTGTGCTCCTCTTCGTTCTTCGAGTATACCATAATATCATCAATAAACACCACAACAAACTTGTCCAAATATTCCATGAACACCTTGTTCATCATACTCATGAAATAGGCAGGGGCGTTAGTCAGTCCAAACGACATGACCGTATACTCGTATAATCCATACCGCGTGGCGAACGCTGTCTTTGGTATATCCTTCTCTCGGATCTTCAACTGGTGGTATCCCGATCGTAGATCAATCTTCGAAAACACCTTGGCTCCTTGCAACTAATCAAACATATCATTGATCATCGGTAGTGGATACTTGTTCTTTATCATTACTTCATTCAAGGCTCGGTAATCAACAACCATCCTCAGGGATTTATCCTTCTTCTCCACCAAAAGTACTGGAGCTCCCCAAGGCGATGAACTCCTTCTAATGTATCCTTTCTCCAACAACTCCTTGATCTGTTTCTTAATTTCCTCCAGATCATTTGCGGGCATCCGATAGGGTCTCTTGGATATTGGCCCGGTACCTGGCAATAGTTCTATTAGGAACTCGATGTCTCTATCCGTTGGCATGCCTGGTAACTCCTATGGGAAAACATCCGGAAAATCCTTTACTACCAGTACTTCCTCCTGAACAACTCCCGTGAGGGCATTCACTTGGGTCCTCCTAGGCACATGCCTAGATACATACTTAATCCTTTTTCCCTCCGGGGTGGTAAGATAAATTGATTTTCTAGCACAGTCAATGCTTCCTCCATACTTTGACATCCAGTCCATACCTAATATCATATCCAATCCTTGAGACTCCAAGATAATTAGGCCAGACGGAAAAACATGTGTGCCAATGGTTAGGGGTATCTGGTTGCACCATCGGCTAGCCATGTACTCTGCTCCAGGCGAGCTCACTAAAAGAGGGGTCCTAAGGGTTTGGGTTGGTAGCTTAAACTTATCCACAAATCCCCTTGATATGTATGAATGTGATGCACCAGTATCGAAAAGAACAAGAGCGGTAAATGACTTAACCAAAAACTTACCTATTACCGCGTCCGGCTGCTCTTCAACTTCCTCCACGTTAACGTGGTTCACTTGTCCTTTGTTGAATGGATTGGGCTTCTTCCCAACGCTCCCATTTCCGTTCCCATTCCTTCCTTCAGGGAAATCATTGGCATAGTGCCCTGTCTTCCCGCACTTAAAGCAAGTAACTTGACTTAGGTCTCTTTTGGCGGGTGTAGATGGGTTGGAGCGGTTCTGATTGTTATTAACTCCGTTCCCATTTCCGTTCTTGGCACCATTGTGGTTGTGTGATCCTCCTCCAGTGTGGTTGTGACCTCCATGGTTATGAACAAGTCCTCCCGAGTTCGGGGTTAAGCGAGGCTTCTGCTGAGCTCCTGAGTTATACTTCCCTTGTCCATACTTCCTCATGCGGCTCTCAATCTGCTGCTGCTTCCCTTAATCATAAGGGCCTTATCTACCAACTCCTGGTAGTTGTTGAAAGTTGCCACCATCAACTGCATGCTCATCTCATCATTCAGCCCTTCCATAAACTTCTCCTACTTCGCGGCATCTGTGGCCACATCATCAGGGGCATAGCGTGATAACTTGCTAAAATCATCCATGTACTGAGCCACAGTACGGTTCCCCTAGCGTAGGTTGCGAAACTCGCGCTTCTTCATCTGCATGGCTCCAGTTGAGACATGGCCGTGCGAAAAGCTTGCTGAAACTGGTCCCAAGTGACATTGGCTATAGGAAAAGTAGCCGTGTAATTTTCCCACCATGCGGCTGCTGGTCCATCCAATTGATGTGTGTCAAAACGCACCTTCTCAGCATCTGTGCATCCTGCGGTGGTTAACTCCCTTCCAATACGGCGTAGCCAATCATCAGCAACTATTGGCTCGGTGCTACTGGAAAACACCGGCGGTTGTAACCTTAGGAAACAGGCTAAGTTGTCCACTAGCGACGGGTTATTGTTGTTGTTATTGCCCTGGTTCTGAACTAGCAATTGCATCAAGGTATTCTGCTGCTGGATCAATTGGGTGAGCTCCGGTGGAAAAACAAAACCGGTGTCACGTCTCGGAGGCATCTGATGGGTTTAGATGGAAGATATTAGAATAGAAAAAGGTCTAGCGAGAAAACACTACCCATATGCACATGAGGCAAACACAATCATTTCACTCAATCAATCAAGCAAGGGCATACAAACGGTCTAGGACTATCGAAAAAGTGCACAACTACTACTGGATACATGGGGGAAATACTACTAATATATGGTGGTCATCAAGAAATTTTGATCGGTGGAAGACTCCATGATGTCTGCTCCAGCTTCGTCTTCGTAGTCATCATCACTTGGATCGGAATCGGTGTCATCGATGATGATGTAGTTGTCCGGGCAAGTGGGGTCGTTGTCTTCTTCTTCCAGTGCTGATCCTCTCATGAATACTCCGATCTTCTTGACTAGATCGTTGTTCTTTTCCAGTAGTGTCTTGATTTCCTCCTCATATCCATCGCGTGTAAACTTGAGTTCTTCCTCCAGCTCGATGATCCTGGTCTTCGCCTTCTTCATCTCCATCATGTCTGCGCACATCTGGTTCTCCTGACGTCGAATGTGCTGGTTTAGCTCCTGGACGAAAGCTGCAATGGATATATCCTTCTTGGTGCTGATTACTTCCCATTTCTCTTCTTGGCGCCCACATATTTGATAGATGGTGTCCTTAAGTTCGCTGTTGTAGACTTCTCCAATGCGTCCCATGGTAATGTGGGCTGCCATGCTCTTGCCTAGACTCCAGGTGGGTGCTTCGAAAGAAAACTCTATGGGCATAGAAGTTGGCGAGAACGTCCTTCCTGGAACTTGTACTTGAATCATCCAGCGCTCTTCTTCTGGTAAGGTGGCATTGTACGTCCCGGTGAAGCTTGGTATTCCAATATTCAAGTACCTAGTGACTTCCTTCAAGTGGCGTTCAAAAGGTGTGTCTTCATCCGGTTGTGCAAACTTGTTCTTCATCTCCGTCATCCTAAAGAGTGGAAAAATGGAGAGGAGTCAGAAATGAGTAGAGAAGAGTGACCTATGGTTTATCTTAGTGGTCGTGTCCTACACTCTGCGTGTGCTCTGATACCATCTTGTAGCGACCCGACCTGAGATGGTCAAGTCTACGTGTTTGATGTCATCCTGGATCAAGAATCTTGACACACAGTACTCGAAGGACTTATAACAGAGTGGCAATCACACACTTATTACATCGAATGTCTCCAAAAGAGAACTTATTACAATAATATGGCTTAAGGCCATCTAATGCGATAACAGCGGAAGGCTTGGAAGATAAAGTGAGTCCATCAACTCCAACGGCATAGCTGAGCTGCACGGCAACGACCTAACGAACCTTACTCCTTGTCTGAAAAGTCGGCAACATGATACGTTGCAGCCCGAGAACGGGTCAGCACATAGAATATGCTGGCAATATAACACAATAGAGCAGGAACAAAATAATGCTATCACTACATGCATATATGGCTGGTGGAAAGCTCTATGGTTATAGTTTTGCGAAAAGCCAATTTTTCCCTACAACAAAGGAATATATTTTTAACTATCATGGTGGTTGAAACATTGAGAAGGTATAACCCCAACTCAATCCCAATTAAAGTAGTTAACAACTCAACAATATTAATTAAGAGTGATGAGATACATGTGATAACTCAAGTACTAGATACTCAAAATGGTCCATAGCCGGGGACACGGCTAACCATGATTAGATTGTACACTCTGCAGAGGTTTGCGCACTTTTCCCCACAAGACTTGATCGCCTCCGTTGATTTCTCGCACTACATGGTGTTTGAGAAGCGGATGACCGAGACGATCTTTCGAAACATTAACTCTCTACTCGGGTAGACCATACCAAACCTACAAAACCCACTACCTGCTGATCTACCTCTTCAAGAGCTTCATGTAACTTACTCAACTATGCTAGAGCCCATAGTAGCTTGTGGCTGCACACGGAAGTTTCTTGCATGAATAATCTCAGTTCCCTTTGAGCCTGGGTGGCGGTCCATAGGAAGATCACACGGGTACCCCGGGATTTCCATAAAAACAGACAACACTGGGTTCCCCAGGTGCCTCAATCCACCCAGATGTTAATTTAAGTTGCCACCTTAAGTTGAACCATTAATTAACAATCTCACATCTTTCATGGAATTCACTCAAACCCAACCACGTCTACGAGCATAACATTGCAGTATAAGCAAAGCGTAGAAGCAACTCCCAAGGGTTTGATATAACAGGGCAATAGGTTCTACCTCAACTACTACTTCCCAACCCACAAGTTAATGACATCCTAATCATGCAATGTTTGAGGATTGAGCTCATGCATAAAAATTGGGTATGAAAAGAGTATGATCAAAGTGTTACTTGCCTCGCTGACGATCCGTGAATCCTAGAGACTCGTAGTAACACGCATCGCACTCCGGAAATTCTATCGCAAGCAAAAAATAACATACATAAGCAACAAGCATAGATGCACAAGCGAAACTCGAATAAAAGAGATTGACCGGAGAGTTCAACTTAAGAACTCCGATTCGCAAAAAGAATCAAACCAAACGGAGCAACAAAACTCAATCGGCGAAAGAAACAAGATCCGTTTACTAATCTGAACTAGGGTCAAATTTTACAGAGGCAAAAACTTGTTTGAGTTGATTATTTGGAAAGAGGGTTTCGAGACGAAACTCTAGGCGCTTGAATCGCCTGATTCCGATAAACGAGCGAAAAGTTAAACTAGATCAAAAATCGGATCAGAAATCACGATCAGAAAAATCACGGAATAAATCAGAGAAAAAGAAAACTGACGAACAGATTAACGAATGAACGTTCGTTAACTGAACCTAAACGAAGAACGCGTTTGTTAAAATGAGCGAGCAATGAACGCTTCGCTAAATAAATAAACCAGAGGAAAATCGATCTATTTAAAAAAACGAAAACTAGGGTTTCGAAAAAAAGAAATAAACTGAACGGTTTGTTAAAAAAACCGGCGGTCTCGGATCCGGCGGATACCTCCGGCGAGAGGTTATGAGTCGGGCTCCGTTAGGCGAGGTGGGCTGGCGGCAGGCTTGGCGGCGATCGAGGCGGCGGCGGCTGGAGGTAGCGGCGGCGACTTAGGGCGGCGGCGGCGGCTCGGGCGGCTCGGCTCGGGCGGCTCGGCTGGCGGCTGGTGGTGGTGGGTGGTGGTGGCGGGCGGTATTTAAGAGATAGGGGGCTCGGCTTGGAGGAGGGTCAAGGCGGCGGAGGCGGAGTCGGCTCGGACTCCGGTGTCTTGAGGCGGCGGCGGCGCCTGGCGCTGGGAGGAGGCCAGGCGGCTGGGCGGCCTGCTGGTGGGCCTTAGGCAGGTCGGTATGAGGATTTAAAAAAAATGTTCATGACAGAAAAACTCCTATAAAATAAAATAAAAATCTAAAATTCAAAAACAAATTATCACCGTCTAAATGAAATATTTAGAACGAGATGAACATTTTCTTGGCCCTAAAATGCAATTTTTGAAAACGTGCAATTTTTCTAACGCGAATAAAATCCCAAATAAACTCAAATAAAATCCTACAAATGATTTTAACATTTTTCCTCAATATTTCAATTATTTTGGAGAAGTCATATTATCTCCTCTCATTTATTTTATTATGAAATATTTTTCCAGAGAGAAAAATAATTAAAATCAAAATCCTCCTTTTAGCTATTTGATAAAAATCAAATATGAAAACCAGAAAATCCCCAACTCTCTTGAGGGTCCTTGAGTTGCTTAGGATTTGAGGATTGCGGAACAAAGATGCAATAAAATATGATATGCATGAATGACCTATGTATAACATTCCAAATTGAAAATTTGGGATGTTACAGTATTACAATGGGTAAATGAATTACTGTCGAGCAATTGATAGAATTGAGCATAGTTATGAGAATATCTAGGTATGATCATGTATATAGGCATCACGTCCGCGACAAGTAGACCAAAACGATTCTGCATCTACTACTATTACTCCACACATCGACCGCTATCCAGCATGCATCTAGAGTATTAAATTCATAAGAACATAGTAATGCTTTAAGTAAGATGACATGATGTATAGGGATAAATTCACGCAATTTGATGTAAACCCCATATTTTTATCCTCGATGGCAACAATCCAACACATGCCTTGCTTCCCCTGCTGTCACTGGGAAAGGACACCGCAAGATTGAACCCAAAGCTAAGCACATCTCCCATTGCAAGAAAGATCAATCTAGTAGCCCAAACCAAACTGATAATTCGAAGAGACTTGCAAAGATAACCAATCATACATAAAAGAATTCAGAGGAGATTCAAATATTGTTCATATATAATCTTGATCATAAACCCACAATTCATCGGATCTCGACAAACACACGCAAAAGAAGATTACATCGAATAGATCTCCAAGAAGATCGAGAGAACTTTGTATTGAGGTCCAAAGATAGAGAAGAAGCCATCTAGCTAATAACTATGGACCCGAATGTCTGAGGTAAACTACTCACACATCATTGGAGAGGCTATGGTGTTGATGTAGAAGCCCTCCGTGATCAATGCCCGCTCCGGCGGAGCGCCGGAAAAGGCCCCAAGATGGGATCTCACGGGTACAGAAGGTTGCGGCGGTGGAAATAGGTTTTTGGCTCAGTATCTGATGTTTCTAGGGTATATGGGTATATATAGTAGGAAGAAGTATGTCGGTGGAGAAAAGAGGGGCCCACGAGGGTGGAGGGCGCGCCTGGGGGAGGTGGGCGCGCCCCCCTGCCTCGTGCTCTCCTCGTTGAGTGCTTTACGTAGAATCCAAGTCCTCTGGATCACGTTTGTTCCGAAAATCACGTTCCCGAAGGTTTCATTCTGTTTGGACTCCGTTTGATATCTTTTTCCTTCGAAACACTGAAATAGGCAAAAAACAGCAATTTGGGCTGGGCCTCCGTCTAATAGGTTAGTCCGAAAAAATAATATAAAAGTGTATAATAAAGCCCATTAAACATCCAAAACAGAATATAATATAGCATGGAACAATAAAAAATTATAGATACCTTGGAGGCGTATCAAGCATCCCCAAGCTTAATTCCTGCTCGTCCTCGGTAGGTAAATGATAAAACAGAATTTTGATGTGGAATGCTACCTAGCATAATTTTCAATGTAATTCTCTTATTTGTGGTATGAATATTCAGATCCAAAGATTCAAGACCAAAGTTTAATATTGACATAAAATAATAATACTTAAAGCATACTAACTAAGCAATTATGTCGCTCAAAATAACATGGCCAAAGAAAGTTATCTCTACAAAATCATATCGTCGGCTATGCTCTATCTTCACCACACAAAATATTTAAATCATGCACAACCCGATGACAAGCCAAGCAATTGTTTCATACTTTTGGTGTTCTCAAACATTTTCAATCTTCACACAATACATGAGCGTGATCCATGGACATAGCACTATATGTGGAATAGGATGGTGGTTGTGGAGAAGACAAAAAAAAGGAGAAGATAGTCTCACATCAACTAGGCGTATCAACGGGCTATGGAGATGCCCATTAATAGATATCAATGCGAGTGAGTAGGGATTGCCATGCAACGGATGCCCATTAAAAGAAACTAAGTGGGTGTGCATCCAACTCGCTTGCTCACGAAGACCTAGGGCAATTTTGAGGAAGCCCATCATTGGAATATACAAGCCAAGTTATATAATAAAAAATTCCCACTAGTATATGAAAGTGATATCATAGGAGACTCTCTATCATGAAGATCATGGTGCTAAGCCAAGTTATATAATAAAAACTTTTCACTAGTATATGAAAGTGATATCATAGGAGACTCTCTATCATGAAGATCATGGTGCTACATTGAAGCACAAGTGTGGTAAAAGGATAGTAGCATTGTCCCTTCTCTCTTTTCTCTCATTTTTTCTTTGGGCCTTTTCTCTTTTTTATGGCCTATTTTTTTAGTCCGGAGTCTCATCCCGACTTGTGGGTGAATCATAGTCTCCATCATCCTTTCCTCACATGGGACAATGCTCTAATAATGATGATCATCACACTTTTATTTACTTTACAACTCAAGAATTAAAACTCAATACTTAGAACAAAATATGACTCTATGTGAATGCCTCCAGCGGTGTACCGGGATATGCAATGAATCAAGAGTGACATGCATGACAATTATGAACAGTGGCTTTGCCACAAATACGATGTCAACTACATGATCATGCAAAGCAATATGACAATGATGGAGCATGTCATAGTAAACGGAACGGTGGTATGTTGCATGGCAATATATCTCGGCATGGCTATGGAAATGCAATGATAGGTAGGTATGCTAGCTGTTTTGAGGAAGGTATATGGTGGGTGTATGATACCGGCGAAAAGTGTGTGGTATTAGAGAGGCTAGCAATGGTGGAAGGATGAGAGTGCGTATAATGCATGGACTCAACATTAGTCATAAAGAACTCATATACTTGTTGCAAAAATCTACAAGTTATCAAAGAAAAGTATTACGCGCATGCTCCTAGGGGGATATATTGGTAGGAAAAGACCATCGCTCGTCCCCGACCGCCACTCATAAGGAAGACAATCAATAAATAAATCATGCTTCGACTTCATCACATAATGGTTCACCATGCGTGCATGCTATGGGAATCACAAACTTTAACACAAGTATTCCTCAAATTCACAACTACTCAACTAGCATGACTCTAATATCACCATCTTCATATCTCAAAACAATTATCAAGCATCAATCTTCTCACAGTATTCAACACACTTATAAGAAAAAAAATTATTAATCTTGGATGCCTATTATATTGGGACCAATTTTTATGATTAAAGAAAATTACCATGCTGTTTTGTAGGGCTCGCAAAATAATATAAGTGAATCATGAGAGAACAATAGTTTCTATAAAACAAATCCACCACCGTGCTCTAAAAGATATAAGTGAAGCACTAGAGCAAAAACTATATAGCTCAAAAGATATAAGTGAAGCACATAGAGTATTCTAATAAATTCCGAATCATGTGTGTCTCTCTCAAAAGGTGTGTACAGCAAGGATGATTGTGGTAAACTAAAAATCAAAGACTCAAATCATACAAGACGCTCCAAGCAAAACACATAGCATGTAGTGAATAAAAATATATCTCCAAGTAAAGTTATCGATGGACGAAGATGAAAGAGGGGATGCCTTCCGGGGCATCCCCAAGCTTTGGCTTTTTGGTGTCCTTAGATTATCTTGGGGTGCCATGGGCATCCCCAAGCTTAGTCTCTTGCCACTCCTTGTTCCATAATCCATCAAATCTTTACCCAAAACTTGAAAACTTCACAACACAAAACTCAACAGAAAATCTCGTGAGCTCCGTTAGCGAAACAAAACAAAACACCACTTCAAGGTACTGTATTGAACTCATTATTTATTTTTATTTGTGTTAAACCTGCTGTATTCCAACTTCTCTATGGTTTATAAACTCTTTTACTAGCCATATATTCATCAAAATAAGCAAACAACACACGAAAAACAGAATCTGTCAAAAACAGAACAGTCTGTAGTAATCTGTAACTAAAACAAACTTTTGGAACTCAGAAAAATCTACCAAAATAGGAAGACCTATAAAATTTGTTTAGTTATCTACTGCAATTGGATTCAATATTTTATCACGTTCTGGTGATTTTTAACAATTGTTTTCGTTAACAGAAAGTTTCTGGAATTTTCAGCAAGATCAAATAACTATCATCCAAGAAGATCCTATAGGTTTAACTTGGCACAAACACTAATTAAAACATAAGAACAAATCTAACCAGAGGCTAGATCAAATATTTATTCCTAAACAGAAGCAAAAAGCAAAAAACTAAAATAAAATTGGGTTGCCTCCCAACAAGCGCTATCGTTTAACGTGCCTAGCTAGCCATAAAAGCAAGGATAGATCTAAGTATTGCCATCTTTGGTAGGCAATCCATAAGTGGCTCTCATAATAGAACCATATGGTAATTTTATTTTCTTTCGAGGAATGTGTTCCATGCCTTTCCTTAACGAAAATTGGAATCTAATATTCCCTTCCTTCATACCAATAATTGCACCAATCGTTCTAAGGAAAGGTCTACCAAGAATAATAGGACATGAAGGATTGCAATCTATGTCAAGAACAATGAAATCTACGGGCACATAGTTCCTATTTGCAACAATAAAAACATCATTAATTCTTCCCATAGGTTTCTTAATAGTGGAATCCGCAAGGTGCAAGTATAAAGAACAATCATCAAATTCACGGAATCCTAGTAAATCACACAAAGTTTTTGGAATCGTGGAAACACTAGCACCCAAATCACACAAAGCATAGCATTCTTGATCTTTAATTTTAATTTTAATTTTAGTAGTAGTTTCCCACTCATAATAAAGTTTTATAGGGATAGAAACTTCCAACTCAAGTTTTTCTTCATAAGATTGCACCAAGGCATCAACGATATGTTTAGTAAAAGCTTTATTTTGACTATAAGCATGAGGAGAATTTAGCACGGATTGCAACGAGGAAATACAATCTATCAAGAGCAATTATCATAATTAAATTACTTGAAATCCAAAATAGTGGGTTCATTAATATCTAAAGTTTTGATCTCTTCAATCCCACTTTTACCAATTTTTGCATCAAGATCTAAAAACTCCGAATTTTTAGGATACCTTCTAGGTAAAGGTGACTCATCTCCAGTCCCATCATTATCAAGATTCATATTGAAAAACAAAGATTTAATAGGACACACATCAATAATTTTTAGATCTTCATCTTTATTTTTCATAGAAACTAGAAAAACACGCTTTCACAAAGCAATCTTTCTTAGCACGCATCCTAGCGGTTCTTTCTTTGCACTCATCAATGGAAATTCTCATGGCTTTGAGAGACTCATTGATATCATGCTTAGTTGGAATAGATCTAAGTTTCAAACAATCAACATCAAGAGAAATTCTATCAATGTTCCTAGCCAATTCATCAACCTTAAGCAAGTTTTCTTCAAGCAAAGCATTGAAATTCTTTTGTGAATTCATAAACTCCTTAACACTAGTATCAAATTAAGAGGGCATCTTATTAAAATTTCCATAAGGATTGTTGTAGGAATTACCATAATTATTAGAGGAGTTACTAGGGAACGACCTAGGATTAAAGTTTCCTCTATACGCGTTGTTACCAAAATTATTCCTACCAACAAAATTCACATCCATAGATTAATTATTATTCTCAATCAAGGTAGACAAAGGCACATCATTAGGATCAGAAGAAACACTTTTAGTAGCAAATAATTTCATAAGTTCATCCATCTTTCCACTCAAAACATTAATTTCTTCTATCGCATGCACCTTTTTATTAGTAGATCTTTCGGTGTGCCATTGAGAATAATTAACCATAATATTATCTAGGAGTTTAGTAGCTTATCCTAAAGTGATTTCCATAAAAGTGCCTCCCGTGGCCGAATCTAAAAGATTTCTAGAAGCAAAATTCAATCCGGCATAAATTTTTTGTATAATCATCCAAAGATTCAAAGCATGTGTAGGGCAATTACGTATCATTAATTTCATTCTCTCCCAAGCTTGTGCAACATGTTCATGATCAAGTTGCTTAAAATTCATGATATCGTTAGAGATGATTTTAGCGGGAGGAAAATACTTAGAGATAAAAGCATCTTTACACTTATTCCATGAATAAATACTATTTTTAGGCAAAGATGAAAACCATGCTTTAGCACGATCTCTAAGCGAAAAAGGAAATAGCTTCAATTTAACAATATCATTGTGCACATCTTTCTTCTTTTGCATATCACACAAATCAACAAAGCTATTTAGATGGGTAGCGGCATCTTCAGTAGGAAGGCCGGCGAATTGATCTTTCATGACAAGATTCAAGAAAGCAGCATTAATTTCACAAGATTCAGCTTCGGTAAGAGGAGCAATCGGAGTGCTAAGAAAATCATTGTTGTTGGCATTGGTAAAGTCACACGATTTAGTATTATCTTGAGCCATCGTGATAAGCAAGCAATACAACACACAAGCAAACAAGAAGCAAGCGAAAAACAGGCGAACCGAAAAGAGAGAGCGAATAAAACGGCAAGGGTGAAGTGGGGGAGAGGAAAACGAGAGGCAAATGGCAAATAATGTATTGCGAGGGATAAGAGTTTGTGATGGGTACTTGGTATATCTTGACTTGTGTAGACTCGGCAACAGCGCCAAAAATGGCTTGTTGTTGGGAGTCAAATCTTGACATGACTTGGTGCAAATCTCCCCTGCAACGGCGCCATAAATTCTTCTTGCTACCTCTTGAGCATTGCGTTGGTTTTCCCTTGAAGAGGAAAGGGTGATGAAGTAAAGTAGCGTAAGTATTTCCCTCAGTTTTTGAGAACCAAGGTATCAATCCAGTAGGAGATTGTGACGCCCGGGTAATTAAGCTACAGTAATCCCCACTAATGATGCCACGTCACCTTTGTCACTCTAGTTAATCTCGGGTTAGTTCAAAAACCGGTTTGAATTTCAAATTCAAAATCGAGCAAACAATAAAAGTTTTCAAATATTAAAATTTAAATGTTCGGAGTGAACCAAATAATACATAGGTAATTATGGAGGTGAAACCACATTTTTATAAAATGTTTAAATGCTCAAAGGAAAATAAAACAGCAGCAAAAGGAAAGTAATTAAAAGCCTTTTGTATTTTGTAAAATAATAAACTATTTTATTTAGCTGTCCAAATTAATGTGGCAGTGGTATCTTTAACATACCATATTTAGGTGTTGTTCGACATTTTCAAAATTGAAATAAATTAAAACTTTAATAAAACCGAAAAGAAGAAATAAAAGAAAAGACAAAAAAAAGGAAAAGGAAAAGGAGACACCCCTTTGGGCCACCCGGCCCAGCCAGTGACCTACCAGGCCGCCCACGGCCACCCGGCCGACCCCCTGCCTTATCCCGGGGGGGAAACCTAACCCACCCCCCCCCTCCTCTCGCCCCCACTCCCGATCCCTCTGGATCGGGCAGCATCTCGGCGCCCGCGACCGCTGCCGACCCCATCGACCAACCCCCCTCCCCGTCCTCCCTCGTCTCCCCTCTTCCCCGAATCAGATCGGGCAGGGCCGACCCATGGTCGTCGCCCGATGCCACACCCGTCGCCGGCGCCCACCACAGCGCGTCCTCCTCGCCTCCTCCCCTCCCGATCTGGGAGCCTCAGCGCCAGCGCCCGACCCGCGCCTCGCCGCCCGTCTTGATCCACTCTCCCTCGGCGGCGGCCCTCGCCCATGGTGGCGGCGACCGTCCCTGTCCCCGACGACCCCGCCGCACGGATCGACGGCGCCCGCCGCCACCTGGAACCGCCTGGAGCCGCCCGGAACCCCCTCGCCGGACCATCTCACCGGTCTGCTCCTCCACGTCAACGTCGTCCCGCCCCCCCCCTTCTGGCGGCCTCCCCGACCTCCACCGCGCCCACTTCCCAGACCCTACGGCCCGCGGTGAGGCTCCGCCTCTTCCTCTCCCTCTTCCCTGTGTTGGACGTGCCGCTCGTCGCCGTGCCCGTGCCTGACCCTAGCCGCCCCTCTCCATGCACCCCTGCCCATTGGACGCTGCGGCCGAGCCGTGCCCTGGCCGTGCTCGTGCAGCGCCCTCGCGCCTTGTCTGCGCCTGCCGGCCTCGCCGATTCGCGCCCAGGGCAGCGCCTCCGCTTCGCCTCGCGCCCGGCCTCCGCCCGTCCGTCGAGCCCGCCCTTGCTCCCCTCCTCCTACCTGCAGGTGAGGCTGTCCGTTCTTCTCTCTGATTGCCATGCCCCCCCGTCGCCCGCCTGCCCGTGGCGCCGTGCGCGACCAGCCCATACAGCTTGGCTGGCCTGCTTAGTCGCTCGGCCCTCACACGGGTCGGCGCCCGCACCTGTGCCGTTAAAACCGCACACCGGTTGGCCCAATGAGCCCTTGCCCGGTGGGCCTCCCCACTCCCTAAATGTTTTAGAATATATATATATATATATATATATATATAAAAGAGAATTAAAAAATTAAAATATATATATATATTAAATAAATAATTAAAATAAGTAAAATTTTAATTAATTAATTAGAAATTAATTAACTTAATTAAACAGATTAGATTAACCTAATCATTTAGTTAAAGCTAATTAACCCTGTTTAATTACTATGAGTCAATGACATGCGGGACCCACTGTCAGGGTTGACCTAGTCAACCATGTTGACTGCTGATGTCAGCATGACATCATGCTGACGTCATAAATACATTTTTCGAATCAATTAATTAATTAATTAAATTCCAGAAATTAATAAAATCTTTAGAAAATCATATCTTTTAACCCGTAACTTCGGATTAAAATATTTTCAACATGAAAGTTGCTCGAGCAGCGAGGCGAATCCGGATCGCATTCCGTTCATCCGCCACACCCCCTTAACCTATCGAACTCGCAACTTTCCCCCCTCCGGCCCCTCTGCCCGAAAACACGAAACACCGGGAATACTTTCCCGGATGTTTCCCCCCTTAACCGGTACCACCTCATACCACGTTAGATCACCTCTAGCACCGCTTTTGTTATGTTATGCTTTGATTGCTCTGTTATTTATTATGTCCCCCTCCGTTACTTTTTCGGTAGACCCCGAGACCGCTGCCGGTACCCCCCTGTGATCGACTACGGTGTCGACGACCCCTCTCTCTTGCCAGTGCAACCAGGCAAGCCCCCCCCCTTGATCACCAGATATCGCCTACTCTTCTCTATACTGCTTGCATTAGAGTAGTGTAGCATATTCTTGCTTTGATTAATCCTATCTTGCTGCATAGCTTTGTCCTTGCTACTATTGTTGTTACCTTTATCGCTATCCTCTGCTTAGTATAGGGTGCTAGTGTTCCATCGGTGGCCCTACATTCTGTCAAATCGCCATGCTATACTACTGGCTGTGATCACTTGGGAGGTGATCACGGTATATACTATATACTTTACACTATTACATTACATGTGGTACTTTGTTAGGAGATGGGGGCTGAAAGGACGGGTGGCTCCATCCCGGTAGAGGTGGGCTGGGTTCCCATGACCCCATTGTTACTTTGTGGCGGAGGCGGCAGGGCAGGTTGAGACTACTGGGTGAGAGGTGGGCTGGCCTGTTCGGCGTTCGCGGATACTTAACTGCGCTTAATGAGGTCTTGGTATTTGATCTGGGTTGGCTCTGAGCTTATCGCACTAACCATCTACGGGAGTAGTTATGGGTATCCGGTGTCGTGGTATCGGCGAAGCACTTGAGACGTCGGTGACAGGCGGCGCGCGCCGGATTGGACTGGAGCGCTGCTAGGCTAGAGTGCGCTTCCGGCAGCGTCATAGCGTGCAGGTGTGCTTTCGAGGCGATGGGCCCGGACCCTGCGGCGCTTAGGTTTAGACCGGCGTGTTGGCCTCTCTGTTGTGCCTAGGTGGGGCTGCGGCGTGTTGATCTTCAGCGGCGGGCATGACCGAGGAAAGTGTGTCGGCCAAATGGGATCAAGCGTCTTTGGGTAAGATGGTGCACCCTGCAGTGATTAATCTATTCGGATAGCCATGATCTTCGATAACAGGGCGACTTGGAGTTGTACCTTGAGCTTATGACAACTAGAACCGGATACTTGATAAAACACACCCTTCCAAGTGCGGATACAACGGTGGTCGCTCTCGCTCGGGGTTATGAGCGAGGGATCGCGGGTAGGATTATTGCTATGTGATGTTACTTGGAGGACTTCAGCTTGTCCTCTTCTACATTGCAAGTCGGTGTCGAAGCGTAGTCTTCGTTAAGACTAGCTATCCCCTCTTATTACGGCATTCTGCAGATTCAGTCCTTGATATGGCCCTTTGCACATATATCCATGCATATGTAGTGTAGCTCCTTGCTTGCAGTACTTTGGATGAGTACTCACGGTTGCCTTGTTCCCCTTCTCCCCTACCTCTACTCGATTGCTGCAACAGACGATGGAGCCCAGGAGCGAGCGCCACCGTCGATGGCGACTACTACACGGAGGTGCCTACTACTACGTGCAGCCGGCGGCGGCGACCGGGGAGTATCTTAGGAGGATCCCGAGGCGGGAGGCCTGCTCCTCTTCGATCTGTATCCCGGTTTGTGCTAGCCTTCTTAAGGCAAACTTGATTAACTTATGTACGTACTCAGATATTGTTGCTTCCGCTGACTCGTCTATGATCGAGCACTTGTATTCGAGCCCTCGAGGCCCTGGCTTGTATTATGATGCTTGTATGACTTATTTTATTTGTAGAGTTGTGTTGTGATATCTTCCGTGAGTCCACGATCTTGATCGTACACATTTGCGTGCATGATTAGTGTATGATTAAATCGAGGCGTCTGAATTAATATCGAGCCATTGCTGTAGGAATCCCCCTTCCACACTCCTTGGCCGAAGTCGAGTCTAGACATTGCAAAAACTTTTACTAACTTGGCTGTGTGCCTTACGGGCCCACGTCGCCATCGGGTGGTACTAGGATCTTTTACTCCTCGACCTTTACTCTGGGACTCTGAACTCTCTTCTATTCGGGTTAAATGAATTTGCTAAAAACAAAACTAACTTTAGGTTCTCGCAAGTACTTTCTCCCGGAGAGCCCCTCACTTCAGATGATCATCTGCTAATCAGAAGATTCCGAAGATACTCTCTGATGTTCTCTCGAGACTTTGTGCTCATCACTTTTGCTATTCCTGACCACCGATAAATCCGTATGGATAACTACTTACACTTGCCATTCATACGATCATCCCCCATTGATCTTGTTATTACAAGATACCCCGAAGTTTTCTCTATTGTTCGAGAATACTTTGTGCCTACTGCCTAGCAGTTCTTTGCTACATGAATACCCCTTCAAATAAACCCTCGCACTTGTCGAGTATCCGCTCAACCCCAGTTGTTCATGTGTTTCACAAAAGTCTTCAAAATACTATTCGATCTTTCGAAAACCCTCTGGAGCCTTTGGCTCTTGAAATTCTTGCTTGCTTGCATTATGGTTAATCCCATAAGTCTCGTAGTCATATTGACATTCCTTGTCATTATCATTTTGAGTCTGTTGACTCAATATGTTTCTGAACACCATAATCATCGGTGATCCTTATAAATTACCTTTACGGCTGAGCTGCCATTCTTTCAAGCTGGAATTGGTTCTCGACCAATCCTAGTGTCGTTGATTGTAACCTAAGGCTATTCAACTTATCCACCCCTAATCAGAGCATTGCTTCTGACCCCTTGATTTGGGAATCGTAATTCATTTGCATTTGACAATTGAGTTAGTCAGTTGTTTCTATAATTTGATCTCCTTGCATTCTTCTTCCTCTAGTTGAGTCTTGATGCTCACGTCGGATCCCTTGTGGACCACGGATCCTTTGTTGGATTTTATCGACAACGCCCTTCATATTCAATAACCTTGTGAGCCTTTCCTCGATACATAATGCCTTTGGTAAATTGTATCCTCTGCTTTCTCAACCATGCCCTGCCTTCGAGCTTGAGTTAATTATTTCTAAAGATTACGGTATATGATTCCAAGAAGCCCTATGGGTAGAACATATGCCTTCACTAAACCGTGTGAACCCGAAAGTTTTCACGAATCATACTCTTCTGGTATTTTGCCAGATAAAATTTCAACGCTATAGCTTCATCGAAAGCGAGAAGTGAATGAAAGGTTATGCATTGGAGAAGTGGGAGTCGACCTTGAACTTGTGTTCATGCCCATGGACACGATGTAGATCTTATCATTAAAGCTTCTCTTAAATTAATTATTCCTTTGGTATAAGTTCATCTTATATCAGGGATCTGGCCTTTTGCAATCGTGGTTCCGACCATGTTCTCTTTTAAATACCATTTCTCGTGCAAGTTTTAGCACTTGTCTTCTGTAGAGCAATACCCCCGTCCAACCTCTACTTTGATATGTCATCGAGTATTACCCCTGGTATCTCGAGATTATCATGGAACTGCATAACTTCTTATGAGTTCTTCATCAAGTGCTACCTTCCCTGATTCCATTTTTCACGGGCTCGAGTTAATAAACACTCAAAGACACCGATAACTGAACCGAGTCCGCGCTACGGTTCAACAACTCTTCGATAGCTTCCATAAGTGCGAGTTTGTACCCGACCACGCCATTCCTAGCCTGTTTGGCTATATCATTGTCGTGATGATTTTAAGCTGTGCTACCCGGTCCTTCTTCTCGGAGCACAATTTTCGACGATGAATTAACCTTACGTCGATCCTCATTGTCATATCATTTCGCCTTGAACAACAACTTGGTTTCGAGTTTGTGTCGTACCCTTGTTTCCAATAACCTCTCACTTCATCATTACTTTGACTTGATGTCGTCGCCGATCGATTACATCATCATGAACTCTCGCGACAAGGTGTCGTGATCGTCAATATTCTGAGCTCATCCAGGATATCAATTGAATTCATGATGAGAAATACCATCTTGCCCTCGATGAATTGTATTATCATCGACCACCTTATTGCCTTCCCACCAACACAAGCTTGTTCATGTTTGGTGTTATACCTTGAGTTCCTTGCTACCCAGCAATTATTCTTCTTTACCTTGGAGTAGTACCATCCTTTATGTCAAGAATGTTCTGAGATTTGTTCCACCTCTTGAGAATTCTTGACATAGAAATACTTCTCACCCTCACCATTCTTTCTTGGTCCCCGTGTTAATTCCAACAAGTGGACGGCGTGGTTTGGATTCTTTCCTTCTAGCAACCCTATTTTTTTTAGTTAATGGTCGAAGGTTCATTCTTAGGCTATCGATTATTGAATCACCATTCTGACATTGGTCGTGCAACCCAACCCATCGGGCGCACCTTTCAACCAATGTTTACTTGTGTATGTTTCCTCGAGCATACTTCCTTATATCATTTGATCTGACAAATGTTATCTCCTTGTTCACTTAATTGTGGAAGTCCATCTTTTAGGAATCTCGGTGAATTGCCGTTGAGTTCACCAGACACCTCCTTGTCCTCTCCTTGGGTTAATGATGGACTCTTGTTAACGGAAATCACTTCGTAGTTCATTTCCCCGAGAATCTTACAATGTCATATCGTCAAATTGCGTTGCACCTTTTCCTCTCGGACATCCTGAGTCTGAGGTATCTTTACACCAATCGGATCTGAATCTCGGTCGGATATGATGGTTGGGACAACTTTCAAGAGTTATGATGTAGATCCTTTGGTGACCGGTAACATGATGTCATGCCTACACCCCGGTGGAGGACCTATCATTATAGATTTCTTTTCAGCAAGGTTATCCGTTCATCCATGAGGAAATTGTAAGACTTATTCTACAAGTTATTCTGATGAATACTTCGTGTTTCCAAAGTCTGATCTCCAACTGAAGACCATGACAATGCTATCTCGAAGCATGTCTGTGATACTCTGATTTTCAACAAGAACATTCAAAGCCCAATGCTAAATGTTTCTTGCTCAATTATCCGAACACCGTTGTATGGGTAATGTCATGAAATTTCTCTCTCCTTACCTAAAGGGTTTTCTACATTATATCCTATCATGGATATCATGCACTGCTTATCCTTGGTAAGGATATATCCCTGAAATATGTGTTTAAACACATTTTTCTTTCCATTGTTCTGTTTAATATGATAATCATATTTTACTTTCCATTGGTTGTTTGAACCTTTCTTGGGATATATATAATCTAAGCAGTGATAATCCCCTGCTTAGGTAAGCACCTCGTTGTACCACTCTGTAAGTAAGACCCTACTACTATTGTTGATGACATTCCGGTAACCACCGATGGACGAGAACCTTGCCCTTTGGTCCGCCTCGTTCAACGAGCAGGAAAATGGTTCTCTTCGTCCCTCGCCCTTGGTACCTATGATGTTGCCAACATGACCCTCAGACTCTCCTCTGACATGCCTTGCTTACATGATCGTGCAGGATGTCAACAACCTTCTACTTTTAACCACATGGTGGGCCCATAACCCACAGTTTCACAGGATCGAAACCTGACTGTCCTGTACACCCCCTATTTCCAAAGTTATTCCTCGCACGTGGCCTCGTATGTAATTCACGGGCCACCGACATAGTGATCTATTCGGTATCGGACGCGATACTTACTCTAGCTACTCTGAACCCCTTTCTCACTCTGGTTCGGGCTTGAGCAACTACCTACCGCTTGGAGCCTATTATGGTACCTTCGTACCTTACTCTCGAGGTATTTCATATGTTCAACTCGAGAGATAATTTTATACTAATTCATGGGTTAACCCCAGTTGTTTCCCTTAAAAGCATTATGTCGTAGTGAGCTGCCCTTATCTTTCGTAAGTACGATGGAGTTCGAAGAAATGATGACCAGTTTATCATGATGCATCGGAATAAAGGATTGAAGACATCAACGAAAGGATTAACTTCTTGAGAAGATCCGTTAGATTATCTTAACAGACCTTTCCCCTTGCTCCCTCTTAAATCTGGGGCGAGATTTCTTGTAATGGAGGAGAATTGTGGCCTTTGGGTAATTAAGCTACTGATAATCCCCACTAATGATGCCACGTCACCTTTGTCCTTTGTAGTTAATCTCGGGTTAGTTCAAAAACCGGTTGAATTTCAAATTCAAAATCGAGCAAACAATAAAAGTTTTCAAATATTAAAATTTAAATGTTAGGAGTGAACCAAATAATACATAGGTAATTATGGAGGTGAAACCACATTTTATAAAATGTTTAAATGCTTAAAGGAAAATAAAAGCAGACAAAAGGAAAGTAATTAAAAGCCTTTTGTATTTTGTAAAATAATAAACTATTTTATTTAGCTGTCCAAATTAATGTGGCGAGTGGTATCTTTAACATACCATATTTAGGTGTTGTTCTCACATTTTCAAAATTGAAATAAATTAAAACTTTAATAAAACCGAAAAGAAGAAATAAAAGAAAAGATAAAAAAAAAGGAAAAGGAAAAGGAGACACCCCCCCCTTTGGGCCACCCGGCCCCAGTAACCTACCGGGCCGCCCACCGCCCCAGTGGCCGACCCACCCTACCTTATCCCGGGAGAAACCCTAACCCACTCCCCCACTCCTCTCGCCCCCCACTCCCGATCCCCTCGGATCGGGCAGCATTCTCGGCCGGCGGCCGCTGCCGACCCCATCGACCAACCCTCCTCCCCGTCCTCCCTCGTCTCCCCCTCTTCCCCCCCGACCCAGATCGGATCGGGGCCGACCCCGCGGTCGTCGCCCGATGCCACACCCCGTCGCCGGCGCCCACCCTGATGCCGTCCTCCTCGCCTCCTCCCCCTCCCGATCTGGGAGCCTCAACGCCGCGCCCGACCCGCGCCTCGCCGCCCGTCTTCGATCCCCTCTCCCTCGACTGCGCCCCTCGCCGCGGTGACGGCGACCACGTCCCTGTCCCCGACGACCCCGCCGCACGGATCGACGGCGCCCGCCGCCACCTGGAACCGCCTGGAGCCGCCCGGAACCCCCTCGCCGGACCATCTCACCGGTCTGCTCCTCCACGTCAACGTCGTCCCCGCGCCCCTTCACAACAGCCTCCCCGACCTCCACCGCGCCCACTTCCCAGACCCTACGGCCCGCGGTGAGGCTCCGGCCTCTTCCCTCTCCCTCTTCCCCGTGTTGGACGTGCCGCTCGTCGCCGTGCCCGTGCCTGACCCTAGCCGCCCCCTCTCCATGCACCCCCTGCCCATTCGGACGCTGCGGCCGAGCCGTGCCCTGGCCGTGCTCGTGCGCGCCCTCGCGCCGGCCTGCGCCTGCCGGCCTCGCCGATTCACGCCCAGGCCGCACCTCCGCTGCGCCTCGCGCGGCCTCCGCCCGTCCGTGCGAGCCCGCCCTTGCTCCCCTCCTCCTACCTGCAGTGAGGCTGTCCGTTCTTCTTCTGCGGTTGGCCATGACCCTCGCCGTCGCCGCCCTGCCAGTGGCGCCCGTCGCCCGGCCAGCCACTGGCCTGGCCTTGGCTGCTTAATCGCTCGGCCCTCACACGGGTCGGCGCCCGCACCCCATACCCGTTAAAACCGCACACCGGTTGGCCCAATGAGCCCTTGCCCGGTGGGCCTCCCCCATACTGAATGTTTTAGAATATATATATATATATATGTATATATATATATATATATATATATATATATATATATATATATATATATATATATATATATATATATAAAGAAATTTAAAAATTAAAATATATATATTAAATAAATAATTAAAATAATTAAAATATCAATTAATTAATTAGAAAATTAATTAACTTAATTAAACCAGATTAGATTAACCTAATCATTTAGTTAAAGCTAATTAACCTGTTTAATTACTATGAGTCAATGACATGCGGGACCCCTTGTCGAGGTTGACCTAGTCAACCTGTTGACTCTTGATGTTAGCATGACATCATCTTGACGTCATAAATACATTTTTCAAATCAATTAATTAATTAATTAAATTAGAAATTAATAAAATCTTTAGAAAATCATATCTTTTAATCCGTAACTTCGGTTAAAATATTTTCAACATGAAAGTTGCTCGAGCAGCGAGGCGAATCCGGATCGCAGTCCGTTCGTCGCCACACCCTTAACCAATCGAACTCGCAACTTTCCCCCTCGGCCCTCTGCCCGAAAACACGAAACAGGGAATACTTTCCGGATGTTTCTTATAACAGTACCACCTCATACCACGTTAGATCACCTCTAGCACCGCTTTTGTTATGTTATGCTTTGATTGCTCTGTTATTTATTATGTCCCCCTCCGTTACTTTTCCGTAGACCCGAGACCGCTGCGGTACCCCCCCTGTGATCGACTACGGTCGGCGACCCCTCTCTCTTGCCGGTGCAACCAGGCAAGCCCCCCCTTGATCACGGATATCGCCTACTCTTCTCTATCTGCTTGCATTAGAGTAGTGTAGCATGTTACTACTTTCGATTAATCCTATCTTCTTTGCATAGCTTTGTCCTTGCTACTCTTGTTGTTACCTTTATACGCTATCCTCTGCTTAGTATAGGGTGCTAGTGTTCCATCGGTGGCCCTACATTCTTGTCCAAATGCGCCATGCTATACTATCGGGCTGTGATCACTTGGGAGGTGATCACGGTATATCTATATACTTTACACTATTACATTACTGTAGTGCTGTTAGGAGATGGTGGTGAAAGGACGGGTGGCTCCATCCCGGTAGAGGTGGGCCTGGGTTCCAGCGGCCCCCATTGTTACTTTGTGGCGGAGCAGCAGGCAGGTTGAGACTACACTGGGTGAGAGGTGGGCCTGGCCTGTTCGGCGTTCGCGGATACTTAACACGCTAACGAGGTCTTGGTATTTGATCTGAGTTGGCTCTGAGCTTATCGCACTAACCATCTACGCGGGAGTAGTTATGGGTATCCGGCGTCGTGGTATCGGCAAGCACTTGAGGCGTCGGCTGACGAGGCGCGCGCGCGGATTGGACTGGGAGCGCTGCTAGGCTAGGTGCGCTTCGGCAGCGTCACACGCGTCTTGAGTGTGCTTTCGAGGCGATGGGCCCGGACCCTGCGCGCTTAGGTTTAGACCGGCGTGTTGGCCTCTCTGTTGTGCCTAGGTGGGGCTGCGGCGTGTTGATCTTCAGCGGCGGGCATGACCCGGAAAGTGTGTCCGGCCAAATGGGATCAAGCGTCTTTGGGTAAGATGGTGCACCCTGCAGTGAAGTTAATCTATTCGGATAGCCGTGATATTGATAACAGGGCGACTTGGAGTTGTACCTTGAGCTTATGACAACTAGAACCGGATACTTGATAAAACACACCCTTCCAAGTGCGGATACAACGGTGGTCGCTCTCGCTCGGGGTTATGAGCGGGGATCGCGGGTAGGATTATTGCTATGTGATGTTACTTGGAGGACTTCAGCTTGTCCTCTTCTACTGTTGCAAGTCGGTGTCGAGCGTAGTCTTCGTTAAGACTAGCTATCCCCTCTTATTACGGCATTCTGCGATTCAGTCCTTGATATGGCCCTTTGCACATATATCCATGCATATGTAGTGTAGCTCCTTGCTTGCGAGTACTTTGGATGAGTACTCACGGTTGCCTTGTTCCCCTTCTCCCCTACCTCTACTCGATTGCTGCAACAGACGATGGAGCCGAGGAGCGACGCCACCGTCGATGGCGACTACTACTGCGGAGGTGCCTACTACTACGTGCAGCCCGGCGGCGACCGGGAGTATCTTAGGAGGATCCAGGCGGAGGCCTGCTCCTCTTCGATCTGTATCGGTTTGTGCTAGCCTTCTTAAGGCAAACTTGATTAACTTATGTACGTACTCAGATATTGTTGCTTCCGCTGATTCGTCTATGATCGAGCACTTGTATTCGAGCCCTCGAGGCCCCTGGCTTGTATTATGATGCTTGTATGACTTATTTTATTTGTAGAGTTGTGTTGTGATATCTTCCCGTGAGTCCCTGATCTTGATCGTACACATTTGCGTGCATGATTAGTGTACGATTAAATCGAGGCGTCACAAGATTAATATCGAGCCATTGCTGTAGAATCCCCTTCCACACTCCTTGGCGAAGTCGAGTCTAGACATTGCAAAAACTTTTACTAACTTGGCTGTGTGCCTTACGGGCCCACGTCGCCATCGGGTGGTACTAGGATCTTTTACTCCTCGACCTTTACTCTGGGACTCTGAACTCTCTTCTATTCGGGTTAAATGAATTTGCTAAAAACAAAACTAACTTTAGGTTCTCGCAAGTACTTTCTCCCGGAGAGCCCCTCACTTCAGATGATCGTCTGCTAATCAGAAGATTCCGAAGATACTCTCTGATGTTCTCTCGAGACTTTGTGCTCATCACTTTTGCTATTCCTGACCACCGATAAATCCGTATGGATAACTACTTACACTTGCCATTCATCGATCATCCCCATTGATCTTGTTATTACAAGATACCCGAAGTTTTCTCTATTGTTCGAGAATACTTTGTGCCTCTGCCTAGCAGTTCTTTGCTACATGAATACCCCTTCAAATAAACCCTCGCACTTGTCGGTATCCGCTCAACCCGATTGTTCATGTGTTTCACAAAAGTCTTCAAAATACTATTCGATCTTTGAAAACCCTCTGGAGCCTTTGGCTCTTGAAATTCTTGCTTGCTTGCATTATGGTTAATCCCATAAGTCTCGTAGTCATATTGACATTCCTTGTCATTATCATTTTGAGTCTGTTGACTCAATATGTTTCTGAACACCGCAATCATCATTGATCCTTATAAATTACCTTTACGGCTGAGCTGCCATTCTTTCAAGCTGGAATTGGTTCTCGACCAATCCTAGTGTAGATTGATTGTAACCTAAGGCTATTCAACTTATCCACCCCTAATCGAGCATTGCTTGACCCCTTGATTTAGGAATCGTAATTCATTTGCATTTGACAATTGAGTTAGTCGTTGTTTCTATAATTTGATCTCCTTGCATTCTTCTTCCTCTAGTTGAGTACTGATGCTCACGTCAGATCCCTTGTGGACCACCAGATCCTTTGTTGGATTTTATCTGACAACGCCCTTCATATTCAATAACCTTGTGAGCCTTTCCTCTGATACATAATGCCTTTGGTAAATTGTATCCTCTGCTTTCTCAACCATGCCCTGCCTTCAAGCTTGAGTTAATTATTTCTAAAGATTCTGGTATATGATTCCAAGAAGCCCCTATGGGTAGAACATATGCCTTCACTAAACCGTGTGAACCCGAAAGTTTTCACGAATCATACTCTTACGGTATTTTGCGGATAAAATTTCAACGCTATAGCTTCATCGAAGCGAAGTGAATGAAAGGTTATGCATTGGAGAAGTGGGAGTCGACCTTGAACTTGTGTTCATGCCCATGGACACGATGTAGATCTTATCATTAAAGCTTCTCTTAAATTAATTATTCCTTTGGTATAAGTTCATCTTATATCAGGGATCTGGCCTTTTGCAATCGTGGTTCCGACCATGTTCTCTTTTAAATACCATTTCTCGTGCAAGTTTTAGCACTTGTCTTCTGTAGAGCAATACCCCCGTCCAACCTCTACTTTGATATGTCATCGAGTATTACCCCCTGGTATCTCGAGATTATCATGGAACTGCATAACTTCTTATGAGTTCTTCATCAAGTGCTACCTTCCCACTGTTTCCATTTTTCACAGGCTCTGAGTTAATAAACACTCAAAGACACCGATAACTGAACCGAGTCCGCGCTACGGTTCAACAACTCTTCAGTAAGCTTCCATAAGTACGAGTTTGTACCCGACCACGCCATTCCTAGCCTGTTTGGCTATATCATTGTCGTGATGATTTTAACTGTGCTACCCGGTCCTTCTTCTCGGAGCACAATTTTCGATGATGAATTAACCTTACGTCGATCCTCATCGTCATATCATTTCGCCTTGAACAACAACTTGGTTTCGAGTTTGTGTCGTACCCTTGGTTCCAATAACCTCTCACTTCATCATTACTTTGACTTGATGTCGTCGCCGATCGATTACATCATCATGAACTCTCGCGACAAGGTGTCGTGATCGTCAACATTCTGAGCTCATGCAGGATATCAATTGAATTCATGATGAGAAATACCATCCTTGCCCTCGATGAATTGTATTATCATCGACCACCTTATTGCCTTCCCACCAACACAAGCTTGTTCATGTTTGGTGTTATACCTTGAGTTCGTTGCTACCCAACAATTATTCTTCTTTACCTTGGAGTATTACCATCCTTTATGTCAAGAATGTTCTGAGATTTGTTCCACCTCTTGAGAATTCTTGACATAGAAATACTCTCACCCTCACCATTCTTTCTTGGTCCCGTGTTAATTCCAACAAGTGGGCGGTGTGGTTTGGATTCTTTCCTTCTAGCAACCCTATTTTTTAGTTAATGGTGAAGGTTCATTCTTAGGCTATCGATTATTGAATCACCATTACGACATTGGTCGTGCAACCCAACCCATCAGGCGCACCTTTCAACCAATGTTTACTTGTGTATGTTTCCTCGAGCATACTTCCTTATATCATTTGATCGACAAATGTTATCTCCTAGTTCATAATTGTGGAAGTCCGTCTTTTGGGAATCTCGGTGAATTGCCGTTGAGTTCACGAGACACCTCCTTGTCCTCTCCTTGGGTTAATGATGGACTCTTGTTAGCGGAAATCACTTCATAGTTCATTTCCCGAGAATCTTACAATGTCATCTCGTCAAATTGCGTTGCACCTTTTCCTCTCAGACATCCTGAGTCTGAGGTATCTTTACACCAATCGGATCTGAATCTCGGTCAGATATGATGGTTGGGACAACTTTCCAAGAGTTATGATGTAGATCCTTTGGTGACCCGGTAACATGATGTCATGCCTAACACCCCCCCCCCGGCTGGAGGACCTATCATTATTGATTTCTTTTCAGCAAGGTTATCCGTTCATCCATGAGGAAATTGTAAGACTTATTCTACAAGTTATTCCTGATGAATACTTCGTGTTTCCAAAGTCTGATCTCCAACTGAAGACCATGACAATGCTATCTCGAAGCATGTCTGTGATACTCTGATTTTCAACAAGAACATTCAAAGCCCAATGCTAAATGTTTCTTGCTCAATTATCCGAACACCGTTGTATGGGTAATGTCATGAAATTTCTCTCTCCTTACCTAAAGGGTTTTCTACATTATATCATGTCATGGATATCATGCTCTGCTTATCCTTGGTAAGGATATATCCCTGAAATATGTGTTTAAACACATTTTCCTTTCCATTGTTCTGTTTAATATGATAATCATATTTTACTTTCCATTGGTTGTTTGAACCTTTCTTGGGATATATATAATCTAAGCAGTGATAATACCCTGCTTAGGTAAGCACCTCGTTGTACCACTCTGTAAGTAAGACCCTATTACTATTGTTGATGACATTCCGGTAACCACCGATGGACGAGAACCTTGCCTATTGGTCCGCCTCGTTCAACGAGCAGGAAAATGGTTCTCTTCGTCCCTCGCCCTAGGTACATATGATGTTGCCGACATGACCCTCAGACTCTCCTCTGACATGCCTTGCTTACATGATCGTGCAGGATGTCAACAACCTTCTACTTTTAACCACATGGTGGGCCCATAACCCACAGTTTCACAGGATCGAAACCTGACTGTCATGTACACCCCCTATTTCCAAAGTTATTCCTCGCACGTGGCCTCGTATGTAATTCACGGGCCACCGACATAGTGATCTATTCTGGTATCAGACGCGATACTTACTCTAGCTACTCTGAACCCCTTTCTCACTCTGGTTCAAGCTTTGAGCAACTACCTACCCGCTTGGAGCCTATTATGGTACCTTCGTACCTTACTCTCGAGGTATTTCATATGTTCAACTCGAGAGATAATTTTATACTAATTCATGGGTTAACCCCAGATTGTTTCCCTTAAAGCATTATGTCGTAGTGAGCTACCCTTATCTTTCGTAAATGCGATGGAGTTCGAAGAAATGATGACCAGTTTATCATGATGCATCGGAATAAAGGATTGAAGACATCAACGAAAGGATTAACTTCTTGAGAAGATCCGTTAGATTATCTTAACAGACCTTTCCCCTTGCTCCCCTCTTAAATCTGGGACGAGATTTCTTGTAATGGAGGAGAATTGTGGCCTTTGGGTAATTAAGCTACAATAATCCCCACTAATGATGCCACGTCACCTTTGTCCTTGTAGTTAATCTCGGGTTAGTTCAAAAACCGGTTCGAATTTCAAATTCAAAATCGAGCAAACAATAAAAGTTTTCAAATATTAAAATTTAAATGTTCGGAGTGAACCAAATAATACATAGGTAATTATGGAGGTGAAACCACATTTTTATAAAATGTTTAAATGCTCAAAGGAAAATAAAACAGGAGCAAAAGGAAAGTAATTAAAAGCCTTTTGTATTTTGTAAAATAATAAAATATTTTATTTAGCTGTCCAAATTAATGTGGCAGTGGTATCTTTAACATACCATATTTAGGTGTTGTTCTCACATTTTCCAAAATTGAAATAAATTAAAACTTTAATAAAACCGAAAAGAAGAAATAAAAGAAAAGACAAAAAAAAAAGGAAAAGGAAAAGGAGACACCCCTTTGGGCCACCCGCCCAGCCGGTAACCTACCAGGCGGCCCACCGCCCAGCCGGCCGACCCACCTGCCTTATCCCGGAAGAAACCCTAACCCCCCCCACTCCTCTGCGCCCCCACTCCCGATCCCCTCTGGATCGGGCAGCATTCTCGGCCCGGCGGCTGCTACCGACCCCATCGACCAACCCCCCTCCCGTCCTCCCTCGTCTCCCCTCTTCCCCGATCCAGATCGGATCGGGGCCGACCCATGATGTCGCCCGATGCCACACCCGTCGCGGCGCCCACCACGGCGCCGTCCTCCTCGCCTCCTCCCCTCCCGATCCCTGGAGCCTCAACGCCAGCGCCCGACCAGCGCCTCGCCGCCCGTCTTGATCCCCTCTCCTCGCGGCGCCCCTCGCCCGTGATGGCGACCACGTCCCTGTCCCGGCGACCCGCCGCGCGCGGATCGGCGCGCCCGCCGCCACTGGAACCGCTGGAGCCGCCGGAACCCCTCGCGGACCATCTCACGGCTGCTCCTCCACGTCAACGTCGTCCCGCCCCCTTCTGCGGCCTCCCGACCTCCACCGCGCCCACTTCCCAGACCCTACGGCCCGCGGTGAGGCTCCGCCCTTTCCTCTCCCTCTTCCCCATGTTGGATGTGCGCTCGTCGCCGTGCCGTGCGACCCTAGCGCCCCTCTCCATGCACCCCCTGCCCATTCGGACCTGCTGGCCGAGCCATGCCTGCAGCGTGCTCGTGCGCGCCTCGCGCCGATCTGCGCCCTGCCGGCCTCGCCGATTCGCGCCCAGGGCGCGCCTCCGCTTCGCCTCGCGCCCGGCCTCCGCCCGTCCGTCTGAGCCGCCCTTGCTCCCCTCCTCCTACCCTGCGGTGAGGCTGTCCGTTCTTCTTCTGGTTGCCTTGACCCCTGCCGTCGCCGCCCTGCCCGTGGCGCCCGTCGCCGGCCGGCCGCCAGGCCAGCCCGGCGCTGCGCGTCGCTCGGCCCTCGCCCGGGTCGGGCGCCCGCACCCATACTCGTTAAAACCACACCGGTTGGCCCAATGAGCCCTTGCCTTGTGGGCCTCCCCCATACTGAATGTTTTAGAATATATATATATATATATATATATATATATATATATATATATATATATATATATATATATATATATATAAAAAGAATTAAAAATTAAAAAAAATATATATTAAATAAATAATTAAAATAATTAAAATATCAATTAATTAATTAGAAATTAATTAACTTAATTAAACAGATTAGATTAACCTAATCATTTAGTTAAAGCTAATTAACCTGTTTAATTACTATGAGTCAATGACATGCGGGACCCCTTTGTCGGGGTTGACCTAGTCAACCCTGTTGACTCTTGATGTCAACATGACATCATCTTGGCGTCATAAATACATTTTGAATCAATTAATTAATTTATTAAATTCCGAAATTAATAAAATCTTTAGAAAATCATATCTTTTAATCCGTAACTTCGGTTAAAATATTTTCAACATGAAAGTTGCTCGAGCGGCGAGGCGAATCCGGATCGCGATCCGTTCGTCCGCCACACCCCTTAACCTATCGAACTCGCAACTTTCCCCCTCATTGCTTGCTAGAAAACACGAAACAGGAATACTTTCCGGATGTTTTATAACCAGTACCACCTCATACCACGTTAGATCACCTCTAGCACCGCTTTTGTTATGTTATGCTTTGATTGCTCTGTTATTTATTATGTCCCCCTCGTTACTTTTTCGGTGACCCGAGACCGCTGCCGGTACCCCCCTGTGATCGACTCACGAGTCGGCGACCCCTCTCTCTTGCCGGTGCAACCAGGCAAGCCCCCCCTTGATCACGAGATATCGCCTACTCTTCTCTATCTGCTTGCATTAGAGTAGTGTAGCATATTCTTGCTTCGATTAATCCTATCTTCTTGCATAGCTTTGTCCTTGCTACTCTTTGTTGTTACCTTTATCGCTATCCTCTTTGCTTAGTATAGGGTGCTAGTGTTCCATCAGTGGCCCTACATTCTTGTCCGTCTGCCATGCTATACTACCGGGCTGTGATCACTTCGGGAGGTGATCACGGGTATATACTATATACTTTACACTATTACATTACCTGTGGTACAGTTAGGAGATGGGGGCTGAAAGGACGGGTGGCTCCATCCCGGTAGAGGTGGGCCTGGGTTCCCACGGCCCCCATTGTTACTTTGTGGCGGAGGCGGCAGGCAGAGTTGAGACTACAGGTGAGAGGTGGGCTGGCCTGTTCGGCGTTCGCGGATACTTAACTGCGCTTAACGAGGTCTTGGTATTTGATCTGAGTTGGCTCTGAGCTTATACACACTAACCATCTATGCGGGAGTAGTTATGGGTATCCGGCGTCGTGGTATCGGCGAAGCACTTGAGACGTCGGTGGCGGCGCGCGGATTGGACTGGAGCGCTGCTAGGCTAGGTGCGCTTCGGCAGCGTCATAGCGTCTTGGTGTGCTTTCGAGGCGATGGGCCCGGACCCTGCTGGGCTTAGGTTTAGACCGGCGTGTTGGCCTCTCTGTTGTGCCTAGGTGGGGCTGCGGCGTGTTGATCTTCAGCGGCGGGCATGACCCGGAAAGTGTGTCCGACCAAATGGGATCAAGCGTCTTTGGGTAAGATGGTGCACCCTGCAGGAAGTTAATCTATTCGGATAGCCGTGATCTTGATAACAGGGCGACTTGGAGTTGTACCTTGAGCTTATGACAACTAGAACCGGATACTTGATAAAACACACCCTTCCAAGTGCGGATACAACGGTGGTCACTCTTGCTCGGGGTTATGAGCGAGGGGATCGCGGGTAGGATTATTGCTATGTGATGTTACTTGGAGGACTTCAGCTTGTCCTCTTCTACTGTTGCAAGTCGGTGTCGAGCGTAGTCTTCGTTAAGACTAGCTATCCACCTCTTATTACGGCATTCTGCGATTCAGTCCTTGATATGGCCCTTTGCACATATATCCATGCATATGTAGTGTAGCTCCTTGCTTGCAGTACTTTGGATGAGTACTCATGGTTGCCTTGTTCCCCTTCTCCCCTACCTCTACTCGATTGCTGCAACAGACGATGGAGCCCGGGGCGAGCGCCACCGTCGATGGCGACTACTACACGGAGGTGCCTACTACTACGTGCAGCCGGCGGCGACGACGGGGAGTATCTTAGGAGGATCCCAGGCAGGAGGCCTGCTCCTCTTTCGATCTGTATCCCAGTTTGTGCTAGCCTTCTTAAGGCAAACTTGATTAACTTATGTACGTACTCAGATATTGTTGCTTCCGCTGACTTCGTCTATGATCGAGCACTTGTATTCGAGCCCTCGAGGCCCCTGGCTTGTATTATGATGCTTGTATGACTTATTTTATTTGTAGAGTTGTGTTGTGATATCTTCCCGTGAGTCCCTGATCTTGATCGTACACATTTGCGTGCATGATTAGTGTACGATTAAATCGGGGGCGTCACAGAGATCATGCTCGAGTCCCATGCACCTACACAAACAAATAAGAACCTCGCAACCAACGCGATAAATGGGTTGTCAATCCCTTCACGGTCACTTACGAGAGTGAGATCTGATAGATATCATAAGATAATATTTTTGGTATTTTTATGATAAAGAGAAATAAAGATGCAAAGTAAAATAAATGGCAATAAAAATAGCTAAGTGTTGGAAGATTAATATGATGGAAGATAGACCCGGGGGCCATAGGTTTCACTGATGGCTTCTCTCAAGAGCATAAGTATTACGGTGGGTAAACGAAATACTGTCGAGAAATTGATAGAATTGAGCATGGTTATGAGAATATCTAGGTATGATCATGTATATAGGCGTCACGTCCGCGACAAGTAGACCGAAACGATTCTGCATCTACTACTATTACTGCACACATCGACCACTATCCAGCATGCATCTAGAGTATGAAGTTTATAAGAAGAGAGTAACGCTTTAAGTAAGATGACATGAATAAACTCATGCAATATGATATAAACCCCATCTTTTTATCCTCGATGACAACAATACAATACGTGCCTTGCTGCCCTTCATCCTTTGGGAAAGGACACGCAAGATTGAACCCCAAAGCTAAGCACTTCTCCCATTGCAAGAAAGATCAATCTAGTAGGCCAAACCAAACTGATAATTCAAAGAGACTTGCAAAGATAACCAATCATACATAAAAGAATTCAGAGGAGATTCAAATATTGTTCATAGATAATCTTGATCATTAACTCACAGTCCATCGGATCTCGACAAACACACCACAAAAGAAGATTACATCGAATAGATCTCCAAGAAGATCGAGGACAACTTTGTATTGAGATCCAAAGAGAGAGAATAAGCCATCTAGCTAATAACTATGGACCCGAAGGTCTGAGGTAAACTACTCACACATCATCGGAGAGGCTATGGTGTTGATGTAGAAGCCCTCCGTGATAAATGCCCGCTCCGGCGGAGCGCCGGAAAAGGCCCCAAGATGGGATCTCACGGGTAGAGAAGGTTGCGGCAGTGGAAATAGGGTTTTGGCTCCGTATCTGATGTTTCCAGGGTATATGCGTATATATAGGAGGAAGAAGTACGTCGGTGGAGCAACGAGGGGCCCATGAGGGTGGAGGGCGCGCCTGGGGGAGGTGGGCGCGCCCCCCTGCCTCGTGCTCTCCTCGTTGATTGCATTACGTAGACTCCAAGTCCTCTGGATCACGTTTGTTCCGAAAATCACGTTCCCAAAGGTTTCTTTCCGTTTGGACTCCGTTTGATATCTTTTTCCTTCGAAACACTGAAATAGGCAAAAAGCAGAAATTTGGGCTTGGCCTCCGGTTAATAGGTTAGTCCCAAAAATAATATAAATGTGTATAATAAAGCCCATTAAACATCCAAAACAGAACATAATATAGCATGGAACAATAAAAAATTATAGATACGTTGGAGACGTATCAACAACCGATTCTAACTGTGAAAACAAGCACCAAGCACTCGAGGCAGGGCAAGCTGGAGTGGATGATCTTGTGGAATGAGGCCTCCGATATCTGAACACGCACATGTGAAAGTTTCTTGAGAAATGGGAGTCAAAGGTTTAGTACCAGTTATGCGGTAGGTCGCTTCTTAAAGGTGGTGGTGTGGAGAGAGGAGGAAAACCATGAGATGGACATCGGTCTTTGAGGCACGCAGGTAGATGGCGTTCGATTATCGGTAGGTGATTTCTGGGAATAGTAGAACTCAAGCAACAGTAGTTCTGTGAATTGAGGGATTTCAGCCGATCGTCCACCGTGCGGGGCATGGTATGCTTGCTTAGGTAGCATGGCGGGATGCGAGAGGCTTTGAGCGGAGCCCTAGTGGGAGGAGATGATGGCTTTGGGGATTTCAAAATCATTGAAGAGAGATAGGCGGCGATAGTCGAGATTAAGGGACGGTGCGCCATAGAGGCGCCACCAATTGAGAGGACTTGGGTGTGGCAGCAATCCTAGGTGGGAGAAGCGAGATGATCTCCGCGAGGATGGCGTCCGGGAGATCGCTGATGCGGTCCACCCGAGATTCTACGGGTTCCTGGGATCTGGTGGGGGCAGGGTGGCCGCTTCTCCCTGCGCTACCGGGTGCGGGATCTACAACATGCGTCGCCGCTGGCGGGAGCCTCATCTTCTTGGCGCTAGGGTCAGCCGACTCCATTTTCCTCGAGGGCGTCGCGTCGCGCTCACGGATTTGAGCAGAGTAAAGAATGACGAGCCTAGTTGTAGTGCGAGTGAAAAAGAAGGGGAGCTGGGGTTTTTCTGTTGTAGTGAGGAAGAAGGGGAGCTGGGGTTTTCTGTAGGAGTAAAGTGAGTAATTTGGGGGTACGAGTGGAGCAAGCTGACGTGAGGTGGGTGGCAGTGAGGAGGAAGAAGAACACCCAGGTTTTTTGGGGGGAGGTGTGCTGGGTGTGGGTAGCGCCTCTCATTCAGTAAATATATGGACTTTTGAATTGATTTTACTATTTACTAGGGTGGATGGGCTGTTTTGTCTTGGGCCCAGAGAAACAATTACTACTAGTATAGTGGAGACACTCTACAGCTACCCAGAAAAACTATTACTACTAGTACAGTGGATACAATTGAAGGAAATATGCCCTAGAGGCAATAATAAAGTTATTATTTATTTCCTTATATCATGATAAATGTTTATTATTCATGCTAGAATTGTATTGACCGAAAACATAATACATGTGTGAATACATAGACAAACAGAATGTCACTAGTATGCCTCTACTTGACTAGCTCGTTAATCAAAGATGGTTATGTTTCCTAACCATGGACAAAGAGTTGTTATTTGATTAACGGGATCACATCATTAGGAGAATGATGTGATTGACATGACCCATTCCGTTAGCTTAGCACACGATCGTTTGGTATGTTGCTATTGCTTTCTTCATGACTTATACATGTTCCTATGACTATGAGATTATGCAACTCCCGTTTACCGGAGGAACACTTTGTGTGCTACCAAAAATCCTGGCGTAAGCTGGGTGATAATAAAGGTGGTCTCAGGTGTCTCGAAGGTACTTGTTGGGTTGGCGTATTTTGAGATTAGGATTTGTCCTCCGATTGTCGGAGAGGTATCTCTGGGTCCTCTCGGTAATGCACATCACTTAAGCCTTGCAAGCATTGCAACTAATGAGTTAGTTGCGGGATGATGTATTACGGGAGCGAGTAAAAGACTTGCCGATGTGAGATTGAACTAGGTATAGAGATACCGGCGATCGAATCTCGGGCAAGTAACATACCAATGACAAAGGGAACAACGTATGTTGTTATGCGGTCTGACCGATAAAGATCTTCGTAGAATATGTAGGAGCCAATATGAACATCCAGGTTCGCTATTGGTTATTGACGGAGGCGTGTCTCGGTCATATCTACATAGTTCTCGAACCCGTAGGGTCCCTTGCTTAACGTTTGATGCAGTTATATTATGAGTTTACATGTTTTGATGTACGAAGGTTGTTGAACCCGGATGTGATCACGGACATGACGAGGAGTCTCAAAATGGTCGAGACATGAAGATTGATATATTGGAAGCTTATGTTTGGATATCGGAAGTGTTCCGGGTTAAATCGGGATTTTACAGAGTCTGGAACCCCCCGGGGACTTAACGGGCTTAGTGGGCCTTGGTGGAAGAGAGAGGCGGCGGGGCAGGGGCTGCCCCTCCCCTAGTCCGAATAGGACAAGGAGAGGGGGGCGGCGCCCCCTTCCTTCTTCTCCTCCACCTCTTTCCCCTCTCTCTCCTAGTCCAACAAGGAAAAGGGGGGAGTCCTACTCCTGGTAGGAGTAGGACTCCTCCTGGCGCGCCCTCTCCCTTGGCCGGCCGCACCCTCCTTGCTCCTTTATATACGGGGGCAGGGGCACCCCAAAGACACAACAATTGATCTGTTTGATCTTTTAGCCGTGTGCGGTGCCCCCTCCACCATAGTCCACCTCGATAATACTGTAGCGGTGCTTAGGTGAAGCCTGCGTCGGTAGAACATCATCATCGTCCTGCGCCGTCGTCTTGTGAAACTCTCCCTCAACACTCGGCTGGATCGGAGTTCGAGGGGCGTCATCGGGCTGAGCGTGTGCTGAACTCGGAGGTGCCGTGCATTGGTACTTGATCGGTCGGATCGTGAAGCGCGCGACTACATCAACCGCATTGTGCTAACGCTTCCACTTTCGGTCTCACAGTGCGTGGACAACACTCTCCCCTCTCGTTGCTATGCATCATCATGATCTTGCGTGTGCGTAGGATTTTTTTTGAAATTACTACGTTCCCCAACAGTGGCATCAGAGCCAGGTTTTATGCGTAGATGTCATATGCACGAGTAGAACACAAGTGAGTTGTGGGCGATATAAGTCATACTGCTTACCAACATGTCATACTTTGGTTCGGCGGTAATGTTGGATGAAGCGGCCCGGACCGACATTACGCGTACGCTTACGCGAGACTCGTTCTACCGACGTGCTTTGCACACAGGTGGCTGGTTGGTGTCAGTTTCTCCAACTTTAGTTGAACTGAGTGTGGCTACGCCCGGTCCTTGCGAAGGTTAAAACGGCATCAACTTGACAAACTATCGTTGTGGTTTTGATGCGTAGCCCGTAGCAGACACGTAAAACTTGCAACAACAAAGTAGAGGACGTCTAACTTGTTTTTGCAGGGCATGTTGTGATGTGATATGGTCAAGACATGATGCTAAATTTTATTGTATGAGATGATCATGTTTTGTAACGAGTTATCGGCAAGCAGCACGAGCCATATGGTTGTCGCTTTATTGTATGCAATGCAATGCATACTGTAATGCTTTACTTTATCACTAAGCGGTAGCGATAGTCGTAGAAGCATAAGATTGGTGAGACGACAATGATGCTACGATGGAGATCAAGGTGTCGCGCCGGTGACGATGGTGATCATGATGGTGCTTCGGAGATGTAGATCACAAGCACAAGATGATGATGGCCATATCATATCACTTATATTGATTGCATGTAATGTTTATCTTTATGCATCTTATCTTGCTTTGATTGACGGTAGCATTATAAGATGATCTCTCACTAAATTTGAAGATAAAAGTGTTCTCCCTGAGTATGCACCGTTGCCAAAGTTAAATCGTGCCCGGACACCACGTGATGAGCAGTGTGATAAGCTCTCGTCCATCTACAACGGGTGCAAGCCAGTTTTGCACACGCAGAATACTCGGGTTAAACTTGGCGAGCCTAGCATATGCAGATATGGCCTCGGAACACTGAGACTGAAAGGTCGAGCGTGAATCTGTAGGACCTTGAAGTATGTCTAGAGGGGGGGGGGTGATTAGACTACTTGACCAATAAAAACTTAACCTATTCCCAATTTTATAGTTTGGCAGATTTTAGCTATTTTAGGACAAGTCAAGCAATCATCACACAATTCAAGCAAGCATGCAAAGAGTATATTGGTAGCGGAAAATAAAGCATGCAACTTGCAAGAAAGTAAGGGGAAGGGTTTAGAGGATTCAAACGCAATTGGAGACACAGATGTTTTTCTCGTGGTTCCGATAGGTGGTGCTATCGTACTTCCACGTTGGTGGAGACTTCAACCCAAAGGGTAACAGTTGCGCGAGTCCACGGAGGGCTCCACCCACAAAGGGTCCACAAAGTAGCAACCTTGTCTATCCCACCATGGCCGTCTCCCACGAAGGACTTGCCTCACTAGCGGTAGATCTTCACGAAGTAGGCGATCTCCTTGCCCTTACAAACTCCTTGGTTCAACTCCACAATCTTGTCGGAGGCTCCCAAGTGACACCTAGCCAATCTAGGAGACACCACTCTCCAAGAATTAACAAATGGTGTGTTGATGATGAACTCCTTGCTCTTGTGCTTCAAATGATAGTCTCCCCAACACTCAACTCTCTCTCATAGGATTTGGATCTGGTGGAAAAAATATTTGAGTGGAAAGCAACTTGGGGAAGGCTAGAGATCAAGATTCATATGGTAGGAATGGCATATCTTGGCCTCAACACATGAGTAGGTGGTTCTCTCTCAGAAATGGTAAGTTGGAAGTGTAGGTTCAGTCTCATGGCTCTCTCCACGAATGAAGAGGAGGTGGAGGGGTATATATAGCCTCCACACAAAATCCAACCATTACACACAATTTACCAAACTCGGTGGGACCGAATAGTTAAACTCGGTCGGACCGATTTAGTAAACCTAGTGACCATTAGTGATTTTCGGTGGGACTGACATGCATCTCGGTGAGACCGATATGGTTAGGGTTAGGGCATAACGTAATCTCGGTGAGAACGATTACACAAACTCGGTGAGACCGATTTTGGTAATTAGCTAACAGAGAGTTGGTCGTAAACTCGGTGGGACCGATTTGCTCTTTTGGTGAGACGAAATGTTACAAAAGGAAGCAGAGAGTTTACATTGCAATCTCGGTGGGACCGATCGCTCACTTCGGTTAGATCGAAGCGTTCTGAAGGAAATAGAGATTGCAACCCCATCTCGGTGAGACTGAGATCCCTATCGGTAAGACCGATTTGCTTAGGGTTTGTGGCAGTGGCTATGACTTTTGGAATCGGTGGCGCTAGATAGAAAGAATCGGTGTGACCGATTTTGGCTTTGGGTTTAGGTCATATGTGGATGTGGGAAAGTAGTTGAGTGTTTTGGAGCATATCACTAAGCACATGAAGCAAAAGGCTCATTAAGCAACACCTCATCCCTTCTTGATAGTATTGGCTTTTCCTATAAACTCAATGTGATCTTGTATCACTAAAATGTAAAATGAAGAGTCTTGAGCTTTTGAGCTTGAGCCAATCCTTTGTCCTTAGTATTTTGAGGGATCCACTTTCATCATCCATGCCATGCCATTCATTGAGCTTTCCTGAAATAATAGTCTTGGAATAGCATTAGCTCAATGAGCAATATGTTGTTATGAATTACCAAAACCACCTAGGATAGTTGCACTTTCAATCTCATCCTTTTTGGTAATTAATGACAACGTATAGATCAAAGCTTCGACAAATGATAATAAGATTTAAATAACATTGTCGCTTTGAGAAGTATGTGATAAGCAAGAGCTCCCCCTAAATTTGTGCATAGTTTTAGATTTGCCTTGGACTGCAAATGCACAATGAATTAGGCTCATGGGTTACTCTTCCATGTCACATACATCTTGGTGGAGCGCTCAAAATAATAAACAATGATTACATGCACTAATCACCAAGCATAGTGAGTGATCACATAAGATAGATAGGATAATATCATCAAACATGCATCAGTGTATCTTATGATCAAACACATGATCATCAATGTCTCACAAACATAGTATCTCAACCAAAAGCAAACAAAGTTTAAAAAACCACCTAATAAAGCAAGAGAGAACAAAAGCAACACTCTCTCTCTCGAAGCCTATGATCTATACATTTATCTCCCCCTTTGGCAACAAGTTACCAAAAAGTTCATAGAAAATGCATAGTGCTAGATCGACTCTCAGGCTTGATCTTTTGGTGGTGGTGTAGAGATGGCTCCTTGGACGAAGACTTCAGTTGACGTAGATGGAGCTGGAGCTGATGAAGGTGCTGGAGCTGGTGGCACTGACGCTGTAGCTGGTGCAGACGAAGTTGCTCTTGTGTCAGAAACTGGCACAGCTGATGACCTCTGGGCTCTAGGCACTCTGGCAAACACATTGGTTGTAGTCTTGCCCTTCCTCTCCTGCATGTCCTCTTGTAGCTCCTCCACTGCAGTCTGAATCTCAGTTATTTTCACATCTAAGTTATATAACTTTTGTTCTATGATTCTCTCCAAGCTCTCCTGATTTTGAGTTAGGTGGCCAATCCCTTCTCAATCCTCAGAGTGGATGCTATTAAGTAACCAAGCTGCTCCTGCTTGTTCTTCAAGAAATACTCAGATGCCTCCTCTTGAGTTGGCATCTTGGCAGCCTTCTCCCTCTTTGCCTTCTCCTTCTTCTCCTGAGCTTGAACTGATTGTGGATCATCTTCATTCATGACAACCTCATTGTCCTCAAAGTCTGGATAAAGTGGAAAGTGTTCCTTATCCAACTGATATTTTCCTGTGCCCATCTTTGAGTTTATCAGTTCTTGAATCTGAGGTGCATATCCACAACTCCTCTTACGATCTGCTGCAGTCCTCTTGATAGTTTCAATGATCAGGCTCATGACTTTAAACTTTTGTGGCACATCAAACACATGCAACATGTTGATGGCATGCCCTCTCGATCATTTATGGTCACCGGACTTGGGCAACAAGGTGTGCCTCAGAATCCAATTTATAGTTGGCAACCCTGACAGCAGATAGTGAACTGATCCAAACTTGTGAGTTGCTAGTGCCTTGTTTGGAATTTCCTTGTACATGTGAGCCATTGAATTGTGATCCTTTTTCTTCTTGGCATAGATGTCTAAGTCATCCTCATTCTCTTCTGGGGCATTTATCAGCTTTGCCCACTCTTCAACAGTTGACTGGTACCTTGTACCTTCAGACATCCAAACAATTCTCCCATCTGGGTAAAAATGTGATGTGGAGTAGAATTGCATGATAAGTTCATCATTCCAATTTGTGAGCTTTTGCCCGACAAAATCTGCAACTCCACAACTCACAAAGCTGTCCTACACTCCAGGATAGTGCTCTTCATTATCCTTCATGAAGTTCCAGTCGACCCATCTCATGTCATAGACAATGGGCTTCTTGTCCAACAAGATTGTCTCATAAAAGTCCTGTTGTTCCTTTGTGTGAAACCTGTAATCAACAGCAGTTCTTCTCCTTGAAGCATATGGATCTTCCATTCTCCATTTCCTCAGCCCTGAATCCTTCCTGATTCTCATGTTCTCGACCACAGGATGGGCATCATTGTGGTCAGTATCTTGGGCTTGAGCTTCCTTAGAACCTGTCCTTCTTCATCTTCCTCATCAACCTCAGGCACTGGGGCCTTGTTCTTTTCATCAGCTGGAGTACTCCTAGTATTCCTCTTTAGTGCAGACTTGGCCTTGGGGGCAGCTTTGGGTGCTTCCTAGGGCTTAGATGAGGCAGCCCCTGATCTGATTGCATCACCCATTAGCTTTGGTGCCTTTGGTGCTGGTGCAGCAGGCTCTTCCTCTTCTCCCATCATGGAAGGCTTCCCAATTACTCTGGCCTTGGTCATCTTGACCCTTTCCTTCCTCTTCTTGCTTTCAGCAACTGGCTCTTTGGGATCAGGAGCCTTAGACATTGGTTGTCTTCCTGCAGTCCTTTTGATCTTCATGACCCTTTCCTTCTTGACCACCTCTTTCCTTGAAGTTGCCTCATCTTCCTCAGCTTTGTAATCTTCATCCTCTGAATATGAAGTTCTTTTCCTCCTTTGCCTAGTAGCAACCTTAGGCAGGTTGCTAGGAGTACTTCTGCTCCCTTCATCTGAAGTTGAGGGACTAGTGCCCTCACTCAAGTTTATCTGCTCTTCTGACCCGTTCTGGCTGTCACTTTGATCAGACATACTGCGAAAGCTGACTGCTGACCCTGTGAAGAGTTTATAGATGAGATAGAAAAGATGAGCATCACAAAATGCAGAGGTTTTTGCAAAAGAATGACTCAAAAGTTCAGTTTTAGTTTTCCACAGAAAGCATTTCGGATCCATCGATTTTCAAACTCGGTGATACCGAAGCAGTTTTGGAACCTAAACTGATGATCTCGGTTGGACCAAGTTTCAGTTCGGTGGCATCGAGACTGCTAGGGTTTCACAGAATTCTCAAATCGGTTGCACCGATTAGTAAATCTCGGTCAGACCGAGAGTCACTTGTGCAATGGCATATGCCAAATCGGTGAGACCGAGTTTTTCAACTCGGTGGGTCCGAGATGGTTTCGCCGGAAACCTAAACCTAAAAATTTGAATCACATCTAATCTATGAACTACTTTGGCTGGATAGATGAGTTGCAATTGTGGCAAGATTCAATATGAAAACAATGTGCTAGGAATCAGACATGGATAGCACAAAGATCAATTCCATACCCTAACTTGGCGGTGGACTAGCTATGGCGGCAACGGCGGGGACGAAATCCGTTGAAAGCGGCGAAGACCAGCGACAGGAGGCTGCTGGCGGCGAGAAGACGATCCGGAGACCACGATGGCAGAGCGAGCTGATGCGTGGGCGAAGTGTTTCGGAGAAATTTCCAAAAATTTTCCCGTGACTATATATAGCCCGACCCTGTCGGTGTGACCAAGTGGAACTACTCGGTGGCACCGAGATGCATAGCTGCAAGCAGTTACAACAACTCGGTGTGACCGAAAAGTTCAAATCGGTTGCACTGAGATTGAAAACTCAGATCAACTTGATGATCTCTGTAGGACCGAAATGGTAGGATCGGTTAGACCGAGAATCATTAAGAGGTTTTGGAACTTTAAGTCTATGACGAATCAGGGACTCCGAGTGCTCCTCACATAGAGTGGTTCAAATCTGACTTGATCAAATTTTGTGATGTAGCATGAATAGAGTTTGAGATGAGAAAAGCATAGATAGCTAAAGAAGGTTCTTAGGCTGTAACGCCCCGGATTCGATGCGCCAGGTGTCTGCCAGTTATTCGTCGTCTTTGCCATGTCATGTGCTTGCGTGTTGCACTTTGCCATGTCATCATTTGCATTTCATATCATGTCATCATGTGCATTTCATTTTGCATACGTGTTCGTCTCATGCATCCGAGCATTTTCCCCGTTGTCCGTTTTCCAATCCGGCACTCCTATGTCTCCCGGCGCCCCCTTTTACCTCTTTTCATGTGCGGGTGTTAAACTTTCTCGGGATGGCCCGAGGTTTGCCAAGCGGCCTTGGTATACCACCCGTAGACCGCCTGTAAAGTTTCATGCCATTTGGAGGTCATTTGGTACTCCAACGGTTAACCGGGTAACCGCAAAAGCCTCTTTTGTTTGCAGCCCAACACCCCTTTCAAAGTGGCCCAAAACCCACCTAACTCCTCTCCATGCTCTCGGGCGTTCGATCATGATCGCGTGGCCGAAAACCGCACCTCATTTGGAGTCTCCTAGCTCCCTCTACCTATAAATATGTGGCCTCCCCCGAAATCTCGGGCAAACCCTAGCAAAATCGCCCTCTGCCGCCACCGGACGCGTCCGCATCGCGCCGGACATGTCCGCCGCCCGCGCCCGTCCACTCTGAGCCGCCACGTGTCGCGCCACCTCAGCCGGGCGCGCCCCACCGCCGTCGACCGCAGAGCCCTTCGGCCCGACCGCGGCCCCTGCCCGCTCCGTCCCCGTCGAGACCCAGCCACCGCCGTCGCCCGGGCCAGCGCCCGCCTCGTCGCCGCCGCGCGGACTTCGCCTCCACGGCCCGCGCTCCCGCCGCCCGCGCTGCCTCGCCGCCGCCGCCATCGGCTCCGCCCGAGCCCCGCAAGCACCGACGCCCGGCGTCCTGCTCCTCCACGCCACCGCCTGCGCCCGGCCTTCCCGCCGCCCGGTCGCCGCCAGGCTTTCATCGCGGCCGCCGCCTCCTCCCGCGCCTTCGCCGCCGCCCTCGGCCCCCGCCCGGCGCGCCCAGTCTCCTCGTCGCCAGATCCGAGGCCCCACCCGGATCCACTCTCTCTCGCCGTCCGAGCGATCGCGGAGTTCGCCAGAGCTCCCGCCGGCCGGATCCACCGCGGGTGGATGAGATCCACCCGCTCATCCAACCAAACGGCCGCGCCTCCATCCCGGAATCCCTCCGTCCCGCTCGTCCTCGTCCCGTTGACTTTTCGGAGGGTATAAACTCCACTAAGTCCCCGAGTTTTGGTTATTTTCTTGCATTTTCATCATGCCATAACTCTGCATCCGTAGCTCCGTTTCGTGCGTGTAATATGTCAAAATGTTCGTCTCGAAGAGTAGATCATTTCATCTCATTGCATCATTTTCATTTGAGCTCATCTTGATGCCCTAAATTCTGTTGGAAGAGTGCTATGTGATGTTAGTTTCTGTTTCTTAACAGAACATGCACTTTTCTCATTTTTGCCATGATTGATGTGTGCACCCTATGAACCTGTGTCCTACATGTGTTTTGTAATATGCCATGCCATCTTTACAGTGGTGCTTGCTATGTAGTTTTGTGATCTATGTGGTGACTAGCACAAGCATGCAAACTAGGCTTCATGATGTTGCTGTTTTCAGCCCCTGTTTTGTTGATATTTTTGTGTCATGTAAACTTGATGCTACAGAGAGATCCATGCATATTTTGAGATACTTCAGTAAGGATGTTTTGTTATGCATGTCTTGCTCTATCCATCCATGCCCTTGTTTGCAATTATGGAGTGCCATAGCTTGAGTCAATCGAGCTCTACTTTTCCTATAAAATGTTTCCTGGCAGGTTGTTTACATGTTATTCAATTTTGCCAAGGTTGTTGTAGTTGATCCTTGTATGCTATGATGTTGCTCTTGCCATGTATAGCTTCTATGCCATGTCTTCTTACTGTTGGTAGCCTTGCCATGTTTACATGGGTGCCATCATATCTTCTGATCCTTTTTGGCTTATGGTCACTTAAAGGACTTTTGTTCCATGCTTTGAGTAGATTCATGCCATGCCTTTGTTTGCCATGTTAAGTTCCTGTAGCAAGCTGTTTGATAGCTCTAAACATTGCAACCTCATGTTGTTTCTGCTAAAGTCTGAAACTGTTATTATTTGCAATCTTGCCATGTATTTTTGAGCATGTTCTAGTTGTTTCTGGAGATAGCTCAGTGTTCATGTTTTGTAATGCTTTACCTGTACATCATGCCCATTCCTTTTGTTTTCATATTGAGGTGCTGTAGCACATTGTTTTGATGCTTGCAATATGCCTAGTTGCTGTTTTGGACAGATTGTTGCTATAACTTGTATAGGGTGTATGTGTTGATCCGTTGCTCCGTTTTGAGTGTGCTCTATATGAAACTTGCTTGATTTTGCATGTAGCTTCATATTATCATGTTGAATCCTTGTTTTGAGGTGTTTGCTTGATGTTTGTATGCATTTTGCATCAATGCCATGTTCAACTTGTTTTGCTCATATCTTCTAGGCCGTAGCTCCGAATTAAATGAACTTTATATGTAACTTGACTAGAATTTCGTGTAGATCATCTTGGTGCATCTTAAATTGCTGTTTAACAACTTGAACATAAGGTTTATTCAGATCTGGACCAATTTCGAAATTAGCATATGAGGACTTACTGGAATTGTTACATGTTGTTTCCGGCCTCATTTAAACTTGCTTTGATGTGTTGGTCTTTTATGCATCATCTCTTGCCATGAGTAGCTTCATGTAGCTTTGTCATGCATCATGCTTGGTTGTGCATCATGTCTTGTCTATGTGTGGGTGTTTACCATGTTGTGTGCTTCTTCTTGTTAGTTCCCGTTTCGTTGCGATCGTGAGGATTCGTTCGTCTACGCTTGGTTCGGCTTCATCCGTTCGTCTTCTTCATGGACTCGTTCTTCTTCCTTGCGGGATTTCAGGCAATATGACCGCTACCCTGGATCTCACTACTATCATTGCTATGCTAGTTGTTTCGTTCTATCGCTATGCTGCGCTACCTATTACCTGTTATCAAGCCATCCCAAATTGCCATGTCAGCCTCTAACCTTTTACACCTTTCCTATGCAAACCGTTGTTTGGCTATGTTACCGCTTTGCTCAGCCCTCTTATAGCGTTGTTAGTTGCAGGTGAAGATGAAGTTTGTTCCTTGTTGGAACATGGAGATGTTGTTCCTTGTTGGAACATGTTTACCTGTTGGAATATCACAATATATCTTATTTAACTAATGCATCTATATACTTGGTAAAGGGTGGAAGGCTCGGCCTTATGCCTGGTGTTTTGTTCCACTCTTGCCGCCCTAGTTTCCGTCATATCGGTATTATGTTCCCGGATTTTGCGTCCCTAACGCGGTCGGGTGATTTATGGGACCCCCTTGACAGTTCGCTTTGAATAAGACTCGTCCAGCAAGGCCCAACTTTGGTTTTACCATTTGCCTCACCACCACCTATATTTCCCTTGGGAGTAATTAACCCAAGGGTCATCTTTATTCAGCCCCCCCTCCCCCCGGGCCAGTGCTACTCTAAGTGCTGGCCTGAACCGAGCTGCCTGCGGGGCCACCTTGAGGCAACCCGAGGTTTGGTTTTACTCATAGCTAGTCTCATCCGGTGTTGCCCTGAGAACGAAATATGTGCAGCTCCTATCGGGATTGTCGGTGCATCGGGCGGCTTTGCTGGTCTTGTTTTATTACTGTCGAAATGTCTTGTAGCCGGGATTCCGAGACTGGTCGGGTCTTCCCGGGGAGAAGGAATATCCTTCGTTGATCGCGAGAGCTTATCGTGGGCTAAGTTGGGACACCCCTGCAGGGTATAAACTTTCGAGAGCCGTGCCCGCGGTTATGTGGCAGATGGGAATTTGTTAATGTCCGGTTGTAGAAAACCCGAAGTTGATCTTAATTAAAATACACCAACCGTGTGCGTAACCGTGAGTGTCTCTTTTCGGGGTTGATCGAGAGGAGAACACGGTTTCTTGGGTTATGTCTGACGTAAGTAGGACTTCAGGATCACTTCTTGATCATTATTAGTTGACGAATGTTCCTTTGTCTCTCTTCTCGCTCTCATTTGCGTATGTTAGCCACCATATATGCTTAGCCGCTGCTGCAACCTCACCACTTTATCCTTCCTTTCCCATTAAGCTTTGCTAGTCTTGATACCCATGGTAATGGGATTGCTGAGTCCTCGTGGCTCACAGATTACTACACCACCAGTTGCAGGTACAGGTTTGCAATGATCATGACGTGAGAGCGATGTTTGCTTGTGTTGGAGTTCTTCTTACGCTTCTTCTTCGATCGGGGATAGGTTCTGTGTCGGCAGCCTGGGCTAGCAGTGGTGGATGTCGTTTGAGTTTCTGTTTATGTTTCACCCGTAGTCGGATGTTGATCTCTTGTATATGATGTAGATGTATTCTTGTGGCATTTGTGCCTTATGTATGTATCCCTATGTATTATGTAATGTTGATGTAATGATATCCACCTTGCAAAAGCGTTTCAATATCGGGTCTATCCTTGGTGGGACCTTGAGTTCCTTTTGGATAGGGTCGCATATTAGGCGTGATAAGTTAGTATCGAGCCTCAACCGACCCTAAGAGCCCCTTGATTGATCGTGTAGTTTGGTCGTTGTTGAGTCTAGAAGAAAACTATTTTCGGAGTCTAGTTATATCGGAGAGTAGGAATTCCTTTTACTCCTCAGCCTCTTCGTCGCTCTGGTGAGGAATCTTGACGTAGGTGTTTTGTATCACTTCTCTTCCCCTTCAAATTTTTCTTTAGGATCATGCAGTTGGTTTTCGGTAGTTGGTCCTCAGCTCTTTTCATCCGGTGCATTTCTCGTCAAGTTGACTCGAGCCTCTTCTGCTTCGAGTTCAATCCTCAGTTGTTTTTTTCCCACCCGCCCACCCTTCTTCTTCTCGGAACCGGAGTCCGTAATCGAGTATGCTTCCTACTCGTGCGAAGTCTTTGCTCTCTTTCCTCAATGATTTCAACCGGTGTTTTCTCTTCAAGATATTCGTTGGTTCCCCCTCCCAAGTTGCCTTTGTTTTTCCCGCCCTCCCACCCTTTTCTTCCCGGAGTTTGCCTCTCTCCCGACCATCTATTTCATTCGTGTGGAGCCTCTTCAGTCTTCCCTCAATCATTTCAACCGGTGAATTCTCGTCTCGTTCGTCATTCTTCATCTCTTTCTTTTCTGGTAGACTCAATTCAAGTTTTTCGGGTTGACCTTATTCTGTCCCCCAGCTCAAATATTTCCATTTCAGGAGATTCGTCCATGTTTGAATTAATTCGAGGTTGTCACCTCAGTCAAATATTTCAGTTCTTCCGGTGCATTATCTATCTATTCAACATCCTTTTTCAACGTTGTTATCTCTTCAGTGGGCCCTAACCCACAGGTCTTTTCCCAGGATCTTACCTGACTCTTCTAATTTTTCCCGGAGTTATTCCCAATTCTTTCAAGTGTGACGTAAGTATGAATATCATCAGTCACTTGCCTTTTTCAAGATCGATTTCAAATCATTTCATTGTTGGCTCAACCTCTTCGTTTTTCATTCTCCCGGAGTATCTTAGTAATTTTGGTGGTGTTTCTCATCATCATTTGAAGACCGAAGTAGAGTTTCTCTTAAATCTTGTCCGTTCTCCCGGAGGTTCATGGTGCTAGATCGATGTTATCCTATCTAGTTGTTTCCAGTTGTGCAATTCTTTTCATCCATCCGGAGTATTTCAGAAGTTGATTTCTATTTCTTTTCATCCGGAGGTCATCTTTTCGGAAGATTTCTTCGTTCTAAGTTTTCAGCCGTTCTCCAATTATTCCATATTCGTGCCCCTTCGTTCGTCTCAATATTCTTCCGGTGCTTCGTTCAAGCATTCGTAAGCAGTTCGCGATCCCTTCGATCTCTTTTCTCTAAATTCCCTCAAGTATCTTCGTGCTTTTCTAATTCTTTCCGACGATCCGTTCTCTTCTCTATGTTCATTTTCATTTTTCACGGTGGTTCGTTCAAGATTCTTTTTCCTTGATTATCATTTTAATCCATTCATTCTTTCGAATCCTACCGGTGGTTCATGAAGACTTTCTCAAGGTTGTGATATGTCACTTCTCAATACTTTTCAAGAAGAATAAGTAGTATGCAAAATCCATTGCTTGTCATCAATTTAATTTGATGAAGGATAAGCATACAATAAATCTTATTCTTATTTCTTCCAAGTGATTAATCCCTCCCTTCGGAGTTTGTTCTTGAGGAATAAATTCTAATTCCAAGTGTTTTCATCTTTTCTTTTCCGGAGTTCAAATTTCCTCAGCCATTTCGTCGGAACCTCCATCTAAATCATCACAGGGCTCATCGTATTCTTTCTTCCTTCATTCTATTTCATCATCCTTTTTTTTGTCAACGGAGTTCTTCATGGTGGTTCTTCATGACTTAATTCTTTCCTCAAGAGTTCATCAAGATTTTGTTGGTGAAATTCAAGTATCTGTCTTCTCGCGTCTCGAAGTGCAATTAATCCTCCGTATTCTTTTGAAGTGGAGTTTTGTATTTCTTCGTTCTTCTCAGCTATCCAATCATTTCCGTTTGTGGTCGGTTACCACCTCATATTTTCTGAGATGTTTTCCATAAGTCCACAACAAGCTTATTCTTTCGTTGTTGATTTTCTCAACAACTCCAGTCAATCCTTCCTTCTAAGTTCTTTTCATTAAATTTTTCCAATTCTTCCGGAGGCATTGCGTTGTTTATCTCGTCAAGTGTCATTCCATCTTCTGAAGCTCATGTTCTATTCTTTCCTTGTTCAACCGATGTGCTGCCTAAATCCTTTCAGTCTTATTCGTTTCTTTTCTCATTCTAACCACTCCGGTTAGAACGAGTGCTTTCATAGTCTATCTAATTTCCGTGAGCTTTCGATTCTCGTCATTCTCATCATTTCTCTCTTCTTCTCGAGTGCTCTCGATTCTTTGATTCTTCTCTTGAGTTCTTGTTTCACCTCATCCCTTTTCTCTTCCGTCTCGGTCCTAAGATCTCGGGACGAGATCTCTTGTTAGTGGAGGAGTGTTGTAACGCCCCGGATTCGATGCGCCAGGTGTCTGCCAGTTATTCGTCGTCTTTGCCATGTCATGTGCTTGCGTGTTGCACTTTGCCATGTCATCATTTGCATTTCATATCATGTCATCATGTGCATTTCATTTTGCAAACGTGTTCGTCTCATGCATCCGAGCATTTTCCCCGTTGTCCGTTTTCCAATCCGGCACTCATATGTCTCCCGGCGCCCCCTTTTACCTGTTTTCATGTGCGGGTGTTAAACTTTCTCGGGATGGCCCGAGGTTTGCCAAGCGGCCTTGGTATACCACTGGTAGACCGCCTGTCAAGTTTCGTGCCATTTGGAGGTCGTTTGGTACTCCAACGGTTAACCGGGTAACCGCAAAAGCCTCTTTTGTTTGCAGCCCAACACCCCTTTCAAAGTGGCCCAAAACCCACCTAACTCCTCTCCATGCTCTCGGGCGTTCGATCACGATCGCGTGGCCGAAAACCGCACCTCATTTGGAGTCTCCTAGCTCCCTCTACCTATAAATATGTGGCCTCCCCCGAAATCTCGGGCAAATCCTAGCAAAATCGCCCTCCGCCGCCACCGGACGCGTCCGCATCGCGCCGGACATGTCCGCCGCCGCGCCCATCCACTCTTGAGCCGCCACGTGTCGCCGCCACCTCAGCCCGGCCGCGCCCCACTCGCCGTCGACCGCGGGCCCTCTCGGCCCGACCGCGGCCCCCTGCCCGCTCCGTCCCGCGCCCGAACCGAGACGCCCGTCGCCGGGCCGGCGCCGCCTGCGCCCGCCGCCGCCGGACTCCGCCCGCTGGTCTCGCCTGGCCGCCCGGCCCCGCGCTCCACGCCGCCCAGCTGGCTCCGCCCGAGCCCCGCAAGCACCGACGCCGCCGGCGTCCTGCTCCTCCCGCCACCGCCTCGCGGCGGCCTTCCCGCCGCCCGGCGCGCGCCCGGCACCATCGCTGCCGCCGCCTCCTCCGCGCAGCTCGCCGCCGCCCTCGGCCCCCGCCCAGGCGCGCCTCGTCCCCGCCGCCAGATCCGAGGCCCCACCCGGATCCACCTCTCTCGCCGTCCGACGATCGCGGAGTTCGCGGAGCTCCGGCCGGCCGGATCCACCGCGGGTGGATGAGATCCACCCGCTCATCCAACCAAACGGCCGCGCCTCCGTCCCGGAATCCCTCCGTCCTGCTCGTCCTCGTCCCATTGACTTTTCGAAGGGTATAAACTCCACGAAGTCCCCGAGTTTTTGTTATTTTCATGCATTTTCATCATGCCATAACTCTGCATCCGTAGCTCCGTTTCGTGCGTGTAATATGTCAAAATCTTCGCCTCGAAGAGTAGATCATTTCATCTCATTGCATCATTTTCATTTGAGCTCATCTTGATTCCCTAAATTCTGTTGGAAGAGTGCTATGTGATGTTAGTTTCTGTTTCTTAACAGAACATGCACTTTTGTCATTTTTGCCATGATTGATGTATGCACCCTATGAACCTGAGTCCTACATGTGTTTTGTAATATGCCATGCCATCTTTACAGTGGTGCTTGCTATGTAGTTTTGTGATCTATGTGGTGACTAGCACAAGCATGCAAACTAGGCTTCATGATGTTGCTGTTTTCAGCCCCTGTTTTGCTGATATTTTTATGCCATGTAAACTTGATGCTACAGAGAGATCCATGCATATTTTGAGATACTTCAGTAAGGATGTTTTGTTATGCATTTCTTGCTCTATCCATCCATGCCCTTGTTTGCAATTATGGAGTGCCATAGCTTGAGTCAATCGAGCTCTACTTTTGCTATAAAATGTTTCCTGGCAGGTTGTTTACATGTTATTCAATTTTGCCAAGGTTGTTGTAGTTGATCCTTGTATGCTATGATGTTGTTCTTGCCATGTATAGCTTCTATGCCATGTCTTCTTACTGTTGGTAGCCTTGCCATGTTTACATGGGTGCCATCATATCTTCTGATCCTTTTTGGCTTATGGTCACTAAAGGACTTTTGTTCTATGCTTTGAGTAGATTCATGCCATGCCTTTGTTTGCCATGTTAAGTTCCTGTAGCATGCTGTTTAACAACTTGAACATAAGGTTTATTCAGATATGGACCAATTTCGAAATTAGCATATGAGGACTTACCGGAATTGTTATATGTTGTTTCCGGCCTCATTTAAACTTGCTTTGATGTGTTGGTCTTGTATGCATCATCTCTTGCCATGAGTAGCTTCATGTAGCTTTGTCATGCATCATGTCTTGTCTATGTGTGGGTGTTTACCATGTTGTGTGCTTCTTCTTGTTAGTTCCCGTTTCGTTGCGATCGTGAGGATTCGTTCGTCTACGCTTGGTTCGGCTTCATCCGTTCGTCTTCTTCATGGACTCGTTCTTCTTCCTTGCGAGATTTCAGGCAAGATGACCGCTACCCTGGATCTCACTACTATAATTGCTATGCTAGTTGTTTCGTTCTATCGCTATGCTGCGCTACCTATTACCTGTTATCAAGCCATCCCAAATTGCCATGTCAGCCTCTAACCTTTTACACCTTTCCTATGCAAACCGTTGTTTGGCTATGTTACCGCTTTGCTCAGCCCCTCTTATAGCGTTGTTAGTTGCAGGTGAAGATGAAGTTTGTTCCTTGTTGGAACATGGAGATGTTGTTCCTTGTTGGAACATGTTTACCTGTTGGGATATCACAATATATCTTATTTAATTAATGCATCTATATACTTGGTAAAGGGTGGAAGGCTCGGCCTTATGCCTGGTGTTTTATTCCACTCTTGCCGCCCTAGTTTCCGTCATATCGGTATTATGTTCCCGGATTTTGCGTCCCTAACGCGGTCGGGTGATTTATGGGACCCCCTTGACAGTTCGCTTTGAATAAGACTCGTCCAACAAGGCCAAACTTTGGTTTTACCATTTGCCTCACCACCACCTATATTTCCCTTGGGAGTAATTAACCCAAGGGTCATCTTTATTCAGCCCCCCCGGGCCAGTGCTTCTCTAAGTGCTGGCCTGAACCGAGCTGCCTGCGGGGCCACCTTGAGGCAACCCGAGGTTTGGTTTTACTCGTAGCTAGTCTCATCCGGTGTTGCCCTGAGAACGAGATATGTGCAGCTCCTATCGGGATTGTCGGCGCATCGGGCGGCTTTGCTGGTCTTGTTTTATTACTGTCGAAATGTCTTGTAGACGGGATTCCGAGACTGATCGGGTCTTCCCGGGGAGAAGGAATATCCTTCGTTGATCGCGAGAGCTTATCATGGGCTAAGTTGGGACACCCCTGCAGGGTATAAACTTTCGAGAGCCATGCCCGCGGTTATGTGGCAGATGGGAATTTGTTAATGTCCGGTTGTAGAAAACCCGAAGTTGATCTTAATTAAAATACACCAACCGTGTGCGTAACCGTGAGTGTCTCTTTTCGGGGTTGATCGAGAGGAGAACACGGTTTCTTGGGTTATGTCTGACGTAAGTAGGAGTTCAGGATCACTTCTTGATCATTATTAGTTGACGACCGTTCCTTTGCCTCTCTTCTCGCTCTCATTTGCGTATGTTAGCCACCATATATGCTTAGCCGCTGCTGCAACCTCACCACTTTATCCTTCCTTTCCCATTAAGCTTTGCTAGTCTTGATACCCATGGTAATGGGATTGCTGAGTCCTCGTGGCTCACAGATTACTACACCACCAGTTGCAGGTACAGGTTTGCGATGATCATGACATGAGAGCGATGTTTGCTTATGTTGGAGTTCTTCTTCTGCTTCTTCTTCGATCAGGGATAGGTTCTGTGTCGGCAGCCCTGGCTAGCAGGTGGATGTCGTTTGAGTTTCTGTTTATGTTTCATCCGTAGTCGGATGTAGATCTCTTGTATATGATGTAGATGTATTCTTGTGGCATTTGTGCCTTATGTATGTATCCCTATGTATTATGTAATGTTGATGTAATGATATCCACCTTGCAAAAGCGTTTCAATATGCGGGTCTATCCTTGGTGGGACCTTCGAGTTCCTTTTGGATAGGGTCGCATATTGGGCGTGACATAGGCATTCTTGTCTATCCACTTGGCACAAAGAAAAGAAACCAAACAAGCAAAACAACAAGTGGATGTCCTTGAATGAGTAAAATATGCACCAACATGCTCACACAATAAGATGGCAAATGAAATATGTGGCAAAGCATGCACAACCAATTTTAGCATCTATCAAACAATTGGCGATGACTAGGTCATCTACATATGAGTATAATGACTTAGGAGTCAAATGAGAACATTTGATCATAGGTCATACTCATCGTTTAAGCTCAAGTGGGGTTACCACTTTTACATAATACATTAATGTGTTCACACCATTAGAGTTGCTTTGACTCAATTCTTAGAGTTAAGCTCCCCCTAGATGTGAGATCCCCCCTTAGAGGGATGAACTAACCTTGTGTTTTGTCGATGATGACTTCATGTAGGTGTTGAAGATGTAGATGCTCAATGTTGATGTAGATCATTTGGAGCAATCCTTTGGAGTGAGTTGCACTTTCAACTTGCCTACATGGGTTAGTCCCACAAGGAACAAACAAGAATATCCATAGACATAGAGTGATGCACACACAAGATGATGTCCATGAAAAAATTAGGTTACCTTGTTCCTTGCCTTACCAACATGAGGTTTTGTGACTCCTTAAACTAGTGCAAGATGTGAAAGTTGATTGCACTTGTTCTTGCCAAAATGATGTGAGTGAAGAATGTTGGCGGAGTCACCCTCAAGAACTCTCTAGTTCTTCTTCTTCGGGATCCACATCATCTTGATGGGAATCCTTGGAGTTGTAGTTGTACTTGATGAAGTAGAACTTGACGTAGTCTTGGGGACCCACTCGAACGAGGCTTTAGGTGCTTCTTCAAATGCATCAATCTCTTCTTGAAGCTTGTCCTTGCCTTTGTTCTTATGGTCTTGTGGTGGAAGATCATCTTGAGCTTGTGTCCCCTTGAAGGAAGTAGGATCATACTTCTCTTGTTGAGGAACAAACTTCGTCTTGGGGTATTGATCTTCTTCTCACTCAACTCCATTGGCGTTGAACTTTCGTTCAAAACCAACACCTTGATTCTTCTAGTGCCTTCCTTGCTTGCGTACAATTTCCTCGAATTGCTTACTCCCGGCAAGGCTCTTGTAAACACCTTTCTCTATAATTCCCTTCAATAAACTATTTTCTTGCCCAAGAGTAACTTGGCTAAGAGAATCATTAGTGGAATCAAGAGAACTACTAGAAGCAACAACATTGGATTTGACATTATTATTGTTACTACTAGAGGAAGTATCTTTCGTGTACTTGTTACTAGACTTGACTTGAGGCATGTAAGTAGATAAGAGCAAACGCTTGGTAATGTAAGAAGAACTTTTCTTGTGGAGATCATCATTGATTGCCTTTAAGAACTCATGCTCTTGCTCAAGATTGAGCTTTTCAAAGCGTAACTTCTCATGAGCCCTTAAAAGTTCTCGATGATCTTCGAAGATAGTTTCATGAGCCAACTTAAGAGTGTTTAGTTCTTTAGTTAGAAGCTCTACTTTCTCCTTATCATTGTCATTCGTTTGATTAGCATGATTAATTGACGTTTCATCATAGTATTCATCACTAGAGTTGTCAACAAGTAAATCATCATCACCTAGCAAGTCATCTTCATCACTATTAAAATCAACATACTCGGGATGTGTTACCTTAGGACCTTTGGCCATGAAGCATCTTCCAATTCCTTCATTTGGTGAATCAAATGTGTCGTAGGAGTTGGTTGACACAAGTGCTAGACCGGCAACACCTTCATCTTGAGTATATTCGGAGTCGGAGTGATAGCTTCTCTCGAAGTGATGGTTGGAGTCGGAGCCGGAAACCCATTCACCAACATGAGCTTGATGTCTTAGTTTTGTGTAGCTCCTTGATGACTTGTCCTTCCTTTCCGAATCCTTGCTTCTCCGTGAGGGTCTTCGTTCATAACGATCATCTCTACTCCTCCTCTCTCTCGGTGGTGATTCTTCTCTTTTGCTTCTTCTTTTTGGAGAATCTTCTCTTCTTTTGTAGGGTGCTGTACACTCATTGGAGTAGTGTCCGGGTCTCCCACAATTGTAGCAATTGCGCTCTCGACTAGAAGATCTTTTGTCATTGTAAGACCTTGACTTGGAGCTTCTTTCTTTGCTTCTACTTTTGTAGAACTTGTTGAAGTTCTTCACCATTAAGCTCAATTCTTCATTGAAGGTTGGTTTCTCACTTAATGATGTGGGGGCTTCACTTGAGGCTTTGTAAGCACCACTTGACTTGTTGTGAAGTTCCTCCTTGTCCTTGAGTGACATCTCATGAGCAACAATCCTTCCAATGACTTCCGTTGGTTTGAGATCTTTGTAGTTTGGCATCATTTGGATCAATGTGCACACGGTATCATACTTTCCATCCAATGCTCTTAGGATCTTCTTGATGATGAATTTGTCGGTCATCTCTTCACTCCCTAAGCCGGCAATCTCATTTGTGATAAGAGCAAGCCTAGAGTACATTTCAGCGACACCTTCACCATCCTTCATTTTGAACTTGTCAAGCTGACTTTGGAGCACATCCAACTTGGATTCCTTGACGGACTCGGTACCTTCGTGCATATCAATCAAAGTATCCCATATTTCCTTTTCTCAGGACCCCGATTCCAAGTCACATCGACCTAGCCGGTAACACCTCATATCACTTTGCGGCCTCACGCACGGTATTCCCATGGGTGTCGCCTTACCATGGCCCGGGACCGTTTGCGCCTTTTGGCTCACGTATATGATAGTGTCGCTAGCATCCATATGACAAAGAACCCGGGCCGACATGGCTAGTCATGAACCCAAAGCGGCGCTAACCCATGGGGACAGGCATACATGAATCACATCGAGCATGTCGGTCATCAACGTATGAATTCGGGCTGTAGCACTCGGCTAACAGGACTCCGTATCCCGGCTGTAGCAGGCTAGGCACGACTCAATATCACCGCGTGACATTTCCCGAAGGGATGTATATAGGAACGAAGTGAAACACATGCCGCCGATCAAGTGTCCAAGCAGTAGTGTTGGGCTAGCAGGACTCGGTGAACCGGGCTGTAGCGGACTACTATCGCCGAAGCATGAGACTACATTTCCCCATATGAGAGGCTGCCAAGGATAAACAACTAGATTGTCGGATCCCACTCATACCAAGCATTTCAATCATACACGCAATATGCCCGATATGAGTACATACAACATGGCATCACAACAAAACTCTACAACTCAAAGTACTTTATTTAAGAGGCTCCGAGGAGCCATACATAACATATCCATACAGATAGGGGTCACATGACCCAACACTCAAGTCATACAAACATACAAGCACATGCGGAAGCAAACTAGTATGAGTACAGACTCTAAAAAGAAATAAAGCTTGTCGAAGCCCTTCTATCTACAGTGGCCCTTCACAAGCCTTGTGTAACGCCCCGGATTCGATGCGCCAGGTGTCTGCCAGTTATTCGCCGTATTTGCCATGTCATTTGCTTGCGAGTTGCACTTTGCCATGTCATCATATGCATTTCACATCATGTCATCATGTGCATTTCATTTTGCATACGTGTTCGTCTCATGCATCCGAGCATTTTCCCCGTTGTCCGTTTTGCAATCCGGCACTCCTATGTCTCCCGGCGCCCCCTTTTACATCTTTTCATGTGCGGGTGTTAAACGGTCTCGGAATGGACCGAGGTTTGCCAAGCGGCCTTGGTATAGCACCGGTAGACCGCCTGTCAAGTTTCGGATCATTTGGAGGTCGTTTGATACTCCAACGGTTAACCGGGTAACCGTAAAGGCCTCTTTTGTGTGCAGCCCAACGCCCCTTCCAAAGTGGCCCAAAACCCATCTAACACCCCTCCATGCTCTCGGTCGTTCGATCACGATCGCGTGGCCGAAAACCGCACCTCATTTGGACTCTCCTAGCTCCCTCTACCTATAAAACTAGATCCCCCCGAAAATTCGCGGTGCAAACCCTAGTCTACTTCCTCTCCGCGCCATCGGAGAAAAACCTCGCCGCCCGGACATGTCCGCTCCACCCCGCGCCGCCGCGCCCCGCCCTATTGCTGCCTGCCACGTGGCACGCCGCCACCCGCCTCCGCCGCTGCCCGCCTGAGCCCGTCATGGGCAGCACACGCCGCCGCCGCCGGCCGTGCCCCGCGCGCCGGCCAAGGCCTCCGGCCGAACCCGCTCCGCCGCCGCCCGGTGCTCGACGCCGGCGACCTGCACCTCCGCCGCGCCAGGCCGTCCTCCGCCGCCTTGCGCCTCGCCGGCACCTAACTCGCTGCCATTGTGCTCGCCGCCAGGCTACCGCCTCGCCCCACGTGCGTCCGAGCCGCCTCTCCCGCCCCTCGCGCCCGGGCTTCGCCGCCCGTCGTGAAGCTTCACGGCCAGCGCCGCCCCTCGCGTCCGCCCGCGGCGACCTCGCCCCGCCGCGGTTTCACCTCCCCGCGCCGGAGTCCGGCCAGATCCGGGGAGCCCGCGCCCGGATCCATCCTTCCCCGCGCTCCAGCGAGCTCCCCGCGCTCCGGCGACGTCTCCGGTGAACTCCTCCGGTGACCCGCGGATCGGGACCAGATCCACCACTCCAACGAACCAAGCAACCCTGCTGCGTCCCGGATCTCCTCGTCCTGTACGTCTTCGTCCCATTGACTTTTCGGAGGGTAAAATTCCACTAAGTCCCCGAAATTGTTGCATTTTTGTTGCATTTTCATCATGCCATAACTCTGCATCCGTAGCTCCGTTTCGTGCGTGTAATACTTCAAAATGTTCGCCTCGAAGAGTAGATCATTTCATTTCATTGCATCATTTTCATTTGAGCTCATCTTGCTGCCCGAAATGCTATTAGAAGAGTGCTATGTGATGTTAGTTTCTGTTTCTTAACAGAACATGCACTTGTCATTTTTGCCATGATTGATGTGTGCACCCTATGAACTTGAGTCCTACATGTGTTTTGCAATATGCCATGCCATCTGTACAGTGGTGCTTGCTATGTATTTTTGTGATCTATGTGGTGACTAGCACAAGCATGCAAACTAGACATCTTGATGTTGCTGTTTTAGTCCCTGTTTTGCTGATATTCTTATGCCATGTTAACTAGATGCTACAGAGAGATCCATGCATATTTTGAGATACTTCAGTAAGGATGTTTTGTTCTACATGTCTTGCTCTATCCATCCATGCCCTTGTTTGCAATTATGGAGTGCCATAGCTTGAGCCAATCGAGCTCTACTTTTGCTATAAAATGTTTCCTGGCAGGTTGTTTACATGTTATTCAATTTTGCCAAGGTTGTTGTAGTTGATCCTTGCATGCTATGATGTTGTTCTTGCCATGTATAGCTTCTATGCCATGTCTTATTACTGTTGGTTGCCTTGCCATGCCATGTATTGCTCTGTGGTGAGTGGTTCAAGCTCACCAACATGCCTACTTATTGTTGTTCCTGCCATGTTTAAATCTGTCATATAACTTGCCATGTTTACATGGGTGCCTTCATATTTTCTGATCCGTTTTGGCTCATGGTCATTAAGGGACTTTTGTTCTATGCAATTAGTAGATTCATGCCATGCCTTTTTTTGTCATGTTAAGTTCCTGTAACATGTTGTTTGATAGCTCTAAACATTGCAACCTGATGTTATTTCTGCCAATGCCTGAAACTGTTATTATTTGCAATCTTGCCATGTCATTTTGAGCATGTTCTAGTGATTTCTGGAGATAGCTCAGTGTTCATGTTTTGTAATTCTTTACCTGTACATCATGCCCATGCCTTTTGTTTTCTTGTTGAGGTCCTGTAGCATGTTGTTTTGATGCTTGCAATATGCCTACTTGCTGTTTTGGACAGATTGTTGTCATATCTTGTATAGGGTGTATGTGTTGAACCGTTGCTCCGTTTTGAGTGTGCTCTATATGAAACTTGCTTGATTTTGCATGTAGCTTCATATTATCATGTTGCATTCATGTTTTGAGGTGTTTGCTTGATGTTTGGATGCATTTTGCATCAATGCCATGCTTATCTTGTTTTGCTCATATCTTCTAGGCCGTAGCTCCGAATCTAATGAACTTTATATGTAACTTGACTAGAATTTCGTGTAGATCATCATGGTGCATCTTAACTTGCTGTTTAACAACTTGAACATAAGGTTTATTCAGATCTGGACAAATTTCGAAATTTGCATATGAGGACTTACCGGAATTGTTATATGTTGTTTCCGGCCTCATTTAAACTTGCCTTTATGTGTTGGTCTTGTATGCATCATCTCTTGCCATGAGTAGCCTCATCTAGATTTGTCATGCATCATGCTTGTTTGTGCATAATGTCTTGTTCATGTGTGGTGTGTTTATTATGTTGTGTGCTTCTTCTTGTTAGTTCCCGTTTCGTTGCGATCGTGAGGATTCGTTCGTCTACGCTTGGTTCGGCTTCATCAGTTCATCTTCTTCATGGACTCGTTCTTCTTCCTTGCGGGATTTCAGGCAAGATGACCGCTACCCTGGATCTCACTACTATCATTGCTATGCTAGTTGCTTCGTTCTATCGCTATGCTGCGTTACCTATCACTTGTTCCTCAGGCCTCCCAAATTGCCATGTCAGCCTCTAACCTTTGCACCTTTCCTATGCAAACCGTTGTTTGGCTATGTTACCGCTTTGCTCAGCCCCTCTTATAGCGTTGTTAGTTGCAGGTGAAGATGAAGTTTGTTCCTTGTTGGAACATGGAGATGTTGTTCCTTGTTGGAACATGTTTACTTGTTGGGATATCACAATATATCTTATATTATTAATGCATCCATATACTTGGTAAAGGGTGGAAGGCTCGGCCTTACGCCTGGTGTTTTGTTCCACTCTTGCCGCCCTAGTTTCCGTCATATCGGTATTATGTTCCCGGATTTTGCGTCCCTAATGCGGTCGGGTGATTTATGGGACCCCCTTGACAGTTCGCTTTGAATAAGACTTTTCAGGCAAGGCCCAACATTGGTTTTACCATTTGCCTCACCACCACCTATTTTCCCTTGGGAGTCGCTCTCTCGAGGGTCATCTTTATTTAGCCCCGGACCAGTGCTTCTCTAAGTGCTGGCCCGAACCGAGCCGCCTGCGGGGCCACCTTGGGGCAACTTGAGGATTGGTTTTACTCGTAGCCTGTCTCATCCGGTGTTGCCCTGAGAACGAGATATGTGCAGCTCCTATCGGGATTGTCGGCGCATCGGGAGGTCTTGCTGTTCTTGTTTTATTGCTGTCGAAATGTCTTGTAGCCGGGATTCCAAGACTGATCGGGTCTTCCCGGGGAGAAGGAATATCCTTCGTTGATCGCGAGAGCTTATCATGGGCTTGTTGGGACACCCTGCAGGTTTGAACTTTCGAGAGCCGTGTCGCGGTTATGTGGCAGATTGGAATTTGTTAATACCGGTTGTAGTAAACTTGAAGCAAACTCTTCTAAAATACACCAACGTGTAAAGCGAACTAGTGAGTGTCTCTTTTCGGGTTGATCGAGAGGAGAACACGGTTTCGGGTTATGTTTGACGTAAGTAGGAGTTCAGGATCACTTCTTGATCATTACTAGTTGGCGACCGTGCCTTTGTTTCTCTTCTCGCCTCATTTATGTATGTTAGCCACCATATATGCTTAGTCGCTATGCAACCTCACCACTTTACCCCTTCCTTTCCCATTAATCTTTGCTAGTCTTGATACCCATGGTAATGGGATTGCTGAGTCCTCGTGGCTCACAGATTACTACACCACCAGTTGCAGGTACAGGTTTTGCGATGATCATGACGTGAGAGCGATGTTTGCTTGTATTGGAGTTCTTCTTCTGCTTCTTCTTCGATCAGGGGATAGGTTCTAGGTCGGCAGCCTGGGCTAGTAGGGTGGATGTTGTTTGAGTTTCTGTTTATGTTCCAACCGTAGTCGGATGTGGATCTTGTATGATGTTGATGTATTCTTGTGGCATTTGTGCCTGATGTATGTATCCCCATCTATTATGTAATGTTGATGTAATGATATCCACCTTGCAAAAGCGTCTCAATATGCGGGTCTATCCTTGGTGGGACCTTCGAGTTCCTTTTGGATAGGGTCGCATATTGGGCGTGAGACCTTGGATCACCACCTGGGTGGCTAGTTCACTCGTCGATGTCAAGGTCTACATAAAACCCATCGGAGGGGGCGGTGTTGTCGTCTGAAAACATTAATTAAGCAAACATGAGTACGGAGGTACTCAACAAGTCTTACAACATAATCCTATCATACATGCACATTCTCAAGAAGGTGGTGGAGTTATTGCAGCAGGCCAGCTTTGACTCTTGGCTAAGCTATCCTACGTGACACCATTTGAAAAGCATTTGTCGCACACGAGTCCACTAATCACCATCACAATACTCTACCGTGGATCCTCTCTCGTCAACCCATGAGAGGGCCATCCGCGGCACTCACACTTATCTTGAGGCTTTTAGTAGTATCCATTTACTTGTCTATGAACTGTATTGGCAACCCAGAAGTCCTTCTCCGCGGACACGGCTATTCGAATAGATCATATTAACCCTGCAGGGGTGTACTTCTTCACACACGATCTCACCACTTACCGCCGTTTACACGACATGTACTCGGCAACCTTCAAGCGGAAGCCCAACGTGGGTGTCGGCCACAGCCTACCTAAACAATCAAGTCTCTAGTCTAGGTTTATCGCCTATTCGGGTTCCATCCGCAGGGAGTCCGGCCGAGGTTTCCACTAACGGCCCCGAACGATGTGTGTTGGGTTCCCGAGATACCAAACGGGCATTCGGTACACCAGGCCACGGTGTATCTACCGCATCATAGCCCACCCCTAGGGTCAGCGCTATGCACGGCCTCCAACACATATCCTACAAACACCAGAAACTAGTTACAACTCCTGGACAAAGAACAAGGGTGGTTAAGAAGCCGAGAAGGTCCATTGGTTTCGGGCCCAATGCGTGGTAGTAACTGTTTCATGGATCACAAACACATAACTCAGTTCTTAGGGACGGCTTCAATGAAACAACCCACCATGTACTTCTACATGGCCTCTCATCGATACCTTTACCAAAACGTGTTCAACACTTTCACTCTCGAACCCGACACAACCTTTCACTCTAGTTCATCATCCCGATGAGCCAGACCTGACACAACTCTAAGCATAGCAAGCATAGCATGGTAGGAATCACAAACATGGCTCAATCAACTCCTACACATACTAGTGGGTTTCATCTAGTTACTGTGGCAATGACAGGTCATGCAAAGGAAGTGGGTTCAGCTACCGCAGCACACAACAGTTTGAATCGTGTTGTGTTAATGCAGTAAACAAGAGCAGAAGCGAGAACATGGGTTTGTATCGGAATGATCAATGGGTTGCTTGCCTGATGTAGTGGTGGTAGGATACTGCCCTTCAGACGGATATTCGGGATTATCCTCGGAGGTAGAACCTATCACGAAAGACACACCGAAAAATAAACAACACATGACAATATGCAACAATATGATGCATGCTATGACATGGCAATATGAATGTGTGTTGGCCTAATGCAAGATGGAACAAAAAGGGATGAACTCATTTGAATCAAAGATTCAAATGTTAGCACATTTAACATAGCCATAAAGGTGCATTATCTTAGTCTGCTTAAACAACAAGGTTAACTTGTTCTATAATGCATGAAACCTTTACCAATGAATAGAATGGATTTTTCTGATCATTTTTCATATATAAATCTTTGCATTTGGAGTTACAGATTAATTTCTATGAATTTTTGAAGTTTGAACTATTTTCTGGAATTTTCTATAACAGAATAATTCCAGTAATTCATTTACTGCGTCAGCAATGCGTCAGGATGACGTCAGAGGTCAACGGGGACGTCCAGGTCAGCACTTAATTTAACTAATTAAAATTAGTTTAAACTAACTAAGTTAATTAGCAGGGGGTGGCCCACCTGTCATGGACTCAGGAGAGTCAACCAGGGCCCGCCCTGGTCAAAGTCAGAGTCTACTACACCAGCGTTTAGCCGCCGGCGAGCCAGACGCGGCGGCGAGAGTGGGTTTGGCCGTTCCGGCAACCAAATGAGCCGCGGAGGGCGTCAATGTGTAGCTGGGAGCAAGCCGCAGCTCTTGGTGGCGTTGGCTGGGCTCGGGGTTGCCGGAAACGGCACCGGCGACGACCTTGGTGGCCGCCGGAGTTCGAGTGATGACGACCTCGTGGCTACGGGGTGCGGTGAGGTGCGTGAAGTAGTGGGTTAGGCTCTACGCGATGCAGTGAGCATGTTAGACACCGAGGGGTGACCGGTGGATGGCCGGGAGCACGTCGACTCGAAGCTCAGCGGGCGCGCGCTGCAAGGTGAGCTTGCGGTCGCTACAAGGCTCGGGAGCGAGAAAGGAAAGGAGGGGGAGGTAGCTAGGCTCATGGAGAATTCGAAGAAGCACACGGTGCGGTCGGGGACGGGCTGGTGCGGCGGTGACGTCGAAGGGGATCTCCGGCGACGGTGGAGTCGGGCGAGGTCGGTGCAGAGGCCTCGGGCCACGCGAGCGCTCGGGGCTCGGCTAGCTGGAAGAAGAGGAGGGCGGCGGAGCTCCTAGACACGAAGGAATGGCGCAAGGACGACGGAGAGCGCGACTACGGCGACGGTGCGGCTGCGGTGGCATCGGCCATGGCGTGGGAGAGCGAGGGAGAGGAGCTGGGGAGGAGGAGAGGTGTCTGAGGGCTCGGGGGGAGAGAGAGTGAGTGTTCCGCGTCGGCAGCTCGGTGAGGAAAGCGGCGAGGCGGCGGCCAGCTGCGTGGCATGCATGCTGTGCTCGCCGTCGAGCACCTGCCTGCCTGCCTGGCCAAGCCAAGCAGCCATTGGCCAGCTGGGGTGGGCTGGGCAGGCAGTGGGCGGTTGGGTGGCGCCTGTAATGTTTTTCATTTCTGTTTTTTTTCTATTTTCAGTAACTTTGTGGACTTTCTAAAATACCTAAACAACTCCAAAATTCACCAAACTACACCTGGTCCTTAGTTGGAATATTTCCAGCATGGAACATTTTAGTTTAGATTATTTGGGCATTTGAAAAATTTTATATAATTTAAATGCCCAAACTCAAATACTTATGATTTAATTCAAAAACCTTAGGATGACCTAGAAAATTTTGCACCACTTTTGGCAGAGGCTCTAAACCAAAGCAAAGGTGATGAGCATTTTAGAAGGGCATTTTCAGGTTCATTGAAAATAATTTTAGTAAGCCCTAGTTGGATTCAAAAGGGGTTCTGGGGGTTCTGTCTTCCCCATTTCAAATTTCTGATGAAAGTTAGACATGATGCAACACACTAATGCATGGACTAGCTAGGGTGTGACAACTCACCCCCACTCAAAAGAATCTCGTCCCGAGATTTAGGATCCGTTGCGAAAAAGGTGGGATACTCAAGTCGAAGACGATCCTCCCTTTCCCAAGTTGCTTCTTGCTTGGAATGGTTTGACCATTGAACCTTTAGAAACTTGATATCCTGACGTCGAGTGGTACGCTCGGCTTGATCAAGAATACGAATGGGATATTCTCGATAGGTGAGGTTATCTTGGAGATCAAGCGTTTCGTGGTCCACTCCACAATTAGGATCCGAGAAGCAACGCCTGAGTTGGGAAACGTGGAAGACATCATGGACTCTGGAAAGATGCAAAGGTAGTTCCAATTGGTAGGCAACTTCTCCTCGTTTGGCAAGAATGCGAAAGGGTCCAATGTAACGAGGAGCCAACTTGCCTTTGATACCGAATCGATGGGTTCCCTTCAAAGGAGTAACCCGAAGGTAAGCCTTCTTGCCAATTTCATAAGCCATAGGCTTATGCTTGCAGTCATATTGGCTCTTTTGACGATATTGGGCTGTTTTCAATTTCTCACGAATAACGCGAACCTGCTCTTCTACTTCCTGGATCATATCCAGGCCAAAGAGTTGTCTCTCCCCGGTTTCTGACCAGTTAAGAGCGTTCGACATTTCCGTCCAGAAGAACTTCGAAGGAGCTTTGCCCAAGCTAGCTTGATAACTATTGTTATAAGTTTAACTCGGCGAATGGAAGGCATTTCTCCCAATTCATGCCGAAGAGATGATGAAGCTCAAGCATATCCTCCAAGATTTGATTGACTCGTTCTACTTGACCACTTGATTGAGGATGGAAGGCGGTGCTAAAGAGAGACGAAGTTCCCATAGCATTTTGGAAACTTTCCCAAAATCGAGAGGTGAAGAGACTTCCACGGTTTGAGTTAATCTCCAATGGAACACCATGAAGAGACACTATTCGAGAGATGTACAAATCAGCTAGCTGGCTAGCGGTTATACTCTCACGAACGGGTAGGAAGTGGGCTACTTTGGAAAGACGATCGACGACAACGAAGATAGCATTATTCCCTCTTTTGGTCCTGGGAAACCCAGTAATGAAATCCATACCGATTCTATCCCATGTCCATTCAGGAATTTCCAAAGGTTGAAGGGTACCAGCAGGCTGTTGATGCTCTGCTTTAACTCGATGACAGACGTCGCAATTAGCAATGTATTGAGCGATTTCTCTCTTCATCCTAGTCCACCAAAACCTCTGGCGCGAGGTCTTGATACATTTTAGTACTACGGGATGAATGGTGAGAGGAGATTCATGAGCTTCCTTAAGGATCAATCGCCTCAGGTTGCGCACCTTGGGAACCACTAGACGGTCTCCAAAGAACACGACACCTTGTTCATCAATGGAGAAACAATCTGTGACTCCTTTCTTGATGTTTCTCTTGATGCGGAAATTCCGGATCTACCTTACGTGCCTTGATGATCTGATCCGTAAGGGTAGGTTTCGCCACCAGGGTGGAAAGGAATCCTCGAGGAACAATGTGAAGGTTAAGCTTACGAAATTCCTCGTGGAGAAAAGGTTGACTTTGTTGTAACATCAGATTGTTACAATAAGATTTGCGACTTAGTCGCCACCATGACATTGGCTTTGCACAGGGTGTAAGATATTCCTAAGTCGTAATCTGTAATCAACTCGACCCAACGTCTTTGCCGAGATTCAAACCGGTTGGGTGAAGATGTATTTCAGACTTTGGTGATCAGTGTAAATTTCGCAACGATTACCAAGAAGGTAATGTCGCCAGGTTTTGATTGCATGGACCATCGCTGCAAGCTCTAGATCGTGTGGGATAGTTATCCTCATGTGGACGAATCGTCGAGAAGCGAGGCAATCACATGACGATCTTGCATGAGTATGCAACCTAGTCCTTGTCGCGAGGCGCCGCAATAGATAATAAAGTCCTTAGAAAAATCTGGTGGAACAAGTACGGAGCAGATGTCGCGCCTTTTCAGCCTCGAAAGCTGAACTCGCACTTTATGGCGCCCATTCGAACTTCTTATCTTTCTTGAGGAGTTCAGTTAGAGGCTTAGCAACTTTGGAGAAATTTCACGAAGCGGCGGCAATAGCTCGCCTGACCGAGGAAACTCCGAACTTGCTTGACCGATTCAGGTGGAGTCCAATCAAGGACGGCTTGAACTCGCTTCGGGATTGACAACAATGCCCTTACCAGAGATTACATGGCCTAGATAGGTCACTGTAACCAGGATTCACACTTAGAGAATTTGGCATAAAGGCGGTGCTCTCAAGTTTCATCAATACTAGCCTTAGATGTTCGCATGTTCTTCCTCATTCTTGGAGTAGATGAGTATATCATCGAGGTATACCACGCATTTAATTTATCCAAATACTCCATGAAGATTGAGTTCATTAACCGAGAGAAGGTGGCTGGAGCATTGGTTAACCCGAAGGACATGACGGTGTACTCGTATTGGCCATAACGAGTAACAAAGGCCGCTTTTAGGAATGTCCTGTTCTTGATTTTGATTTGATGGTAGCCCAACCTCAAATCCATCTTGAAAAGATCGAGGATCCAGCGAGCTGATCATACGATCGTTGATCCCGGGAGCGGATACTTGTTCTTGATGGTGACCAAGTTGATGTGTCGGTAATCTACAACCATCCGATCCGTTCCATCCTTCTTCTTGACGAAGAGGACGGGCAAGCCCATGGGGATGAACTAGGACGGATGAAACCCTTTTGCAAGGACTCATCGAGTTGTTTCTTAAGCTCGGCTAGTTCTAGGGGTGCCATCTTATAAGGTCTTCTAGAGATTGGAACGGTTCCGGGAACAAGATCTATCACAAACTCGACATCCCTGTCAGGTGGAACACCTGGCAGTTCTTCTGGAAAGACATCCGGAAAATCACGGACTACCGGAATACCTTCGAGGTCTGGAAAGGGGTTGGCATTTAAGGAGTATAGCTGACGCTTCGACTCTCGGGTTAAAACATTAACTGTCTTGCCCAAAGGATGGGTGAGTTGAACAGTTCTAGTAGAGCAATCAATCTTAGCGTAATGGGCTGACATCCAGTCCATACCCAAGATGATGTTTATGTCCGAGGACTTGAGAGCTATTAGAGATGCAAGAAAGACTAACCTGTCGACAAGAATTTCATTCCCATGACTTATTCTAGAGGTTTGCCATCTAGAACCAGGAGTTTGAATTTCCGTGGAGGTGTGCATGTCACAGAATGTGGTGTTGTGCAATCGAGCATAGCTCTCAGAAATAAATGAATGAGATGCTCCAGTATCAAAAAGAACAGTTGCCGCATGAAAATTAACAAGGAGCGTACCGAGGACGATGTTGGGATCCTCATGGGTTTCCTAAGCTGAAACATAGTTAACGTGGCCACGAGCAGTGGAAGCTGGTTTAGCGTAGGCTTACCACGGCCAACAGACTTTCCGATCTGACTGGGGTTGTTCTGGGGACACTCACGGATGTAGTGGCCCGTCTCTCCACACTTGAAACAGGATATCATATTGGGACGTGGAGCAGCAGTAGCAGCGGGGCCACCATAAGTCTTGGGCGGTACATACTGCTGGTTGGGGTGAGGCGCCTCAAAGGATGGCCTCGGAGTGAACCTGGGTGGTAGAGCAGTGTTTGGAATCCAGACCCGGTGCTTCTGAGACCCAGAGACGGATGAAGAACCAAAGTCACGGGAGTGCTTGCGTGAAGCTTCAAAGTCAGACTGTCCAGTTTCAGCACTGATAGCCTTGTTGACTAACTTCTGGAAAGAGGTGCACTCGTGCAGACGAAGATCACGGCGAAGCTCGGGGCTAAGTCCTTGCGGAACCTTGCCTCGCTTCAGGCGTTGGTAGAAACCTCTTCAGAGCATAACGTGCTAGATTTCCAAACTCACGGCTGTATGCATCCACAAGTCTACCACAGGTGAAATTGCAGAACTCTTCCCTCTTACAATCCATGAGACCTTCCGGATGTGATGCTCACGAAAGCGGCACTGAATTCAGCCCAAGTAGTGATTTGGCCAACCGGGCGCATAGCCTCATAATTCTCCCACCTAAGGCTAGCAGGGCCTTCGAGGTGATAGGCGGCAAAGGTAACCTTATCAGTTTCAGCCACATTGGCAGAACGTAGCTTGTGGGTGATCTGCGAAGCCGACCATCCGCATCGAGAGGCTCAACGGAATGTTTGAACTTCGTGGATACAGCTTGACAAAGTCATTGAGTGACACCAGATCATTCCTTGGCTGGCGGCGGTATTACGCTCAATCCGCCGAGCAAGCGATTGGTCTCACGCTTGTTGCGTTCTGCCTCCAACATAACTTCGGCCAAAGAAGGCGGTTGAGGCAGATTTACATTCCTAGTTGCGCTGGCTTCTCCCTGCTCCGGAGCAGCAGGATTGTTGCGGGTGTTGACCATCCTAGGAAACAAAACAACGGTTTAAACCAGGATGGCAGAATTCAGCAAGGAAGTGCGGAATGTAATGGATAACACGGAATGCAGAGATGTTCATCCGTATGACATGGTAATATAGAAACTGCCATATATACCAACGGTCATACACACCATTCATAGTTTAGTACAAGCCCGACGGAGTACAGCTACAGTGAAAGGCGTTACATCTCATCGGAAGCATTCCAAACTCCTATACATTATTTTTCTACACTTCCGGAATGATACACACTAGGTCATATTCCACAGGTCACACAGGACGGTGGAAATACAACTATTACAATACTAGGGATACTACTACTAACTCAGACAGCTTCGTAGTAGTCCTCATAAAAGTCACCACCCAAGCCTGGAAGCGGAACATGATCATCCGGAAGCAGACGGTCCTGTGGAGCTTATGGACCATAGGGACTTCGGATGTGGCGCGGTCCAACAAACGGCGGCGACGAGGTCCACGAGGAGGGTGATGCCTCCTACCTCATGCCACTCCATAAAATCTGGCAGACCAGCCCGCACAGGTACAAGTCCCTCATGTCCATGTATCCGCTTGCACGGCAGTGCAAACCGAGTCGAGTGGCCCAAGTGATCAGAGCGGCATTAAAGAGCTCCATACGCAAGGCCCGATTTTCACGGTCCTTGTCTTCCAAAGATCTCTGTAGTAGTGCGGAGGAGAGAGTCCTCATGGGATGCGTCGCTGTACATACCTCAGAAGGTAACCATGCGCCTGTGGAGGGATCTTTGGCATGTAGCGGAAATCGGTGTTGCACAAGCAGGCAGTTCGCTCGAATAATAGTCATCATTGAGTAGGCTGCATCCTGCACGGACATCCCAATAGTGATCCCAAGTCCATAAGAACAGTGGAGCGTTCAAGAGCTCTGGATAAGATGGATATATCCCGACCGTGCACGATATTGGCTTTGATTAAAATTCTAAACTGCTCCTCGACGGTATATTCGGATACCATCGGTAACCGGTCTCGACCATCACCGAACTAACATGGCCGTGTGACCACACACATCAATGCACGGGTCGACGAACCACTTGGTTCGGGGACGGTGGCCATCCGAAAGCACAGCCACAATGCAAAGACATTAGAATTTCTAGGGAAAATCGGGCAGCATAACATCTGTCAATGCTCAAGAACAGATTTGAGACATTCAAAATCAGATTGCAAAACCCTCAACAACATCATATCAAGGTTCGGTTCAACCGATAGCATACTAAAAGTAGTAGAAACTGAATCGAGGCTGTAACCAACAATCCTATAAGTTACTACGGATTAGTAACACGTGAACCTGATAGAGAGAAGAGAGCCTAGTCCTATACCCACGTAGAATGAGAAGAGGATGACTCAGATCAGAGGCATAAGGTAAAGGAGTAAAAAGAGCCTTACGTTCCCTCCCACAATCAATTCCCGTACATATAACTAAAGCATTTCTAGACTGAACATCGACCAGTTTGGCTTAGCGAACCTACAGGCAGTCCTGCTCTGATGCCAACGCTGTCAGGACCCCGATTCCAAGTCACATCGACCTAGCCGGTAATACCTCATATCACTTTGCGGCCTCACGCATGGTATTCCCACGGGTGTCGCCTTACCATGGCCCGGGACCGTTTGCGCCTTTTGGCTCACGTATATGATAGTGTTGCTAGCATCCATACGACAAAGAACCCGGGCCGACATGGCTAGTCGTGAACCCAAAGCGGCGCTAACCCATGGGGACATGCATACATGAATCACATCGAGCATGTCGGTCATCAACGTATGAATTGGGCTGTAGCACTTTGGCTAACAGGACTCCGTATCCCGGGCTGTAGCAGGCTAGGCAGGACTCGAATATCACCGCGTGACATTTCCCGAAGGGATGATATAGGAACGAAGTGAAACACATGCCGCCAGATCAAGTGTCCAAGCGGTAGTCTGGGCTAGCAGGACTTCGTGAACCGGGCTGTAGCGGACTACTATCGCTCGAAGCACGAGACTACATTTCCCATATGAGAGGCTGCCAAGGATAAACAACTAGATTGTCGATCCCACTCATACCAAGCATTTCAATCATACACATAATATGCCCGATATGAGTACATACAACATGGCATCACAACAAAACTCTACAACTCAAAGTACTTTATTTAAGAGGCTACGAGGAGCCATACATAACATATCCATATAGATAGGGGTCACATGACCCAACACTCAAGTCATACAAACATACAAGCACATGCGGAAGCAAACTAGTCTCGAGTACAGACTCTAAAAAGAAAGAAAGCTTGTGAAGCCCTTCTATCTACAAAGGGCCCTTCACAAGCCCTGGATCACCACCGGGTGGCTAGTTCACTCTGTCGATGTCAAGGTCTACATAAAACCCATCGGAGGCGGTGTTGTCGTCCCAAAACATTAACTAAGCAAACATGAGTACGGAGGTACTCAGCAAGTCTTACTAATGTAATCCTATCATACATGCACATTCTCAAGAAGGTGGTGGAGTTATTGCAGCAGGCCAGCTTTGACTCTTGGCTAAGCTATCCTACGTGACACCATTTGAAATGCATTTTCCGCACACGAGTCCACTAATCACCATCACAATACTCTACCGTGGATCCTCTCTCGTCAACCCACGAGAGGGCCATCCGCGGCACTCACACTTATCTTGAGGCTTTTAGTAGTATCCATTTACTTGTCTATGAACTGTATAGGCAACCTAGAAGTCCTTCTCCGCGGACACGTCTATTCGAATAGATCATATTAACCCTGCAGGGGTGTACTTCTTCACACACGCTCTCACCACTTACCGCCGTTTACACGACATGTACTCGGCAACCTTCAAGAGGAAGCCCAACGTGGGTGTCGGCCACAGCCTACCTAAACACTCAAGTCCCTAGTCCAGGTTTATCGCCTATTCGGTTCCATCCGCAGGAGTCCGCCGAGGTTTCCACTAACGGCCCCGAACGATGTGTGCAGGGTTCCCGAGATACCAAACGGGCATTCGGTACACCGGGCCACGGTGTATCTACCGCATCATAGCCCACCCCTAGGGTCAGCGCTACGCACGACCTCCAACACATATCCTACAAACACCGAAACTAGTTGCAACTCCCGGACAGAGAACAAGGGTGGTTAAGAAGCGAGAGGGTCCATTGGTTTCGGGCCCAATGCGTGGTAGTAACTGTTTCATGGATCACAAACACGAACTCAGTTCTTAGGGACGGCTTCAATGAAACAACCCACCATGTACTCCTACATGGCCTCTCATCGATACCTTTACCAAAACGTGTTCAACACTTTCACTCGAACCCGACACAACCTTTCACTCCAGTTCATCATCCCGATGAGCCGACTGACACAACTCTAAGCATAGCAAGCATAGCATGGTAGGAATCACAAACATGGCTCAATCAACTCCTACACATACTAGTGGGTTTCATCTAGTTCTTGTGGCAATGACAGTCATGCAAAGGAAGTGGGTTCAACTACCGCAAAGCACACAACAGTTTGAATCGCGTTGTCTTAATGCGATAAACAAGAGCGAAGCGAGAACATGGGTTTGTATCGGAATGATCAATGGGTTGCTTGCCTGATGTAGTGGTGGTAGGATACTGCCCTTCAGACGGATATTCGGGATTATCCTCGGAGGCAGAACCTATCACGAAAGACACACCGAAAAATAAACAACACATGACAATATGCAACAATATGATGCATGCTATGACATGGCAATATGAATGTATGTTGGCCTAATGCAAGCTGGAACAAAAAGGGATGAACTCATTTGAATCAAAGATTCAAATGTTAGCTCATTTAACATAGCCATAAAGGTGCATTATCTTAATCTGCTTAAACAGCAAGGTTAACTTGTTCTATCATGCATGAAACCTTTACCAATGGATAGAATGGATTTTTCTGATCATTTTCATATATAAATCTTTGCATTTGGAGTTACAGATTAATTTCTATGAATTTTGAAGTTTGAACTATTTTCGGAATTTCCTATAATGAATAATTCCGAGAATTCATTTATTGCATCAAGAATGAGTCGATGACGTCAGAGGTCAACGGGACGTCCAGTCAAACTGACCGATGGGTCCCGCATGTCAGCACTTAATTTAACTAATTAAAATTAGTTTAAACTAACTAAGTTAATTAGCAGGGGGGTGGCCCACCTGTCATGGACTCAGGAGAGTCAACCAGGGCTCGCCCTTGTCAAAGTCAGAGTCTACTACACCGGCGTTTAGCCGCCGGCGAGCCAGACGCGGCGGCGAGAGTGGGTTTGGCTGTTCCGGCAACCAAATGAGCCGCGGAGGGCGTCTATGTGTAGCTGGGAGCAAGCCGCAGCTCTTGGTGGCGTTGGCTGGGCTCGGGGTGGCCGGAAACGGCGCCGGCGACGACCTTGGCGGCCGCCGGAGTTCGGGTGATGACGAACTCGTGGCTACGGGGTGCGGTGAGGTGCGTGAAGTAGTGGGTTAAGCTCTACGCGATGCAGTGAGCATGTTAGACACCGAGGGGTGACCGGTGGATGGCCGGGAGCACGTCGGCGACGACCTCCATGGCAAGCGTCTTGAGTGAGCTTGCAATCGCTACAAGGCTCGGGAGCGAGAAAGGAAAGGAGGGGGAGGTAGCTAGGCTCACGGAGAACTCGAAGAAGCACACGGTGCGGTCGGGGACGGGCTGGTGCGGCGGTGACGTCGAAGGGGATCTCCGGCGACGGCGGAGTCGGGCGAGGTCGGTGCAGAGGCCTCGGGCCACGCGAGCGCTCGGGGCTCAGCTAGGTCGAAGAAGAGGAGGGCGGCGGAGCTCCTAGACACGAAGGAATGGCGCAAGGACGACGGAGAGCACGACTACGGCGACGGTGCGGCTGCGGTGGCGTCGGCCATGGCGTGGGAGAGCGAGGGAGAGGAGCTGGGGTGGAGGAGAGGTGTTTGAGGGCTCGGGGGGAGAGAGAGTGAGTGTTCCGCGTCGGCAGCTCGGTGAGGAAAGCGGCGAGGTGGCGGCCAGCTGCGTGGCACGCATGCTGTGCTCGCCGTCGAGCACTGTCACTGCTGCTGGCCAAGCCAAGCAGCTCATGGTGCGGCGGCTGGGCTAGGCCGGCAGGTGGGCCGGTTGGCTGGCGCCAGGTAATGTTTTTTCATTTCTGTTTTCTTTTTCTATTTTCTATAACTTTGTGGACTTTCTAAAAATACCTAAACAACTCCAAAATTCACCAAACTGCACCCAGTCCTTAGTTGGAATATTTCCAGCATGGAACATTTTAGTTTGGGATTATTTGGGCATTTGAAATATTTTCTGTAATTTAAATGCCCAAACTCAAATACTTATGATTTAATTCAAAAACCTTAGGATGACCTAGAAAATTGTGCACCACTTTTGGCAGAGGCTCTGAACCAAAGCAAAGGTGATGAGCATTTTAGAAGGGCATTTCAGCTTCATTGAAAATAATTTTAGTAAGCCCTAGTTGGATTCAAAAGGGGTTCTGGGGGTTCTGTCTTCCCCATTTCAAATTTCTGATGAAGGTTAGACATGATGCAACACAATAATGCATGGACTAGCTAGGATGTGACACCTTTGCATTCTCAAGACGGCTGATTTTGTTGAATTCTTCGGGGCACAATCCGTTGAAGATGATGTCACATGCTTGAGCGTTGTATTGTATCATCTTCAATTCTTCCGCGTTAGCTTCATGGTTCGGTTCTCTCCCATCGAAGAATTCACCTTGCAAGCCAATACAAATAATTGCCCAAACGGCGGGGTTATGTCCAAGAATATGCATTATCATCTTATGCTTCCAACTAGCAAAATTAGTACAATCAAAGTAAGGACTCTACGGTGATAATTTCCCTCGCTAGACGCCATACTCTCCTAGGTTGTGAAACCAAGGCTATGACCACCAAACGCTATGGAAATCAAAGCAAATGGAGACCAAAGCTCTGATACCACTTGTAGGACCTTGAAGTATGTCTAGAGGGGGGGTGATTAGGCTACTTGACCAATAAAAACTTAACCTTTTCCCAATTTTATAGTTTGGCAGATTTTAGCTATTTTGGGACAAGTCAAGCAATCATCACACAATTCAAGCAAGCATGCAAAGAGTATATTGGCAGCGGAAAATAAAGCATGCAACTTGCAAGAAAGTAAGGGGAAGGGTTTAGAGGATTCAAACGCAATTGGAGACACAGATGTTTTTCTCGTGGTTCCGATAGGTGGTGCTATCGTACTTCCACGTTGGTGGAGAGTTCAACCCACGAAGGGTAACGGTTGCGCGAGTCCACGGAGGGCTCCACCCACGAAGGGTCCACGAAGTAGCAACCTTGTCTATCCCACCATGGCCGTCGCCCACGAAGGACTTGCCTCACTAGCGGTAGATCTTCACTAAGTAGGCGATCTCCTTGCCCTTACAAACTCCTTGGTTCAACTCCACAATCTTGTCGGAGGCTCCCAAGTGACACCTAGCCAATCTAGGAGACACCACTCTCCAAGAAGTAACAAATGGTGTGTTGATGATGAACTCCTTGCTCTTGTGCTTCAAATGATAGTCTCCCCAACACTCAACTCTCTCTCATAGGATTTGGATCTGGTGGAAAGAAGATTTGAGTGGAAAGCAACTTGGGGAAGGCTATAGATCAAGATTCATATGGTAGGAATGGAATATCTTGGCCTCAACACATGAGTACGTGGTTCTCTCTTAGAAATGGTAAGTTGGAAGTGTAGTTTCAGTCTGATGGCTCTCTCCACGAATGAAGAGGAGGTGGAGGGGTATATATAGCCTCCACACAAAATCCAACCCTTACACACAATTTACCAAACTCGGTGGGACCGATTTAGTAAACCTAGTGACCGTTAGTGATTTTCGGTGGGACTAACATGCATCTCGGTGAGACCGATATGGTTAGGGTTAGGGCATAACGTAATCTCAGTGAGACCGATTACACAAACTCGGTGAGACCGATTTTGGTAATTAGCTAACCAGAGAGTTGGTCAGGTAAACTCGGTGGGACCGATTTGCTCTTTCCGGTGAGACCGAAATGTTACAAAAAGAAAACAGAGAGTTTACATTGCAATCTCGGTGGGACCGATCGCTCACTTCGGTTAGACCGAAACGTTACGAAGGGAAACAGAGAGATTGCATCCCCATCTCTGTGAGACCAAGATCCCTATCGGTAAGACTGATTTGCTTAGGGTTTGTCGCAGTGGCTATGACTTTTGGAATCGGTGGCGCCGGATAGAAAGAATCGGTGTGACCGATTTTGGCTTTGGGTTTAGGTCATATGTGGATGTGGGAAAGTAGTTGAGGGTTTTGGAGCATATCACTAAGCACATGAAGCAAAAGGCTCATTAGCAACACCTCATCCCTTCTTGATAGTATTGGCTTTTCCTATAGACTCAGTGTGATCTTGGATCACTAAAATGTAAAATGAAGAGTCTTGAGCTTTTGAGCTTGAGCCAATCCTTTGTCCTTAGTATTTTGAGGGATCCACTTTCATCATCCATGCCATGCCATTCATTGAGCTTTCCTGAAATAATAGTCTTGGAATAGCATTATCTCAATGAGCTATATGTTGTTATGAATTACCAAAACCACCTAGGGATAGTTGCACTTTCAGAATCTTATAGTAGATATGAATAACATAGTGATGTTCACCATTGAAAACTATTCCATTTCACGTGATGATCGGTTATGGTTTAGTTGATTTGGATCACGTGATCGCTTAGAAGATTAGAGGGATGTCTTTCTAAGTGGGAGTTCTGAAGTAATATGATTAATTGAACTTAAATTTATCATGAACTTAGTACCTGATAGTATCTTGCTTGTCTATGTTTGATTGTAGATAGATGTCCCGTGCTGTTGTTCCGTTGAATTTTAATGCGTTCCTTGAGAAAGCAAAGTTGAAAGATGATGGTAGAACTTATACGGACTGGGTCCGTAACTTGAGGATTATCCTCATTGCTGCACATAAGAATTACGTCCTAGAAGCACCGCTAGGTGCCAGGCCTGCTGCTGATGCAACGGACGACATTAAGAACGTCTGGCAAAGCAAAGCTGATGACTACTCGATAGTTCAATGTGCCATGCTTTACGGCTTAGAACCGGGACTTCAATGACGTTTTGAACGTCATGGAGCATATGAGATGTTCCAGGATTTGAAGTTAATATTTCAAGGAAATGCCCGGATTGAGAGATATGAAGTCTCCAATAAGTTCTGCAGCTGCAAGATGGAGGAGAATAGTTCTGTCAGTGAACATATACTCAAGATGTCTGGGTATAATAATCACTTGATTCAACTGGGAGTTAATCTTCCGGATGATAGCGTCATTGACAGAATTCTCCAATCACTGCCACCAAGCTACAAGAGCTTCGTGATGAACTATAATATGCAAGGGATGGATAAGACAATTCCCGAGCTCTTCGCAATGCTAAAAGCTGCCGAGGTAGAAATCAGGAAGGAGCATCAAGTGTTGATGGTCAACAAGACCACTAGTTTCAAGAAAAAGGGCAAAGGGAAGAAGAAGGGAAACTTCAAGAAGAACAGCAAGCAAGTTACTGCTCAGGAGAAGAAACCTAAGTCTGGACCTAAGCCTGAAACTGAGTGCTTCTACTGCAAGCAGACCGGTCACTGGAAGCGGAACTGCCCCAAGTATTTGGCGGATGAAAAGGATGGCAAGGTAAACAAAGGTATATGTGATATACATGTTATTGATGTGTACCTTACTAGAGCTCGCAGAGCACTGGGTATTTGATCTTGGTTCATTGCTAAAATTTGCAACTCGAAGAGGGACTACTGATTAGCTTAACACGGCAAAGGACGAGGTGACAATGCGCGTGGGAAATGGTTCCAAAGTCGATGTGATCGCAGTCGGCAACGCTACCTCTACATCTACCTTCTGGATTAGTATTAGACCTAAATAATTGTTATTTGGTGCCAGCGTTGAGCATGAACATTATATCTGGATCTTGTTTGATGCGAGACGGTTATTCATTTAAATAAGAGAATAATGGTTGTTCTATTTATATGAGTAATATCTTTTATGGTCATGCACCATTAAAGAGTGGTCTATTTTTAATGAATCTTGATAGTAGTGATACACATATTCATAATGTTGAAGCCAAAAGATGCAGAGTTGATAATGATAGTGCAACTTATTTGTGGCACTGCCGTTTAGGTCATATCGGTGTAAAGCGCATGAAGAAACTCCATACTGATGGACTTTTGGAACCACTTGATTATGAATCACTTGGTACTTGCGAACCGTGCCTCATGGGCAAGATGACTAAAACGCCGTTCTCCGGATCTATGGAGAGAGCAACAAATTTGTTGGAAATCATACATACAGATGTATGTGGTCCGATGAATGTTGAGGCTCGTGGCGGATATTGTTATTTTCTCACCTTCACAGATGATTTAAGCAGATATGGGTATATCTACTTAATGAAGCATAAGTCTGAAATGTTTGAAAAGTTCAAAGAATTTCAGAGTGAAGTTGAAAATCATCGTAACAAGAAAATAAAGTTTCTACGATCTGATCGTGGAGGAGAATATTTGAGTTACAAGTTTGGTCTACATTTGAAACAATGCGGAATAGTTTCGCAACTCACGCCACCCGGAACACCACAACGTAATGGTGTGTCCGAACGTCATAATCATACTTTACTAGATATGGTGTGATCTATGATGTCTCTTACTGATTTACCGCTATCATTTTGGGGTTATGCTTTAGAGACGTCCGCTTTCACGTTAAATAGGGCACCATCAAAATCCGTTGAGATGACGCCTTATGAACTATGGTTTGGCAAGAAACCAAAGTTGTCGTTTCTGAAAGTTTGGGGTTGCGATGCTGTTGTGAAAAAGTTTCAACCTGATAAGCTCGAACCCAAATCGGAGAAATGTGTCTTCGTAGGATACTCAAAGGAGACTGTTGGGTACACCTTCTATCACAGATCCGAAGGCAAGACATTCGTTGCTAAGAATGGATCCTTTCTAGAGAAGGAGTTTCTCTCGAAAGAAGTGAGTGGGAGAAAAGTAGAACTTGATGAGGTAACTATACCTGCTCCTCTATTAGAAAGTAGTTCATCACATAAACCGGTTTCTGTGACACCTACACCAATTAGTGAGAAAGTTAATGATGATGATCATGGAACTTCAGATCAAGTTGTTACTGAACCTCGTAGGTCAAGCAGAGTAAGATCCACACCAGAGTGGTACGGTAATCCTGTTCTGGAAGTCATTCTACTAGATCATGACGAACCTATGAACTATGAAGAAGCGATGGTGAGCCCAGATTCCGCAAAATGTCTTGAGGCCATGAAATCTGAGATGGGATCCATGTATGAGAACAAAGTGTGGACTTTGGTTGACTTGCCTGATGATCGGCAAGCAATTGAGAATAAATGGATCTTCAAGAAGAAGGCGATGTCTTGTGGTAATGTTATCGTTCTACAAAGCTCGACTTGTTGCGAAAGGTTTTCGACAAGTTCAAGGGATTGACTACGATGAGACCTTCTCACCTGTAGCGATGCTTAAGTCTGTCCGAATCATGTTAGCAATTGCCGCATTATGATTATGGAATATGGCAGATGGATGTCAAAACTGCATTCCTGAATGGATTTCTGGAAGAAGAATTGTATATGATGCAACCGGAAGGTTTTGTCGATCCAAAGGGAGCTAATAAAGTGTGCAAGCTCCAGCGATCCATTTATGGACTGGTGCAAGCCTCTCGGAGTTGGAATAAACGCTTTGATAGTGTGACTTCTTTTATATTGCGTTGGTCATTCTACCTAGTAACTACCTATGTAGGAATACCTGGAAGACGGGTGGTTAGACGACGGCAACGAGGGATAGACATCACATTTTGCGTAGTTCTACTAAAACTGAGGTGTGTGCTTTTGATTGCGCGGATAGAAATGATACGGAGACAGACATCCCGAAATGATATGGAGACAGACATCCCTGTTTGCGCAAATACGAAATACGGTTATTTAAAAAGTGACAGATATTTGCTGTGGCGTATGATTAATAGCAGCATCTATTGTGTTATAATTGGCACTAGATTGACAGTATGAAAGTGTCCTTAAGTAAGTAGCATCACATCACATCAACACTGCCACTAGATTAACATGCAGAACAATAGCATTAGTATTACTGGCATGAGAGTAGCACATGGTCAGTAAATGTGCAATCAAATTTGTGCAATTCAACTGGGATGAAGCAATGTTAGCGGTGTGAGATTTAAGTGTAACTGCAAAAACACAATTCATGGGAAATAAAGCAAGACAGAAGCACTTCATAAAATGGTGGTGGCATTGCTTCAATTTATCGACGGCACTAGACCATTACTTATAGTGACATTAGGTGGCATTGCTTAATGCTTCATGTGATTTTACATTAATGGTAGCGATATGGGCATAGGGACAGCAGGGGCATAAAGTGGTGAGGCAGATGTGGTTGCCGAGAGCGGCAAACACTTAGGCAGCATGTCTGCATTTGTCCCATTTTTTATGTCCTCGGCGACATTTTCCTATGTGAGCACAGGAAAACTAGACCTCCTCATTCTCATTTGCGTTGTCCCCCAACACCCGTCACTTTCTTTCCTTTTTCAACCAAGAAATAGGTCCACTTCCCCCCACCCTTCGCCATCCACCATGCTTTCTTCGTCTTTTCAACCAAGAGACCGGTTGGGTAGCCAGTATCTACTACTTTCCCCCGTTTCCTCTTAGAACCAAGTCCTAGATTCATGCTACAACTTTCCCACTTTCTTCCCTGTTTGAACCAACTCTTAGAGTCAACTGTATGAACTAGCTTTACCTCTAATAATAGTAAAAGTCTAGGTGGCTTTGGAACAGTGGACGGAAGTAGAAAAAGATCCACACAAAGCCAAGTGGGGAGCTGGCACAGTAGAGCAAGGCAGGTTTCAAAGGAATATATACCTGAGGGTCGTCGGCATGTGGCAAAGACGGCGTCGGGAGGCCGCATCTTGTCCACAATACCGCAGGGAGGAAGAAGGGGTTGGAGGCCCTCCGGAGCCGGTGCTCTCTCGGAGAGAACGGCACGGCCGCCGATCGGGATGCGCGGGTAGCCGTTGGTCTCCGCCCTCGCCGCCGACGACAGCGTGAACGATGCACCTACACCCCTGCCCCGGTCGAGGTTGTCCGGCCGGATTTGTGACCAGCCATGAGCTGAGAGAGAGTGTGGCCACCTATGTCTTGCTTAGATCTGGAGAGCATGAGAGAGTGAATGAGAGGAACCCTAGTAAAGCAAGCGCTAAGGCTCCTGCTTATATATATAGTGGAGTGATTTTGTTGTACCAGCTTCAAAAAAATGCGCTCCTACGTGTACCCGCGAGTGGGTGTGAGAGAACTAGTGCGTGCGTGCACCGCTTCTCTTCGTGAGAGTACAATATATTATGGCGAAAGAATGTTCGCCACAAGAGTAATAGTATAAGTGTGTGACGTGTGAGCTAAAATAAAATGTGCGCGACGTCTTTTGTTTTTTAGAAGTTCTGAGGGTAGGGTGTGAAGAGCACATATGTGTGTGACGTCTACCTGGAGATAGACGGTGGGTGCGAGAGGACTCGGGAGGGTGCATGTGTGTGAGAGAGAGGGGGCACATATCAACGCAATGCATGTGTCCGTAAATAATTATCCGACAAACGTTCGCCACAAGCCTTTTCCTGACGAACGCCGTAAGAACCGTTAGATCGGCATCTGACAGTGTCAGTTTTGCCATGTCATTTAACAGAACTGCCACTCCTCCTACACACAAATCTTCCACGTGAGTGTAAGCAACTGCCGTATGCTCCCTCCGTTCCAAAATGCAGTGCATATAGCTTTATTGAAAATTCGAACCTCACAAACTTTTACCGAGTTTTCGTGTACCAGATTGCACATGTAGAATACCCTGTATATATCATTTCATTCATCTTCGAGAGGTAACTATAAAGATGGGGGAGGAGTCTACAAGAAAAATACCATCATATCACCTGCAACAATTTCAACCATCCTTTGGTGTGGAGGAATATCATAGGAACTCTAAATGATATGATTTTTATAGGATTTTTTCCTTTAGAGCCAATTGGTTCAGAGCAATAGATTCATATACTCCACATTTCAAAGGAAATAAACATGATATCATTTCTATAGCTTTAGAGCCACTTGGTTTATATGAATGGATTCCTATACTCCCATAATTTCAAAGGAGAACAAACATTAGCGTATATTCAATAGAAAAGTTCCTATGATATGAACCAAATTACATCTCTTTTCTAATCCCTCCACATAGGAATTGAGATACATGTCATCTCTAGATTCAATAGAAAAGTTCCTATGATGTCAACCAAATGACATCTCTTTTCCAATCCCTACTCATAGGAATTGATATACTCCATGTCATCTCTTCCCTACAACTTCCATGTATACATCTTCTATTCCTAAATAGCTAGTACAACCCACTAGTAGCTTTATTCCAAGACATGCAACTATGGCACAAGAACTATATAGTGTGCGGATAACTTGAAAGATGGTCGCTGGATGAAGCTAATCCGACAGTGCAGAGATGGCAAATCCGAGCACTACTGGCCGTTGGATATCATCAACATTCCACCAGACCTGCCACATAAAGACTCCATGGTTGAACTTAAGCATAATGCACAAACCTCAAAACACAAGCACTTCTCCTTTGTTCTAGAATCTTCTGTATCATAATTGACTTTTTTTGTAAATGAATTGCCAGTATTTGTTTTTTACTTTATGCTTTACAATGCACAACCCCATGAATCTTAACATTTTTATAAAACTAATTGATTTCGAATGAGATGAATTATAAGAACTAAACGAACATCTACATAATGCATATATGACTCAAAGCTTTACATGCTATAGTGTGTATTTATTCATAATTTGGTTTCGAAATCTCATGCGTTCAATGCATGTGTACCTTACTAGTTTTGAGTAGAGTAGCAAATTTCACGCGGCCCCGGGTATATCAAAATGCAGGGGCCCATGCATCATTGCCTTTCGGTCGAACCTACGTCCACAATTTTTTGAACGTATTATATCTCCACTGGTCCCCGAACCCAAAATGCTGCCTCGTTCCCCTAAAACCAAGCGGCCCACATATATTTAAGGCGTAGACTCGAACTCAATCCCACTCCCGTTTACTACGACGTAGCCCCGCACGCCCTAGTAGTACTCCTACAAACCCTATCACCGCACGCATCATCGGTTTTCTTCAAGCGGATGAGGGAGAAGCCGATTTGTAGTGGAGGCGCTTTAAGAAAATGATCTGTAGTGGAGACCCCTACCCTAGGGTGCCCTAGGTAGCTGCCGCACGCATCATTGGTTTTCTCTTTTCTTTATGCTCTTGCGCCCTAGAGTGAAATGATGGTTGCTTCGTCCGTCCAGCTTAATGCGGGGAAGGTGGGGCTTTGTGATTTGACCCCTCATCGCTCATTTTCTACTACTCCGGCGCTACGACCGGGGTGCCTCCAGTTCCAACTGCTGCTCTGAACTGTAATTTGGTGCATCGCACGTGGAACAAGACGGTGGATGATCCACATGTCCGCCGAAGGGGTCCTGTTAAGTGTGTCGCCATTTCGTGTGCAGACTGACCCTGCTTGAGTCGCTACGCCAACACGACAGGTGCAGCCTACCACTTGGTTTTGCTCCATGGTGAATCCCGACTATATTGATCTAAAAAGATACATACTGAACTACCCTCTCCATCTAGTTTTTTTAGATGTCTCGGTTTATAGGGCGTGCACGTAGTTCTAGGTCATCCATTTGACTAACTAAATCTTAGTTACTATGTCACAAAAAGTATATCATTGGATTATTAAGCGGATGTAGTTTCTAAACATATACTTTTCATCACATATATAGCCAGTTAAATTCTCAACCTAGAACGACGTGCATGCCATGTAAACCGATTCGGAGGAAGTATAGTAGTAAAAATGAGGTGATTTTACCGAGCGATTGGCAGGGAGCATGGCCTGTCATGCGGTCCCACGTGTCATGATGTACCAAGGCGATGCGCGTGTCCCTCTTGAGGTAGAAGCAATACTACGTGTGTCGGCATTCTGGGAACGGGGCTAACCAGACTTGCCTGCCTGCGGCCTGCGGCGTGGCTCAAGGGGTGGCCCAGCACGACCCATCTTCATCAGCACAAGCTCAAGACCCTCGCGAGGGGCCAAGCCTCATGGGCGGACGACAGGGAAGCCTCCTCGAGCACGGCCTCGTCAGGCTGGCTCGCGAGGAGGCGGAGAGATCAAGGCGGGTACCTCACGAGGTGCCCATGACGCAAGCCATGACGACCGAGGCGCCAGTGAGCGCCAGCCAGCAGCAAGATGTCCTCATTTCCTCTTTGGTGCAAAGGAGGCAAGCGAAAGCAGAGCATCAGGCAAAGGCAACCATTTTGGTGGAACAAGACCAAGACCAACACAACAATAGGAAGGAGGTCATCGTGGAGCCCAAGCCGGCGTCATCGTCAGAGCCTTTGATAGGCGAGCACCAACTTTAGTCAGGATAAGTGTACTAGATGTTCCCCTTCAAAATGGCCAATTGTTGGCGCCCTTCCCGCTCAATATTTGGGAAGAGGCCCAGGGCCTCTGCCTATAAATAGGACTAGCCACCCACAGGGTAGGAGGAGGATCTTGGATCCGGAATCCAGAACAGAGCTAGAGGTCAAGAAATCTAGAAAGAGAGAGAGAGAGCGACCGAACTCCCCCTAGCAGTTCGTCGCACTGGCCAAGAACAGACCCTCGCGAGGCTGTTCTTCCTTGTATTGTTCATCATCAGCCCCTGAGGCAATCCACCACACCACACACTGGAGTAGGGTATTACACCACAATGGTGGCCCGAACCAGTATAAACCTTGTGTCTCTTGTGTTGCTCTTTTTGTAGGTTAGATCCTTGCGAGGCGACGAGGTGCAGGTAGGTAGGGGTGAGATCTCGCGTGCACCCAGAGTTCGAACCTAGAGGGTCTGCGGAACCCGAATCCGACATTTGGCGCGCCGGTAAGGTGCGCTGAATCCGCCTTCCACCGCCGTGTTCTTCGCCACCATCGCATCCATGTCGATCGCATGTCGGGCCCAGGCTGAAGGCGGGCGCTCTCGCTACCTGCCGCCCAGAGCGTCCCCGTCGGCCGCCCCGCCGTTCCCGTTGCTGCCGTCAACGCCGCCACGCCCGGCGGGAACAACAAGCAAGCATCATCCCAAAGATTCGTCCGTGAGGCGAGACGGCCGCATCGCCTCTCGCTTCGCCGCCAGCTGGTTCTTCGTCTCGCGCTTGGCGCCCCATGGAGGCTCGAGCCGTGCTCATCGCGGCAAACGAGCTGCTGCGCTACCGCCCGCCGACAACGTCACGAGCGATGGCTCGACTGCCGCCGAAGCTCGTCCGCCCGCAGGGGCTCCCCGCCGCCCTTCTCATCAGACCGCGCCCGCCTTGCGCTGGCGATGAAACTTCGGGCGCCCAGCCGCCCCCTCAAGAAGCGCTTTGGCCCCTAAGCGCGTGGCCTGGCGGAACCCACTCCGTTAAGTACCGGCGCAGCAAGAGCAGAGCTGCCAAGAGGTCCCTCGCCCAAGAAGCTGCCTGAGTGCTCCTCGCACCCGCCTGGCCACGATCAAGGCCTCCTGCTCCAAAGACGCTAAGACCCCGCTGCTCCCAAAGCAGCGCAAGATGGGGACCCGCAAGACCAGGCCCTTCGTCACCAAAGGCCTCCGTGTACACTGCAGGCTGCTGCGCTTTCACCACCGAAGCTACGCAGGCCACATGGCCCGGCAAGTTCAAGCCAGACCTGCCTCCTCGCCACGGCACGGCACGGCCAATTCGTGGAGTTCCTCCAGCTGCGAGTTGGGCATCGAAGCCAGCAACGGGACGAAGGTCATGGCGAACTGGTTTCCCATGGCGCTCAAGGACGGTGCCCGCACTGCTCCTGAACCTCGGCTCTGGCACGATCTCCTCTCGACGAGATGCGCAACCGCTTCATCGCCAACTTCCAAGGCACTCGTGACCGGCCTCCTGCCGTGAGCGACATGCGCCGCATCAAGCAGCAACCAGGACAACCCTGCAGAAGTACATACATCGCTTCAACGACGCACGCCTCAAGATTCCCAAGGTGACCGAGGAGGCCATCATCTCAGCCTTCTCCGACGATGTGCGTGACGTCAAGATGAAGGAGGAGCTGGCGATGCATGAAGACCTGTGCACGTCCTTGGAGCTGCTCAACTTGGCGACCAAGTGCGCCATGGCTGAGGAAGGACGCCTTTCCCTCCTTGAGCTGCCAGCTGCTGACCCAGAAGATAAGAAGCCCAAGGTCAAGGACGTGAAGCGCAAGGGGGCTGCCGTGCTCGCGGCAGAACCAGATACCAAGCGAGGCAGAGATCAACCCGAGTCTTCCAAGGGCAGCGGTACTGTGTGTACCACGACCTCCACACCCACAACACCAATGAATGTCAAGAACTCCGAGCCGTGCGAGAAGGGCGAATCGGTCGACGCCCCGACCGCCGTGATCGAGGCTACGATCGAGGAGGAGGAAGAAACACAGGATGCTGGGAAGACCGCGACCCTCGCCAAGGGTGGTGCGACTGACCTCGCGAGGACCGCTGGCAGGATCAGTCTCGCGAGGGAGGTTGGAGGGACCCGCCTCGTGAGGGAGGTTGGAGGGATCAGCCTTGCGAGGATCGCCCGCAAGGCAACGCAGGCCTCCCTCCTCTGCCACCGCAGCCAAGGAGAAATGAGGACCACCATCGGGGACGAGGGGCTGGGGCTTCCGTGAGCCGTGATCGCTTGCATCCTGGGCGGAGCTCAAGCCCCAGCCTCTCAGAGCATCTTCAAGCAGTTCGCCCGCAAAGTGAATGCAGTGCTCCCCAAGCTCGAAGCCACGCGCCCTCTCGGGTGGTCAGCATGCGCCATCACGTTCAGCTCAGCGGATCAGCTCAAGTGCGCGGCCACAGCCGGATTCCTCCCGATGCTTTGCTCCCCAATCATCAGCAACGTGCAAGTTACCAGGACCCTCATTGATGGCGGAGCAGGGCTCAATGTCCTGTCCGTCGAGACGTTCAACAATCTCCAAGTGCCGTACAATCAGCTTCAGCCAACCAAGCCTTTCTCTGGAGTCACCGATGGCTCCACAGTTCCGATTGGGCAGGTCCGCCTCCCTGTCACCTACGGGGCGCGCGACAACTACCACACCGAGCTCATCAACTTCGACGTCGCCCACATTCGCCTGGCATACAATGCTATCCTCGGGTACCCAGCTCTGGCCAAGTTCATGGCCTTGACTCATCACGACTACAGCGTCCTCAAGACGCCGGGAAGCGGCGGAGTCATCACGGTGCCTTGTGAAGAGAGGGATGCAGTGTGCTCCCTGGAGCGTGCTTTTCAAGCCGCGTCACTTGAAGACCCAGATCGCAGGAGCGGGAGGCTCCCCGAGGCTGCTCCCAAGAAGAAGAAGACATCGCCTGGCCCGACCCCTCGGGAGGTAGGCCCCTCAGGGTCCGCGCCTGTTCAGGGGGCACCTCCTTCTATCGCATAGGAAGGCGCGCCCGGCGCCCTCCTCGAGCAAGGCTCGGGGGCTCTTTCCTGGAGGGCCACCGACTTTGCTAAGATCACGAGGGAGGTGCTTGGGCACCACTTGGAGGCGTGTTTCAAAGCACGTTTCCCTCAGGAAGGAGCGAGGCAAGGAGGGCGAAAACCTCAGGAGTTCGTTAGCCAGATCATTCAGGAGCTGCAGGAGTCAAGAGTCATGAGTGGCAGCCGCCGCTTACCCGCCGTAGCTCCCCATCCAGGCGAGGATGGTGGGTTGCGTGTCTGCATCGACATACCAGGGCTCAACCGAGCCGCCTCTCAGGAGCGCCTCTGGCCCTCCCGCGTGGGGCATTGTGAGGGTCCACCCCACAGCCACGTTCGCATGCCTTACAGTTTGCTGAACGCGGCTGCCACACGCCAGCGCCTCATAGGAAGCATCCTGGAGGCTCAAGAGGCCACGCGTTCCGTAGTCCTGGCGGAGATGGAGATGGTCCGCGAGGAGCCACCAGCACCTCCGGAGCCTCCCGAGGCTCCTGGGCCTGGGGGCTCGTGAAGATCGGCTTCCGCAGCCCACGACGTCTGCTACTTCAGCATCCCTTCGTCTTCAACGTTATCAGGTGACATCCTTCGAGTTTCATCTTCAGCTGGGAGCGCCCCCGAGGGCTGCATCATTCCCAGGCCGCGTGGGTCCGTCCCTGCAGCGTGTATCCCTTTTGCTTTATGTTCCTAGCTTACTTTATTGGGGGCGCCCCTCGGGTTGCATCATCCCCAAGCCACTCGGGCTAGACCCAGCGGCATGTACCCCTCTTGCGTTTATTCGGGTCGTGCGTTTGACCCATCATGATTGTTATTTGGTGCCTGTCCATGGCACCCCTTCTTCCTTCATGTCGGCGCTTGCGTGTTAAAGGGGGGTACTGAGCATCGCGAATCATGGGCTCCTACCTCTCAACCCTCACCCTCACCGGCCTTGTCCACGGCATCACGACTTGGCATACCAGCGACGGCCGAGACCCGCCGAGGGCGGGACCCGAGGACGAGAACATCGACATCTAACCAAATTTGCAGGAACACATCACAAGTTAAGGCCCAGTGCAGGCGAACCCGCTTGAGGTAGGGCCCGTGAGTCCAGCTGGCTCACGGGTGCCCAGATACACCTCGTCAGCCCTATCGTGCCAGCCACGTGTCGTATGCGTGGCTGTACACGCCGGGGCTCCTACCGGAGGGTGCCCCTCCCACACCAGTGGAAGCACCATGCTCAGCGCTGGCCGACGACAACTGCCGAGGCGGCTATGCCCGTACACATACGGAAGCGCTATGCTCCGCTGGTGATAAACAAGCGAGGTGGCCCCGACCGCATCAACCTCGTGGAGCCCAGGCTCCTGTCCGGCCTCTCATGCGCCTCCCCTCGGGAGTGCAGCGCGGGCTGGGCACGGGCTACGCTGGGTCATGCCAGACGCACGCCACCCAGCCCAGCCCCTCGGGCCTAGTTCGTCGACGTCCCTCCCGGCCGGAGCCAAGGTGCAAGCCGTTTGAACATCAAGGGGACTCCACGAGCATCGTGACTCGGGAGCCTAGCTCGTCACGTAGCCCCTCACCCCTTAGTTACGAAAGGCTAACGGCGGTTGAGGTATCGCTGGGGCAGGCTCTGCAGGCGTAGAATGGTAAATTCACCCATACTTCTCACCTCCCTACTTGCTGTTCATGCGCCAAGGGGGACTCCTGAGCATCGCGACTCAGGAGCCTAACTTATCACGTAGCCCCTCACCCCTTGGTCCCGTCCTGGTTTCCGGTCGGGGCTAACGGCGGCTGAGGTATGCGCGGGGCCGGGCTCTGCCGGCGTAGAACATAAGCAAGTAGGAAGGAAAAGCGCAAATCTTAAGGAATTCAAAAGCAAATATTACAGTCCATAACTGTTTTCTAGCAACGCATGAGTTTAAGCGCCTCCGAGGCATGATGCTTGTTGCAGGAGCTGAAAGCAGGACATGAGCCACAAAGGAGTCACTTGTTGGTAGCACCGTCGCTGGCGGCAGAGCTGCGCTGGGCGGGTTCGCCTCGTGAAGCCTCAGGATCGAAAGCGCCTCGCTTGGCAGTGCTGAAGGCCGAACCGCCGTGAGCCTCCTCGACCCTTCACGGCCTCAAGAGCGGCAGCGGCAAGCTCGCCGCTCACGGGCTCCAGCATGTCGTCGAGGTCGACATCGGGTCATGAAGGTAGACGTGGTAAGGACGCGCAGCGTCGCGCCTGCGAAAGACAGACCACGCGCCTCGGCCTCGGCCGTGGGGCCAAGGCCAAGGGTGACATCTTCAAGGGCGCAGACCAGGAAGGGAAGTAGCTTGGCAGGGCCGTCCTCGGCGCCGGCCAGCGGGCTTTCCAGGCCGGAATCGTAAAGCGACCTCAGCAAGGTGCGAGCCTTCGCCTCCATCTCCGCGAAGGCCACGCGGTCCTCGGCGAGGACCCGCGCCTTGCCGTCCAGCTCGACCCTCTTCGCCTCCAACTCCTACTCCAGCGCACCCAAGCGGTCACGGCGCCGGTCAAGCTTGGCATCCCGGTCCTTGGCGGCTGCCTCATGAGCTTTCATGTCTTCCTCCTTCTCTTGGCGGACGCGGGCCTCCTTGGCAAGCTGGTCGCGCAGGCCCTGCAGCTCGCTCTCCAGCGCCTTACAGCGACCTCGGACATTGGCTACCTCCCCCAAGGCGGCGTCGCGAGCAGCCTTTGCCCCAAGGACGGCATGTTTGTCCTCGTCGCAAGCCATCGTGGCCTGAACCAGCGCCGCTCGAATCGAAGCATCAGAGCTAACCCAGCCGGAGGCCAGCTCCAAGCGTCCGGCCACCAAGCGAGGGTCGGCGCCTAGAAGATCTTGCTGCAGCCGGTCCAGTTCAGTAGGAGCACGATCCAGGACAGTAGAAGGAGTCAGAGAGACAGCAGTTGACGGAGTAGGTGGAGAGGACGGCAGTGTAATCACAACATCATGAGGCGGGGCCTTCTGCACCCCGACGACTACGGCAGTGGCATCAGGCAAGGATACCTCGGGAGTCGCTTGGGCCATGGGGGCTGAGCTCGCCCCAGCTAGCTCCGCCAGGCCTCGCGAGGATGACCGGGCAGGAGAGGCCCGTGTCTTACTGTCGCCTTCTTTCGCGGACAGAGGCGCTGCCCCGGACGAAGCCTCAGGAGCCCCCTTCAGCTTCTTCGCCGCAGGCGCCAACCTAGCCAAGGAATACAGACATCAAGCCCCAACGACAAAGCAAGGAATAAAACAAGAATCTAGCACTTACTGGTCATCGCTCGTGGGCTCGAGCAACCTCCGGCCGAACTTGAAGCCCGAGAGCCGGCTGCAGGGATCAGCCTCAAGAGGCTCGGGAGCAGGAGGCGCGTTGCTGGTCGCCGCCGGGCAGGCAGACCCGCGGGGACCTGCCCGTCTGTCCTTCTTCGGGATCGAGGCAAGCTCGCCGCCCGGCCATCGCCATCCTCATCGTGCGTCCGGCAAGAGGCGGAGGCGTGGGACCTGCACCGGGAGGGGCTCTCGACTCCCGTCGGTCGCCTCGAGTCTGGCCCCTCTCCTGCTCCTTTTCTTCCTCCTTCCTTTGGAGTCGCGGAGGACACGTTCACGTCGCCGGGGCCGCCGGGTCCTCGGGAACCTCCAGCAGGCACAGGCCCGTCCCCGTTGAAAGCGGGCATGGAGTCCACCACCTGCTCCCAATCATCTCGAAGGAACAGGGGTACAGGAGCGCCCTCCAGCCTCGCCAGGTCTCCCCGACCAAAGATTGGAGGACCGCGGCCAGTCTTCGTCGGCCAAGACTACGGGGCTTGGGCGAGGCCTCTACAGCGGAAGCGAGTACTGACAAAGCGGGGCCACCCGGTGCTCCAGGAACTCCCTCAGGAGCGACGCCCCGGTCAGCTTCACCATCGTCATGTTGCCCGGCCATAGGTCCGCGTTCATTTTCTCCAGCACTGGCTTCGTGTGGGGATCCACGAGTTCCATGCGAGACCAATCGTCGATGGGCGCGGGCTGCTCCGTTGGCAGAATCAGCCGAGGATGGATGCGCCCAGCATCTACCATGACCCACTTGCTCCTGAAGCCCTCAATCCTCTTCCCGGGCTTCAAGATGGTGTTGGAGCTGCCGTACGCGACAAAGCTCGCGCACGCGGTGATGGGGCCGCGGGAGGCCATGAGGTAGAAGTAGTGGCGCAGCAAGGCCATTGAGGGCTGCACCCCGACATGAGCCTCACAATAGTAGGCGAAGATTGCCAGGAGAAGAATGGAGTTGGCTTGGAGGTGCGGAGCTTGCAGTTTGTAATGGCGGAGGAGAGAAAAGAAGAACTCAGAAAAGGGAGGCACCAGACCGGCGGCAATGGCGCTCACGAAGAGCGGATAGAAGGTGCTTCCTTGGTCCTCAGGAAGGGCGGAGCCAGCCTTGAGCACCGCTGCCCTTTCGTTGCCTTGCGCCGCCATCATCCGGCACGCTCGGGCAAGGCTCTTCTCGGACACATTCGGGGAGTCCAAGGCAGGTGAGTACCAAGCTTCGGCCGGGGTCTGGCGAGGTGCCATATCTCGCTAGGGCACGCGGTCGAAGTAGATCTGGAGATTTCAGAAGCAGGAAGGATAGGAGCAAGAAAGGGGATCTGGGCAATGACTGGAGAAGGCAAAGGAGGAATAGCCTAGACGGGTGCCGCTCTTTTGACGATTCACACAGTTGTCAAGGCGTCGTGGGAGAGCGAAGACGCCCACGTCAATCAACCGCCATCGCGGCGCCCAAGGCCGCAGAGCTGTTAGGGCCCTTGGCGCCGCCTGCCCCTTCGCTTCTCTGCTCAGCCAAGTCCAGCGCGCCTTGGGCCCGGGGCTCTTGTCGGCGTTGCAGGAGCAGGGTACCCAAACTTGCTGCCTGCGGCTTGCGGCGTGGCTCAAGGGGTGGACGCGATGACCCATCTTCATCGGCACAAGCTCAAGACCCTCGCGAGGGGCAAGCCTCATGAGGCGGACGACAGAAGCCTCCTCGAGCCGCAACCTCGTCAGCTGGCTCGCGAGGAGGCGGAGAGATCAAGGCGGGGTACCTCACGAGGTGCCCATGGCGCAAGCCATGACGACCGAGGGCGCCAAAGCGGGCGCCAACCCAGCCTTGAGTGTCCTCATTTCCTCTTTGGTGCAAAGGAGGCAAGCAAAGTAGAGCATCGTGCAAAGGCAGCCATTTCGTGCAACAAGAACAAGACCAACACAACTGCAGGAAGGAGGTCATCGTGGAGCCCAAGCCGGCGTCATCGTCAGAGCCTTTGACAGGCGAGGACCAACTTTAGTCAGGATAAGTGTACTAGATGTTCCCCTTCAAAATGGCCAATTGTTGGCGCCCTTCCCGCTCAATATTTGGGAAGAGGCCCAGGGCCTCATCCTATAAATAGGACTAGCCACCCACAGGGTAGGAGGAGGATCTTGGATCCGAAATCCAGAACAGAGCTAGAGGTCAAGCAATCTAGAGAGAGAGAGAGAGCGACCGAACTCCCCCTAGCAGTTCGTCGCACCGGCCAAGAATAGACCCTCGCGAGGCTGTTCTTCCTTGTATTGTTCATCATCAGCCCCTGAGGCAATCCACCACACCACACACTGGAGTAGGGTATTACACCACAATGGTGGCCTGAACCGGTATAAACCTTGTGTCTCTTGTGTTGCTCTTTTTGTAGGTTAGATCCTTGCGAGGCGACGAGGTGCAGGTAGGTAGGGGGTGAGATCTCCGCGTGCACCCCAGAGTTCGAACCTAGAGGGTCTGCCGGAACCCAAAATCCGACAACGTGGTTTGAGATGATGCCGAACTGAAGTGTGAAATAATGGTTGCTTCGTCTGTCTGGGAAGGTGTGGCATTGTGATTTGACGTCTCATTGCTCATTACTACTACTCTGGGGGTGATACAGTGAGTGCGTCCCCTGCTATTCTGCCTTTGTTATTTGGTGCTTGACACGTCGACCGGTTGCTATATGTCCCACATGTCGGCAATTGAAATGAAATTCATGAAAGCGGCGTTGACGAGGAGTACAAGACACAGCTTGGGTTTTGCTGCATCGCGATCCATCGATACAAACCGGACTAAAAAAGGCGAGGCGGGTATTTTCCCTTGCAGTGGGAGTCAGCATAGTCTGTTCGAGGCAAGGAGGAAGGAAGGGAAACAAGCAAATAAAGGTTGAGCAACTTAGTTTTGGGAAAATCTGATTTCACGAATACGTGCGCACTAGGGTTTATAGGGCTCATCTAAAAACATTACGTTTTTCCGTTTTATAAGTCTCAATTCTACTACTAGTAGTAGTACCATCACATGTTGGATTTGAGGTGCGTTAGATCACCCGATGCAAGCGATGTCAAGAGAAAACTCACCAATGCATGTAGAAGTTCATGGAAATTTAGTGGTCATTCATGCATTCGTTCTAATTAATGCCTCGGTAAACATAACTTCTTGAGAAAAACGAGTGTACTAATTACTTGTGCAAACTAGGAGTACGAAATTAATTCGACCACTCACCGTCTACCTTGGTTGGAGAGATTTTGAATTTGAGCCATAAACTGGAAATGAGGGAGTAGTAACTTTTGTCTCAATTACTATTTGTGGCCTTGTATAGATGCAAAATGTATTTTTTATAGTGGCCTTGTATAAGTGAATGGAGGGAGTACTAAAGGAATTATATATTCCAAACAATATGATAATCTCTCTAACCAAGGTAGTAGGGACGAGGTGTAAACGGAGGGAGTAGTAAAATTTTCTCCTCGTCTAGCGAGGCACCGCGCGCGTGGGCGAGGGAGCGGACGTAAGACGTAGTAAGCAAGCTTCACCTCATCCTGCGAGCTACCGCGCCCGTGGGCGGGGGAGACGGCATACTAAGCAAGCTTCTCCTTGTTCTGTGAGTTGACGGGACACATTAAAAGTACTCGAGTGTATAGAGCCTTGCCTCTAAGGTAGGCCCCACATGGTTTGCCTCTTTTTTCACATAACGCTTCAACTTGCAATTTGTTTGTTCACCCGTGGTAGACGATCCTCCCTCCATCTAGTGGACAACCAGTACACGTGTTAAGTTACCACGTGGGCTGCCTTTTCATACGGAAATGAGCTCCATCGTGTACCCGCGGGGGTGTGGTTGGGAAAGAGACGGGAGTACGTGCACCGTGCATGCACCTCTTCTCTTTGTGCACGTCCCCCACCTACGTGGGTGTGTGTGAGAGGGACTATAGAGATCCAAACCTAGACATAATGCGCCATCCATCCCCATGCCTTCGCCCAGTCCGAGCACCATTCACCACCATGCCCCACTCCTCCTCACCTTATCTCTCATCTTTCTCCCTCCATTTTTATATACAAGGCCACTATCAAAACTACATTTTGTAGATATACAAGGCCACTAACACTAACCGATGCAATATTAACGGGGTTTGCCTCATAGTACTACTAGCAAAGGAGGACATTAATCATACCTTGCATGCATGCAGAAGTGTGAGCATTGGCTTGATGTGCATGAAAGAGAAGAATACACATTAATTTACACGGCAAACAAGGAAACAAGGTGGCTTGCAACATTGAGTTAGAAGACATTAATTTTTGCCTTGGTACCTTTAATATGGGTCTGTGGCCTTGTATACAAAAATGGAGTCCGATAAAATTCTCGAGATACCATTTATTCGATAAAATTCTCGAGCAATCATTAGATTTTACAAAATGGGATTACTCCTGCATGGGTCATTCACAACAGGTGTTTTGTCAAAAATGCATCTTGATGTTCTGTGCAATGCACGGGCATCTTGATAGTCCATGAAAACAACACATGGCAAAATTCCACGGCGAACGAGGGATTTGAATCTATTGGGAGGGGCTGTTTGGATCTTGCCCGGGGTAGTCAAAATATTGGCGACCCTTTTGTCCACCGGTGCCTTTGCCACCCGTTTGCCGATGAACGAGGAATGGCTCGGGTTCTCATGCATCCTCCAACGTGCACGTTGGAGATGAGCTCGCGTGAGCTGTGTTCTTTTTGTCCCACCACGCCGCCCGAGCCGCCCGCAGAGCGACCGGTGACCCACAAATTATGCCATCCAACCGTAGCCGCACACATTATGACAGCAAGTCAACCAACCAGACGAAATTCACGCAAGCACGGCGATATTTCATATAAACAACGACGGAAGTCATATAAGATACCGGATTTTCATACAAACATGATGGATTTCATTACATTCAAATGAACTACGCGGTGCTAGTTCTAGACATCACATGTATATAATACCTGGCCTAAATGGTCGCCCGTCGATTGATTTGTATTCCTCATGTCTGGCAGCACGATCACCGGACTGCCGGGAGCCCCGGAGGTATATGCGGGGTCGACGAAGGTCCTCGCAACAAAAGGATCCGGCAAGACACCCGCTGTGTACGCCGGCGTCGCCTCCATGGTAGCCTTCATGGGACCCAAGCGGCGGTGGCCTCTCGTGTTCTACTTCTCCTCGATGATGGCGGCGGACGCGGAGGCGCTGGCCACCGACTCGTCGCTCTCCGCGCACCCGGCTTCTGTCGCTGCTTGCATGGCGTGGCCGCCGGCATGGGAGTCTCGGCCACAGAAACGGGAGACGCCGTACGAGGCGGCGGCGTGGACGGCAGCAACGACGCCCGTGCGCTGCTCCTCATCGAGCTGGCGTGGAGCGACGAGTTGCTGAACCGCGCGCTGGCTTGGGGCGGCAATTGGCACCGTCGGGCGAGGGGAGGGAGGTGGATCAGCGAGCTGCATAGCTCGTACCGGCAGGCTCGGCGGGCCGCCCAGCTGGCTTGGATGCGGAATAACTACTCTTCGTAAGCCATTGTAAGAGTGGACAAAATGGTGAAGGAGTAGATAGGGGAGCGGTGGAGGTGTGCGATTCTTGGACGGCGTTTGGCCTCGTTTAAATAGGAGATTAAATAAACGACGGACGGGAGGAGCTCGGCCGGTGTTGCGTTTAATGCCGGCCCGGTCATGAACGGACGTGTGTCCAGAGTGGGTTTCTCGGCTTCCATACGGGCAGGTTTCGTGGAGGCGTTTGAATGCGGCAAGGAGGTGTGTTCAGCCGGGCGTGCAGCGAGTGGTGCCCTCGACTCTGATGTAGGACAATGCGCCGTTCTTCCACTAACGTGTGGGCTCTTTGGGTACATAGCCTGCATGTCAGTGACCCAACGCAGGCAGTGCACAGCAGAGGAACCTTTGGCGGGCCAGGGCGGTCAGAAGCGGGCATTTCATAAACCGATGATTGTTCATTGAGTATGACGTCATCCTTTTCATGTAGATAAGACTACTATATTGATAGCCCGTTCGATATGTTGTGATTCATAAAGACCGCTACAAACATCAATGTTCTTCTTATCACAGATAAGATTGATTAATACCCGTAACAATCGATGTCCTTAACAAAGGGTGCATGCACGTATAGCATGAGCGCGTGTCTTCGGTCGTGTGCTGTGTGCATGCAGGCTGCGAGTGTTGCGTGCGTGCAAGGGTATGTTTCAGTGTTGCATGCATGTGTGCGTACGTGCGTGTGTTCGTGAGTGCATGTATACACGTCAGTGTTGCACGCTTGCATGCGTGCGTGTGTCCGTTATGTGTACGTGTCAGTGTTGCATGCCTGCATGCGTAAGTGTTTTGCGTGCGTGCATGTGTACGTGCGGGGTGAGGTTACACGCCAGTCGACTGACTTTTTCATCTCTAGTCATTAGATTTTCCAGCCGTTGGATACAAAATCAAGGGCCTGCAGTTTATCATCAAACTCCACCCCCCTGAGCCGCCAGTCACCACCGGCGAACCGCCGGCCCTGCCGCCAGCACCCGCCTGCCGCCATACGCCGCCCGCCGCCCGAAACCAATACCAATCCTCACCGCCGGTCCGCCGCGACCGCCATCCCTCTAGGCCCCCCAGCGCCGAGCTTTTCTCCGCGATCCCCACCCACCGCCCAATCAACGCCCCCAACCGCGGCGCATCGCTAACCAGAGGTCTCACGACTTCGAGTACCCACCGACCACTAATTTATTCCCATTTCTGTCCTTCATATACGCGCTGACGGGTGGGCCCTATCGTAATGTGCGCTGCTGAATGTGGACCGTTTGATTGGTCAATTGGTCATGTCATCAACAAATTACGGAGTTGTATGGTGAGCCAGTGACCGTATGATCACCCTAAAATGTATTTTATTAACACAGTACAGACTCAAACTACCATTTCTTTCTTTCATATACGGGCTGACAGGTGGTCCCCGCGGTTACGCGCCCCGATGGTGCAACACTAGTTGCGCCACGTGGAACGTTTGACTGGTCAATTGATTGTGTCGTCAACAAAATACGGAGTTGTACGGGTGAGCCAGTGACCGTATAATCATGACATGTATTTTTTTAACACCGTAGAGACGCAAGGGCTCATATATACGCGCAAGCACTCACCGCTATAAGCGCACACACGCAGACCCTACCCCTATGAGCACCTTCGAGAGTGGGCCAGCATATGATCTTGAGATTTTACGAAGTCACCATAGGTGCCTCGTAGTCGAGTGGAACGTCTCCTCCCACAGAACGCACATCACCGGAAAATGCTGAAATTAACCCAGGATAAATGCGAGCACCGGGACTTTAAGCCTGGTGGGCTCGAGAAACCACTGTCCTCCTAACCATCCAACCACATGTTGGTTAGCACGACAAAATGTATGTGGTGACCGTGATGAGCTTATTCTGAAGTCCAGTGACCATATCATGCTTTCGCTTCAAATACAATGACCGTAAGTGTCGTCAAAAAAATATGGAGCACGCATCAAATGCAAAGTCTGTCAGTGTCATCAAGAAAATATGGAGACGTATCGTGAGCTAGATACCGTATGATCACCACGAGAATGTATACGGTGACCGTAATGAGCATATTATGAACTCCAGTGACTGTGTAGTGCTTTAGCTTGAAATACAGTGACCGTCATGCGTGAATGTGTCATGGGCATGCATACTTTTAGAGGGCCGAGAGATAGTTTGTGTGCGTGCGTGAAAGTGGTGTAGAAAGAGGGGATGTCCGGTGGAGACAAGGAGAGGTATGCCCTTCGTTTCTCTTTCCTGTAACTAATATTTTAGGAGAATATATAAACATTCACAACACAGAACAAATATTTTTGGATGCACTATGCAATTAACTTTCATGTATAACATTGTACTATTAATGCTTATTTTCTTAGTGGACGATTGCGTGTGTGGTGTGGTGGGCACATCATTTCTAATTGTGGTGGGTCAACATGAGGACTCATGGGTCAGTTCCATCCTGCGCCACATAGGTTGGATCGAGACATGTTATACGAAGACCCATGTGGAGGAGTCGGCGTACAACACGAAGCTAGCTACCAGAGTCGCGGAGGACTCTATCCCCACTGGTGATAAGCCGACTATATATGATTTGTAACCCTAGGCCCCCAGTATGTTATAGAAGCTTGGGGCTAGTTAAATCGATAGTATACACACGCACAATGCACGGTATTCACGTGTACTTTGTACACACCCCTATCACTAATATACAGTACCAGGAGTAGGCTTTTTCCTCAACTGCAAGGGTCCGAACTAGGGTAAAACTTTACCTCGTATTACCATCCAGCCTAACAGTCAGGGATATCCTACCGAATGATATGATGGAATCTGCCAACTACTAAGAGAGAGGTGTGTCTAGTAGAGGCCGTGCATGTGTATATATGCATGTGAGAGAAATAGTGTTTTCCAACTGAGATTAGTGAAAAGAGTGGTACATAGTAGTCAGAAAGAGAGAGAGGGAGATATAGAGAGAGCATGTGCGTGAGACTCCCCGACACCCCGAGAGAGATTGTGAGCATGTGTGAAAGAGAAATGCTGATGGATATAAAGTGTGTGCACTTATGCGGTAGATAGAGAGATATATATAGCGTGTCTGTGAGAATGGGCCGAGGCATAGTGCATCTACGTGTAAAAGGTGGTTCTACGCATTAAATTAAAATATAAATGGCATTATTATTTTTGGATGAGATCATGAATTTTGCAAATTGCGTATGGACGAAAATTGGTCTATCAGACACCCATACTCTATTGAATTCTAGCATGTGCATGTGTTTATTTCATATTATCGATCCATAGAGTGAGAGCGGTTTGAAATACAGGCAATGGATGCTTTTGCAATTCATATATAAACATTAATTAGTGCACTCCATGTTGTTAGTGTGAAGCACTTTATACATTTGTCACTTGCATGGGTACATTCCAAATTGCTAGCTACGAAGTAGAATACATGTCGAATTCAACATAAAGGGGGTTTTGGAGATTCTAATTCATAGGAAGTGCATTCATCTATTCGAACCCGAGATAATGGAATTTGTAAATCAGATGTAAAAGGGGGCATCAATCTTTGTTGTGCATTTGAACATGCTATATATATTCATACGCATGTCTAACTTTTTTTGCAACCAAGGAGATTATATCTGGAACCATGCATGAACTGAGGTAAGTTGCATATTTTTAATATATACCCGTGTACAATGTATATTCATATGTACCACCTCCATTCCCAAATAATCGTAGCTTTAGGATTTTCAAGAGTAAAAGATTTGTGAAGTTTGACAAATCCTGAATGTTCAATTCAAGAGAACCGAAAACGTTAATGCTTCTGCTCCCAATTATTGAACGAAGCGCCAAATAGGCCTCTGGTCACCCGAAACCGCGTGAGACTAATGTTTGGTGGTAGGAAATTACTGTCCTGACTCTGGCCCGTGTAGCCTATCGGCCCGATGTCCAAAGGTCTAAACCGGGGTAGGTTTGTAACTTCACCAAGACGCCAGTCTCAACTGCCTTCGAGAAGCATTCATACGCCGTGGGCGCCTAAACACCCATGCGCTCGGCCGAAATCTATCCCGCCCACATTTGGGACACCTGAGATTTCTGTCCTACCCCCAACCCGCAATATGTACGAAATTTTAGATGGGGGCAAAGTTTGTAACTTTCCCCAAATTTCAAACAAGCGAGTCACAAACCGAAACATTGTTCCCCCTTAGTTCCATGCCTCCCTCCGTTTCCCCATTCATACTCCGTGGGCACCAAAACGCCCTCTCCACCAGCCGCAAAACCCAAGCCTCCTCCGTCCTCCACCCATTAGCGCCCAATCCACCGCCGCCCAACTCAATCACGCCGGAGCCAGTTGTCGGATTTCAAGTTCCGGCAGACCCTTGAGGTTCGAACTCTGGGGTGCGCACGGAGATCTTTCCCCTACCAGCTCACGCGTTAATGGATCTTAAGGAACCTAAGCTAGGAACGATGAACGGCACAAGAGTCACAAGATTTATAATGGTTCGGGCCACCGTTGTGGTGTAATACCCTACTCCAGTGTGTGGTGTGGTGGATTGCCTCCGGGGCTGATGAAGAACAGTCCAAAGGAAGAACAGCCTCGCGAGGGGCTGTTCTTGAGCTGGTGTGATGGACTACTTGGGTTAGTCCAATTGCTTCTCTCTCTCTCTCTGGTAGATTTGACCTGTCCCTTTCTCTGTGGTGGCTAGTCCTATTTATAGAGGGAGGCCCTGGGCCTCTTCCCAAAAAATGAGCAGGAAGGGCGCCAACAATTGGCCATTTTGAAGGGGAACATCTAGTACACTTATACTGACTAAAGTTGGTCTTCGGCTGCCAAAGGCTCTAACGGTGACGCCGTCCTGGGCTCCACGATGACCTCCGTCCTGCCGCCCTGCTGGTCTTGGTCTTGTTGCACCGAAGCGGTAACCTTTGCCCGATGCCTTGGCCCGTACTTGCCTCCTTTGCACCAAAGGGGAAACGAGGACACGGCGCAGGCTGGCGCCCGCCTGATCTCGATCGGGCTTGCGTCACGGGGCACCCTCGTGAGGTACCCTGCCTTGATCTCTCCGCCTCCTCGTGAGCCTGCCTGACGAGGCTGCTCCTAAGGAAGGTTCCTGTCGTCCCCCCCGCGAGGCTTGGCCCCTCGCAAGGGTCTTGAGCTTGGGCTGATGAAGCTGGGCCGCGCTGGGCCCCCACTTGAGCCACGCAGCAGGCCGCAGGCCGACAAGTCTGGGGACCCCCGTTCCCAGAACGCCGACAGTAGCCCCCGGGCCCAAGGCGCGCCCGGACTTGGCTTAGCAGAGAAGCGAAGGGGCAAGTGCGAAGCGCCGCAGGCCCCAACAGCCTGCGGCCTTGGGCGCCGCGTGGCGATTGATTGGTCGTGGGTGTCTCCGCTTCCCCACGATCCCTCGGCAACCGCATGACTCGACAAGTCCCTGCATGCAGAAATGGGTCATGATTACCTGTGATCGTGGAGGCCGACGGTTGGCCTCCTCCAGCTATAAGTACGGAACGGCACAAGCCCTTCCAGTCCATCCCCTCTTGCTACTCCTTTCTCTCCATGGCTCCGTCGAAGAGGTGCTCGGCCGCGGAGAAGGGAAAGGATCGCCAGTAGGGCCTGACTCTCCCCCGGCCGAGCGCGGTCGAGGCCGTCCTCGCAAGCATCATGTGGCTCCCGTAGCGGCTTCCCGCGGTCGTGGGGGTGATCCCCTGCGCGGCGATGGGCGCCAGGTTGTTGGTGGGGGGCGCGCCGTGACTGCGCGGCCCCTTAGGCCGCGCTTCCACTCGACGGAGGTGCTGCCGGAGTTCGTCATGTGGTCGGTGGAGCCGACCAGCACCTGGTTCCAGCTTCCCCGCTTCTTTGTAGGTGAACTTCCGACCGGCGCTCCGGGCGGCCTCTGGCTCCAGGCGGACGATTGTTGCAGCCGGGCCTCCTGGGCTTCGCTGGAGGTCTCCGTCACCGGGAATGTGGCCCTGACCCGCGGCTGGCAAATGTTTGCCCGCGCGCGTGGCTTGAGCCGGCGGTGCACCCTGCATTTCAAGTTCGACGGTGACGCCACCCTCTACGTGAGGGTGTTCGGAGAAGACGATTGCCGTGCCGGGTGCTGCCCCGAAGACGATGACCGCGGCCGTGTACCCAGCCCCGGCGATGATCGGGATGAAGATGACAGCAGGCGCGTGGTCGGCGGCGCTCGAGGCTCGTCGAGCTTCGGCAGCTCTCCTTCGGACAGCAGGTCCTCCAGCGGTGGTCGCGACCAGCCTCCATGCCGTCGCGCCCGCCTGGAGGGAGGTGGCGGGTCAGCCCGCCGTCGCGCCTCGGTGAAGCGCGAGGAGGAGTCTGACTGAGCTCCGGAGGCAGTACGAGCCTTCGCTGCGAGTTGGTGCAGAGCAAGTCGTGCCTATTTTGTTTTTCTCCCTTCCCTGCGCAAAGAGACAGTACTGTAGGGCCCCGTGGGGGTGTGCTGAACTGTTGCTGTTAATTATCATGTTGTTTCCGCTATTCCTGTGTTGTGCTTTTGTGCCGCATGCCCGCGTCCAGGAATTACTTAGCTCGGGGGGACTTGTCGCGGTCTTCGCTTCCCGAGGCCGAGGCCTCGCTGCGCGCTTCATGTCCTGCAAGGATTAGTCAGGAGGGGTAGCTTCCGGTCTCGGTTGTTGAGGCGACCAACCCGGGTCCTATGTTTGCGTCGTGATGCCCGTGGGGCACGGACTGGGAGGTTTGCTCCTATAGGGGACCTGGATAGGAAAGCTTTAAACGACAGGGGCAGAAAACACTCGCGAGGGTGCCTGCATTGCTCCCTCGCGAGACTTGCGCGAGAGAAAACGAGGCAAGTGAGCGAAAAAGACAAAGAGTCACAAGCCAAGGACGGCAACAACTTCAATAAAACTTCAAATAGGAACGAACAAGCCAACTGCAGAAAGCAAATGAAAAAGCCGCGTCCGGCACCTAATCTAGTCTTCGACGTCTTCTCACCAGCGCGGAGCTAAGTGCTGCCACTGGCCGTGGGCGGGAGCCCTCGAGGCCTGAGGGCGGCTCTCCGGAGACTCTGGGGCATGTACAGCCCCAACTCATTATTACGTGAGAGTGTCAGGGGCGGCGAGCTTCACAGGCATTGGCCTTCTTCACAGGCTTCAGGCCTTTCTCAGGTAAATGAGCTTCACAGGCGTTGGCCTTCTTCACAGGATCATGGCCTTTCTCGGGGAAATGAGCTTCACAGGCTCCGGGCCTTTCTTGGGGAAATGAGCTTCACAGGCGTTGGCCTTCTTCACAGGCTCCGGGCCTTTCTTGGGGAAATGAACTTCACAGGCGTTGGCCTTCTTCACAGGCTCCGGTCCTTTTTTACAGGCTCTGGGCCTTTCTTCAAGGGTAGAACTTCCGGAGATGCTGGATGTTCCAAGCGTTCGGGATGGGCACCCCCTCTTGAGTATCCAAGCGTGCGGAGCCGGGCCTGGAAACATGAACAACCTTGAACGGGCTCTCCCACATGGGAGAAAGCTTATGCAACCCTTCCCTGGAGAGGACCCGTCTGAGCATGAGGTCCCCTACCTCAAGAGTCCTGGGGCGGATGTTGCGGCAGTGGTATCGCCGCAGCGCCTGTTGATACCTTGCTGCTCGCAGCGCGGCCCCTCGACGATGTTCCTCCCCCAGCACGAGATCCGTCCCCCGCATGGCGTCCTGCTGCGCCTCGTCGAATGCCAGGACCCGTGCGGAGCGACGCCTGACCTCGTGAGGGAGGACGGCTTCTGCTCCGTAGACGAGGAAGAACGGGTTCTCGCCAGTCGGCTTGGCCGCGGTCGTGCGGATGGACCACAACACAGACTGGAGCCCGTCGTGCCAGCCCCTGCCGCAGGCCTCCAGCTTATTCTTGAAGGTCCTGGTTTTGAGGCCCTTCAGGACCTCCGCGTTGGCTAGTTCGGCCTGGCCGTTACACCGGGGGTGCGCCACCGAAGCGTAGCATATCTGCGTTCCAAGGTTAGCACAGTACATTCTGAAGAGATTGCTGGTGAACTGCGAACCGTTGTCGGTGATGATGCAGTTAGGCACCCCAAACCGGCTCACGAGGCCCCTGATGAACTTGGCCGCAGAGCCAGCTGGGATGGTGCGGACAGCTTCCACCTCAGCCCACTTGGTGAACTTGTCCACGACAACGTAGAGGTAGCGATAGCCCCCTGGCGCCCAAGGAAACGGGCCTAGAATGTCCAGCCCCCAAACTGCGAATGGCCATGAGAGGGGTATAGTTTGCAGGCCTCCCGTCGCTGATGGATCTGCTTGGCGTGAAATTGGCAGGCCTCGCAAACCTTACCAGCTCAACAGCGTCGCTGAGTGCTGTGGGCCAGTAGAACCCACTGCGGAACGCCTTGCCAATGAGGGTTCGTGACGATGAGTGATGCCCACAATCTCTGCCGTGTATGTCTTCTAGAAATTCCTTCCCTTGCTCTCTGGAAATGCAACATAGGGACACGTCATTCGGTCGCCTCCGGTAAAGCTCTCCATCCCTGATGCAGTAGGTCGCGGCTTGCCGTGCCACACGCTCCGCCTCCTCCTCCTTCTCCGGCAGAGTCCCCCGCGTCAAGTAGCTCTTGAGCTCTGTGATCCAGCACCCTTCCTGGGGCTCCAACGCCAGGAGCAGGCGTGCCCCTGAGGCCGGGCCGCAGACCGGGGCTCCCGAGGTAGGCGGCTGGGGGAGCTCCTCCCGAGGTTGCGCCGCGCTCGATAGTCACTGTGCCGCCGAGGGCCTAAAGAGTCGCTCTTCGAAGACGCCAGGCTCCTGAGGCAGCCACCTGGATGCCCTCTTGGCGATGTCATCCGCCTCTTGATTGGTGTCGCGAGGCACATGCTGCAGCACCAGCCCCCAGAACTATTTCTCCATCCTGCGAACCTCCGCGAGGTTGGCTTCCATGTGCTCGTCCTTCGGCTCGTATATCTTGTTGGAGAAGTTGACGAGGAGTTGTGAATCGGCCTTGATGATGAAGCGCTTTACCCCCAAAGCGACTGAGGCTCTCAGGCCGGCTATGAGGAATTCATATTCTGCTATGTTGTTGGAGACCTTTTCCCCGTGCTGGAAACAGAGCTGCACGGCGTAATAGAGCTTGTCCTGAGTAGGGATCGAGCACTCGCGCGGCCCCGCGCCATGTCGGGAGAATGCCCCGTCGAAGTACATGACCCAGCCGTCCGGTGCCTCGCTCCCCGGAGAAAGTGATCGGTCTTCGCCTGCTTCGAGGCCGGGTGCCTCCGTCCATTCTGCCATGAAATCTGCCAATGCGGCCCCCTTGATGACTCTGGTTGTGCTGAATTCTAGCTGAAACGCTTGCAGTTCGATGTTCCACTCGGCGACTCTTCCAGCTGAGTTGGGGCTCCTGAGCACCCTCTCCAGAGGGTATCTTTGAGGCGACCTTGATGGGATGACCTTGGAAGTAGTGCCGCAGCTTGTGTGAGGCTACCAATAGCGCGAGGAGGAGTTTTTGGGGCATGGGGTACCGCGGCCTTGCATCCCGTAGCACCGTGCTGACGAAGTACATGGGGTGCTCGACGAGGCTGTGAGCGCTGGCGCTGTTCGCATCCTCCGTAGGTTGGGGTGCCTCCCGAGACGGCGGAGCGCCCAGCGCCTAGTCGCTTGGTGGGGCCTCTTCTGCTCCGGGCACGCTTTCCTGCTGTGGCTGATCCCCTTCGGCCGTGGCCGCGGTCTTTGTGAGGCTCTCTTGGCTTCGGAGGGCAGTTGCGGGCTTGGCCTGATGCTCCTCCCTGACCGCTACCAGGGCCGCGCTGGCACTGTAGGGGGTGGCCGCGAGGTAGAGCACCAGAGGCTCCCGAGGACGCGGAGCTACCATCACCGGAGGGCTGGTAAGGTACCTCTTGAGTTCTGGGAATGCCTTGTCGGCCTCTTCAGTCCATTCAAAGGGGCCCTTCTTCTTCATCAGCTTGAAGAATGGCAGTGCTTGTTCCCCCTGCTTGGAGATGAATTGTCCTAGCGCGGTCACGTGCCCGGTGAGTTTCTGCATTTCTGTGAGGGTCTTTGGCGGGATCATGTCTTCGATTGCTTTGACCTTTTTCGGGTTGGCCTCGATGCCCCTATGGGACACGAGGAAACCCAGGAGCTTGCCCGAGGGGACTCCAAATACGCACTTCTTCGGGTTGAGCCGTAGGTCCACTTTATCGAGGCTCGCGAAGGTTTCTTCCAAGTCCTGTATCAGGGTCTTCGCCCCCCTGAGACTTCACTACAATGTCATCGACGTACCGCCTCAGCATTCCTCCCGAGCTGTCAGCCCAGGGCGATGTGCATCAGCCGCTGAAAGGTCGCGCCTGCGTTGCACAACCCAAATGGCATGCAGGTATAGCAATACACTCCGCACGGGGTCAGGAAAGCTATTTTTCCACGTCTTCTACCGCGATCTGGTGATAGCCTGAGAAGGCATCCAGGAAGCACAGCAGGTCACACTCAGCGGTGGAGTCGACGATCTGGTCAATGCGAGGAAGCTGAAATGGATCCTGTGGGCAGGCCTTGTTGAGGTTGGTGAAGTCGGCACACATACGTTCCTTTCCCCCCTTTTTTGGCACAACAACTGGGTTGGCCAGCCAATCCGGGTAGCGGACCTCGCGAATAACCCCTGCCGCCTCTAGCTTGCGTCTCTCTTGGACGATAAAGGCCTGTTTCTCTGTGGACTGTCGCCTCGCCTTCTACTTCACGGGGCGCACGTTGGGGCACACGTTGAGGTGATGCTCAATCACACCCCTTGGGACCCCCGCCAACTGATCAGTTCCCCATGCGAACACCTTCTTGTTCGCGCGCAAGAACTTCACCAAGGCCTCCTCCTGCTTGGGTTCGAGGTTTGCACCTATGGTGAAGGTGGCGTCAGTGGACCCGTCCTTGTTGACTGGTACCTACTTGGATTCCGCCTTGTTTTGAGTGAATAGCTGCTTCTTCTTGGACGGCGCGGCCCCCTTGGGCTCGGGGGCGTCAACGCTGGCGGGCCGTGCCGCCGCAGCCGCCTTGAAAACAAGCTCGAGCGCCTGCAGTGCATCTCTTGTGTTTCCTAACACGGTAAGGACGCCGCTGCTCCCGGGCATCTTCATGAGGTTGTACGCCGGGTGAGTTGCTGCCATGAACCGTGCCAAGGCCCGCTAGCCGAGGATGGCTTTGTAGGGGAGGCTGATGGGGGTGATGTCGAAGTCGATCAGCTCTGTGCGGAAGTTGTCGGGGGTGCCGAAGGTCACCGGGAGGCGAACTTGTCCCAGGGAGGCGGTGGAACCGGCTCCGACTCCCGAAAAAGGTCTGCTAGGCCGGAGCCGCTCTGGTGGCACATGGAGGAGGCTGAAGGCCTCCACAGAGAGCACGCTGAGGCCGGCTCCGCCGTCGACGAGGGTCTTGGTGACAGCCACTCCGCAGATGGTGGGGGTGCACAGCATCGGGAGCGCACCCGAACCGTCGGGGTTGGAGGGGTGATCATCCGAGTTGAAGAGCAGGTCGGCCTCGTGCGCCACCCAGCCCGGCGGGGCTCCCTGGCGCTTGGAGGCGGTGGCGATCTGGTGGGTGAACGGCTTGACGTGGCGGCTCGGAGGTGGCGCCAGTGAGCCGCCCAGGAGAGCTGCGATGACCGGGGGCGCTGGCCCGGCGCGATGCACGAGGTAGAGGCCGCGCAGCTCCCCCCAACAGGCCTGCTGCTCGTTCCCCGCCGGACCGGTGGGGGCGTTGGCGGCAGGCGACGGGGAACGACGGGGGCGTCCGCCGACGGGAGCCATCCGGGCGACTCGAGCGGCGCGAGCAGCCCAACGCTCGGCGTGGGCTCGGAGAATGTCAGCCATGGACACGACGGAAGATCACACGCGACCAGCGGAAGAAAGATTCCGGCGCACACCTACCTAGCGCGCCAAATGTCGGATTTCAGGTTCCGGAAGACCCTTGAGGTTTGAACTCTGGGGTGCGCACGGAGATCTTTCCCCTACCAGCTCACGCGTTAATGGATCGTAAGGAACCTAAGCTAGGAATGATGAACGGCACAAGAATCAAAAGATTTATACTGGCTCGGGCCACCGTTGTGGTATAATACCCTACTCCAGTGTGTGGCGTGGTGGATTGCCTCCGGGGATGATGAAGAACAGTACAAAGGAAGAACAGCCTCGCGAGGGGCTGTTCTTGAGCTGGTGCAATGGACTGCTTGGGTGAGTCCAGTCGCTTCTCTCTCTCTCTCTCTCTGGTAGATTTGACCTGTCCCTCTCTCTGTGGTGGCTAGTCCTATTTATAGAGGGAGGCCCTGGGCCTCTTCCCAATAAATGAGCGGGAAGGGCGCCAACAATTGGCCATTTTGAAGGGGAACATCTAGTACACTTATCCTGACTAAAGTTGGTCTTCGGCTGCCAAAGGCTCTGACGGTGATGTCGTCCTAGGCTCCACGATAACCTCCGTCCTGCCGCTCTGCTGGTCTTGGTCTTGTTGCACCGAAGAGGTAACCTTTGCCTGATGCCTTGGCCCGTGCTTGCCTCCTTTGCACCAAAGGGGAAATGAGGACACTGCGCAGGCTGGCGCCCGCCTGATCTCGATCGTCATGGCTTGCGTCACGGGGCACCCTCGTGAGGTACCCTGCCTTGATCTCTCCGCCTCCTCGTGAGTCTGCTTGACGAGGCTGCTCCTGAGCAAGGTTCCTGTCGTCCCCGCGAGGCTTGGCCCCTCGCGAGGGTCTTGAGCTTGGGCTGATGAAGCTGGGCCGCGCTGGGCCCCCACTTGAGCCACGCCGCAGGCCGCAGGCAGGCAAGTCTGGGGACCCCCGTTCCCAGAACGTCGTCGTCCAACGCAACCGCAACCGCAACGCTCTCAAGGACTTAGCAGCTGAAGCCGAGGTAGAGCTGCCTCCACGACGCCGACGCCGACGTGCGCCGTACCAGAACCACTCCGACCACGCCGTCCTGTGCCTCACTGCTGCCGCTCCATTGTCGCAACCGTCCACCGCACTGGAGCTGTTCCCGCTACGCCGTCGTTCGCCGCCTCAGATCTACTTCCCCGCCGCCGACAGACGGCCACCGCACCACACTCAAGAACTTGGCCATGGGTTCGTCCAAGGCTGCACCATCCTCCACAACTTCTCGTTTCCGGCGAACCACAAGAAGATCATTGGAAAAATAGAAGGAGGACACCGCACTGCCAGCAGAAAGAGGTACTCCTCTTCCCTTATTCGTGCAAACCTTACGTCTCTGCTCACACCGTATTCATCCCACGAAAGAAACTAGTTGAGCGCTTCTTACTTCATCTTCTTCGTGATACTAAATGCACAAGGTTTCCTTCCTTTACTATTTCACCTTTGCTAGAGGTCACTAGCACGCGTGGATTTCAATTCAGGGTTAGTCGAACTGCAATTAAAAGTAGCAGCACCCGCTTAGGCGCGCGGAGCACCTAGTCCGCCTGTTTGCCGGGGAAGCGGCACATCGGTGTCTATCATAGGGGTGTGGGGCGCAGGAGCTGCTTGCGCCCGATTTGGAGGTTGGCGGGGCTTGAATGGATTGCCAGGGGGCGGTGCCAAGCACGGCGGTGCAGTGAGGTCGAGGGGAGGGCGCAGGCAGGGGACTGGGCCGGTGGTCGCTGCCATTTCGAGGAAGATCGTCAACACTGACTGGCTGGAGGTAGATGAAGGCGATCTGCCCGTTCTTTGTACATCGGACGGTGCAGAAAAAATGGACTGCCCTATTTGTTTTTAGTTGAATGTTATTTTCATAGAATCCTGTAGTAATTTAGTGTGCCATGCATGTTGTAGAGCTATCAGATATCTCCCGTCATTTATTTCTCACCGACCTGCTATCTGCTACCTTTACATTGTATTAATTGTGCACACACTTCACCCATACTCACACTATTGTTTTTTTATGCATGGGTATTTCAGAATCTGACGCAGTGTTGATGAATGCTGAAAAGAAAAGACAGAAGTCGCTCCAGTGTAATTCGAAGATAAGCACTAAGCGTTTCAGCGCTCTAAAGGATGGAGTGTGAGCAGTTGGAGACAGTAAACGTAGCACTGCGGTTGATGATCTCAATTGCCACACACAACCATCCCAGGTGCTTGCTTTAACTTCGCACTATCAAATGTGGTTGCATGTTGCATATGGTGTCTAGCTTGTATTGCTTCCAATTTGGTTAAATTGTATCTGCTTACTTTACACATTATACCTTTGATAATGACACGCCTTCCTGTTTTTGATACATACTACATATGTCTATTAACCATGTTCGTACATCAAACTAATGCTCTTCTGTATCCCTCGTCAATCACTTGTGATGAGGCAGTCACCAGTGGAGTTCTTGTGAGACGCCATACTCGTTTAAAGAGTGCAGTGTCATCCTCCCCACATGATTCTCAAGAAACAGCAAGGCTAAATGAAGATAGTCAACGTAGCTCTCTAGTTTCACCACCATCACAGGTGCTTGCTCTAACTTCGCAGTGTGATATGTGGTTGCATGTTGCATACGGTGTCTAGCTTGTAATGCTTCTAATTAGGGTAAATTGCATCTTCTTAGTTTACACATTATACCTGTGAATATGACATGCCTTCCTATTTTTGGTACACACTACATCTATGTGTTAACCTTGTTCTTACATGAAATTACCTCTCTTCTGTATCCTGCATCAATCAACTACGATGATTCACCTTTATTCGTTACATATTGCATATTATTTCTAGCCCGTTGCCATGTATTGCTTCTAATTTGGTCAAATACATTTGTTAGGGCACCCTTTTAATTTGGCAGAGTGATATTGGTTTCATCTTTCATATGGTTTCTAGCTTGCATTGATTCTAACAAGTTCAAGCACCTTGTGCTTAGTTTACACTTTATACATCATACATGTCAATATGTCACGCCGTCCTGTTTTTCATACATATTCCATCCTCCTATCATGCGGCTGCCTTACATGAAAGTAGTGTTCATCAGTATCATGCATCAATGAGTTACGAAGAGCAATTTTATTCCTTTTCTTGTGGGTTTGACTTGACAAGGCAAAATCAATAAAGAGGAAGGAAAAGAGTAAGGAAGGCGATGATGGTGGTCTCTCTGACAACGTAAGCGAGCATCTGACCGATTCTCCTTGTATTGATAGTGCATTACAAGGTCCAAGTCTCCGCTCCGCTACTTCACCATCCAAGGTGCTTGCTCTAATTTGGCAGTGTGATATCTGGTTGCATGTTGCATATGGTGTCTAGCTTGTATTGCTCCTAACTAGTGTAAACTGCATCTGCTTAGCTTACACATGATCTGGCGTGAATATGACACACTTTCCTGTTTTTGGTACATACTATATCATCTATCACACCATGTTCTTACATGAAACTACTCTTCTTGTGTATCCTGCATCAGTCACTTATGATGGAACACCTTTAAGTTGGCAGTGTGATATTGGTTTGCTCTTGAATATGATTTCTAGCATGTATTGCTTCTAGTTTGATGAGCATACCTATGCGAGACAATTTTAACTTGGCAGAGTGATATTGATTGCACCTTTCATATGGTGTCTAGTTTGCAGTGCTTCTAATTTTTTGAAGTGCCTTCTGCTTAATTACCAAATCATAGGTGTGAATATGTCAAGCCGTCCATTTTTTCGTACATATTCCATCCTCGTATCATGAATTTGCCTTTCATCAGAGTAGTGTTCATCAGTATCATGCATGAATGAGTTCTGAAGAGCGAATTATATTCCTTTTTCTTGTCGGTTTGACCTCACAATGCGAAATCAATAAAGCTGAAGGAAATTGGCAAGGCATTGGATGATGGTGGTCCTTCCGAGCATATACAAGCCAAGTTCTATAATGGAAAATTCCCACTAGTACATGAAAGTGACAAAATGAGAGACTCTCTATCATGAAGATCGTGGTGCTACTTTGAAGCACAAGTGTGGTAAAAGGACAGTAACATTGTCCCTTCTCTATTTTTCTCTCATTTTTTTTGGGCCTTTTATCTTTTTTTATGGCCTCTTTTTTTCGTCCGGAGTCTCATCCCGACTTGTGGGGGAATCATAGTCTCCATCATCCTTTTCCTCACTTGGGACAATGCTCTAAAAATGATGATCATCACACTTTTATTTTCTTACAACTCAACAATTACAACTCGATACTTAGAACAAAATATGACTCTATATGAATGCCTCCAGCGGTGTACCGGGATATGCAATGAATCAAGAGTGACATGTATGAAAGAATTATGAATGGTGGCTTTGCCACAAATACAATGTCAACTACACGATCATGCTAGCAATATGACAATGATGGAGCGTGTCATAATAAATGGAACGGTGGAAAGTTGCATGGCAATATATCTCGGAATGGCTATGGAAATGCCATGATAGGTAGGTATGGTGGCTGTTTTGAGGAAGGTATATGGTGGGTGTATGATACCGGCGAAAAGTGCACGGTATTAGAGAGGCTAGCAATGGTGGGAGGAAGAAAAGTGCGTATAATCCATGGACTCAACATTAGTAGGGAAGAACTCATATACTTATTGCAAAAATCTACAAGTTATAAAAGAAAAGTAATACATGCATGCTCCTAGGGGGATAGATTGGTAGGAAAAGACCATCGCTCGTCCCTGACCGCCACTCATAAGGAAGACAATCAATAAATAAATCATGCTCCGACTTCATCACATAACGGTTCACCATACGTGCATGCTACGGGAATCACCAACTTTAACACAAGTATTTCTCAAATTCACAACTTCTCAACTAGCATGACTTTAATATCACCATCTTCATATCTCAAAACAATTATCAAGCATCAAACTTTTCTTAGTATTCAACGCACTCAAAAGAAAGTTTTACAAATCTTGAATACCAAGCATATTAAGATTTTTTAAGCAAATTACCATGCTATTTAAGACTCTCAAAATAATCTAAGTGAAGCATGAGAGATCAATAGTTTCTATAAAACAAATCCACCACCGTGCTCTAAATGATATAAGTGAAGCACTAGAGCAAAACTATATAGCTCAAAAGATATAAGTGAAGCACAAAGACTATTCTAACAAATTCCAAATCATGTATGGCTCTCTCAAAAGGTGTGTACAACAAGGATGACTGTGGTAAACTAAAAAGCAAAGACTCAGATCATACAAGACGCTCCAAGCAAAACACATATCATGTGGTGACTAAAAACATAGCTCCAAGTAAAGTTACCGATGGAAGTAGACGAAAGAGGGGATGCCTTCCGGGGCATCCCCAAGCTTTGACTTTTTGTGTCCTTAGATTATCTTGGGGGTGCCATGGGCATGCCCAAGCTTAGGCTCTTGCTTAACTTGGCACAAACACTAATTAAAACATAAAAACACATCTAACCAGAGGCTAGAACAAATATTTGTTCAACGACAGAAAGGAAAAATATTGGGTTGTCTCCCAACAAGCGATTTTCATTAAAGCCTTTTTAGCCAGGCATTGAGATTTCAATGATGCTCACATAAAAGACAAGAATTGAAGCACAAAGAGAGCATCATAAAACATGTGACAACCACATCTAAGTCTAACATACTTCCTATGCATAGGCATCTTATAGGCAAACAAATCAAGGCAAGCAAAAACTAGCATATGCAAGGAAGCAGAAAGAGACAATAGCAATCTCAACATAACAAGAGGTAATTTAGTGGCATGAAAGTTTCTACCACCATATTTTCCTCTCTCATAATAATTACATGCAGTATCATAGGCAAATTCAACAAAATAGCTATCACAAAGTATATTCTCAACACAATCCACATGCATGCAAAGTTGACACTCTTCCAAAATAATGGAATTATAATTAACTAAAGTCATGATCTCTCCAAACCCACTTTTATCAAAAACTTCATGAGATTGAACATTCTCCAAATATGTGGGATCTAAAGTTGACACTCTTCCGAACCCACTTTCAATATTATTGCAAACAATATTATCAATCTCATATTCATCATGGGGCTTAAATAAATTTTCAAGATCATAAGAAGAATCACCCCAATCATAATCATTGCTACAAGTAGTAGACATGGAAAAACTAGCATCCCCAAGCTTAGGGTTTTGCATCTTATTAGCACAATTGACATCAAAAGGATTTATAATAAAATCATTGCAATCATGCTTTTTATTCAAAGATCTATTGTGAGTCATCTCACGGATTTCAGGCAAAACCTTATACAGATAATCTAGTGCATCCAAATCACTAGGAATTGGTTCATCATAATTGGATCTCTTAAAAAGATTGGCAAGCGGATGAGGATCCATAGTTATTGGCTTCTGTTTTTAGGAACAAATACTCAACTATTCCAACCAAACAAGCAAACGAGCCAAGTAAGGCATCTAGGCAAATGAAAAGAGAGGGCGAATAAAACGTCAAGGGTGAAGTGGGGGAGAGGAAACAAGAGGCAAATGTCAAATAATGTAATGCGGGAGATAAGGAATTGTGATGGGTACTTGGTATGTGCTCTTGAGCACTGCGTTGGATTTCCTTGAAGAGGAAAGGATGATGCAGCAAAGTAGCGCAAGTATTTCCCTCAGTTTTTGAGAACCAAGGTATCAATCCAGTAGGAGGCTACGCGCGAGTCCCTCGTACCTGCACAAAGAAAATAACTCCTCGCAACCAACGCGATAAGGGGTTGTCAATCCCTTCACGGTCACTTACGAGAGTGAGATCTAATAGATATGATAGATAATATTTTTGGTATTTTTGTGATAAAGATGCAATGTAAAATAAAGGCAAAGTAAAAAAGCAAAGGCGATAATAAAGTGTAGGAAGATTGATATGATGAAGATAGACCCGGGGGCCATATATTTCACCAATGGCTTCTCTCAAAAGCATAAGTATTCTACGGCGGGTGAACGAATTACTGTTGAGCAATTGACAGAATTGAGCATATTTATGAGAGTATCTAGGTATGATCATGTATATAGGCATCACGTCCGAGACAAGTAGACCGACTCCTGCATGCATCTACTACTATTACTCCACTCATCGACCGGTATCCAACATGCTTCTAGAGTATTAAGTTCAAGAAAACAGAGTAACGCCTTAAGCAAGATGACATGATGTAGAGGGATAAATTCATGCAATATGATAAAACCCCCATCTTGTTATCCTCGATGGCAACAATATAATACGTGCCTTGCTTCCCCTCTCATTCTTTGGGAAAGGACACGCAAGATTGAACCCAAAGCTAAGCACTTCTCCCATTGCAAGAAAAACCAATCTAGTATGCCAAACCAAACTGATAATTCGAAGAGACTTGCAAAGATAACCAATCATACATAAAAGAATTCAGAGAAGATTCAAATATTGTTCATAGATAATCTTGATCATAAACCCACAATTCATCGGTCTCAATAAACACACCGCAAAAAGAAGATTACATCAAATAGATCTCCACGAGAGAGGGGAGAACATTGTATTGAGATCCAAAAAGAGAGAAGAAGCCATCTAGCTACTAACTATGGACCCAAAGGTCTAAGGTAAACTACTCACACTTCATCGGAGAGGCTATGGTGAGGATGTAGAAGCCCTCCGTGATGGATGCCCCCTCCGGCGGAGCTCCGGAACTGGCCCCAAGATGGGATCTCGTGGGTACAGAAGGTTGCGGCGGTGGAATTAGGTTTTTGTCTCCGTCTCTGATCGTTTGGGGGTACGTAGGTATATATAGGAGGAAGAAGTACGTTAGTGGAGCATCGTGGGGCCCACGAGGGTGGAGGGCGTGCCCTGGGGGTGGGCGCGCCCCCCTACCTCGTGCCCTCCTACTTTCTTTCTTGACGTAGGGTCCAATTCTCCTGGATCATATTTGGTGAGAAAATCACGTTCCCGAAGGTTTCATTCCGTTTGGACTCCATTTGATATTCCGTTTCTTCGAAACTCTGAAATAGGCAAAAAACAGCAATTCTGGGCTGGGCCTCCTGTTAATAGGTTAGTCCCAAAAATAATATAAAAGTGGATAATAAAGCCCAGTATTGTCCAAAACAATAGATAATATAGCATGGAGCAATAAAAAATTATAGATACGTTGGAGACGTATCATTTACCTGCAAGATAGGATCAAGAACTCACATATATTCATGAAAACATAATAGGTTCAGATATGAAATCATGGCACTCGGGCCCTAGTGACAAGCATTAAGCATAGCAAAGTCATAGCAACATCAATCTCAGAACATAATGGATACTGGGGATCAAACCCTAACAAAACTAACTCGATTACATGATAAATCTCATCCAACCCATCACCGTCCAGCAAGCCTACGATGGAATTACTCACGCACGGCAGTGAGGAACATGAAATTGGTGATGGAGGAAGGTTGACGATGACGACAGCGACGGATTCCCCTCTCCGGAGCCCCGAAATGACTCTAGATCAGCCCTCTCGAGAGAGATTAGGGCTTGGCGGCGGCTCCGTATCGTAAAACGCGATGAAAACTACTCTTTGATTTTTTTCTCCCCAAACTTGAATATATAGAGTTGGAGTTGACGTCGGTGGAGCCTTAGGGGCCCACGGGGCAGGGGGCGCGCCCTCCACCCTCGTGGATGGGGTGTCGGGCCCCGGTGTTGATTCTTTCGCTAGTATTTTTTATTAATTCCAAAAATATTCTCCGTGAAGTTTCAGGTCATTCTGAGAACTTTTATTTCTGCACAAAAATAACACCATGGCAATTCTACTGAAAACAGCGTCAGTCCAGGTTAGGTCCATTCAAATCATGCAAGTTAGAGTCCAGAACAAGGGCAAAAGTGTTTGGAAAAGTAGATACGTTGGAGACGTATCAACTCCCCCAATCTTAAACCTTTGCTTGTCCTCAAGCAATTCAGTTGATAAACTGAAAGTGATAAAGAAAAACTTTTACAAACTCTGTTTGATCTTGTTGTTGCTAATATGTAAAGCCAACATTCAATTTTTCAGCAAAGATTATGAACTAACCATATTCACAATAACATTTAGGTCTCATGTTTACTCATATCAATGGCATAATCAACTAGCGAGCAATAATAATAAAACTCATAGGACAACACTTCCTCAAATGAATCATAACATGATATAACAAGATGGTATCTCGCTAGCCCTTTCAAAGACTGCAAAACATAAATGCAGAGCACCTCTGAAGATCAAGTACTGACTGGACATTGTAATTCATGGTAAAAGAGATCCAGTCACAGTCATACGTAATGTAAATTAATAGTAATACATGCAAATGACAACGGCGCTCTCCAACTGGTGCTTTTTAAAAAGAGGATGATGACTCAACATAAAAGTAAATAGATAGGCCCTTTGTAGAGGGAAGCAGGGATTTGTAGAGGTGCCAGAGCTCAAGTTTTGAAATAGAGATAAATAATATTTTGAGTGGCATACTTTCATTGTCAATATAACAACCAAGAGATCTTGATATATTCCGTGCTACACACATTATAGGCGGTTCCCAAACAGAATGGTAAAGTTTATACTCCCCCACCACCAACAAGCATCAATCCATGGCTTGCCGGAAACAACGGGTGCCTCCAACTAACAACAGTCCTGGGGGAATTTTGTTTGCAATTATTTTTATTTGAGCATGGGACTGGGCATCCCGGTTACTGGCCATTTTCTCGTGAGTGATGAGTGGGGTCCACTCATCATGAGAATAACCCACCTAGCATGGAAGATATAGAGAACCCTAGTTGATACATGAGCTCTTCGAGCATACAAAATAGAATTTTATTTCAAGGTTTAGAGTTTGGCACATACAAATTTACTTGGAACGGCAGGTAGATACCGCATATAGGAAGGTATGGTGGACTCATATGGAATAACTTTGGGGTTTAAGGAAGTGGATGCACAAGCAGTATTCCCGCTTAGTACAAGTGAAGGCTAGAAAGAGACTGGAAAGCGACCAACTAGAGAGCAACAACAGTCATGAACATGCATTAAGATTAATCAACAATGAGTGCAAGCATGAGTAGGATATAAATCACCATGAACATAAATATCGTGGAGGCTATGTTGATTTTGTTTCAACTACATGCGTGAACATGTGCCAAGTCAAGCCACTCGAATTGTTCAAAGGAGGATACCACCCTATCATAACACATCACAACCATTTTAATAGCATGTTGGCACGCAAGGTAAACCATTATAAACTCCTAGCAAATTAAGCATGGCATGAGCAACTATAATCTCTAATTGTCATTGCAAACATGTTTCATTCATAATAGGCTGAATCAGGAACGATAGACTAATCATATTTACAAAAACAAGATAGGTCGAGTTCATACCAACTTCTCTCATCTCAATCAGTCCATCATATATCGTCATTATTGCCTTGCACTCGCACGACTGAACGGTGTGGATAATAATAATAGTGCACGTGCATTGGACTAAGCTGGAATCTGCAAGCATTTAATACAAGGGAGAAGACAAGGTAATATGGGCTCTTGGTTAAATCAACAATAATGCATATGACAACCACTCAACATTTTCATCATGGTCTTCTCCTCTTGACCCCCAAAGAAAAGAAAAGAAATAAAACTATTTACACGAGAAAGCTCCCAACAAACAAAAGAAGAACGAGAAATCTTTTTGGGTTTAATTTTAATTACTACTACTAAAGGCATGGAAAGTAAACTAGCTAAAAGCTACAACTAATCTTTCTTTAGTTTTTTCTTAAGGTTTTTCGAACACATAAGAAAAAGACTTAGAAAAGAAAATAAACTAGCATGGATAGTACAATGAAAAAGTATGAGCACCGAAAACTGGCAGTGTGTGAACATGAATGTAATGTCAGTGAGAAATACGTACTCCCCCAAGCTTAGGATTTTGGCCTAAGTTGGTCTATGGCAACGGCTCAAAGCTGCTCTCTCCGGTGTACGGAGGAGTGTCCTCTGGGTGCCATTGGTTGCCGATCTCCTCCGGATCCCACTGATAAACAGACTGTCAATAAGGGTCAAGTGGTGTCTTAGGCTCAGGCTCTGGAACTTGTGTCAGGCTCCAGTATGCATAAATGGTCTCTGGTAAGATGAGGTACGTGCCTAAAAGTATATTAAACAAAGAGGGCGCAGGCAAGGTAATAATCTCATAGTGAGTTTTATCAAATATCAGATTGTACTTCAGCATCTTCTTCTTATTTTTATCAATGAATTCATGTGCTACCATACTCTTATAATCTAGAAAATAGGGGGCAACAACCTTTCCTCTTTCTCATAGTGCCTAATAGGTATCTCAAAGTGTGCAGCAAGGCGTGAAGCAAAGATGCCTCCGAAGATGGGGCCCTTTGTACGGTTCAAACTAAATCGTTTAGCAATAATAGCGCCTGAGCTGAAAGTTGTATCATGAAACAAAACATGGCGCAAAATGACAAGATCAGGAGTACTAAGGTTTCCACTGTTCCCGCGACCAATTAAGCATCTACTAGCAAATATGGGAAATTAATGTAGAACAGGAAAATGTATACTAGTAATTCTTGCATCAGAAACTTTCCTCGTTTCCCCTACATCAATTTTATCAATAAATACCTCCACAATACTACGATGTGGTTCCTCGATGCTGCCCACAAAGGGTATCTTGCAGACCCGACAAAAATCATATAGTGACATCTCCTTAACCTCATCATTGTAACATCCCAAATTTTCAATTTGGAATGTTATACTTAGGTCATTCATGCATATCATATTTTATTGCATTTTCGTTTTGCGATCCATGAAATTCTAAGCAACTCAAGGACCCTCGGAGAGAGTTGGGGATTTCACGATTTTCATACTTGAATTTTATCAAATATTGAAACAAGGATCATTTTGGTTTTAATTAATTTTTCTCTCTGAAACATTTCATATTGAATTTACAAGAGGAGATAATATGACTTCTCCAAAATAAATGAAATATTGGAGGAAAAAAATTAAAATCAAATAATAAATTTTATTTGGATTTTATTGTAATTTTATTCCAATAAGGAAAATATGTGTTTTTCAAAATTGCATTATAGGCCCAGATAAATGTTCACTCTCTCTGGCATATTTTTAGAGGACGGGGAAAATTTATTTCGGGATTTTTGGAGTCGGTTTAGTATTCCTTTTCTTTCTTTTTCTGCTCGTCAGAATATTTAAAGAAACGGTTACCGCCTTACCGGGCCGTGTCCGCCTGGGACAACCGACCCGGCTGGCCCTTTAAGAGGCGAGGCCTCGAGCCGCCGCCAGCCCCAGTCTGCTCACGCGACTCGCCAAACCCTAAGCCGCCGCCGCCTCGTGAGCCAATGCCGCCGCCGCTCACACTGCCGTCGCCATAACGCCGTCCCGCCGCCGCCCGGAGCCGCCGCCGCCGTCACCGATCTCCACCGAGCTTCCATCGTTGACTTTCGTCCGGTCGGTTTTTTTAGAAACCCTAGCCCGTTTTTTAGATCGGTTTTTGTTTCATTTTTTTAGGTTCGGTTAAACTGCGGATGTTCGTCCGTACGTTCGTTTTAATGAACGCCGTTCACCCGTTAGTCACAGACAGCGAACGTTCGTTCGTTAGCTTGTTCGTTAGTATTTTCTTTTTCCAGGGTTTTCTGCGATTATTTCTGTTCGCGATTTCTGACCGATTTTCGTTTTAGTTTATCTTTTCGCTCGTTTATCGGAATCAGGCGATTCAAGTGCCCAGATCTTTGTCTCGAAGCCCTCTTTCAATTTAACCAACTTGAACAAGATTTTGGTACTGTAAAATTTGACTTTAGTCCAGATTAGTAAATGAATCTTGTTTCTTTTGCAGTTTGAGTTTCGTTGCTTCGTTTGATTTGATTCTTTTTGCAAACCGGAGTTTCTTCAGTTGAACTTTCTAGTTAGATCTTCTTATTTGGGTTTTACCCATGCATCTTTGCTTGATTGCTTATGTATGCTATTGTTTGTTTGCGATAGAATTCCCGGAGTGCGAAGCGTGCTACTACGAGTCACTAGGTTTTGCGGATCATCAGCAAGGCACGTAACACATTGATCATACTATTTTCAAACCCAGTTTTTATGCATTAGTTACAATCCTCAAAAACTGCATGATTAGCATGTGATTAACTTGTTGGTATTGGGAAGTAGATGATGAGGTAGAACCTATTACCTGTTTTATTGTCAAACCCTTGGGAGTTACTTCTACGTTATGCTTATATTGCTATGCTATGCTCGTAGACGTGGATTGGGTTGGAGTGTATCTATGACAGATGTGAGATTTTAATTAATGGTTCAACTTAAGGTGGCAACTTTAATACACATCTGGGTGGATTGCTTGTGGGCACCTGGAGAATCCAGTTTTGTCCTAGGATATCCCGGAGTACCCGTGTGATCATCCTACGGTCTGCCACCCAGGCTTAAAGGGATCATAAGATTATTCATGCTAGAAACTTCCGTGTGCAGCCACAAGCCATTATGGGCTCTGGCATAGTTGAGTATGTTGTGTGACCTCTTTCAGTGGTGGGCTAGCAGATGTAGAGGGATAGTAGGTGTAACTGTCCACCCAGAGTAAAGAGTTGATGCTTCTGAAAGACTGTGTCTCGGTCATCCGTTTCTCAAACACCATGTAGTGCGAGAAAATCCAACGGAGGAGATCGAATCTTGTGGGGAAAAGTGCGCATACCTCTGCAAAGTGTACAAACTAATCATGGTTAGCCATGTCCCCGGTTATGGACATCTTGAGTATCTGGTACTTGAATTATTGATTTCATCTCATCACTCTAAATTAAATTTTTGGGTTAATGATTACTTTAATTGGGATTGAGTTGGAGGAACCTTGTCAATGATGTTTCAATTACCATGATAGTTAAATTAAATTTATTCCTTTGTTGTAGGGAAAATTTGGCTTTTCGCAAAAACAATATAACCATAGAGCCTCCACCAGCCATATATGCATATAGTGATAGCATTTATCTGTTCATTACTCTACTGTGTTACATTGCCAGCATATTCTATGTGCTGACCCGTTTTTGGGCTTCAACATATTATGTTGTAGACTTTTCAGACGAGGATTAAGGTTCGCTAGGCCGTTGTCATGCACTCAGCTATGCCGTTGGAGTTGATGGACTGACTTTATCTTCCAAGTCTTCTGCTGTTATCTTATTTAGATGGCCTTAAGCCATATTTATTGTAATAAGTTCTCTTTTGAGACATTCGATGTAATAAGTGTGTGATTGCTACTCTGCTATAAATCCTTCGAGTACTGTGTGTGTCAGCATTACCGATCCAGGGATGACACTAAGCACAGAGACTTGACCGTCTGAGGTTGGGTCGCTACAAGATGGTATCAAAGCACACGTTGAATGTAGGACACGACCATTAAGATGAACTATAGGTCACTCTTCTCTACTTATTTCTGACTCCTCTCAATTTTCTACTCTTTAGGATGGCGGACTCGAGGAACAAGTTTGCACAACCGGATGAAGACACACCCTTTGGACAACACTTGAAGGAAGTCACTAGGTACCTGAACATCGGAATACCAAGCTTCACCGGGACCTACACCGTCACTTTACCTGAAGAGGAGCGCTGGATTATTAGAGTTCAAGTTCCAGGAAGGACATTTGCACCAGTCACCGAGCCTATAGAGTTTTCCTTTGATGCACCCACCTGGAGTCTAGGCAAGAGCATGGCAGCCCACATTGCTATGGGATGTATTGGAGAAGTCTACAAATAGGAGCTGAAGGAAACTATATACCAGATATGTGGGCGCCGAGATGAGCAATGGGAGATGATCAGCACCAGGAAGGACAGGTCCATTGCAGCATTCATCCATGAGTTAAACCAGCACGTTCGACGGCAGCAGAATCAGATGTGCGCAGGCATGATGGATCTGAAGAAGGCGATGACAAGGATCACCGAGCTAGAAGAGGAACTCAAGGCTACACGCGACGATTACAAGGAGGAAATCATCATACTAGTGGAAAAGAATGATGACTTGACAAGGAAGCTAGGAGTATTCATGGGAGACCCCGCACCAGGAGGAGAAGACGATGAACCCAAGGAGATTCGTTCCGAAGACTACATCATCATCGACGACACCGACTCCGACCCCGATTATAGTGATGATGATTGTGAAGACGAAGCTGGAGAGGATATCATGGAGTCTTCCACCGATGAATATTTCTAGATGACCACCATACCAGTAGTAGTCTTTTCCCCTGTATATAGTAGTAGTCTGAGCACTGTAATGATAGTTCTAGACCATTTGTATGTCCTTGCTTGATTGATTGAGTGATATGATTGTGTTTGTCTCATGTGCATATGGGTAGTGCTTTCTCAGTATACCTCATTCCTATTCTAGTCTCTCCCCTCTAAACCCATCAAATGCCTCCGAGACCTGACACCGGATTTGTCTTCCCACCGGAGATCCCCCAGTTGATCCAGCAGCAGAATGCCTTGATACAGATATTAGTCAAGAACCAGAGCAACAACAACAACAACCCTCCTCCACCACCACCAGTTGACAACTTAGCCCGCTTTCTGAGGTTACAGCCGCCAGTGTTTTCCAGTAGCACCGAGCCAATAGTTGAGAATGACTAGCTACGTAGGATTGGAAGGGAGTTGACCACCGCAGATTGGACAGATGCAGAGAAGGTGCGTTTTGCCGCACATCAGTTGGATGGACCAGCAGCCTCATGGTGGGATAATTACACAGCCACTTTTCCCATAGCCAATGTCACTTGGGATCAGTTTCAGCAAGCATTCCGCACAACCCATGTCTCAACTGGAGCTATGAGCATGAAGAAGCGTGAGTTTCGCAAGTTGCGCCAAGGAAATCATACTGTGGGGCAGTACGTGGACGAGTTCAACAAGTTAGCTCGGTATGCCCCAGATGATGTGGCCACAAATGTCGTGAAGAAGGAGAAGTTTATGCAAGGGCTGAACGATGAGATGAGTATGCAGTTGATGGTGGCAACATTCAACAACTACCAGGAGTTGGTAGACAAGGCTCTTATGATTGAAGGGAAGAAGCAGCAGATTGAGAGCTGCAGGAGGAAGTATGGACAAGGAAGGTATAACTCGGGAGCTCAGCCGAAGCCTCGTCTAACCCCGAACTCGGGAGGATTTACCCATAACCATGGAGGCCACACCCACAATGGAGGGAGTTCTCACAACCACAATGGCCCCAAGAATGGGAATGGGAATGGAGCAAGCAGCAATCAGAACCTCTCTAATCCAGCCACACCCGCCAAGAAGGACCAAAGTCACATTACTTGTTTCAAGTGCGGGAAGACTGGACACTATGCCACTGAGTGCCCTGAATCGAAGAATGGGAATGGCAATGGAAGCGCAGGGAAAAAGCCCAACCCTTTCAACAGGGGACAAGTGAACCACGTGAACATGGCGGAGGTTGAGGAGCAGCCTGATGCAGTTATCGGTAAGTTTTTGGTTAAGTCTTTTACTGCAATCGTTCTTTTTGATACTGGTGCATCGCATTCATACATGTCAAGGGGATTCGTGGATAAGTATAAGTTACCCACTAAGGTACTTAGGACACCCATGTTAGTAAGTTCGCCTGGAGCGGAGTATATGGCAAGTCAAGGATGTTTTCAGATGCCATTGACCATTGGGAGCCATGTTTTCCCCTCAGACCTAATAATTCTACAGTCACAAGGATTGGATGTGATACTAGGTATGGATTGGCTATCGATGTATGGAGGAAACATCGATTGAGCGAGTAAGTCGATTTTGCTCACACCCCGGAGGGAAAAAGGATCAAGTATGTATCCAGGCATGCGTCGAGGAGGACTCAAGTAAATTCTCTCACAGGAGTTGTTCAGGAGGAAGTACCTGTAGTGAAGGATTATCCAGATGTATTTCCAGAGGAGTTACCAGGCATGCCACCAGATCGAGAAATTGAGTTTTTAATAGAGCTATTGCCAGGCACCGGACCGATATCGAAGAGACCATACCGGATGCCCACAAATGATCTGGAGGAGATTAAGAAGCACATTAAGGAGTTGTTGGAGAAAGGTTACATCCGATAAAGTTCATCACCGTGGGGAGCCCAGTGCTCTTGGTTGAGTGGAAGGATGGATCCTTAAGGATGGTTGTTGATTATCGTGCGTTGAATGAAGTAACGATCAAGAACAAGTACACACTGCTGATGATCAATGATTTGTTTGACCAGCTGCAAGGAGCTAAAGTGTTTTTGAAGATCGATCTGCGATCAGGATATCACCAGCTGAAGATTCGAGAAAAGGATATACCTAAGACAACATTCACCACTAGGTACGGGTTATATGAGTATACGGTTATGTCATTTGGACTAACTAACGCCCCTGCCTATTTCATGAGTATGATGAACAAGGTGTTCATGGAGTTCTTGGATAAGTTTGTCGTGGTGTTTATAGATGATATCTTGGTATACTCGAAGAATGAAGAGGAACACAAGGAGCATTTGCGTTTAGTTCTCGAGAAGCTCAGGGAACATCAGTTATATGCCAAGTTTAGCAAATGTGAGTTTTGGTTGAAGGAAGTGGGATTTCTTGGACATGTTATATCAGGAGAAGGTATAGCAGTGGATCCCACCAAGGTTCAGTCAGTCACTGAGTGGTTGCCACCCACCTCAGTTGGAGATATCCACAGTTTTCTTAGACTCGCGGGATATTATCGGAGATTTGTTGAGAATTTTTCTAAGATTGCAAAGCGAATGACGGCATTGTTGAAGAAGGACACCAAGTTCCATTGGACTGAAGAATGTGAAGCTAGTTTCCAGGAGTTGAAGAAATGTTTGACTACAGCCCCATTGCTGATTCTGCCGGATATACGCAAGGATTTCCATGTGTATTGCGACGCCTCTCACTTAGGACTTGGAGGAGTACTTATGCAAGACGGAAGAGTTGTTTTGTATGCCTCACGACAACTTAAACCGCATGAATTGCATCATGCCACGCATGATTTGGAGTTAGCAGCTGTGGTGCATGCGCTCAAGACCTGGAGACATTTTCTCATTGGAAACCGTTGCGATGTGTACACAGATCACAAGAGTTTGAAGTTTATTTTCACCCAGAAGGAGCTGATCCTCAGGCAGAGGAGATTGTTGGAGCTCATAAAGGATTATGATATGAAGTTGCACTATCATCCAGGCAAGGCCAATGTCGTAGCAGACGCCTTGAGTCAGAAGAGTTATGTATTTACCCTCGTAAGCAGAGGTATGCCAAAGGAGTTAGCAGAGGATCTGAGGGAACTTCGTTTGGAGATAGTTCCTAAAGGTTTTGTTGTAGCATTGGAGGTTCAGTCATCATTGTTGGAAAAGATTCGAGAAGCTCAGAAGGATGACAAAGAAATTGCCAAGATAAAGGAGAAGATGAGTGAAGGAAAAGCCAAAGGTTTTCGTGAGGATGAGCACGACACCTTGTGGTTTGAAGACCGTATATATGTGCCCAATAATGCAAAGCTCAGGAAGTTGATACTGCAGGAAGCTCATGACTCACCATACTCGATACACCCCAGAAACACTAAGATGTATTTGGACTTGAAGGAGCGTTTCTGGTGGACTGGTATGAAGAAAGATATTGTCGAGTATGTAGCGATGTGTGATGTATGTCAGAGAGTGAAGGCAGAACATCAGAAGCCAGCAGGATTACTGCAGCCTATGCCGATACCCGAATGGAAGTGGGATAAACTTGGCATGGATTTTATCACCGGATTACCCAGGACCCGTTCGGGATATGATTCAATCTGGGTAGTAGTGGATCGTTTGACCAAAGTAGCTTACGTTATCCCAGTGAAAACCACTTATACAAGTGCAAAGTTGGCCAAGATATACATGACCAGGATCGTATGTCTGCACGGAGTTCGGAGGACCATCGTATCAGATAGAGGACCACATTTTACTTCAAAGTTTTGGCACCAGGTGCACCAGACTTTGGGAACCAGGCTGGAGTTCAGTACAACATTTCACCCGCAGACAGATGGACAGACCGAGAGAGTCAATCAGATTCTGGAGGACATGTTGAGAGCATGTGCGCTAGATTATGGATCTAGTTGGGATGATAATTTGCCCTACGTAGAGTTCTCGTACAACAATAGCTACCAGGCCAGTTTGAAGATGGCACCGTTCGAAGCCCTATATGCAAGAAGATGCAGAACACCGTTGATGTGGGATGAGGTTGCAGACCGTCAGTTGTTTGGACCAGATTTGATTAAGGAGTCCGAAGAGAAGGTTAAGCTAATTCGAGACAGACTGAAGGTAGCTCAGTCCAGACAGAAGAGTTATGTGGACTCAAAACTCAAGGAGGTAGTCTATGAAATCGGAGACAGAGCGTATCTGCAAGTGTCACCTCTTCGAGGAGTTAAGTGTTTTGGAGTTAAGGGAAAGTTAGCACCGAGATTTGTAGGACCATACCGAGTTTTGGAACGCATGGGAGAGGTAGCTTACAAGTTGGAATTACCCGAAGGATTGTCAGGAGTTTATGATGTGTTTCACGTTTCCCAGTTGAAGAAGTATCATGCTGAGATGGCCGACATACCTCTGAGAGATATAGTGCCCCTGGAAGCAATATAGTTGGATAGTGATTTGACCTACGAGGATAAACCAGTTAAGATTCTCGAGTTTGCTAGTCGAGTTACCCGCAGTAATATTATCAAGTTTTGCAAAGTTCAGTCGAGCCACCATACCGGAGATGAAGCCACCTGGGAACAAGAGGATGATCTACGCAAGGACCACCCACACCTATTTTCTAGCCAACCCGAATCTCGAGGATGAGATTCATCTTAAGGGGGGTAGGTTTGTAACATCCCAAATTTTCAATTTGGAATGTTATACTTAGGTCATTCATGCATATCATATTTTATTGCATTTTTGTTTTGCGATCGTTGAAATTCTAAGCAACTCAAGGACCCTCGGAGAGAGTAGGGGATTTCACCATTTTCATATTTAAATTTTATCATATATTGAAACAAGGATCATTTTGGTTTTAATTAATTTTTCTCTCCGAAAATATTTCATATTAAAATATACGAGAGGAGATAATATGACTTCTCCAAAATAAAGGAAATATTGGAGGAAAAATATTAAAATCAAATAATAAAATTTATTTGGATTTTATTGTAATTTTATTCGAATAAGAAAAAATACGCGTTTTTCAAAATTGCATTATAGGCCCAAATAAATGTTCACACTGTCCGGCATATTTTTAGAGGACGGGGAAAATTTATTTCGGGATTTTTCAAGTCCGTCTAGTATTCCTTTTATATCTTTTTCTATGCGTCGGAATATTTTTAAAAAAAGTTACCGCCTTACCGGGCCGTGTCCGCCTGGGACACCGACCCGGCCGGCCCTTTTAGAGGCGAGGCCTCGAGCCGCCGCCAGCCCCAGCCCGCTTGCGCGCGCCGCGAAACCCTAAGCCGCCGTCGCCTCGTGAGCAAGAGCCGCCACCAGCGCCGCCGTCCGCCTCCGCCGAGCCGCCGACCGCGTCGTCGCAGATCTCCACCGAGCCGCCGCCGTTGACTTTCGTCCGGTTGGTTTTTTAGAAACCCTAGCCCGTTTTTTTAGATCGGTTTTTGTTCGGTTTTTTAGGTTCGGTTAAACTGCGGACGTTTGTCCGTACGTTCGTTTTAACGTACGCCGTTCACCCGTTATTCACAGAAAGCGAATGTTCGTTCATTAGCTTGTTTGTCAGTTTTTTCTTTTTCCATGGTTTTCCGTGATTATTTCTGATCGTAATTTCTGACCCGATTTTTGTTTTAGTTTATCTTTTCGCTCGTTTATCGGAATCAAGCGATTCAAGAGCCCGGATCTTCGTCTCGAAGCCCTCTTTCTGTTTAACCAACTTGAACAAGATTTTGGTACTGTGAAATATGATATTAGTCCAGATTAGTAAACGAATCTTGTTTCTTTCGCAGTTTGAGTTTCGTTGCTCCGTTTGATTTGATTCTTTTTGCAAACCAGAGTTTCTTCAGTTGAACTTTCTGGTTTGATCTTCTTATTTGGGTTTTACCTGTGCATCCTTGCTTGATTGCTTATGTATCCTATTGTTTGTTTGTGATAGAATTCCCGGAGTGCGAAGCGTGCTACTACGAGTCACTAGGTTTTGCGGATCGTCAGCAAGGCAAGTAACACATTGATCATACTATTTTCATACCCAGTTTTTATGCATTAGTTACGATCCTCAAACACTGCATGATTAGGATGTGATCAACTTGTGGGTATTGGGAAGTAGATGATGAGGTAGAACCTATTACCTGTTTTATTGTCAAACCCTTGGGAGTTACTTCTACGTTATGCTTATATTGCTATGCTATGCTCGTAGACGTGGATTGGGTTTGAGTGTATCCATGACAGATGTGAGATTTTAATTAATGGTTCAACTTAAGGTGGCAACTTTAATACACATCTGGGTGGATTGCTTATGGGCAGCTAGAGAATCTAATGCTGTCCTAGGATATCCCGGAGTACCCGTGTGATCACCCTACGGTCCGCCACCCAGGCTCAAAGGGATCATAAGATTATTCATGCTAGAAACTTCCGTGTGCAGCCACAAGCCATTATGGGCTCTGGCATAGTTGAGTATGTTGTGTGACCTCTTTCAGTGGTGGGCAAGCAGATGTAGAGGGAAAGTAGGTGTAACTGTCCACCCAGAGTGAAGAGTTAATGCTTCTGAAAGACTGTGTCTCGGTCATCCGTTTCTCAAACACCATGTAGTGCGAGAAAATCCAATAGAGGAGATCGAGTCTTGTGGGGAAAAGTGCGCAAACCTCTGCAGAGTGTACAAACTAATCATGGTTAGCCGTGTCCCCGGTTATGGACATCTTGAGTATCTGGTACTTGAATTATTGATTTGATCTCATCACTCTAAATTAAATTTTTGGGTTAATGATTACTTTAATTGGGATTGAGTTGGAGGAACCTTCTCAATGATGTTTCAATTACCATGATAGTTAAATTAAATTTATTCCTTTGTTGTAGGGAAAATTTGGCTTTTCGCAAAAACAATATAACCATACAGCCTCCACCAGCCATATATGCATATAGTGATAGCATTTATCTGTTCATTGCTCTACTGTGTTACATTGCCAGCATATTTTATGTGCTGACCCGTTTTCGGGCTGCAACGTATTATGTTGCAGACTTTTCAGAGGAGGAGTAAGGTTTGCTAGGCCGTTGTCATGCACTCAGCTATGCCGTTGGAGTTGATGGACTCAGTTTATCTTACAAGTCTTCCATTGTTATCTTATTTGGATGGCCTTAAGCCATATTTATTGAAATAAGCTCTCTTTTGAGACATTCGATGTAATAAGCGTGTGATTGCTACTCTGCTATAAATCCTTCAAGTACTTTGCATGTCAGCATTACCGATCCGGGGATGACACTGAAGCAGAGAGACTTGACTGTCTGAGGTCGGATCGCTACAATTATATAAGTGAAACTCCACTGAAGGTGGTGATCTCTTAGCATGGAAACAAAAATTTTGCATGGAAATATTAGTGAGTAGGAGATACTGTTCGCGCTGGTCGTGGAGGAAGTCGATGAGGCCTGCATTCTCAGCCAAGTAATAAAAGTCATCATAAATTCCGGCGGCTCTCAAGAACTCATCACAAGGCCATTCGCATGGTCGAACCTCCGCAGTGCAAGGAATATTATATTTGGGCTTTTTATTCTCTTCATTTTGCTTATCCTTCGAGCTTCGGCTAGAAGAACCTCTCAACAACCTCTTCAACATTTTCTCCCTCGAAGAACAATCCCCCAAAATATTTTTGTGAATGAGGCTTCGAGCAAGGAGATCGAAAATGGCAGCAAGACGAGCTAGAATACGGGTTTGAGCTGTGGGAGGATTTTTTCTGGAGGAAGACGAAGTAAGTGGGTGTAGGAATAAGTGGAGGGGGTCCTCGTGGGGCCCACGAGGCAGGGGGCACGCCCCAGGGGGCGGGCATGCCCTGTGCCCTCGTGGCCAAATTGTGGCCTCCCGTGGTGTGTTCTCAGTGCCAGATATTCTTAAATATTCTACAAAAAATATATTTCATTTTCAGGTTGTTTGAAGAACTTTTATTTTTGGGGTATTTTTTATTGCAAGAATAATTCAGAAAAACAGTCAAAAATTCTATTTTTGCTTTATTTGATCTAAATAACAGAAAGTAAAAGGAGGGTACAAAGAGTTGTGTTTTCTAACTTCATCCATCTCATGCTCATCAAAAGGAATCCACTAACAAGGTTGGTCGAGTCTTGTTAACAAACTCTTTCCGAATAACATGAAATTGGAGAATTTTCGAATAACACCAGGTTACCTCAATGGGGATATGCACGTCCCCAACAATAAGAATATCGTATTTCTTCTTGACGGTAGGAAGAGGGAATTCAAAACCTCCAATAGTAATCGTTGAAAATTTTCCAATAGAATTGATACTGTGGACTTGAGGTTGTTTCCTCGGAAAGTGTACCGTATGCTCATTACCATTAACATCAAAAGTGACATTGCCTTTGTTTTGCAATCAATAACAGCCCCTGCAGTATTCAAAAAGGGTCTACCAAGGATAATCGACATACTATCATCCTTGGGAATATCAAGAATAACAAAGTCCGTTAAAATAGTAATGTTTGCAACCACAACAGACACATCCTCACAAATACCGACAGGTATAACAGTTGATTTATCGGCCATTTGCAAAGATATTTCAGTAGGTATCAACTTATTCAAATCAAGTCTACGATATAAAGAGAGAGGCGTAACACCAACACCCGCTCCAAGATCACATAAAGCAGTTTTAACATAGTTTCTTTTAATGGAGCATGGTATAGTTGGTACTCTTGGATCTCCGAGTTTCTTAGGTATTCCACCTTTAAAAGTATAATTGGCAAGCATGGTGGAAATTTCAGCTTATGGTATCTTTCTTTTATTTGTAACAATATCTTTCATGTATTTAGTATAAGGATTCATTTTAAACATATCAGTAAAACGCATACGCAAAAAGATAGGTCTAATCATTTCAGCAAAGCGCTCAAAATCCTCATCATAACTCTAACAACATTATCATTTTTCTTAATATTTAATTTATTGAGCAAATCATTTTGTGCTTTAAGCACTTGTTCTACTTGAGTGGTAACCATAGAAGCATGTTTACTAATAAGTTTAAGTTCACCTTTAACTCTAGACATATAATCACTCAAGTGTTCAATCATATAAGCATTACGTTTCAATTGTCTACCAACATAAGCATTGAAGTTTTCTTGTTTAACAATAAAATTATCAATCTCATCTAAGCATTGGCTAGCAGACCTATAACGAGGAATATCATCTTCATCAAATCTATAGAGAGAATTTACCTTTACTACCTGTGTCGGGTTATCAAGACCATGTATTTCTTCAATAGGTGGTAATTCTTAACATCTTCAGCTTTAGTACCCTTTTGTTTCATAGATTTCTTTTCCTCTTGCATATCTTCAGGACTGAGAAATAGAATACTCCTTCTCTTTGAGTTGGTTCAGGAAGTGTCCAATTATTATCATTACTCAACATATTATTCAATAGCAATTCAGCTTGATCAACAGTTCTTTCCCTGAAAACTCAACCAGCACAACTATCCAGGTGGTCTTTGGAAGCATCAGTTAGTCCATTATAAAAGATATCAAGTATTTCATTTTTCTTGAGAGGATGATCAGGCAAAGCATTAAGTAATCGGAGAAGCCTCCCCCAAGCTTGTGGGAGACTCTCTTCTTCAATTTGCACGAAATTATATATTTCCCTTAAGGCAGATTGTTTCTTATGAGCGGGAAAATATTTAGTAGAGAAGTAATAAATCATATCCTGGGGACTACGCACAGAACCAGCAGTAAGAGAATTAAACCATGTTTTAGCATCACCCTTTAATGAGAACGGAAATAACTTAAGGATATAGTAGTAACGAATTTTTTCCTCATGAGTAAATAGGGTGGCTATATCATTAATTTAGTAAGATGTGCCACAACAGTTTCAGATTCATAGGCATAAAAAGGATCAGATTCAACCAAAGTAATTAACTCATGATCGACAGAGAAATCATAATCCTTATCAGAGATACAGATAGGTGAAGTAGCAAAAGCAGGGTCATATTTCATTCTAGCATTCAAAGACTTTTCTTTCAGCTTAGCTAAAAGTTCTTTAAGATCATATCTATCTTTGCAAGAAAAAAAGTCTCTAGCAGTTTCTTCATCCATAACATAACCCTCAGGCACATCAGGCAATTCATATCCAGGGGGAGAATCTTCATCATCACTTTCATCAATATTACCAGTTTCAATAATTTCATTCTCTCTAACCCTAGCAAGTTGTTCATCAAGAAATTCACCTAATGGCACAGTATTATCAAGCATAGAAGTAGTTTCATCATAAGTATTGCAAAGCAGAAGTGGCATCATCAAAAACATGCGACATATCAGAATCAATAGTAGGAGTAGGTGTTGCAAGTTTACACATAACAGAAGGTGAATCAAGTGCAGAGCTAGATGGCAGATTTTTACCTCCCCTCGTAGTTGAGGGATAAATCTTGGTTTTTTCATCTTTCAAGTTCCTCATAGTGATCAGCAGATATAAATCCCAAGTGACTCAATGAATAGAGCTATGCTCCCCGGCAACGGCGCCAGAAAATAGTCTTGATAACCCACAAGTATAGGGGATCGCAACAATTTTTGAGGGTAGAGTATTCAACCCAAATTTATTGATTCGACACAAGGGGAGCCAAAGAATATTCTCAAGTATTAGCAGTTGAGTTGTCAATTCAACCACACCTGGAAAACTTAATATCTGCAGCGAAGTATTTAGTAGCAAAGTAGTATGGAAATGCTTGATAGCAGTGGCAAAGGTAACAATAGCAGTTTTGTAGTAATTATATGATGGGCAGCGGTAAAGTAACTAAGCAAAGATCAATATGTGAAAAGCTCGTAGGCATTGGATCAGTGATGGATAATTATGTCGGATGTGATTCCTCATGCAACAGTTATAACATAGGGTGACACAGAACTAGCTCCAGTTCATCAATGTAATGTAGGCACGTATTCCGAATATAGTCATACGTGCTTATGGAAAAGAACTTGTATGACATCTTTTGTCCTACCCTCCCGTGGCAGCGGGGTCCTATTGGAAACTAAAGGATATTAAGCCCTCCTTTTAATAGAGTACTGGACGAAAGAATTAACACTTAATGAATACATGAACTCAAACTACGGTCATCACCGGGAGTGGTCCCGATTATTGACACTTCGGGGTTAACGGATCATAACACATAGTAGGTGACCATTGACATGCAAGATAGGATCAAGAACACACATATATTCATGAAAATATAATAGGTTCAGATCTGAAATCATGGCACTTGGGCCCTAGTGACAAGCATTAAGCATAGCAAAGTCCTAGCAACATCAATCTCAGAACATAATGGATACTAGGGATCAAACCCTAACAAAACTAACACGGTTACATGATAAATCTCATCAAACCCATCACCGTCCGGCAAGCCTATGATGGAATTACTCATGCACAGCGGTGAGCATCATGAAATTGGTGATGGAGGAAGGTTGATGATGACGACGGCGACGGATTCCCCTCCCTGGAGCCCCGAACGGACTCCATATTAGCCCGCCCGAGAGAGATTAGGGCTTGGCGGCGGCACCGTATCGTGAAACGCGATGGCTTCTCTCTGATTTTTTTCTCCCCGAACGTGAATATATGGAGTTGGAGTTGAGGTCGGTGGAGTCTTAGGGGGCCCACAAGGCAGGGGCGCGCCCCAGGGGGTGGGCGCGCCCTACACCCTCGGGGACAGGGTGTGGCCCCCCTGATACTGATTCTTTCGCCAGTATTTTTATTTATTCCAAAAATATTCTCCGTGAAGTCTCAGGTCATTCCGAGAACTTTTATTTCTGCACAAAAATAACACCATGGAAATTCTGCTGAAAATAGCGTCAGTCCGGGTTAGTTCCATTCAAATCATGCAAGTTAGAGTGCAAAACAAGGGCAAAAGTGTTTGGAAAAGTAGATACGTTGGAGACGTATCAAAAACCACAACGAATTTTCATCAAGTGTGTTGTTTTAACCTTCAACAAGGACCGGGCGTAGCCACACTATATTCAACTAAAGTTGGAGAAATTGACTCCTGTCAGCCACCTGTGTGTGAAGCACGTCGGTAGAACCAGTCTCCCGTAAGCGTATGCGTAATGTCGGTCCGGGCTGCTTCATCCAGCAATACCGTCGAATCAAAGTATGACATGCTGGTAAGCAGTATGACTATTATCGCACACAACTCTTTGTGTTCTACTCGTGCATATAACATCTATGCATAGACCTGGCTCGGATGCCACTGTTGGGAAACATGGTAATTTCAAAAAAATTCCTACGCACACGCAAGATCTATCATGGTGATGCATAGAAACGAGAGGGGAGAGTGTTGTCTACGTACCCTAGACCAAAAGCGGAAGCTTATGACAACGCGGTTGATGTAGTCATACGTCTTCATGATCCGACCGATCCTAGTAATGAAGGTACGACACCTCCACAATTAGCACACGTTCAGCTCGGTGACGCCCCATGAACTCACGATCCAGCTGAGTGTCGAAGGAGAGCTTCGTCAGCACGACGGCGTGATGATGGTGATGATGAAGTTACCGGCGCAGGGCTTCGCCTAAGCACTGCAACGATATGACCGAGGTGGATTATGGTGGAGGGGGGCACCGCACACGACTAAGACAATGTCTGTTGTTGTGTTCAAGGGTGCCCCCTACCCCCGTATATAAAGGAGCAAGGGGGAAGGCCGGCCGACCCTTGGGCGCACCAAGGAGGGGAGGAATCCTCCTCCTAGTAGGAGTAGGATTCCTCCTTTCCTAGTCCAACTAGGAGGAGAAGGGGAAAGAGGGAAAGGAGAGGGAGAGGAGAAGGAAAGTGGTGGCGCGCCCCCCTCCCTATTCCAATTCGGACTCCCTATAGGGAGGGGCACGGCTGCCCCTTGTGGGTTGCCTCGCCTCTTCCCTATGGCCCATGTAGGCCCTATCTTTCCCCGGGGGTTCGGTAACCCTCCGGCACTCCGGTTTTCTCCGAAATCACCCGAAACACTTCCGGTGTCTGAATATAGCCGTCCAATATATCAATATTTATGTCTCGACCATTTCAATACTCCTCGTCATGTCCGTGATCATATCCGGGACTTCGAACTATCTTCGGTACATCAAAACACATAAACTCATAATACCGATCGTCATAGAACTTTAAGCGTGCAGACCCTACGGGTTTGAGAACTATGTAGGCATGACCGAGACTCATCTCCGGTCAATAACCAATAGCGGAACCTGGATGCTCATATTGGTTCCTACATATTCTACAAAGATCTTTATCGGTCAAATCGCATAGCAACATACGTTGTTCCCTTTGTCATCGGTATGTTACTTGCCCGAGATTCGCTCGTTGGTATCCCTATACCTAGTTCAATCTCGCTACCGGCAAGTCTCTTTACTCGTTCCGTAATGCATCATCCCGCAACTCATTAGTCACATTGCTTGCAAGGCTTATAGTGATGTGCATTACCGAGAGGGCCCAGAGATACCTCTCCGACAATCGGAGTGACAAATCCTAATCTCGATCTATGCCAACTCAACAAACACCATCGGAGACACCTATAGAGCACCTTTATAATCACAAAGTGACGTTGTGACTTTTGGTAGCACACTAAGTGTTCCTCCGGTATTCGGGAGTTGCATAATCTCATAGTCATAGGAACACGTATAAGTCATGAAAAAGCAATAGCAACATACTAAACGATCAAGTGCTAAGCTAACGGAATGGGTCAAGTCAATCACATCATTATCTAATGATGTGATCCCGTTAATCAAATGACAACTCATGTCTATGGCTAGGAACCTTAACCATCTTTGATTCAACGAGCTAGTCAAGTAGAGGCATGCTAGTGACACTCTGTTTGTCTATGTATTCACATATGCACTAAGTTTCTGGTTAATACAATTCTAGCATGAATAATAAACATTTATCATGATATAAGGAAATATAAATAACAACTTTATTATTGCCTCTAGGGCATATTTCCTTCAGAAGATGGCCACCGGAGGTGATTCCCGCCTCTAGCAGGGTGCCGAAACAGGGTCTAGATGGGTTTTTTTGGCTACAGAGACTTGCGGTGGCAGAACTTCTTATCTACTTTAACCTCGAGGGTTTTTGGAATATTTGGGAATTTATAGGGCAAAGAGGGGGTGTGGGAGGCCACCGAGGTGGGCACAACCCACCTGGGCGCGCCTCGGCCCCCAGGCGCACCCTTGTGGGTTGTGCCCCCCTCGGGGCACCCCAGGTGCTGCACTGGCCCATCCTGAGTGTTCTGGTCCATAAAAAATCACCAAAAAGTTTCGCGGTGTTTGAACTCCGTTTAATATTGATTTCCTGCAATGTAAAAAACAAGCAAATAATAGCAACTGGCACTGGGCACTGGGTCAATAGGTCAGTCCCAAAAAATTATATAAAGTTGCTATAAAGTTATTGTAAAACATCCTAGAATGATAAAATAATTGAATGAATACTTCATAAATTATAGATACGTTGGAGAGGTATCAGTCGACCCTGAGCAAGCCACCGCTGCTGCGCCTCTGCCACAGGCCCAGCCAGCCCCGTGCACGCAGGCCCAGCCAAAGCCGCACTGCAACCGGCCGACGAACACGAAGTAGTCATTGGTTGCGGGAGATACGGCCTGGGAAATCGGAGAGATGGGGTCAACGGGCCTAGGAAATTAGAAGAGAGAGATGGGGTAAAGGGAACAAACACCAAAAGAGTGGATCAGGGCGGGGAGGGAAGATCTTACCGTGCGCATCCGTGCTCGATCCGGGCGCCAAGGGCAAGAAGAGAGAGGGGAACGCCATGGCGTGGGCTGTGGAAGGCACGGGCGCGTGGGTGTGGTGTGGCTGGAGCATGGATCGAGAAAAGAGCGGCGCTAATGGAGTGATGGGTTTCGTGGACTCGCTGGATGGATGGATAGATAGAAGAGGAGAAGAGCACCGCTGCTCCAGAGGAATGGAGATGCAGAATAAAAGTACACGCAGTGGAGAGCTTCTCGGTGGGGATTTGTTGGTGTGGATTTGTTTTTTAATGGCTTCATCCACCAGAAGGTGCTAGCACTAGCACTGAGGGAGTCGTGGATTAGGGGGTCCTCGGGTGTCCGGACTATTTGATATGGGCCAGACTGATGGGCCGTGAAGATAAAACAGAAGACATTCCCCTGTGTCAGGGTAGGACTCCTATATGTGTGGATGGCAAGTTTGGTGTCCAAATATGTTATTTCCTTCCCCTGCAAACCGACTCTATACAACCCTAGGCCCCTCTGGTGTGTATATAAACTGGAGGGTTTAGTCTGTAGAGGCTATCAGAACAATCATAGGCTCGACAGCTAGGGTTTAGCCATTACGACCTCAAGATAGATCAACTCTTGGAACCCCTATACTCATCGAATACAATCAAGCAGGATGTAGGGTTTTACCTCCTTTTAGAGGGCCCGAACCTGTTTAAACAAAGTGTCCATATTGCCCCTTGTTACCATTGATCTCTAGACACACAGCTTGGGACCCCCTACCCGAGATCTGCCGGTTTTGACACCGACATTGGTGCTTTCATTGAGAGTTCTATTGTGTTGTCGATAGAAGAATCGATGGCTCGCCTTGTCATCATCGACGATGGTGTGTCCAGGGAGACCTTTCTCCCTGGGCAACTCTTTGTGTTTGGCGGCTTCGTGCTACATGCCAACTCGACCGGTCACCTTGAGCAGGTCGACAGCTACGCCCCTGGTCACCAGATCAGGTTTGGAAGCTTGAACTACATCGCCGATTTTCGAGGAGACCTGATCTTCGAGGGGTTCTCGGCCTCGGCGGCCACTCCTCACCCACATTAGGGAGTCCCTTCGGATCCACCATCAGATTTCGTTCAGGGGTCAACTCTCATGCCCGCCTCAGACTTAGATCCGGGCTGGACCACTTCGTCCAAAGACGGGAGGATAAACCCCACCAAACTCTCTCCCATTACGGAGCTTCTAGCCGGAGAACCAGATGCGATCACATCATCGGCAGACTCGGAGTCAAACGTGACTCTTCCCGTCATCAAGAAGCTGAACTCGCCTCTGGAAACTAACTCCGAACTCTCAAGGTCTGCGTCCATCGGGCTCAATTAAGTGGTTATCACCGAGCCTAGCTCTGCAGATCCTCAGACGCCTGTCCAGCTATCGCTCTTGAATGAAATGCTTGAATTAATACAATCTCTGGCCATCACGAAAGTGTCATCTCCGAACTACGCCCAGCTTGAACTGGGACTGAGAGTAGGGAATTGTACGTCCCACCCACCACCCACTTAATAGCCACTGTCGAGGATTTAACCGACATGCTAGACTACGCCTCTGAAGACATCGATGGCATGGACGACGATGTCGAGGCCGAACCAGGTCAAAACCCGCCCATCACTGGGCGTTGGACGACCACTTCTACTTACGATGTATACATGGTGGACACTCCTGAGAAGAAGGACGACGATGGCACTCAAGACACAGATGAGGATAAACCCGTCGACGAACCACCAAAACACCAACGTCAGCGGCGCCGCTCACGATCGCATCGGGCAAGGGAAAGCAACACCGGCACCGGAGATAATGAAACTCTAGACAACATCGAAGATTCCGACACCCCGTTGAGCCTGCATTCGAGCAGGATGAGAGCGAAGAGGGTCAAGTCAACCCCGACGAACTTGTCGATCACGAGGATTCGGAGGATAGTAACAATTTACCTGTCTCTGAAGAGGATGTTAGCCTCGGTGACGAAGAATTCATCGTCCCAGAGGAACCCCTCGAACAAGAATGCTTCAAGCAATGGCTCATTGCCACTGCACGGAGCCTGAAAAGGAAACATCAGCAGATTCAAGCCGAACAGGATACACTCAACGACAGATGGACTAAGGTCCTAGCTGCCGAAGAAGGATATGGCTTTGAGCGTCAAACAAAAAGTTATCCCAAACGAAGGCTACTGCCACAATTCGACGATGAGGCCTTTGAGCCAATACCGTCAAAATACAATCATGCCGATCAATCGGACTGACCACCACGTGGACGGGTCAAAATGGCTAATTATGTCGAACATCAGCCCGCGCCCCCTCACCGTAGAGGCAAGGAGACAACGGCTCTGGGCTACACGTACGACCTACGTCAAGACCTGACCAATAGAGCCGACCAGACTAGATCAATCTATGGATCAAGAGGACGTGCTCCAGCATGAGATGACAGCCATCAGGCCTGGCACGACAAACATAACCAAATCCGGGGTCAGCCCCGGACCCAGATGTCATCCAAACTCCGTCGCGATGTTGCCCGATATAGAGGTGCCGCACACCCTATGTGCTTTACGGATGAGGTAATGCAGCACCAATTTCCGGAAGGATTTAAACCCGTGAACATCGAACAATACGATGGAACAACGGATTTTGCTGTATGGATTGAAGATTTTCTTCTCCACATTCACATGGCTCGCGGAGATGACCATGCCATTAAATACCTCCCTCTAAAGCTGAAAGGACCAGCACGGCGCTGGTTGAACAGCCTCCCAGAGAATTCCATCGAAAGTTGGGAAGAGTTAGAGGATGCTTTCAGGGCCAACTTTTAGGGCACTTATGTCCAGCCACCGGACGCTGATGACCTGAGTCACATAATTCAGCAACCCGTAGAGTCCGCTCGCAAACTTTGGAATCGGTTCTTAATCAAAAAGAACCAAATCGATCATGGACTGTCCGGACGCCGAAGCCTTAGCAGCATTCAAACACAGCGTCCATGACGAATGGCTCACCTGTCACGTTGGCCAGGAAAAGCCGAACACCATGGCAGCTCTTACTGCACTTATGACCCGCTTCTGTGCGGGCAAACATAGCTGATTGGCTCGTAGAAGCAACAATACCAGCGACCCCGGCACTTTCGAGGCCAGGGATGGCAATGGAAGGCCACGACGAAGCAAAAACAAGCGTCAGAACAATAACAAAGAAACCATTGATATGGCAGTAAACGCCGGATTCCATGTCTCCAAACCCGGTTAGCAGAAGAAGCCATACAAAGGTAACAGGGACGGCCCGTCCAACTTAGACAAAACACTGGAGAGACCTTGCCAGATTCATGGCACCCCTAACAAGCCTGGCAACCACACCAACAGAAATTATTGGTTTTTCAAACAGGCCGGCAATTTAACTGCCAAACATAAGGGGAAAGGACCTCAAAGCGAGGACGATGACGAGCCTCGCCCGCCGAACAATGGGGGACAGAAACAGTTTCCCCTTGATGTGAAAGCAGTGAACATGATCTATGTCACCCACATCCCCAAGAGGGAGTGCAAACATGCATTAAGGGACACCTAGAGCCTGTCGCCCCAAAATTCAACCCATGGTCGGCTTGTCGGATCACCTTTGATCACAGGGACCACCCAACCAGTATCCATCACGGAGGTTCGGCGGCCCTGGTGCTCGATCATATCATCGATGGATACCATCTCACTAGAGTCCTTATGGACGGCGGCGGCAGCCTCAACTTGATCTATCAAGATACTGTCCGTAAGATGGTTATCGACCCGTTAAGAATCAAGCCTAGTAACACTACCTTTATAGGAGTGATACCCGGCGTGGAGGCCCGTTGCACGGGCTCCTTAACACTGGAAGTCGTATTCGGCTCTCCAGACAACTTCCGAAGCAAAGAATTGATCTTCGACATTGTCCCTTTCCGCAGTGGTTATCATGCACTGGTAGGACAAACAACATTCGCCCGCTTTAATGCAGTCCCGCACTATGCTTATTTGAAGCTCAAAATTCCCAGACCGTGTGGCGTCATCACAGTAAATGGAAATATCGAGCGCTCCCTCCGCACCGAGGAGCACACCGCGGCCCTAGCAGCCGAGGTGTAGGGCAGCCTCATTAAGCCGAACAACCCATCGGTCATGAAGACCCATGACACCGCTAAGCGAGTCTGATCCGCATTACCGTGCGGTAGCTCGGCGGATCCAGAGCTTGAATAGAAGTTTAGCCTTCGCAGATCGCCCCATAAGGCTGCGGCATACATACCTCGCGTACATAATTACGCACTTAAAATACCTTGGGCTGCACCGAAGGCACACTGCGGAAAAGGTCTATAGTACAGTTTGACAACTTTTACCACGGCAGGTTCGTTAAAAACCTACCTAATCTATGGTTGTACAGGGGCTCTTTTCTAGGTTCCTATTTCTTGCAGACGACCGTCGACTTCTCCTCTCAAAGGATCTCTCACCAAGGAGAAACGACACAGACGTGCGGCAGGGCACCATTGGGATCTTCAAACCACTGCTTTTAGACCTTGTGTAAACCTTTCCCTTGTGTAAACTTTTGGAATCGATGTATTAATCAAGGTATAAAGGAAGCAGTTGATCACCACTTTTTGTTTGACACTCATTTATTTTATATTATCATCTGTATTTCCTCCCTACTTCAGACTGCCACATGTGCTTTAGTCCGGCCTTAACACCAGGGGCTGTATTTGGCCCTGCACATTTCAAGTCCGAACACCTGTAGGGTCATCTTCGGCATCCCAGATATTACATTTTATGCATCAACTCTGAATCATGTCTTTGGTCTATAGTTGGGTTGCCCGCCTCCTGTGCTTACCACCTTACGTTCCGCACATTCGGCTAAGGTAGTAAAGGGAGAACTACTGCGATTGTATTTTTGGATTCGTCCGGTCAAGTACCTCAGTAGAGAAAGCCAAAAACTGACTATCATGATAGGCGAGAGCTGGTTGGTGATTCAGTGATTTAGTATTATACTATGAATCGTTAGTGATTCACCCCGTGTTATACGAGGGGCTGGTCTTGGTCCAGCCGCGTGGAAAAGGCACCGTAGTCGATAGCTGCACATGCACCAAGGACTAGTACTTAGCCCCATAGTCAAACTCCTATGGCTAAATGAAGGTAATAAAGCCGCATAGTCCAATTGCCTGGTTCACCTCGCGGACACCTCCTTTATGGACCAAGACATTGGATAAAGTGTGGTCACGCGTCATGTCGAACACCCCCGTAGCATCTACGTGAGGGCTGAAGTCAACAACTGGAAACTTTTAGAAATAGAACAAATAAACGGCCTCACAGGAGGAAAAATCGCTTAAAACAGAAGGCGCAAACATTGATATATCAAAGCATGGGTTCATAACATAGTTTGTACAACCCGAACACATTTAATCAAATATTACATCCTTAGAACATTAGCTCTCTACTACTCGGGCTCCTTCTAGGACGTAGTCAAAGTACCTCTCTGGCTTCCGATGATCTTTCCTTCGGGCGGGCCTGCGGTTGCCACTTCGGTGGCCTTCATCTTCGCCCATTGCATCTTGACGCGGGCGTAGGCCATCCGGGCACCCTCTATGCAGGCCGAGTGCTTTACAGCATCAATCCGCGGCCGCGCATCGACAAGCCGCTTCACCAAACCAAAGTAGCTGCTCGGAATCAGCTCGCCCAGCGAGAGTTGGACTATTAGATCCTTCATGGCCAAGCCTACCACCCCATGCAGCTCCATCAGCTACTTCAGCTGGTCGTTTAAAAGCGCCGGGTGTTCCGGCGCGAGGTATTGCAACCAGAACAACTTCTCAGTAGAGCTCCCCTTCTGGGCTCGGAAGAATTGTGCGGCATCGGCAACACTCTTCGAAAGATTCGCAAATGCGCCTGGAGAACACCACACTCGTGTGAGCAAAGCGTACCTCTGACCTCCAAAGATACTTTGCAAAATAAAGGCCTTACCAGCCGCCATCTGCCTCGCCTAGTGGATCTCTTCACGAGCGCTCCAGGACTCGCTCCGTACCTCTTTGGCATCACGGAGAGCCTTTGCAAGCTTGGAGGACTGGGCCGAAGTCTTCTTCTCCAAGGTTTCACATTTGCTGATGGCATCCCTCAGCTCCTGTTCGACTTCGGCCACCCGAGCTTCATGTTGGCAGCGGGCAACTCGTTCAACCTCTAGTTCAGCAGCCACTCAGTGGCTTCCTTATTTGCCTCTACTTCCTTCTTGGCTCTGGCAAGGGCGCCTTTGAGGGTCTCGACCTCGGCTGCTCTAGCTGTGATCATAATCAAAAACATTCTATGGATTAACCTCTTAATATACTTATTCAAATCTGATATACAATTAAGTTATAAACATTGTAGGCATACCTTGCGTCTCGTCGAATCGCTTATTAATGCGGCCGAGTTCCTCATCAGCCACATGAACCTTCTGATTGAGTTCGGAAACATCTACGGCGTGGGCGGTTGCCGCTAACATGGAGGCCTATTACAATATCAACACAGTATGTTACTTTCCCGAATACTATGTGGATCCTCTGTCCAGTTTCTTCTATACCAGACAGAGTCTCAGGGGCTACTGCCTGTACACAGGTTTATTCTTTTATATGAAAAGATTTTAGAACATTACATCACGTACCTCAAAGCCTGTTAGTAGGTTGCAGAAGGCTTCGTTCAGTCCTTTTTTTGGCGGACTAAACCTTCTCCGCGACCACACCCATTAGGGTGCAGTGTTCCTCCACAATGGAAGCACTTTTCAGTCCTTCCTCCAAAGTGTTCGGCGCCTCCGGATTAGTGGAGGCTGCTGATGGAGCTGATGCTCCCCCCTCTTTCGAAGGGGGCTACTTATCCGATCCCGGAGCAATGTTCGGCTGGGGCCCGTATTGTTGGGGGCCCCCGCCGTTGGTTGTCATCCGGGTCATCTCCACTAGGTCTTCGGCGACCGAGGTGTTAACCTCGGGCGCTCTCTCGACGGCCTCGTCCGCCCCCTCTCGGCCAGGAGAGGTCCTTCGGGACAACACTTTGGTGTCCTCCATGGCGGCAAGCGAGGGGGCGAGGGGCGGCGTGTCACTCTGCCATTTCGAGCGGCAGAGAATTCCCCTCCGATAATGGAGTTTGCGGGAGCTCGTGGGGAGGGCTGAAAGGCAGATAACAAAATAACTTATATAATGAAAGCAGGTAGACCGAAGATAAACAAGCAAGTTTCTGAATACTTATGATTCAGCCAGGGGCTTCACCCTGGGAGGTTTCTTGGGGACTAGTTCGGACTCTGAGTCCGAACTGTCCGGGAGGGTCACCTTCCCTCTTTTGGGCGCCTACCCCTTCGGGTCTTTGGAGGCTGCCCTCTTCTTCTTCTTCCCCTTATGGCGGGAGTCGCTTTCCACTTCCGCTTCCTCTTCTTCCTCGTCTCCCTCATGGGAGGAGAGGGCTTCGGTCTCTCCGGGCACTGTGTCCAAAATACCTTTGTGGCGGGGGCCTCCCTTGGACTCCTTGCACTTCTTCTTCTTGGCCTTCTTCTCTAGCGCCTGATAGGGCACCGGGACCAGCATCTCCGTTAGCTGGGGGAGGCCGGGTTCTCGGGTAGCGGTGCCGGACAGTTGATCCGCTCCGCCTTCGCTGTCCAGCCCTGTATGGCAAGCAGGCAATATAAATTTTATTATATCCAAATGTATTGACTGGATAAGCCTTTGGAAATATTGTGCCTACCGTCGAGGCCGGATTCTCGATGTTGAGTCCGATGTCCTCGATCTTCATCGGCCAACTTTTCTGGGCCTTGAAAAGTTGCTTCCATATATCTTCGTGCGTGGTGCCGAACGTTCAAGGTCCGTGGGTCCTTCGGATTGAACTCCCACATGGGGGAGGCCTGGAGTTGGTAGGGATGGATATGGCGGAAGAGCATCACTTGGATCACGTTTGTGAGTCCGGTGTTCGCACCCAACACATTGGAGATGCGTTTCTGTAGTGTCTTCACCTTCGGTTGGAACCCTCAGTCAAGGACTTTGGCGGTCCATGAGGTGAGCCTCGTGGGTGGTCCAAATCTGAAGTCAGGCATAGCCGCCCATTTGGCTTCCCGGGGTTCAGTGATGTAGAACCACTCCTGCTGCCACACCTTGGCAGTCTCAACGAAAGCCCCCATGGGCCAGATGGTGTTTGGGAGCTTGCTTACCATGGCCCCGCCGCAGTCCGCATGCTTGATACGTCTCAGACGTATCTATAATTTATGAAGTATTCATGCCATGTTTACATCAATTTTATATGGTTTTGGTATGTGTCAGTGTACAAAACTAGGGGCACATTTTTGAACCCCTTAACTTTGTGCAGGCGATCGAGCCACGCAGCCACACCAAGCAGAGTGGAGGAGGTGAGCCAATGTAAGACCCGAAGCCCAAGGCGATGCAAAGCAACGACAAGGACCAAGGCCACAAAGATCGGATGGGCAAAGCAGGTTTCCCGGCAAGGATCCTCTGCCGGGCGGCCTCATGACCCTGGCAAGACCCTTGCCGGGGCAGCTCGCCCACGCCAGCCGAGCGAGCCACCCTCGAGCCCGCCAACAGTCAACACATGTGTTGGGACAGGGCTAGGGAGGCATCTCTGTGGTGGCATGCAGATCTTTGTGAAGACAAAGAATAGTCAAGATCAAGTGAGGATGGGAAAGCAGCCACCCTCGCCGAAGGAACCCACAAGACCCCCGGCAAGATCCTTGCCGGGGACGCCTGCGCGCCCCGGCAAGACCCCTGCTGGGTCACTCGGCAAGACCCTTGCCAGGCCACCCGGCAAGGCCCTCGCCAAGCACGCCAGCAGGGCCACCATCAGGCCCGCACCAGCCAAGGCTCCACCGCCGTTCGCATGCAGCTGCCGACCCAACCAACTGGGCAGGCACCTGCGTGGCAACATGCAGCCCTTCGTGGATGCTCCACCATCGCGCCACCTCAGCTGCCTGCCTGCCTACATGGCACCGCATGCACTGCTGGCCAGGGCGCATGTCAAAGCCTGGAGGAGCGGCGACGGACTGGATGGGCCTCGCCACCCGTCCCCGATAAAGTGAGAGGACACCTAAGCGATGCATTAAATGCACCTTGTCCTGTAATACGGGGGATAACCTCGCAGCACTATACCCTTTCAACCTCCTGTGTGCCACTGTGGTAGCCCCTTTCACCTATAAAAGGAGGCCCGAGGCGACCGGGAGAAGGATTCGGCTTTTTGGAGCTCGTTACGCCTCGTAGCTAGATCAAGAACACAGAATACAACCACCAAAGCAGGAGTAGGGTTTTACGCATCCTGGCGGCCCGAACCTGGATAAACGAATCGCGTGCTTCTCTGTCAAACCCGCTCTTCTCTCAACCCCGCGCCCCGCAACCATAGTAGGGATTCTTGTGATCCCATAGGTGTCGTTTCCCACCGAACATCTTTGGCGCCCCAGGTAGGGGGCGCAATTGTGAGAATCGGTTTTAGCAGTTGAGTGGGTGTTTCTTCATCGCCATGGACCCTAAGAAGAAGACGGCCACGGCAATCGGCTCGCTGGGGGCCGAACAGCCCGTGCCGGTGCGGACGAGCAGCGGACCGGTCGCGGACAGGACCCGGGGCGCAGCCCGCGAGCACCAGCGCCACCCAGCCAGTCGGAGCCTAGCGAGCGACATCGTTCGTGCACCAGACGACCGGCTGCATGCCGCCAGGCCCAAGGATGGAGCTGGGCCGCCCGAAGGCGGCGCGGGGCCCTCCGGGGGTGTCGTTGCGCCGACTCCGGGTAGCGCGGCGACCTCCAGGACGCATACACCGGCGACCACCGCACGTTCTTCCCATGGTGTGTGGCTTGAGAACAGCGTCACCACGTTGGTGACCCTGGGCACCGCCGTGGGAAAAGCCCGGTCGTCATCGACAAGGCGGCGAGTACAACACGCTTCGCCAAAGCATCTTGGCGAAAATGGCACGCAGCCATTTGGGTGTGGCCGAACTCCTTCTAACATGGTTAGAAGTGGAAGCGTACCATGATCCACTCAGTTGTCGCCGCCACCCACGCCAGCGGAGGCCTTGGCGCATGCGCAACTGCTCCTCGACCTCCCTCCTACTGCGGAGAAGCTCGATGAGTGGAGGGCCACCATCCGGAGCCTCGTCGCCGCCACGAATAAAGACGAACCACGACCGGCGGGGCCCTCGGCTCGGCGCTCCACCGAACCACCACATGCTGGCGCTAGGAGGACTGGGGGAGCTGCGGCCACGATGCACTCTCCGCCCCCTCGCCAGCCGCCGCGGGCGTCGGCCCTTCGCGACGACGCTGGTGATAACATCTCCATAGCGTCGTCCGATCCACGGACCCTCCACGACCAGCGCCCGGAGTTCTTGAGGCGAGCCACGAAGATGCTCGAACCACCGTCGGCGCCCGATCTGGCTCGTCGCCCGGTCGGACAAGCGGGCGGGACATGCTACGGACCACCCGGCACCGGGGGAGCCCGACGGCCTACCTTACGAGGTGGGCTGCCCGGCTTTTACCTGTGAGCTCAGGCAGTTCCAGTGGCCGTCCCACCGCGTGTTCCAGCCCGACGTCGGCGAGAAGTACACCGGCAAGACCCATCCGTCCGAGTTCCTCAACATCTACACCATCACGATGCAGGCCGCTGGGGCTCGCGACGACAAGGTGCTTGCCAACTACCTCCCGCTGGCGCACAAGCCCAATGTAATGTCTTGGTTGATGCACTTGCCGGTGGACTCCATCTCTTCCTGGTCAGATATGTGCCATGAGTTCGTTGGCGCCTTCACAGGAGGTCACCAAGCTCATGGCCAGGCCAGTGATCTGCATATCATTCCCCAGAAGGAGGGGGAGACCCTGCGTAAGTACATCCAGAGATTCAGCCGGGTGCAGTACAACATCGCCGACGTTCATCCCGCCGCTGTGATTAGCGTGTTCCATCAGAAGATGCACAATCGTAAGATGCGCGAGGAGTTGGCGAAGACCAAGGTAAAGCATGTGGTCGAGCTCTACGTTCTGGCCGACAGGTGCGCCCAAGCTGAAGAGGGAAGGAAGTACCCCGGCGAAGACGTCGGCACGGAAACCGACTCTACCAATGAGGACACCGCCGCCCCGACGAAGAAGGGCCGACGTCGCAACAAGAAATGCAAAGGCAAGGCCGTGCTTGCCCTCGAGGGATCTGACGACACCGGTGCCGACAAGAAGGTCAAGGCAGACACCCCCGGTAAGGAGATTGTCGGGTGCACCGCCTGCCGGGCCTTGGCGGCCACCGACAAGCCAGGGAGCTCCAGCAAGCAATACTGCAAGATCCACCACACCCAGGGCCACTGAGGGAGTCTTGGACTAGGGGGTGTCTGGATAGCCGAACTATCATCTTTGGCCGGACTCCTAGACTATGAAGATACAAGATTGAAGACTTCGTCCCTTGTCCGGATAGGACTTTCCTTGGCGTGGAAGGCAAGCTTGGCGTCGGATATCTAGATTTCCTACCATTGTAACCAACTCATGTAACCCTAACCCTATTCGGTGTCTATATAAACCGAAGGGTTTTAGTCCTTGAGGACGAACAACAATCATACCATAGGCTAGCTTCTAGGGTTTAGCTTCTCGATCTCGTGGTAGATCTACTCTTGTACTACCCATATCATAAATATTAATCAAGCGGAGTAGGGTATTACCTCCATCGAGAGGGCCCGAACCTGGGTAAAAACATCGTGTCCCTTGTCTCCTGTTACCATCCGCCTAGGCGCACAGTTCGGGACCCCCTACCGAGATCCGCGGTTTGACACCGACATTGGTGCTTTCATTGAGATTTCCTCTGTCGTCACCTATAGGCCCGATGGCTCCTTCAATCATCGAGAACGCGCAGTCGAGGTGAGACTTTTCTCCCGAAAAGATCTTCGTATTGGCGGCTTTGCATTGCGGGCCAATTCGCTAGGCCATCTAGAGCAGATCGAAGCTCGCGCCCAGCCATCAGGTCAGATTTGGATGCTTGAACTATCGGCCGATGTCGCGGAGACTTGATCTTGACGGATTGAGCCACGACGGCGTGCCGCCTTGTCTCGATGGAGTGCGATCTAGCTCTGCCGCTGAATAGTGCCACGGAGGCGCATCAATGCCCGCTCCGACCCTTAATCCGGGCGGTTTCGCGATCGAGGGCGGTTGGTTGGACACCGCCTCGGGGCTGAAATCTCTCTGGCGATTGAGCCGAACACCATCCATGTCCTTTGCAAAGCTCGTGACTCCCGGTGCGGACTCCTTTCCGGACTCGAACCTCTCGCGCCGCCCGGTCGAATCGGATGGGCGCCCGGTTATGGAGTTCACCGCCGCGGACATCTTCGATACTCGCCCTTTGGCAATATCCTAAACTCATTAAAGTCTCTCTCTTTGTCAGGGGAGCCCTGGCCGAACTACGGTCAGGAAGGTTGGGATTCGGACGACGAAGAAATTCAACGCCCACCCACCACCCACTTTGTAGCCACTGTCGATGACTTAACAGAGATGCTCGACTTCGACTCCGAGGACATCGACGATATGGACGACGACGCTGGAGACGACCAACAACTAGCTCCCATAGGGCACTGGATGGCCACCTCAACTTACTATATATATATGGTGGACACACCTAAGGGAAGCGATAACGAGGAACGACGAGACGCTGCGAAAGAAAATTCCCTCGGGAAGCAGTCAAAGCGGCGGCGTAAGCGCCGCTCAAAATCCCACCTCGACAAAGATAGCACCCACATAGACCCAGCCATAGAGCAGGGCGAGCCGGCCGACGACAAACATGCCATTGAGCAACCATCTGAACATGCCAACTTGGACAAACAACCCGTCCCCGGCAAGGACAACAGTCCGGACGATCTCACGCCGGACACGTCATTGGATCAGAAGAACCTCCACAAAGAGCTCCTCGCTACTGCGCATAGCTTGAAAAAGCCGAAACAGAGGCTCAGAACAGCGGAAGACGCACTCCGAATGAGATGGAATAAATTACTCAACACTACAGACAAATATGGTGACAGCCGCCAAGCAAGAAACTACCCAAAGCGCAAACTACTACCGAATTCGATGAGGAGGCTGTAGAACCCCACGATCAAAAAAACAAAGAGGCCGCGGGTCGGATAGAGCGACCACACGGCAAACATAGAAGCGCAAGCGGCGCCCGCACACAAGCCGCACGCGATCCGCATAAGGATTCGCACAAAAGGATGGCCCAGTTAGATCTATCTACGGGCCAAGGAAACAAGTTCGCGAGCAATACAACCGTCAAATATCCGAACATCACGGCACACCCAAATCAGGGGCCCCGCGCAGCCTCTATGTTTCACCGATGAGGTCTGCATCATGAATTTCAGCGGATTCAAGCCCGTAAACATAGAGGCATCTGACGAACGATGACCACTGGATTCGGATTGAGGATTATATCCTCCACATACACATGGCAGAGGAGATGATCTCACGCCATAAAATACCTACCCCTCAAGCTCAAAGGGCCAGCCCAGCATTGGCTTAAAAGCCTCCCGAAAACACCATTGGTAGTTGGGAAGAGCTTGAGGATGCTTTTTCGCCAATTTCTGGGGAACCTATGTCCGACCTCCGGAGGCAGACGATCTAAGTCACATAGCCCAACAGCCCGGAGAGTCGGCTCGAAAATTCTGGAACAGGTTCCTCACCAAAAAGAACCAAATAGTCGACTGTCCGGACGCCGAAGCCTTAGCAGCTTTTAAACACAACGTCTAAGACGAATGGCTCGCCAGACACCTTGGCCAGGAAAAGCCAAGAACAATCGCCGCACTAACAAGCCACATGACCCGTTTTTGCGCGGGAGAGGATAGCTGGCTAGCAAGATGCAGTACCAGCGACCCAAGTACATCCGAAGTCAGGGATGGGAATGGGAAACCACGACGCAGAAGGACCAGCGCGGATTAAGGAGCGGTCCAAAAGCGCGGCGATCGCGCGGATTCAAAAGCTCACGGCAGAACAATAAAAACTGCCCTTAAGGACAATAGCGATGAGCTATCAACTTAAAGAAAATCTTGGACAAGATATGCCAAATCCACAGTACTCGGGAAGCACGCAAACCATACCCACGAGAGATTGTTGGGTCTTCAAGTAGTCCGCAGACTCAACGCCCGAACACAAGGTGCTCGACACACCAAGTGAGGATGATGGCGAGCACCACAAGCGAGCCCGGAAAACAAAAGAATTTCCCACAAGAGGTCAAAAAGTAAACTTACTTCAAGTAACAAAGGGGAAAACAAAGCGGCACCCATTGAATTATGCGCGCACAATCTACCCAATGAGTCCCAACACTGGTTGTAAAACCAATTACCTTCGACCATCGGGACTACTCCGAAAGTATCCGGAACACGGGATGGACTGCCTTGATACTAGAACCTATAATCGACGGTCTTCAATTTACGCAAGTCCTAATGGACAGCGGCAAGTGATTTAAACCTGCTATGTCGGGGACACAATCCGCAACATGTGGATAAACCCAAACAGGATTAGCCATAGCAACACTTCCTTCAAGGAATAATGCCGAGCACATATGCCCATTATCACGGGCTCCCTACTATTGGAAGTTATGTTGGCTCACCCGACAACTTCCGTCGGGAAAAGTTGGTCTTCCACATCGCCCCATTTAAAAGTAGTCATCAAGCACTCTTTGACGCTGAAGCTTTCGCCCGCTTTAACGCAATACCGCATTATGCATCTCTTAAACTTAAAATGCCCGGTCCACGAGGCATCATTTCATTAAAGGGAAGCTGCATGTGTTCCTCAAGGAAAGAATGTGAGACTGCCTCAACAGCCTCACACTAATACGGCCTTGCTTGCCAAAAGCGTCTAAAGCAGGTCATTCAGACCCCGGACACGGTTAGCGAGTTCGCATAAATAAACATGATGCTTACTAGCCGTAGCCCCCCTTACAAGGGGCTCCGCATGTACAAGAAGAGACAATAAAGCTCAATTTTACTCATTTTGAATGATACTCTATTTTATTTCAAATTACATTGTAGCGATCTTGTTCAAACTAAGTTCCTCTCTTTTTTACAGATGAGCGCCGTGCTATACCCGTCCAGATACGGCAGCGGAGACACAGCGCAGATGTGCAGCGAGGACCCGTTGTAAGGATTCTTTTGATTAAGACCTCGTAAACCTTTTTCACTGTCTCTTGTTGTTACTCATCCCCCGGTCTCTTATTATAACCGAGGAGGAGGCTGGCGTTTTGGCATCGGCCGCGTCAGAAGTTTGCATGTACCTGGACACCAGGGGCTTGTTAACAAGGGCATTGATCGGCCCGCTTTATAAAAGACCGAATACCTTAGGGAGTGTTCGGCGTCTCGAGTTAGGCCTTATATGCATCAGCTCCGAATCATGTCTTTGGTCAAATTTTGGGTTTGCCCGGCTCCTGTGTTTTGCTGCCTTGCGTTCCGTTCTATCGGCTAACGCGGCACCAGGAGAACTACTGCAATTGTGCCCCGGTTCGGCCGGGCGAGCACCTCAGTAGAGAAAGCCGAAAACTGACTGTCATGATATAGCGAGAGACTGGTCAACCACTCGATGACTCACCGGAATGTTTAGAATTCCTCCGCATTAACGAAGGACCGTTTTTGGTCAGCACATCGCACTTCGAATTCGGGAGAGTGCGGTGCCCCGAGGCTATATAGTAGCCCCACCATCGAACTCCTGTGGCTAAGTGAAAGTGATAAAGCATTATAGTCCGGTTGCCTGGTTTGCTCGCTACCACCTCCTTTATAGGACCAAGGCGTTGGATTAAGTGTGAAAGCGCGACTTCTTTGCAAACACCCCGCACTATGTGCGTGGGGGCTAAACCAAGACTGCCATCTTCAAAGTTATATACATATATACATCAACGCACCGCATAGGAGGTAGTTTACTACTTGAAGGCACAAGTATAAAAAGCTCTTACATTAAATTGAAATGTTGTTTCATAAAATTATACATGTCATTCAAACATAACATCCTTGAAACATCTGCGTCTCTATTAAGCAAGCGCCGGAAGAACTTCCTCAAAATAGCGCCGACCGGTACTCGGCTGCCGTCCGAATCTGGGGCGCAATATCGGTGGCCTTCATCTCAGCCCAGTATGCCTTGACACGGGCAAGAGCCATCGCGCCCCTCAATACCGCCGATCGCTTAATTGCATCGATACACGGTACCGCACCAAGGAACTGCTGCACTAAGCCAAAATAACTCTTCGGCTGGGGTCCGCCTGGCCACAAATGAGTCATGACATGCTTCATGGCAAGTCCGGATAATCGATTCAGCTCGGCCCACTCGGCCAACCGATCGGTCAACGGAAGAGGACGCTCCGGACTATGGAATTGCGACCAAAATAGCTCCTCCCTTTTGTGCCCCTTCTGGCCTCGGAAGTGCTCAATCGCGTCCGCATCGCTCGCTGCTAAGTCTAGATAAGCATCCTCCGAACTCCACAGCTTGTCCAACTGAGCATACTTCGGATCCGTATATTTCCTCCGCAGCGAAAGCGGTTTTCGGCCGCAATATCCCGGCTCGACTCATCTCCTCCTTGGCAGCTCTCATAGCGGAACGGGCATCCTTGGATTCGGCGGTGGCCTTTTTCAGATCCTCTTGTTCCGCTTGACGTTCTTTTTCAAGAACCTCGCAGCAGTCGGTAGTATTCTTCAGTTTCAAGGCCAAATCGGCCATTTCCTCTTTGCTTCGGCAGTGAGCAGCCCGTTCGGCTTTCAGCTCTTCGGCCGCCTTTAAAGCGGCCGCATTACTCTTTCGGGCTTGCTCTTTAGCTCGGGCAAGTTCCGCCCGCAGCCTCTCCACAACAGCGGCACCGTCTGCATCAAAGCATACAACTAGTAAGGCATGGGCGTCAAGCTCCCTTACCAGCTGTCCGCAGAGAAGTCGCATACCTTGTGACTCGTCAAACTGTTTATTGACCAGCACGATGTCCGCATCCGCCTCGTCAAGTTGCCGCTTTAGTTCGTCAAATTCATCGTCGGCTAGCCACGGACGCCCGCCACCTACATAGGAGCGGTGGCGTGTTAATCTTGAGATTATGATCCTTGGCATGCTGTCGGTTGTGACATCATACCGAGTCTCGAGGGCTACTATCTATCTGAGCGCATTCTATATGCATAAGCGCGGAAGGTACATCATTTTTTCGTACCTCAAACCCGTCGATAAACTTGGCGGCTTCATGCAATCCGATCTCAGCGGATGCAATTCTCTCAATTACCGTAGCCATTAGTGCACGGTGATCTTCGAGATATCGCTTCGCCCGAGCAGGTCCTTCACTCCTCCGACCGACGCCCGGTTGGCGCCGGACCGTCCGACCCCGCGGACTCGGGGACTCTCCGTGGCGACACTTCAGGGTCGCCGCCTCGCACGAAGGCGCGCGATAGGTGGGGCGTTTAGCTCTCTATCATCTCGGACGAAGATCCCCGAAGGCGAGCTCTGCGAGAAGGGCTGAGATCCGAACTACAAGGTACAATTTCGGTTATCTTGAAATAAATACAGGATGTTCTTTATTCACAGGACCCTTCTTTTTTACTTACGGCTCATTGGAGGCTGATCCCTTGGGGAAATAGTGCGGCTGGGGTACTTCTGGCTGGACTTTCTGACGAAGACTTCTTTCCCGTTTTGAGGCCTTGGCTTCGGGTCTTGAGCGGTCCTCTTCTCCCCTTGGAGGAGGATCCCTGATCCCTTTTCTTGAAAGCCTCCTTGGCGGAGGCGAGTTGCTTCTGCTCCCCCCTTCGCCTTCTTTAAAAGTGCGGCCTTCAACATCTTGGTCAAGCATGGGATCCGGCGTGGTCTCTGGGAGGAGCGGACACCTTATCAATTTTGCCTTGGCTATCCACTCATGTTCAAGCGGCTCCCTTAGAGGGCATATATATGATAAATGAATGAACAGCCTGTCCGATTCTGAGGTTATTTACTTGAGTATCTGGGTGATTGCAGCTTAGACCTGCGTCCTCGGTCAAGTCCGGACACTTATCTTGTGATCCGAAGAACAGTTTGTACATCTCCTTGGGCGTCGCACCCATAAAATGTTGGAGAGCTCGTGGTCCCTCGGATTAAACTCCCACAGACGGAGGCGGCGTTTGAAAAGCGCGCGCCGAATCAGCATAACCTCGCCGCCACGACCAGATTGATCTCTCTTTCTTGGAGGTTTTGAATACGGCCTGCAACATAGGAGCGTCCTTGGGCGGCCCCAGTCGAGCCCCGGTTGACCCATGATGCCGCCCGGCTGTGGTGGACCTGGCGGAAGGCGGGTGGCGCCACCCATTTGGTGCCCCAGGGGCGGTGATATAAAACCACTCCCGTTGCCACAAACCAAGCTCCTCTTGAAAAGAGCCCTCGGACCCGCGGAGCATCAGCACACTTTCTTATGACCGCCCCTCCGCACTCTGCTTGTTGCCCTCGATCATCTTGGCTCCACCTTGAAGGTCTTGAGCCACAATCAAAAGTGAGGGGTAATATGGAGGAAGGCTTCACATCGACAATGAATGACGAGATATGGAGGATGGACTCCGGATTCAAGTCATGGAAATCCAGCCCATAATAAAACATGAGCCCCCGCACAAAGGGATCCGTCAGGAAGCCTAAACCCCGAAGGAAGTGAGACACGAACACCACGCTCTCGCCGGGCTCGGGAGTGGGAATGACCTGCCCTGGAGCAGGCAGCCTATGCGAAATCTCGCCGGTTAGATACCTGGCGTCTCGCAGCTTTAGCACATCTTCTTCTGTGACGGAAGAAGACATCCATCGGCCGAGCTGGTCGGAGCCGGACATCGTCGAAGGTCGGCGCCTAAATCTGAAGCTTTGGGTGTTAGAACTCGAGCGCGAGGCGAATTCGATGGAGGTGGAAAAAGAAGAGGGCCTTGATCTCATTATAAAGAGGTTGAATACCAAGAGCCCTCCCGTGGTCGATTGGGACTCGCCGCCCGAGGAGGCGTGCCAGCCGGCACGATTGGGTTACCACGTCCGTATTGATGAGAATTCCGGAATAAGGGGCACGATCTACGCTTTGATAAGGCGTGCCAAGAAACCGCCTCGCTAAATGCGCTGAGGTGGGACAGTAAAAAGGATTGAATAAAGGCCTAGTCGTGGTGTGATATCACGCGCTGAATACGTCGATGAATCTGTGCAAAAATTATTCTCTACGGTGGTATGTGGAACTTGTTTTGCGAGCGGACACTATCCTTGTGTTCAAAACCTTCTATGAAGTATTAAGTAGGAGTAACACGCCTTGCAATGCCGCAGACAATATCTGCGCCCGGACTCGTCGTCATTGAAGCCTGGTTACGGGACTCTTGAGGAGTCTGGACTAGGGGTGTCCGGATAGCGAACTATCATCTTTGGCGGACTCTAGACTATGAAGATACAAGATTGAAGACTTCGTCCCTTGTCCGGATAGGACTTTCCTTGGCGTGGAAGGCAAGCTTGGCGATACAGATATGTAGATTTCCTACCGTTGTAACCGACTCTGTGTAACCCTAACCCTATTCAGTGTCTATATAAACCGAAGGGTTTTAGTTCGCAGGACGAACAACAATCATACCATAGGCTAGCTTCTAGGGTTTAGCCTCTCTGATCTCATGGTAGATCTACTCTTGTACTACCCATATCATAAATATTAATCAAGCAGGAGTAGGGTATTACCTCCATCGAGAGGGCCGAACACAGGTAAAACATCGTGTCCCTTGTCTCCTGTTACCATCCGCCTAGACGCACAGTTCGGGACCCCCTACCCAAGATCCGCCGGTTTTGACACCGACAGCCACGATCTCCAGAACTGCCGACAAGTCGAGCTGCTTGATGAAAAGTAAAAGGCTGAGTACGAAAGGCGGGACAAGGAGAAGGACCAATATGGTGTTGAGGGGTCCGGCAAGAAGCGTGGCGGCCAAGGAGGCCGCCCGGCAAGGACAACCAGCAAGATAGGCCCGCCCGGGGCCGCGACAATAAACAAGAAGACGATGATCGCGACGAGGACGACGAGTCCGGTGAGCAAGGGTTCCAAAAGGCTACGGAGGCCATGTGCGTCGATGGCGGCGCCTTGATGCATGCCTCTCACCGCCAGCTCAAGCAGTGGGCACGAGAGGCTACGGTGACGGAGCCGTCGTTGGACGCTTAGAAGCCCCTAAAGTGGTCCAGCACGCCCCTCATCTTTGACGCAGAGGACCACCCTGATCGCACTAACACGGTCGGGTGTTTGCCGTTGTTGGTTTCGCCAACAATACGCAACCTCAGGGTGAACAAGATGTTGGTTGACAGCGGGGCCGGCCTGAACCCGATCTCGCCTGTCGTGATCAAAAGGTTGCAAATCCCTGATGGAGACCTCGAGGAAACGGGCATGTTCCAAGGGGTCCATCCGGGGAGGAGCCAGCCGAAGGGAAAGGTCACGCTGCCCGTGACCTTTGGAGGAGAATTGAACTACAGAACAGAGAAGATCGTCTTCGACGAGCGAGATCCCTTGCCCTAGCGGGATCCTGGCGCCCGGCACCGCCAAGTTCATGGCGGCGTCACACTACGACTACAACATGCTGAAGATGCCCGGGCCGTTGACCATCATCTCCGTCCCCTCCGACAAGAAGGACGCGCTGATCTGCGCCGAACAACTCTACCGGGAAGCAGTTGCAGTAGGTGCCGTCAAGGCACCTGCTCCTGCCGCCGAAGGCCCGGGAGGAAAGAAGGAATCCGGCAAGACCTCTCGCACCCACTCCGGCAAGCGCACCTCTTCGGTGTGTTGCGCTACCGTTGAGGACGTGCCGGAGAGCTCTGCCGACAAGAGCAAGAGATCCAGAGCCGAGCCGCCACAGACCAAGAGGGTGCCCGTCGCAGAGGGCGGCACGGGAGGGGCCTTCACTATAGGCTCCACCCTTGACAGCAAATAGTAAGGTGAGCTCATCACCTTCCTGCGGGCGAATGTCGACGTCTTTGCATTGGCAAGCGTCCGACATCCCCGGTGTTCCCAGGGAGGTGATTGAGCACCACCTAGCTGTCTGCCCCCACGCGCGGCCCATCAAGTAGAAGGTCAGAAAGCAGGCTCTGGTGAGGCAGGATTTCATCACAGAGGAGATCAGGAAGCTAGAAGTGGCAGGTTTGGTGAGAGGGGTGCTCCATCCGACGTGGTTGGCCAATCCGGTAGTGGTGCGCAAGGCGAATGGGAAGTGGAGGCTGTGTATTGATTACATAGATATCAATAAGGCTTGCCCTAAGGACCCCTTCCCGTTGCCGTGCATCGACCAGATTGTTGACTCCACGGCCGGATGTGATCTGTTATCATTCCTCGATGCCTACTCAGGCTACCACCAAATCTTCATGACAAGAGAAGATGAAGAGAAGACAACATTCATCACCCCATGTGGTATGTATTGCTTTTTAAGGATGCCTTTCGGGTTGAAGAGTGCTGGCTCAACATTTGCAAGAGCAGTCCAAATTGGTTTTGAACCTCAGCTCCATAGAAATATGGAAGCCTACATGGATGACATAGTGGTCAAAACCAAGGACGGGCCGACTCTTGTGCAAGATCTGAAGGAGACATTTGCCAACCTGTGCAAGATCAACCTCAAGATGAACCCTGAGAAGTGCATCTTCGGCGTCCCCTCCGGCAAGCTTCTCGGGTTCTTCGTGTCGTAGCGCGGGATCGAGGCAAACCCAGACAAGATTAAGGCTATTGAGCAGATCGAGGCGCCCAAGTGGATCAAGGATGTGTGTCGGCTCACTGGCTGCGTTGCCGCCATGAGCCAGTTCATCTCCAAGTCCGCCGAGCGCGCCCTTCCCTTTTTCAAGATCTTGAAAAAGGTGGGCCCAATGGAGTGGACCCCAGAAGCCGAGGCCGCACTGCAAGACCTGAAGAAATACCTTTCCTCCACGCCGAAACTAGTTGCGCCTAAACCACAAGAGCCGTTGCTGCTGTATCTAGCAGCGACGAATCAAGTGGTCAGCGCCGCACTAGTGGCTCAGAGGGAGGTCGACGAGGAGGCAGCAATAGCGGCATGACCAGCAGAGGGCGAGCCGAAGATTCCTCCGGCAGTGCCCGGTGCCGACGAGGCGCGGCCCCTGGCAGAGTCTGGTGCCACCAAGGCGACGCCCGCACGGTCGAGTGAAGTGGTGCCCAACAAGAAGGTGATGCAGCACCCGGTTTACTTTGTCAGCTCCCTCTTGCAGGGGGCCAGGTCAAGGTATTCCGGTGTGCAGAAATTGCTCTTCGGCCTCCTTATGGCCTCGAGGAAGCTGCGTCACTACTTCCAGGCCCACGAGATCACTGTCGTCACCCGCCTCCCGTTGCAACGGATACTGCACAACCCAGACGCAACCGGAAGGATTGTGGAATGGACCTTGGAGCTGTCAAGCTTCAGCTTAAAGTTTGAGAGTACCTCGACAATTCAGAGAAGAGTCCTGGCGGAGTACATCGCGGAATGGACCTCGACGCCTGACGAAGAAATCCAGGAGACAACTCTCCCCGGCAAGGAGGGGAATGCAACTGGGTCATGTACTTTGATGGAGCCTTCTCGCTGCAAGGCGCCGGTGCCGGTGTGCTGCTCGTCGCACCCACCGGAGAGCACCTCAAGTACGTGATCCATATGCACTTCCCCAGGGAGTTGTCCACAAACAACACCGCCAAGTACGAGGGATTGCTTGCCGGTCTCAGGATCGCGGCAGACCTCGGGGTCAAGAAGCTCATCGTCATGGGTTACTCGCAGCTCGTTGTCAGGCAAGTCAACAAAGATTATCATAGCCCACTGATGGAAGCATACGTAGATGAGGTGAGGAAACTGGAGGAACACTTTGACGGTATCCGGAGAACGTCCCCGAGCGGGAACGGCGCCGCCGACACTGTCAAACGCGTGCCGCATTGAAGTTACTTGTGGAACCAGGTACCTTTTTGCTCCGGTTAACTCAACCATCCGTCAATCCATCAGCGGGAGGTAAGAAAGCGGAGAAAATCAGGTCGGCAAGTACTTTCCTACCGAGCCCCGGGGCCGCCGGCAAAGGGTCTTCGCCGCGGACGCCGAGCCTGCCCAAACAATTGACTCAACAGGGCATCAGGCCCTGGTCAGAGACAGTCGCCCCATGGCGGAAGAGATGCCTTTAGTCCTTGCCGCCGAGCCTCGAGCTCCGGCATGGGCGCAACATACCGCCCAATTCCTCCAGACAGGGAGCTTCACGAGGAGCAGGAAGAAGCGGAGAAAGTAGCCGTCGGTCCGCCCGCACCAGTTAAATCGTTGGCGCCCCTGTCACCGGAGAAGGCGAGCGGTGTGAAACTCAAGTGCATCCCCCGGGAGGAAGGACTAGAGCTGTTGGCAGAGATACATGGAGGCATATGTGGCTCCCACATAGGGTCAAGGGCCCTTGCCGGGAAGGCGTTCCGGCAAGGTTTCTTCTGGCCCACCTCCGGGATGCAACAGCGCTAGTCACCAGGTGTGAAGCGTGCCAGTTCCATTCAAAGAAGCTTCATCAACCAGCTCAAGCCCTTCAAACAATCCCTCTCTCCTGGCCATTCTCGGTCTGGGGGCTCGATATACTGGGCCCCTTCCCTCACGCCGTCGGGGGCTTTGAGTAATTTTACGTTGCAATCGACAAGTTCACAAAGTGGCCAGAGGGGGAAGCAGTGAGAAAGGTGACTGCTCAGTCAGCTGTCAAGTTTTTCAAAAGACTGGTCTGCCGTTTTGGTGTGCCAAATAGAGTCATCACCGACAACGGCACGCAGTTCATAAGCCACACCTTCATGCAATACATTCAAGACCTCGGCAGCAAGGCCTGTTTTGCTTCTGTGGCGCATCCACAGAGCAACGGCCAAGCGGAGAGGGCAAATGCTGAAGTGTTGCGAGGCCTGAGGACAAAGACTTTTGACAAGCTGCACAAGAGCGGAAGGCGCTGGATTAATGAACTGCCAGCAGTTCCTTGGTCGATCAGGACGATGCCAAATCGAGCTACCGGCCAGACACCTTTTGCCCTGGTATACGGGGCAGAAGTAGTTCTCCCCACGGAACTCACATACGGGTCACCTCGAGTGCTCGCTTATGACGAGCTTGAGCAAGATTCGTTGCGCCAAGATGGCGGGACGCTCCTTGAGGAAGATCGTCTTCGGGCGGCTGTGAGAGCGGCACTGTAACACCCCGGATGTAACTTTCCATATTTGTAACTCCAACTCTTGCCATTTTCGGCATTGTGATATGATATTCCCTCCGTGGTTGGGTTTTTGTCTTTCGTTTTTGCATTTTGTCCATGTCATGCATCTCATATCATGTCATCATGTGCATCTCATTTGCATACGTGTTCGTCTCATGATTCCGAGCATTTTTCCCGTTGTCCATTTTGCAATCCGGCACTCCTATGTCCCCCGGCGTCCCCTTTTACATTTTCCGTGAGCGGGTACTAAACTTTCTCGAAATGGACCGAGGTTTGTCAAGTGGCCTTGGTATACCACCGGTAGACCACCGGTCAAGTTTCGTGTCATTTGGAGCTCGTTTGGTACTCCAACGGTTAACCGCACCCTCGCAAAGGCCTCTTTTAAGTTGCAGCCCAACACCCCTTCAAAATAGTCCAATAACCCATCTAAGTCACCTCCATGCTCTCGGCCGTTCGATCACGATCGTGTGGGCGAAAACCGCACCTCATTTGGAGCTTCCTAGCTCCTTCTACCTATAAATATGCCTTCCCCCGTCCAAATCCGGGTCCAAACCCTAGCCTTCTTCCACCGCGTGCCCCCGGACACGTCCGGTCCGGCCGGACGAAATCGCGCAGCCGCCCCGCGCCTATCTCCGCCTGCCACGTGGCTGCGCTGCCGCCGCGCCGCCCGCCCGGCCCGCTCCGGCCCCATGGCCATCCGCCGCGCCGCCCGGCGCCGCTTGCCCGCCGCCGAGCCTCCGCCGCCAGCCGCCCCTGGCCGCCTGCGGCCCGGCCGCCGCCGCCGCCGCGCGCAGCAAGGCGCGCCTCCCGCCACCTCGCTGGCCCGCAGCTGCTGCGCCTCCGCCGCCTCGCCCCGCCTGCCGCCCGCCACCTTCCCTCCTCCGGCGCCCCTCCTTCGGCCTCTCCCCGGCTCCGGCGAGCCGCGCCGCCGTCCTCGACCTCGAGCCGGTCGGATCTGAGATCCAAATCCCGAGCGGTTGACTTTCTCCTTCCCCCCGAATCCTTTAAGTCATTTTTCGGTGATATTTGTTGCATTTTCATCGTGTCATAACTTTGCACCCGTAGCTCCGTTTCGTGCGTGTAATATGTCAAAATGTTCGTCTCGAAGAGTAGATCATTTCATCTCATTGCATCATTTTCATTTGAGCTCATCTTGATGCCCGAAATGCTGTTAGAAGAGGGCTATGTGATGTTAGTTTCTGTTTCTTAACAGAACATGCACTTTTGTCATTTTTGCCATGATTGATGTGTGCACCCTATGATCTTGAGTCCTACATGTGTTTTGTAATATGCCATGCCATCTTTCCAGGGGTGTATGCCATGTATTTTTGTGATCTCTGTGGTGACTAGCACAAGCATGCAAACTAGGCTTCCTGATGTTGCTGATTTCAGCCCTGCTTTTCTTGATATTTTTATGCCATGTTAACTTGATGCTACCAGAGATCCATGCATATTTTGAGATACTTCAGTAAGGATGTTTTGAACATATGGTTATGCTCTATCCATCCATGCCTTTGTTTGCAATTATGGAGTGCCATAGCTTGAGTCAATCGAGCTCTACTTTTGCTATAAAATGTTTCCTGGCAGATTGTTTACATGTTATTCAATTTTGCCAAGGTTGTTGTAGTTGATCCGTGTATGCTATGATGTTGTTCTTGCCATGTATATCTTCTATGCCATGTCTTCTTGATGGATGTATGCTTAGTTTATCATGAAAGGCTCTGTAGTGAGTGCATCGAGCTCTTAAACATGCCTACTGGTTATCTGTTTTTGCCATGCCCTGTTGCTGAATCTGTTAACGAAACTTGCTATATTGACATGGGTGTTACTATATTTTCTGATCCTTTTTGGCTTATGGTCAGTAAGGGACTTTTGTTCTATGCTTTGAGTAGATTCATGCCATGCCTTGTTTTGCTATTATAAGTTCATGTAGCATGTTGTTTATTGCTCTGAACATTGCTTCCTGATGCTGATTTTGCCATGTTCAGTAATTTCACCAAGTCTGTGAAGCTGATATGTTTTGCACTTTTGCCATGCTTGTTTGGACCTGTTATGGTGTGATTTAGCCGTAGCTCAGTGTTCATCTTTTGTCAAGCATCTTGAGTAGATCACTGCCATATACTTTGTTGGTACGTTTGGGTGCAGTAGCTTAATTTCTTGTTGCTTGCTAAGTGGTATCATGCCGTTAATGGCAGATTTGTGTCAATCTTGTTTTGCTTGTCATTTGCAAACCGTGCATCCGATTCGGTGATCTTTATATCGATTTCAACCGAAATCATCTCATCTTTCAGCGGCATACTTGGTTTGCCAAGTTGATGCCTGGTTCATCATTTTCCTTCCGAGCACGATACGCATTGCATATCACATCTCGCATATCATGTCATGTTTTGCATCATGTTGCTTGTGCATTGCACCGTGATTTATTGTGGTTCCTTTGTTTGTGTTCTTGCTTTGGGTAGAGCCGGGAGACAAGTACGTGAACGAGGAACCTGTTGAGAACGCTTACGAGGATCAAGCTTTCGACAACTCTGAGAACTTTGCAGGCAAGATGACCATACCATCGAAATCACTTCTATCTTTGCTATGCTAGATGCTCGCTCTTTTGCTATGCCTATGCTACGATGCCTATCACTTGCCATGTCAACCCCTAACCATCCTTTCCTAGCAAACCGTTGTTTGGCTATGTTACCGCTTTGCTCAGCCCCTCTTATAGCGTTGCTAGTTGCAGGTGAAGATGAAGTTTGTTCCTTGTTGGAACATGGAGATGTTGTTCCTTGTTGGAACATGGTTACTTGTTGGGGATATCACAATATATATCTGCTATAATTAATGCATCTATATACTTGGTAAAGGGTGGAAGGCTCGGCCTTATGCCAGTGTTTTGTTCCACTCTTGCCACCCTAGTTTCCGTCATACGGTGTTATGTTCCTTGATTTCGCGTTCCTTACGGTTGGGTGATTTATGGGACCCCTTGACAGTTCGCTTTGAATAAGACTCCTCCAAAGAAGGCCCAACATTGGTTTTACCATTTGCCACCTAAGCCTTTTCCCCGGTTTTCGCGAGCCCGAGGGTCATCTTTATTTTACCCCCGGACCAGTGCTCCTTCGAGTGCTGGCCCAAACTAGTAGACTCAGGGGCCACCACGGGAAACTCGAGGCTTGGTTTTACTCGTAGGATGTCTCATCCGGATGTGCCACGAGAACGAGATATGTGCAGCTCCTATCGGGATTTGTCGGCACTGTCGGGCGGCTTTGCTGGTCTTGTTTCATTGCTCTCGAAATGTCTTGTAGTCCGGGATTCCGAGATTGATCGGGTCTTCCCGGTAGAAGGAATATCCTTCGTTGACCGTGAGAGCTTATAATGGGCTAAGTTGGGACACCCCTGCAGGGTATTATCTTTCGAAAGCCGTGCCCGCGGTTATGAGGCAGATGGGAATTTGTTAATGTCCGGTTGTAGAAAACCCGAAGTTGACCTTAATTAAAATACACATCAACCGCGTGTGTAACCGTGATGGTCTCTTCTCGGCGGAGTCCGGAAGTGAACACGGTGTTGGAGTTATGTTTGACGTAAGTAGTTCAGGATCACTTCTTGATCGCTACTAGCTTCACGACCGTGCCTTGCTTCTCTTCTCGCTCTCTTTTGCGAATGTAGCCACCATATATGCTAGTCGCTTGCTGCAGCTCCACCTCACAACTCTGTCCTTCCTATAAGCTTAAATAGTCTTGATCTCGCGGGTGTGAGATTGCTGAGTCCCCGTGACTCACAGATTCTACCAAAACAGTTGCAGGTGCCGCGATGCGGTGTAGGTGACGCAACCGAGCTCAAGTGGGAGTTCGACGAGGAACGTGGTCGTTACTATGTGTCTTTTCCTGATGATCGTAGTGGAGCCAGTTGGGACGATCGGGATCTGTGTAGCATTTGGGGTATCTTCTTTTATTTTGGTTCCGTAGTCGGACCTTGAGTGTAATCTGAATGATGGATGTTTATTTATGTATTGTGTGAAGTGGCATTGTAAGCCAACTATGTATCTCTTTCCTTATGTATTACATGGGTTGTGTGAAGATTACCTCACTTGCGACATTGCTTTCAATGCGGTTATGCCTCTAAGTCGTTAGCCCGACGTGGGAGATATAGCCGCATCGAGGGCGTTATAAGTTGGTAATCGAGCCTTCCCGACTTAGGAGCCCCTTCTTGATTGTTTCTTTGGCGTTGTTGAGTCTAGAACAAAAATGTTTTGAGTCTTAGGATTATATATATCGAGAGTAGGATTCTTTTACTCCCAGTCCTTCGTCGCTCTGGTGAGGTCTCTGACGAGAAGTTTTGACTCTCCTCTTCTCAAATTTCACTAAAAATTTTAGGATCACGCTGGTATCTTGGAATCGTTCGATGGTTTTGTGACGAGAACATTGTTCTTGGTGCCTCGACATTTAGGGGTTGTGGCGGTGTCCCGGGAGTTGAGCTCCGAGGTGTTGTCGTCACAATTTTATCGTTGCAGTTCTGGAATACCGAGTTTTGCCGACATCGAAATCTCTTTTGTGCAGTTGTTGGTGAGATAACCCGATAACCCGATCTTCGGGCGAGCTCGAGTATTGCCATGACTTGCATAACGGATGCTTTTCGAAGGTCGAGGTACACGATTTCCGAAGGTTTCTTGGTTATGTGTTGACGGATGGATACAGCTGGATCTAGGTATTGTTAGTTTGGGTGATATATTTTGTGTCCCTTGTATCCCCAACACCAGATTGCATAACCAGAAAGTTTCGGGAGTTTATAGGTGGGATTCAAGTAGCTCCTAGCATTTCTTCCCGCAGATATTTGGTTTGTGATTGGGTAATCCTTACCACTTATTTGTTCCAGTCGTACCTTGTTTTTTTTTCATCAACCCTTAATCAAGTGGCTTCTCACCTTAATGGACGTGTGATGTTAACTTTGGAATTCATTCGTTCATCCTTGTTCGAATGTTTATTGTGAAGACTATATGTTGCAATTTCTATCCGTTGATTCAACTTGTCTATCTGTCTATCAAGTGCTAACGGATGTCACCCTCTTCAGGATGGCTCCGCCAACGCGTCAGAATCCGGAACGCAATGATGGGAGTCGGTCAGAACCTCCACCTCCACCTCCGCCTCCGGAGGCATGGCAAGCTATCATGGCAGCCACCAATGCCAATGCTCAGATGATTTTGCAACTCTTGCAAGAACGCACTCAGGGGCAAGGCAATCAAGGAAATCAAGGTCAAGGCAACAACCAGCCGCACTTTGCTACTCTCAGTCAGTTCCTCGCTAATCAGCCGAAGTCTTTCAGTTTCTGTGTCGAGGCCACAGACGCCGACGATTGGCTTGTGGACATCTGCAAACATTTTGAATGTAGCAATGTCAGACCTGAGGACTTTGTCAAGTTTGCATCGTTTCAACTCAAGGACCAAGCTGCTGAGTGGTACCAGCAATACAAAGATTCGAGAGGAGGTCGTGTCATTACAGGATGAGTTCCGCCGAGATTTGAGCTCACCACATTCGAAAAGTGTTGTTGAGAGCAAGCGTGAGGAGTTCCGCAATCTCAAGCAAGGCAACATGTCGTGTATCAATACAATATCCAGTTCGAGAAACTCGCTCGCTTTGCTAAGCAAGGCGTCCACGATGAAAAGAGTATGATCAATTCAGAGGTGGTCTCGGAGAAGATCTGCAATTAGCTCTCGTGCTTTTGAGCCGAAAAGTATGATGAATTCTACAACATGGCATGAAGCAAGAAGCTGCCCAGCTCAAATGTGAGGCTTCTAAGAAGAGAATCAGGATGCAGTTCAGTCTTCTTCTTCCTCTCAAGTGGCAGCTAAGCAGCAGAAGTTCTACCTTCCTCCTCCTCCGTTCCGTCAGCCTTATCAGCAGAAGAACTCAGGTGGTCGTGGATCTTCCCACCCACCCAACCCAAAGCTATCAGAACAAGTCTAATTCTCAAGCTCCAAGGTCAAATGCTCCTTACCACCGTCCGCTCTCAGAGGTGACTTGCAACAAGTGTCAGCAGAAAGGTCACTATGCGAACAAGTGCTTCAACCAAAGGCGCCTTCCGCCTCCTCCTCCTGTGAAATCTTCCAGCAATGCAGTGGTCAAGCATAATCCCAAGTCTGCAAAGGTGAACATGATGAATGCAGCTCAAGCGGAGGATTCTTCTGATGTGATAATGGGTAATCTTCCAGTTAATGATATTCCTGCAAAAGTCTTATTTGATCACTGGTGCATCGCATTCTTTCATGTCATATCCTTTTGCATGAAGCACAATGTTGACACGAGATTTTGTCGAGTTATGCAAGTTGTTTCTCCGGAAAGCTTATGACTTCTAGTTTGGTTGCTCCGATGTCTCTATCAAGATGGGCGACTATAGATTTCTGGCTAAACCAATTGTCCTTGGTGACTCGGATATTGATCTTATTCTTGGGATGGACTGGCTTTCTCAGCACAAAGCTCAGCTTGATTGTGCTGCCATGGAAATTCAATTGACTCACTCTTCTAATGATGTGATCATCTATGCCGCTCGTGATGAAACCATTGGTTGTTTTCTCTCAATGAGAAGGGCGAATTGGATGCTATCTCTCGATTCCGATCGTTTGTGAGTACCAAGATGTCTTTCGTAAGAGCTTCCAGTATGCCTCCTCATCGGCCAGTTGAGTTCGTTATCGATCTTGAGCCTGGCACTAAACCCGTTTGCAAGCGTCCATACAAGCTTGGACCTATTGAGCTGAAGGAATTGAAGAAGCAGCTCGATGAACAAGAGCGTCTGGGTTTGATCAGACCGACTTCATCTCCTTGGGGTTGTGGTGTTCTTTTGTCCGGAAGAAGGATGGCACGGACCGACTTTTGCGTCGATTACCGTCCATTGAATAAGAAGACAATCAAGAACAAGTATCCACTTCCCAACATCAATGAGCTTTTCGAGCAACTCAAAGGTGCTAAAGTGTTCTCCAAGCTTGACCTTCGTATGGGTTATCATCAAATTCGCATTCGTGAACAAGATATTCCCAAGACAGCATTCAGAACAAGCTTTGGTTCTTATGAATATACTATCATGTCTTTCGGCCTTGTCAATGCTCCTCCAACATTCTCTCGAATGATGAACTTCATCTTCAACCCCTACACCAATGAATTCGTCTTGGTCTATCTTGATGATATTTTGGTCTTCTCCAAGAATAAGAAGGATCATGCCAAACATTTGCGATTGGTGCTAGACAAGCTCAGAGAGTATCAATTCTATGCGAAGTTTTCCAAATGTGAATTTTGGCTTGATGAAGTGCTTTACCTTGGTCATATCATCTCCGCCAAGGGCATCGCTATTAATCCCGAGAAGGTGTCCGCAGTTGTGAATTGGGAACCTCCTCAGAATGTCAAGGAGCTCCGCAGTTTTCTTGGTCTTGCAAGCTATTGCGAAGATTCATTGAGAACTTCTCTAAGATTGCAAAGCCTCTTTCCAACCTCCTCGAAGCATGTGAAGTATGTACGGTCTCCCGAGTGTGACGTTGCTTTCAATACTCTCAAAGAGAAACTCGTCACAGCTCTGTCTTAACTCCTCTGATGAATCCAAGCCATTGAAGTTTTCGTGATGCTTCTCTTCAAGGTCTCGGTGCTGTGTTAATGCAAGAGAAGAGAGTTGTGGCTTATACCTCTTGTCATTTGAAGCCCAACGAAAAGAACTACCCCACTCACGATCTTGAGTTGGCGGCGATTGTCCATGCATTAATAACATGGAGACATCTCTTGTTGGGAAGGAAAGTGGACATTTTCACCGATCACAAGAGTCTCAAGTATATCTTCACTCAACCCAACCTCAACCTCGGGCAAACTCGATGGGTCGAAATGATTCAAGAGTACAACCCAAGTATTGAATATACTCGGGCAAGGCCAATGTGATTGCAGATGCTTTGAGCGGGAAGGCTTATTGCAACAGTTTAATCCTCAAGCCCTTCCAACGGATCTCTGTGAAGCTTTCCGCAAGCTGAATCTTCAAGTTGTTCCTCAAGGCTTTCTTGCCAACCTCATAGTCTCTCCTACTTTGGAAGATCAAATTCGTGAGGCTCAACTCCTGGATGCCATGGTGAAAAAGGTGAAATGTGGTATCGACAAGGGCATTTCAAGTACAAGTGCTTCCACATTGATGACAAAGATACTCTTTTCTTGAGGACGGATTGTGGTTCCTAAGGGTGATCTGAGAAAAGTCATTATGAACGAGGCACAAAATTCGCTTCTATCCATTCATCCTGGAAGTACGAAGATGTACCATGACCTCAAGCAGTCATATTGGTGGACTCGAATGAAGCGAGAAATTGCTCAATTCGTGAATGAGTGTGATGTCTGCAGAAGAGTGAAAGCAGAACACCAACGACCAGCTGGTCTCCTCCAACCTCTTGCTATTCCAGAATGGAAGTTTGATCATATTGAGATGGACTTCGTGACTGGATTTCCAAAGTCCAAGCGTGGAAATGATGCTATCTTCGTTGTCATTGACAAGCTTACTAAAGTGGCTCATTTTCTTCCTATCAAAGAATCCATCACAGCATCTCAGTTTGCAGAGCTTTACACATCCAGGATTGTCTCCTTGCACGGCATTCCACAAGTGATCTCTTCAGACCGTGGCAGCATCTTTACCTCCAAGTTTTGGGATTCTTTTCAGAAGGCCATGGGCACCAACATTCGTTTCAGCACAGCTTTCCATCCTCAAACAAGTGGCCAAGTCGAGCGAGTCAATCAAATCCTTGAAGATATGCTCAGGGCTTGTGTCATTTCTTCGGTATGAAATGGGAAGATTGTCTTCCATATGCGAAGTTCTCCTACAACAACAGCTTCCAAGCGAGTTGGGCAAGGCCCCATTCAAAATTCTCTATGGCGAGAAAGTGCGTACTCCTCTCAATTGGTACGAGTCAGGTGAACGCCAACTTCTTGGCAACGAATTGATCACAGAAGCAGAAGAAATGTGCAAAGTCATTCGTGAGAATCTCAAAGCCGCGCAATCACGCCAGAAGAGCTATTATGATGACAAGCACCGTGATGTGGCTTTTGAAATCGGAGACCATGTCTACCTCGCGTCTCTCCAATGAAAGGCACTCGCCGCCCGGTATCAAAGGAAGCTTGCCCCTAGATACGTGGGTCCTTTCAAGATCATTGGCAAAAGAGGCGATCTCACCTATCAACTTGAGCTTCCGTCCAACCGCGAACGCACGATGTGTTTCATGTGTCACAACCGCAAGTGCTTCAAGACTCCTGAACGCACCATCAACTTCGAAGAAATTGTCCTTCAAGAAGATCTTTCTTATCATGAGCACCCCGTTGCTATTCTTGAAGAAACCGAGCGCAAGACTCGCAACAAGTCAATCAAATTCCTGAAAGTGAAGTGGTCACACCATTCCGACCGAGAAGCCACTGGGGCGCGAGGATCACCTCCGTTCGAATATCCGGAGTTCTTTCAGTCCTAGATCTCGGACGAGATCCTCTTGTAGTGGTGGAGTGTTGTAACACCCGGATGTAACTTTCCATATTTGTAACTCCAACTCTTGCCATTTTCGCATTGTGATATGATATTCCTCCGTGGTTGGGTTTTGTCTTTCGTTTTGCATTTTTTCCATGTCATGCATTTCATATCATGTCATCATGTGCATCTCATTTGCATACGTGTTCGTCTCATGATTCCGAGCATTTTCCCGTTGTCCGTTTTGCAATCCGGCACTCCTATGTCCCCCGTCCCCTTTTACATTTTCCGTGGCGGTACTAAACTTTCTCGGAATGGACCGAGGTTTGTCAAGTGGCCTTGGTATACCACGGTAGACCACCGGTCAAGTTTGGTCATTTGGAGCTCGTTTGGTACTCCAGCGGTTAACCGCACTCGCAAAGGCCTCTTTTAAGTTGCAGCCCAACACCCCATCAAAATAGTCCAATAACCCATCTAAGTCACTTCCATGCTCTCGGTCGTTCGATCACGATCGTGTGGCGAAACCGCACCTCATTTGGAGCTTCCTAGCTCCTTCTACCTATAAATATGCCTTCCCGTCCAAATCGGGTCCAAACCCTAGCCTTCTTCCATCCGCGCCCGGACACGTCCGGTCCGGCGGAGAAAATGGCGCCGCCGCCCGCGCCTATCGCCGCCTGCCACGTGGCTGCGCCGCCGCCAGCGCCGCTGCCCGCTCGCCCGCTCCGGCCCATGGCCCATCCGGCCGGCGTTGGCCACAGCGCTCGCCCGCCGAGCCTCCTCCGCCGCCGCCGCCCTAACCGGGCGGCGGCCCGGCCGCCGCCGCCCGCCGCGCCAGCTTGCAGAGCTCGGCCGCGCCTCCCGCCACGCTGGCCGTGAGCCCCGAGCTCGTCGCCGCCCGCAGCTCCGGCCGCGCCTCCGGCCGCCTCGCCGCCGCCGCCCAGCCACCACCTTCCCTCCTCCGGCGCCCCTCCTCCGGCCTCTCCCCGGCTCCGGCGAGCCGCGCCGCCGTCCTCGACCTCGAGCCGGTCGGATCTGAGATCCAAATCCCGAGCGGTTGACTTTCTCCTTTCCCCCGAATCCTCCAAGTCATTTTTCGGTGATATTTGTTGCATTTTCATCGTGTCATAACTTTGCACCCGTAGCTCTGTTTCGTGCGTGTAATATGTCAAAATGTTCGTCTCGAAGAGTAGATCATTTCATCTCATTGCATCATTTTCATTTGAGCTCATCTTGATGCCCGAAATGCTGTTATAAGAGGGCTATGTGATGTTAGTTTCATTTCTTAATGAACATGCACTTTTGTCATTTTGCCATGATTGATGTGTGCACCCTATGATCTTGAGTCCTACATGTGTTTTGTAATATGCCATGCCATCTTTCCAGGGTGTATGCCATGTATTTTTGTGATCTCTGTGGTGACTAGCACAAGCATGCAAACTAGGCTTCTGATGTTGCTGATTTCAGCCCTGTTTTCTTGATATTTTTATGCCATGTTAACTTGATGCTACCGAGAGATCCATGCATATTTTGAGATACTTCATTCAGGATGTTTTGAACATATGGTTATGCTCTATCCATCCATGCCTTTGTTTGCAATTTTGGAGTACCATATCTTGAGTCAATCGAGCTCTACTTTTGCTATAAAATGTTTCCTGGCAGATTGTTTACATGTTATTCAATTTTTCCAAGGTTGTTGTAGTTGATCCGTGTATGCTATGATGTTGTTCTTGCCATGTATATATTATATGGCATGTCTTCTTGATGGATGTATGCTTAGTTTATCATGAAAGGCTCTTTAGTGAGTGCATCGAGCTCTTAAACATGCCTACTGGTTATCTGTTTTTGCCATGCCCTGTTCTGAATCATTATGAAACTTGCTATATTGACATGGGTGTTACTATATTTTCTGATCCTTTTTGGCTTATGGTCAGTAAGGGACTTTTGTTCTATGCTTTGAGTAGATTCATGCCATGCCTTGTTTGGCTATTATAAGTTCCTGTAGCATGCTGATTTATTGCTCTGAACATTGCTTCCTGATGCTGATTTTGCCATGTTCAGTAATTTCACCAAGTCTGTGAAGCTGATATGTTTTGCACTTTTGCCATGCTTGTTTGGACCTGTTATGGTGTGATTTAGCCGTAGCTCAGTGTTCATCTTTTGTCAAGCATCTTGAGTAGATCACTGCCATATACTTTGTTGGTACGTTTGGGTGCATTAGCTTAATCTCTTGTTGCTTGCTAAGTGGTATCATGCTGTTAATGGCAGATTTGTGCCATTCTTGTTTTGCTTGTCATTTGCAAACCGTGCATCCGATTCCGGTGATCTTTATATCGATTTCAACCGAAATCATCTCATCTTTCCAGCGGCATACTTGGTTTGCCAAGTTGATGCCTGGTTCATCATTTTCCTTCCGAACGCATACGCATTGCATATCACATCTCGCATATCATGTCATGTTTTGCATCATGTTGCTTGTGCATTGCACCGTGATTTATTGTGGTTCCTTTGTTTGTGTTCTTGCTTTGGGTAGAGCCGGGAGACGAGTACGTGAATGAGGAACCTGTTGAGAACGCTTACGAGGATCAAGCTTTCGACAACTCTGAGAACTTTGCAGGCAAGATGACCATACCCTCGAAATCACTTCTATCTTTGCTATGCTAGATGCTCGCTCTTTTGCTATGCCTATGCTATGATGCCTATAACTTGCCATGTCAGCCCCTAACCATCCTTTCCTAGCAAACTGTTGTTTGGCTATGTTACCGCTTTGCTCAGCCCCTCTTATAGCGTTGCTAGTTGCAGGTGAAGATGAAGTTTGTTCCTTGTTGGAACATGGATATGTTGTTCCTTGTTGGGACATGGTTACTTGTTGGGGATATCACAATATATATCTGCTATAATTAATGCATCTATATACTTGGTAAAGGGTGGAAGGCTCGGCCTTATGCCTGGTGTTTTGTTCCACTCTTGCCACCCTAGTTTCCGTCATACCGGTGTTATGTTCCTTGATTTAGCGTTCCTTACGGTTGGGTGATTTATGGGACCCCTTGACAGTTCGCTTTGAATAAGACTCCTCCGGCAAGGCCCAACATTGGTTTTACCATTTGCCACCTAAGCCTTTTTCCCCCGGGTTTTCGCGAGCCCGAGGGTCATCTTTATTTTACCCCCGGACCGGTGCTCCTTGGCGTGCTGGCCCGAAATGAGTAGCTGGGGCCACCACGGGAAACTCGAGGCTTGGTTTTACTCGTAGGATGTCTCATCCGGATGTGCCCTGAGAACGAGATATGTGCAGCTCCTATCGGGATTTGTCGGCACAATCGGGCGGCTTTGCTGGTCTTGTTTTATTGCTGTCGAAATGTCTTGTAGTCCGGGATTCCGAGATCGATCGGGTCTTCGGTAGAAGGAATATCCTTCGTTGACCGTGAGAGCTTATAATGGGCTAAGTTGGGACACCCTGCAGGTATTATCTTTCAAAGCCGTGCCCGCGGTTATGAGGAAGATGGGAATTTGTTAATGTCGGTTGTAGAAAACCGAAGTTGACCTTAATTAAAATACACATCAACGGCGTGTGTAACCGTGATGGTCTCTTCTCGGCGGAGTCCGGAAGTGAACACGGTGTTGGAGTTATGTTTGACGTAAGTAGTTCGGGATCACTTCTTGATCGCTACTAGCTTCACGACCGTGCCTTGCTTCTCTTCTCGCTCTCTTTTGCGAATGTAGCCACCATATATGCTAGTCGCTGCTGCAGCTCCACCACACAACTCTGTCCTTCCTATAAGCTTAAATAGTCTTGATCTCTGGTGTGAGATTGCTGAGTCCCGTGACTCATAGATTCTACCAAAACAGTTGCAGGTGCCGACGATGCGGGCAGGTGGCGAACCGAGCTCAAGTGGGAGTTCGACGAGGAACGTGGTCGTTACTATGTGTCTTTTCCCGATGATCGTAGTGGAGCCAGTTGGGACGATCGGGATGTGTAGCATTTGGGGTATCTTCTTTTATTTTGGTTCCGTAGTCGGACCTTGAGTGTAATCGGAGTGATGGATGTTTATTTATGTATTGTGTGAAGTGGCGACTGTAAGCCAACTATGTATCTCTTTCCCTTATGTATTACATGGGTTGTGTGAAGATTACCTCACTTGCAACATTGCTTTCAATGCGGTTATGCCTCTAAGTCGTGTTTCGACACGTGGGAGATATAGCCGCATCGAGGGCGTTACAGGCACGCTACCAGTAAGCCTTGCACCGCTACCATAGCCACAAGGTTCATGCCCGAAGCTTTGAGGAAGGCGACCTTGTTCTTCGGCGCGTTCAGTCGGCCAAGAATTCCAACAAGTTGACAGCGAAGTGGGAAGGCCCTTAACGGGTATTACGTGTCACCAGGCCTGGCGCAGTCCGCCTCGAGACCGAGGATGCCGTACCAGTGAGCAACTCCTGGAACATCGAGCATCTTCGCAAGTTTTACCCATAAGGCGCGGCTTGCTGGGCCTCCCGGCAAGCCACCTTTTGTACGAGCTTTGCCGCAAGGCATGTGACCCTTTGTACAGAGCCAGGCGCAGACCCTGAGCGAGAATAAATGAAGCACTGGTGCCCTAAGTTATAGCATGCATGCTAGTTCGAGTCTCGTCCTTGGTTAGGGTTGATAGTGCTTAGCGGTGGCTAACCCCTAGCTTAGAGGTCGAGTGCGCGTCTTTCTGTTCTTCTCTGTCTTCTTTGGTTCGCAGGACACATGAATATCCTTATCGAGCTACATTGGAAGTAAGTGGACGGACCGACGCCCAGGCCCCGGCAAGCCAGTATTGCCGGGGGCTACAAGAGTAAAGATCCACCCACGGCAAGCGAAGGTTGCCGGGGGCTGCAGATTCAGATAAGTTCTTTATCCATTGTCATGCATTTCGTTATGGACTGAGGAATGTGAAACCTTGTTTTATCCTTAGGCTACCGTGCTCCCCTCACTCCGGACCCCAGGACTCGTTTCCTGGGATCGAGTTTGGTCGTAGTCACGGCAGCAAGGAAACGAAATGAGGAGCCTAAGCCCACCTCATCCCTGCCTCCGCCAAGCGCGTGAGATAGGTCGAGCGAAGTGGGGGGACGGCAAGGCCTGTTGCCGGGCAAGACAATGTTTGTCTTAAGGGTAACAAGGATTTACTCCTTGTCGTGGGTTTTACCTACGAACGAAAATCCCGGCAAACATCCCTTTTTCATTAAAAAACATTCCGTACAGGTACAGTTCATACGAAATGAAAAACATGAGCAAGGGAATTACAAGTTCTAAAATCGACAAAGACCCGAAGGCTTACAAGACTAAAAAGAGATAAGATGCCCGTAATCCCTTTCTTGCCCCTCTCCTCAGGAAGAAGGTCAAGGAGGCGAAAAGTGCAAAAGGGGCGCCTAAGTGAGCTACGAGTGGCAGAAGACACCAAGAGAACATCTTGGTGGCTGTCCAAGGGCTGGATGGTGATGACGGCGCTGGAGACAGAGCTTGAAGACGAGGCGGCAGGCCGTCAGTACGCGTCGAAGGCGTCGGTGCCCGCGTACTCCGACTTGACGGCCTTGCCGCCCGCCCTCTTCCTCTTCCGCAGCCTCCCAACGCCAGCCGCCCAAGGAGACGACCCCGAGAAGTTCGAGGATCCGGCAACACGAATGATGGGGTCGCCGATGCCGCACGGCGCGGCGCCCGATGCCTAGTCGGACCCGTCATCCTGCCGCCCACTAGCCTCGTCGTCCCTCTCACTGTCCTCCTCGCCACCCTCGCTTGAGGAAGGATCTTCGTCGTCGGAAGAGCTCTCCACACAACACCTTACGCGAGTCCCGAAGTGCCCGTAGATCTTGACGGAGAGGAGCACCCTCCATTAGTTTGAAATGGAGAGTGAGCCCCTCCGTCAAGCTGTGAAGACGGGCGAACGTCTTCCACCCTTGGTGGAGATACATGATGTGAGGGGCGGGGAACTCGACGTCGGCCCATGTGCCGCTGATCCCGCAGCCCCTCATCTGCAGCCGCAACGACTCCGGCAGATCCAGCTCCATTTCCCGCGCAAATGGAGTCAGGAGGCGAAGGCGACGGCGCGGCGGCCAGCGCAGCCTGACGAAGATGTCGGCGTTCTGGGAACGGGGGTCCCCGGACTTGCCTGCCTGCGGCCTGCGGCGTGGCTCAAAGGAGGCCCAGGACAGCCCATCTTCATCAACACAAGCTCAAGACACTCGCGAGGGGCCAAGCCTCGCGGGGCGGACGACCAAGAGCTTCCTCAGGCTGGCTCATGAGGAGGCGGAGAGTTCAAGGAAGGGTACCTCGCGGACGTGTCCGTGGCGCAAGCCATGACCACCAAAGGCGCCCGATGCGCCAGCCCGCATGCAGCGTCCTCCTTTCCTCTTTGGTGCAAAGGGAGCAAGCGCGCGGCGAGCATCGAGCAAAGGCATCCGTTTGGTGCAACAAGACCAAGACCAGCCCCAATGGCTGGAATGCAGTCATCGTGGAGCCCAAGTAGGCGTCATCACCGGAGCATTTGGCAGGCGAGGACCAACTTTAGTCAAGATAAGTGTACCCGCTGTTCCCCTTCAAAATGGCCAATTGTTGGCGCCCTTCCCGCTCAATATTTGGGAAGAGGCCCAGGGCCTTAGCCTATATAAGTAGAGCTAGCCACCATAGTAGGGGGGGCGATCGGATAGAGGCGGAAGCACCCGGAGAGAGAGAAAGAGACCCGAGCCTCAAGCTAGAGCGATGGGACACCACTTAGCAGTTCATCGCTTCCACCAAGAACAGACCCTCGCGAGGTTGTTCTTCCCTGTATTGTTCCTCATCGGCCCATGAGGCAATCCACACACCGCACACTGGAGTAGGGTATTACACCATGATGGTGGCCTGAACCAGTATAAATCTTGCATCTCTTGTGCTGTTCTTGTTAGTAGTTTAGGTCCCTGCGATTCGGCGAGGTACGAGACGGTGGAGGGTTGGATCTCCGCGCGCACCCCAGAGTTCGAACCTTAAGGGTCTGCCGGAACCCGAAATCCGACATTAGGCGCGCTAGGTAGGGGTGCGCCGGAATCTGCCTTTCGTCGCCTCGTTCTTCCCCGACCACCGCAACCATGTCTGACGCTCGTCGGGCCCGCGCCGAGCGCCGAGCCGCCCTCGCCTCCCATGTCGCCCAGACGAACCCCGTCGGCGGGCGTCCTCGTCGTTCCCCGTCACCTGCTGTCAACGCCGCCACCGGCCCGACGGGGAACGAGCAGCAAGCGTCGTCCCAGCACCCGTCAATGAGGCGAGACGGCCGCACCGCCACGCCTTCGCTCACCCCCGCTGGTTCTTCGTCGCGCGCGCCCCGCGCGGCCATGGAGACCTGAGCTGCACTCATCGCGGCCAACGAGCTCCTGCGCTACCGCCCCGTCGACGACGTCTACGAAGAATGGCTCGACCGCGTCGCCGAGCTCGTTCGGCGCTGGGAGGCGACCCGCGCCGTCCGTCCGCTGCACCGCACCCGCCCAGCTGATCGATGAAGCTCCGGGCGCCTCGGCTGCCTCCTCCTCAAGGCGGCGCCCAGCACCAAAGCGCGCGGCCTGGCGGAACCCGCTCCGCCGGCGCCGGCGCGGCAAGAGCAGAGCTGCCAAGAGGTTCCTCGCCCGGAAGAAGCTGCCCGAGCGCTCCCCGCTCCGGAAGGTCAAGACCCTGCGCTGCCCCCAGCCGCGGCGCAGGGAGGCCTGCAAGACCAAGTTCTCTGCCGTCCGAGGCCCCCCGCGGCCACGGTGGGCTGCCGCGCCTTCACCACCGAGCTGCGCAGCGTCGCGTGGCCCGCCAAGTTCAAGACAGACCTGCCTCCGCGCTATGACGGCACGGCTGACCCCACGGAGTTCCTCCAGCTCTACGAGCTGGGCATCGAGGCTGCCAATGGGGATGAAAAGGTCATGGCGAACTGGTTTCCCATGGCGCTCAAGGACAGAGCCTGCACGGCTCTGAATCGGCCCTGTGCACGATCTCTTCCTGGGCCGAGATGCGCACCCGCTTCATCGCCAACTTCCAAGGCACTCGCGACCGGCCACCCGCGGTGAGCGACATGCGCCGGATCAAGCAGCAGCCAGCGGAAACCCTGCAAAAGTACATCCAACGCTTCAACAACGCGCGCCTCAAGATCCCCAGGGTAACGGAGGAGGCCATCATCTCTGCCTTCTCCGACAGCTTGCGCGACATCAAGATGAAGGAGGAGCTGGCGATGCATGAAGATCTGTGCACCTCCCTGGAGCTGTTCAACTTGGCAACCAAGTGCGCCAGGGCTGAGGAGGGGCGCCTCTCCCTCCTCGAGCTGCCGCGGATCTCAAGAGAAGAAGTCCAAGGCCAGGGCGTAAAGCGCAAGGGGGCTGCCGTGCTCGCGGCTGAACCAGACACCAAGCGAGGCAGAGATCAGCCTGAGTCCTCCAAGGGTAGCCGGTAGTGCGTGTACCACGACCTCCACACCCACAACACCAATGAATGTCAAGAGCTCCGGGCCGTGCGCGAAGGAAGGGTCGGCAGACGCCCTGAGCGCAGCGACCGGGGCTATGGCCGAGGAGGAGGAAGGAATGCAGGACGCTGGGAAGACCGCGGCCCACGCCAAGGGTGGCGCGACCAACCTCGCAGGACCGCTGGCAAGACCCACCTCACGAGGGGGGCTGGAGGATCAGCCTCGTGAGGATCGCCCCATGAGGAACGCAGGCCTCCTCGCTGCCGCCACCGCCAAGGAGAATCGAAGATCGTCATCGGGGCGAGGGGCTGGGGCTTCGAGGAAGCGCGTGCGATCGCTTTGCATCCTGGGCGGAGCTCAAGCCCCAACCTCTCACCGCATCTTCAAGCAGTTCGCCCATGAAGTGAATGCAGTCCTCCCCAAGCTCGAGTCCACGCGCCCTCTCAGGTGGTCGGCGTGCGCCATCACGTTCAGCTCAGCGGATCAGCTGAAGTGCGCAGCCACAGCCGGAGTTCTCCCAATGCTTTGCTCCCCAATCATCAGCAACGTGCTGGTCACCAAGACCCTCATCGACGGCGGAGCAGGGCTCAGCGTCCATGTCTGTGGAGACATTCAACAATCTTCAAGTGCCCTACGGTCCAGCTTCAGCCAACCAAGCCTTTCTCCGAGTCACCGCGGCTCCACGGTCCCGATCGGGCAGGTCCGCCTTCCTGTCACCTTCGGGCCCGCGACAACTACCACACCGAGCTCGCCGACTTCTCGTCGCCCACATTCGCTTTGCCATTACAACGCCATCCTCGGGTACTCAGCGTTGGCCAAGTTCATGGCTATAACCCACCATGGCTACAACATCCTCAAGATGCCGAAGCGGCGGGGTCATCACGGTGCCCTGTGAAGAGAGAGATGCATGTGCTCCTGGAGCGAGCTTTTAGGCGCATCCTTTGGAAGACCAGACCACGCAGCAGGATGCCTCGAGGCAGCACCCAAGAAGAAGAAGACATCGAGCGGCCCGACTCTTCAAGCAGACAGGCCCCTCGGGGCCCGCACCGAGCAAGGGGGCCTCCTTCCATCGCATAGGAAGCGCGCGGCGCCCTCCTCGAGCAGGGCTCGGGGCTCTCCCCGGAGGTCGCCGACCTCGCCATGGTCTCGAGGGAGGCGCTTGGGCACTGCGTGGGCGTGTTTCAAGCACGTTTCCGCAAGCGAAGCAAGACCGGGAGGACAGAACCCTCAAGAGTTCATCGGCAAGGCCATTCGGGAATTCAGGAGTCAAGGGTCATGAGGGCAGCCGCCGCCTACCAGCTGTGGCCCCCATCCAGCGAGGATGGTGGGCTGCGCGTCTGCATCGACATACCAGGGCTCAACCGAGCCGCATCTCAAGCGCCTCGGCCCTCGCAAGTGGGGCGTTGTGAGGTCCGCCCCACAGCTACGTACGCATGCCTTATGGCCTGCCAAACGCGGCTGCTGCGCACCAGCGTCTCATGAGGACCATCCTAGAGGCTCAAGAGGTCAGGCACGCCGCATCCCTGGTGGAGATGGAGATGGCCCATGAGGAGCCGCCAGCGCCTCCGGAGCCTCCCGAGGCCCCCGGGCCTGGGGGCTCGTGAGGATCGGCTCCCGCAGCCCACCGAGTCTGCTACATCAACAACCCTTCATCCCCAACATCACCAGGTGACATCTTTAAGCTATATTTCCGGCTGGGAGCGCCTTCAGGGCCGCATTATTCCCAGGCCGCGTGGGTCCGCCCCTGCGGCATGTATCCCTTTTATTTCATGTCTTTAGCTTATCCTGTTGGGGGCGCCCCTCGGGCTGCATCATCCCCAAGCCGCTCGGGCCAGTCCCAGCGGCATGTATCCTTCATGCGTTTTCCTTAGGATTATGCTCTCGTTCCACCATGCCTGTTATTTGGTGCCTTCTCCTGGGTGGTGAAATCTTGCACGTTAAAGGGGGGGTGCCTGAGCATCGCGACTCAGGGGTCCTACCGGCTCTCCTGCCCTCACCCTCTGGTTTTGTCCATGGCATCGCGACCTGGCTTGTCAGCGACGGTAGAGACCAGCCCGAGAGCCGAGACCCGAGGACGTAGAGTTGTTGCGTCTGAACCAGCTTGCGCGTTAAAGGGGGGGTGCCTGAGCATCGCGACTCAGGGCTCCTAACGGCTCTCCAGGCCTCACCCTATGGTCTTGTCCATGGCATCGCGACCTGTCTTGCCAGCGACGGTAGAGACCAGCCCGAGAGCCGGGACCGAGGGCGTGGGGTTGCTGCGTCGACCCCAGCTTGCGCGTTAAAGGGGGGTGCACGAGCATCGCGACTCAGGGCTCCTACCGGCTCTCGGCCCTCACCCTCTGGTCTTGTCCATGGCATCGCGACTGGCTTGCCGGTGACGGTAGAGACCAGCCGAGCCAGGACCGAGGGCGTGAGTTGCGTCATCTAACCTAGCTTGCGCGTTAAAGGGGTGCACGAGCATCGCGACTGGGCTCCTACCGGTTCTCCGGCCCTCACCCTCTGGTCTTGTCCATGGCATCGCGACACGGCTTGCCGGCCGACGGTAGAGACCAGCCGAGAGCCGGGACCGGGGCGAGAGCACCGACATCTGGTCAATATTGCAGAACACACTCGAAGATAAGGCCCAGAGCAGGCGCAACCCGCCTTGAGGTAGGGCCTCGTGAGTCCCGCTGCTGGCTCACGGATGCCGGATACACCTCGTCTAGCCCTACCGTGCCAGCCACGTGTCGGTGGGGCTGATATCGCCGAGGGGCTCCTCCGGGAGAGCCCCTCCCACGTTCGATGGAAGCACCATGCTCCGTCTTTGGTGGCGACACTGCCGAGAGGCGGCTATGCCCAGACGCATGCGGAAGCGCTATGCTCAGGCTGGTGATAAACAAGCGAGGGTGGCCTCCGGGTCGCATCAACCTCGGGGAGCCAGAGCTAAGTGTCGGCCTCGTCGCCGCGCCTCCCTCGGGGCGCCCGCGAGGGCTGGGCAGGGGCTGCGCTGAGTCACGCCCAGACGCCGCCACCCAGCCAGCCCCTCGGGCCTGGTTCGTCGTGACGCCACTCCCGGCGGAGCCAAGGCACGCATGTCGTTTGGCGTCAAGGGGACTCTGAGCATCGCGACTCAGAGCCTAACTGATCACGTAGCCCCTCACCCCTTAGTTCCGAAGGCTAACGGTGGTTGAGGTATCTGTGAGGCCGGGCTCTGCAGGCGAGAATCGTGGGTCCACCGCGCCTCACCTCCCTACTTGCTGTTAGATGCGCCAAGGGGACTCTGAGCATCGCGACTCAGAGCCTAACATCACGTACCCCTCACTCCTTGGTCCCATCCTGGTTTCCGGTCGGGGCTAACGGCGGCTGAGGTATCTGTGGGGCGGGCTCTGCGGCGAGAACATAAGCAAGTAGGAAGCACAAATTTCAAGGAATTCAAAAGCAAATATTACAGTCCACACTTTTATCGCAGTACCAAGCGCAAGTTTAAACGCCTCCCGAGGCATGATACATGTGCAGGAATTAAAAGGGGGCGGGAGCCGCAGCGGAGTCACTTGTCGGCGGTGGAGCAGCTGGAGTGGGCTCGCCTCGTGAAGCAGCGGGGCGGCAGCGCCGCGCCCGGCTTGGTGCTGAAGGCCGGAACTTCCCAATAGAGCCTCGCGCGACCCTTCACAGCCTCGGCAGCGGCAGCTGCTTGCTGCGCCGCTTCGCCCGGCTCCAGCGAGCTGTCCATGTCGGCGCTGGGATCGCGAAGATAGATGTGGCTAGGATCGCGTCGATGCGCAGAAGACAAGACCACGCGCCTCGGCCTCAGCCATGGGGCCAAGACCAAGGAGACATCTTCAAGAGCGCGGATCAGAAGGGAAGCAGCTTGGCGGGGCCGTCGCTGCGCCGGCGGTGGGCTCTCCAGCCGCTGTCATAAAGCTCCCTCAAGAGACACGAGCCTTCACCTCCATATCCATGAAGGCTACACGATCTTCAAGAAGAACCCGCGCCTTGGCGCCCAGCTCGACTTTCCTCGCCTCCGGCTCCTGCTCCAGCAGCGCCTAGGCGTCGCGGCGCTTCTTGACTTGGCCTCCCGGTCCTTGATGGCGCCTCGCGAGCCTTCATGCCTTCCTCCTGCTCTGGCGGGCGGGCCTCCTCGGCGAGCTGGTTCTGCAGCCCTTCACTCGCCTCCAGCGTCTCACGGCGACCTCGGATGCTGGCTGCCTCCCCAAGGCAGCATCGCGGGCTACCTTCGCCTCGCGAACAGCCTGCTTCTCCTCGTCACAAGCCGTCGAAGCTTGGACCAGCGCCGCCCGAATCGAAGCGTCGACGCGAATCCAGCCAGAGGCCAACTCCAAGCGCCCGGCCACCAACCGAGGGTCGGCGCCCAGAAGATCATGCCGCAGCCGGTCCAGTTCAGCAGCAGCGCGGTCCAGGACCGCGGGAGGAGTCAGAGAGACAGCAGTTGGCGGAGTAGGAGGAGTTGGCGGCGGCGTAACCACTTCGCCCTGAGGCGGAACCAGCGGCGCCACGGCAACGGTGGAGGTAGCGCCCAGCAAGGCCACCTCGGGAGTCGCTTGGGACAAGGGAGCTGAGCTCGCCCCAGCGGGCTCAGCCAGGCCTCGCGAGGACGCCCGGGCAGGAGAGGCCTGGGCATCGGGGTCATCTTCCTTTCCGGGCAAAGGCACCGTCACGGATGGAGCCTCAGGAGCCCCCTTCAGCTTCTTCGCCGCGGGCGCCGGCCTGGCCAAGGAACATGGACATCAGATCTCGTCAGCAGAGCAATAATCAAGACGGAAAGCAGGCACTTACAGGTCGTCGCTGGTGGACTCGAGCAGCCTCCGGCCATACTTGAAGCCCGAGAGCCGACTGCAGGGATCGGCTTCAAGGGAACCAGGAGCAGGCGGCGCGTCAGCGGATCGCCCCGGGGCCGGGGCGGACCCACGGGGGACCAGCCCAGTCCGGTCCTTCTTCAGGATCAGAGGCAGGCTTCTACCTCCCCGCTCATCCTCATCTTCGTCGTCGTCACTCTCGGGGAGGCGGAGAACGCGGGGCCTGCACCGCAGGGAGGGAGCCCTTGACTCTGCCCCTGAGTCAACCCCCTCTCCTGGCTCCCTTTCCTCCACCTCTTCGCCGGAGTCGGAAGAGGACACGTCCACCAGGTCCTCCGGAGCCTCCGCGGGCACGAGCCCGTCCCCATTGAAGGCGGGCATGGACCCCACAACCTGCTCCCAATCCTCGCGAAGGAACAAGGGCGCGGGGGCGCCCTCAGGTCTCGCCACATCGCCCCCAACCAAGGACTGGAGGACTGTCACCAGATCCTCGTTGGCCAGGGCCACGGGGCTCGGGTTAGGCCTCCACATCGGAAGCGAGTACTGGCAAAGCGGGGCCAGTTGGTGCTCTAGGAACTCCCTCAGCAACGACGCACCGGTCAGCCTCGCCGCCGCCGCATCGTCCGGCTTCAAATCTGCATCCATCCTCTCCAGCACCAGCTTCGCGCGAGGATCTCGAAGCTTCGCTCGGGACCAGTCGTCGGAACTCTCGGCGGGCTCCATGGGCAGGATCAACCGAGGGTGGATCCGCCCGGCATCCACCAAGACCCACTTGATCCTGAAGCCCTCAATCCGCTTCCCAGTGTTTGAAATGGCAATGGCTCCAGATGCGACGTCAAGCTTCGCGCCGGAGACGGGACCACGGGAGAATCGGAGGAAGAAGTAGTGGCGCAGCAAGGCCACCGAGGGCTTCACCCCAACATGGGCCTCACAATAGTAGGCGAAGATTGCTAGAAGAAGGATGGAGTTGGGGTGAAGGTGCAGAGCGTGAATGTTGTAATGGCGAAGGACGGAGAAGAACTCAGAGAAGGGAGGCGCCAGACCAGCAATAATGGCGCCCGCAAAGAACGGGTAGAAGGTACTCCCCCGACCCTCAGGGGCGGAGGAGTCGGCCTTGAACACCGCCGTTCCGTTAACACCCTGCGTCTCCGCCAGCCGGCGCATGAGGGCAAGGCTCGCCGCTGACACATTCGGCGGGTCCAAGGCAGGAGAGTACCAGGCTCCGGCCGGGGTTTGACGAGGAGCCATGACTGGCTAGGGCACGAAGGCGGAGTGGATCTGAAGGTCTTGGAAGCAGGGAGGAGAGGCGCAAGAAAGGGGATCTGAGCAGCAACTGGAGAAAGTAAAGGAGGCAAGGAAGATGCCGCTCTATTATCAACCCGCGCGGTTGCAGAGGCGCCCACGTCCAATCAACCGCCACGCGGCGCCCAAGTTCGGGCTTGCCGTGGGCCCGGGGGCTACTGTCGGCATTCTGGGAACGGGGGTCCCCAGACTTGCCTGCTGCGGCCTGCGGCGTGGCTCAAAGGAGGCCCAGGAGAGCACATCTTCATCAACACAAGCTCAAGACCCTCGCGAGGGGCCAAGCCTCGCGGGGCGGACGACCAAGAGCTTCCTCAGGCACGGCCTCGTCAGGCTGGCTCATGAGGAGGCGGAGAGTTCAAGGCAGGGTACCTCGCGAGGTGCCCGTGACGCAAGCCATGACGACCAAGGGCGCCGATCGAGGCGCCAGCCAGCAGCGTCCTCCTTTCCTCTTTGGTGCAAAGGGAGCAAGCACAGGCGAGAGCATCAGGCAAAGGCATCCGTTTTGGTGCAACAAGACCAAGACCAGCCCCAACGGCTGGAATGCAGTCATCGTGGAGCCCAAGCAGGCGTCATCACCGGAGCCTTTGGCAGGCGAGGACCAACTTTAGTCAGGATAAGTGTACCCGCTGTTCCCCTTCAAAATGGCCAATTGTTGGCGCCCTTCCTGCTCAATATTTGGGAAGAGGACCAGGGCCTTCGCCTATATAAGTAGAGCTAGCCACCATAGTAGGGGGGATGATCGGATAGAGGGGGAATCACCCGGAGAGAGAGAAAGAGACCTGAGCATCAAGCTAGAGCGACGGGACACCACTTAGTAGTTCATCGCTTCCAACAAGAACAGACCCTCGCGAGGCTGTTCTTCCCTGTACTGTTCCTCATCAGCCCAAGAGGCAATCCACACACCGCACACTAGAGTAGGGTATTACACCACGATGGTGGCATGAACCAGTATAAATCTTGCGTCTCTTGTGCTGTTCTTGTTAGTAGTTTAGGTCCCTGCGATTCGGCGAGGTACGAGACGGTGGAGGGTTGGATCTCCGCACGCACCCCAGAGTTCGAACCTTAAGGGTCTGCCGGAACCCGAAATCTGACAGAAGAATTCGCAAGGGTTGTCCCCAGCGTAGCCCTCCTTCGGAGGAGGAGCTGCTGGTGGGGGCGAGGCCGGCGTGCCACCCCATCCTCCTCTTCCCTCAGCGCTGCGGCCTCTGCCCTGGCCTCGCCCACAGCCTCGCGCCCTCCCCCTTCCCCTCGTGGCCGGCTCTGCCACCGCAGGCGCAGGAGGAGGAGGGACGCATTGTCGAGCGGCGACCCTCGCCGCCACCGTCGAAGGACCGGGATTCCCTTTCTCCATGACGAATGGAAGGAAGGAGCAGAAGCAGAAGGAGTGAGAAGATGGAAGAATGCGGGATGCCATCCCCCTTCCCTCTCTTTATAAAGGAACGGGGGCGGGGCTCGGCTGCCCCGCCCGGCCAATCAAGACACGGGAGGCGCAGGGAACCAGGACCGACCCGCTGCTCCAACCAGCGACGGCCCGGTTTCCCGCCTCCACCGTTTGCCACCCCAAGCGCATGGGAGACACGTGGCCGGCATGCAGAACCGAGGGGACAAGTGAGGCAACCTCTCCCCACCCCGTGATCATGGGGAGTGGACGCCCTGAAGACCGCGCCTCGGCCCCATTCTGTAAATGAGTCGCGCCTCCACGCCTCCCTCATTTTACGGGGAAGGTGCGCGCTGCCCATTTACTGCGATGTGACGCATGCATGCGGAAACCGCCCCACGCATGTTGCCCACGTCACGCACGCCCCCTCCACGCCGCGCCGCATGCGCGGGTCGTGGGAAGCGCAGCGCGCGAAAAATCTTACCGCGGTAAAAACCGCCCCACCTGCCCGCGCACCGTTTTGGGCCTCACCCAACAACGTGTCGCGCTTATGTGTGGCCCAGGCCCGGGGGCTCCTGTCGGTGTACAAAACTAGGGGCACATTTTTGTACCCCTTAACCTGTGCACGGGCAGTCAGAGCCACGCCCACGGCCACACCAAGCAGAGTGGAGGAGGTGAGCCAAGGTAAGACCGAAGCCCAAGATGATGCAAAGCAACGACAAGGACCAAGGCCACAAAGATCAGATGGGCAAAGCAGGTTTCCCCAGCAAGGATCCTTGCCGGGGCGGCCTCAGCGGCCCTGGCAAGACCCTTGCCATGGCAGCTCGCCCACGCCAGCCGAGCGAGCCACCCTCGAGCCCACGAACACTCAACACATGTGTTGTGACAGGGCTCGGGAGGCACCTCTGTGGTGGCATGCAGATCTTTGTGAGGATGGGAAAGCAGCCACCCTCGCCGAAGGAACCCACAAGACCCCCGGCAAGATCCTTGCCGGGGACGCTTGCGCGCCATGGAAGGACCCTTGCCGGGTCACCCGGCAAGACCCTTGTTGGGCCACCCGACAAGGCCCTCGCCAAGCACGCCAGCAGGGCCACCATCAGGCCCGCACCAGCCAAGGCTCCGTCGTCGTTCGCATGCAGCTGCCGACCCAACCAACTGGGCAGGCACCTGCGTGGCAACATGCAGCCCTTCGTGGAGGCTCCACCACCGCGCCACCTCAGCTACCTGCCTGCCTACATGGCACCGCATGCACCGCTGGCCAGGGCGCGTGTCGAAGCCTCGAGGAGCGGCGACGGACGGTACGGGCCTCGCCACCCGTCCCCGATAAAGTGAGAGGACACCTAAGCGATGCATTAAATGCACCTTGTCCTGTAATATGAGGGATAACCTCGCAGCACTGTACCCTTTCCACCTCCTGTGTGCCACTGTGGCAGCCCCTTTCACCTATAAAAGGAGGCCCGAGGCGACCAGGAGAAGGATTCGGCCTTTTGGAGCTTGTTACGCCTCGTAGCTAGCTCAAGGACACAGAATACAGCCACCAAAGCAAGAGTAGGGTTTTAGGCATCCTCGCGGCCCGAACCTGGATAAACGAACCGCGTGCTTCTCTGTCAGACCCGCTCTTCTCTCAACCCCGCGCCCCGCAACCGTAGTAGGGATTCTTGTGATCCCATAGGTGTCGTTTCCCACCGACAGTATGATTTTCATGGAACTAACCCGGACTGACGCTGTTTTTAGCAGAACTACTGTGGTGTTGTTTTTTGTGCAGAAATGGAAGTTTTCCAAATGAGCTGAAACTTTTTGATGATTTTTTTTGAACAAAAGAGACCCCCGAAGCTTCGTGGAAGGACCAGAGGTGAAGGAGTAGGGCACAAGACACCGGGGCGCGCCTGGCCCCTTGCCCGTGCCCCGGTGGGTTATGCTCACCTCGAGGCCCATCTTCACGTGATTCCAACTCTAAGAATCCTATAAATACCAAAACCCCCAGAAGTTAACATAGATAAGAAGTTCCGCCACCGCAAGGCTCTATAGCCACCGAAACCAATCTAGACCCTTTCCGACACCCTGCCGATGGGGGGAATCATCTCTGGTGGCCATCTTCATCATATCGACGCCCATCACGATGAGGATGGAGTAGTCCACCCTCGGGGATGATGGTTTGTACCGGTAGCTATGTGTTTAATCTCTCTCTCTCTCACTCACTCTCTCTCTATCGTGTTCTTGAGATGTCACGATCTTGATGTATCACGAGATTTGTTAATATAGTCAGATCATATGGTGTTTACCCCTCTCAATCTTGTTGTGATGAATTGAGTTTTTCCCTTTTTGAGATTTCGTTGTTATCGGATTGAATACTTTAATGGATTTGAGAACACTTGATATATGTCTTGAAATTGAATACTCGTGATGACAATGGGGTATCGTATTGATTCACTTGATATATGTTTTGGCACTCAACTCGCGGATTCCTGAGGTGACATTGGGGTAATCTATGCATAGGGGTTGATGCACATTCTTGTCTTTGTTTCTCCAGAAGAAATCTTGGGGCACTCTTTGAAGTTCTTTGTGTTGGATTGAGTTTTATGAATATGAATTTTCTTTGGTGTTATTTTAGTACAAACTCTAGGATAGATCGAACGGAAAGAATAGCTTTGTGTTATTTTAGTACGGACTATTGAATAGATCGAACGGAAATAATAGCTTTGAGGTGGTTTCGTACCCAACAAATAATTTATTCTTATGTTCTCCGCTAGATAGGAACTTTTGAGTGATTCTTCATCGCACTTTGAGGGATGGTTATATGATCCAATTATATTAGCATTGTTGAGAGGTTGCACTAGCGAAAGTACGGACCCTAGGCCTCATTTTCAAGCATTGCAATACCATTTTTGTGCTCGTTTACTATTTTATACCTTGCTGTTTTTATTTATTCAGATTATAAAAATATATTTCTACCATCCATATTACACTTTTATCACCATCTCTTCGCCAAACTAGTGCACCTATACAATTTGCCATTGTATTGGGTGTGTTGGGGACACAAGAGATTTCTTGTATTTGGTTGCAGGGTTGTTTGAGAGAGACCATCTTCATCCTACGCCTCCCACGATTTGATAATCCTTAGGTCATCCACTTGATGGAAAATTGCTACTGTCCTACAAAACTCTGTGCTTGGAGGCCCAACACGAGTCTACAAGAATAAAGTTTCATAGTAGACATCAAGGTCTTTTCCGGCGCCGTTGCCAGGGAGGTGACTGCTTGAAGGTATATCTTTAGATTTTGCATCCGAATCTTTTAGTTTATTTTTTATCACTAGTTTGGTTTATAAAGAAAACTACATAAAAATGGAATTGAGTTTGCATCATATTATTGATCATCTTTATAATATCTTTCTTGAAAATGAAGGCTCGGAAAATTGTGTTCAATTGTTAGAAGAAGAAGACGTCAATAAAATGCTTGGCACAAAATATTTGAATGATGAGCATGATTGCAATGTTGTTAGTATGAATTCTTTGAATATTGAAAATGCTAATGATGATTGCACAAGTCATGACAAAAATGTTTCATATAAGCATGTCACTTTTTGTGGAGTGAATTGTGCAAATGCACACCAAAAAGGGAAGATAGATTTTGCAAGAAGCATAAATATTTGGAAACGAGAATGTTGCAAGAGAGGCTAGATGATTGTGCTGAAAGATTTAATTTTTTTCGCCATTGATGTCTACTATGAAACCTTCTTCTTGTAGACGTTGTTGGGCCTCCAAGTGCAGAGGTTTGTAGGACAATAGCATATTTCCCTCAAGTGGATGACCTAAGGTTTATCAATGCGTGGGAGGCGTAGGTTGAAGATGGTCTCTCTCAAACAACGCTGCAACCAAATGACAAAGAATATCTTGTGTCCTCAACACACCCAATAGAATGGTAAATTGTATAGGTGCACTAGTTCGGTGATACAAGTGCAATATGGATGATAGATATAGGTTTTTGTAATCTGAAAATATAAAAACAGCAAGGTAACTAATGATAAAAGTGAGCACAAACGATATTGCAATGCGTTGAAACAAGGCCTAGGGTTCATACTTTCACTAGTGCAAGTTCTCTCAACAATAATAACATAATTGGATCATATAACTATCCCTCAACATGCAACAAAGAGTCACACCAAAGTCACTAATAGCGGAGAACAAACAAAGAGATTATGGTAGGGTACGAAACCACCTCAAATTTATCCTTTCTGATCGATCTATTCAAGAGTCCGTAGTAAAATAACACGAAGCTATTCTTTTCGTTTGATCTATCATAGAGTTCGTACTAGAATAACACCTTAAGACACAAATCAACCAAAACTGTAATGTCACCTAGATACTCCAATGTCACCTCAAGTATTCATGGGTATGATTATACGATATGCATCACACAATCTCAGATTCATCTGTTCAAACCAACACAAAGTACTTCAAAGAGTGCCCCAAAGTTTCTACCGGAGAGTCAAGACGAAAACGTGTGCCAACCCCTATGCATAAGTTCACAAGGTCACTGAACCCGCAAGTTGATCACCAAAACATACATCAAGTGAATCACGTGAATATCCCATTGTCACCACAGATAAGCACATGCGAGATATACATCAAGTGTTCTCAAATCCTTAAAGACTCAATCCGATAAGATAACTTCAAAGGGAAAACTCAATCCATTACAAGAGAGTAGAGGGGGAGAAACATCATAAGATCCAAATATAATAGCAAAGCTCGCGATACATCAAGATCGTACCACCTGAAGAACACGAGAGAGAGAGAGAGAGAGAGAGAGAGAGAGAGAGAGATCAAACACATAGCTACTGGTACATACCCTCAGCCCCGAGGGTGAACTACTCCCTTCTCGTCATGGAGAGCGCCGGGATGATGAAGATGGCCACCGGTGAGGATCTCCTTCGGCGAGGTCTTGAACAGGTCCCGATTGGTTTTGGTGGCTACAGAGGCTTGCGGCGGCGGAACTCCCGATCTATTGTGCTCCCCGATGTTTTTAGGGTATATGGATATATATAGGCGAAAGAAGTCGGTCAGGGGAGCCACGAGGGGCCCACGAGGGTGGGGGCGCACCCAGAGGTAGGGCGCGCCTCCCTGCCTCGTGGCTTCCTCGAAGCTTCCCTGAAGTCTACTCCAAGTCTCCTGGATTGCTTCCGTTCCAAAAATAACTCTCCCGAAGGTTTCATTCCGTTTGGACACCATTTGATATTCCTTTTCTTCGAAACACTGAAATAGGCAAGAAAACAACAATTTGGGCTGGGCCTCCGGTTAATAGGTTAGTCCCAAAAGTAATATAGAAGTGTTTAGTAAAGCCCATAAACATCCAAAACAGATAATATAATAGCATGAATACTTCATAAATTATAGATACGTTGGAGACGTATCAGCCATCCTTGTGAACTTTGCAATGAACATGGTCATTTAAAACTCCAACGCAAATTATTTCATGATCAAATCGTGTCAAAAAGTTGTGATAACTTGATTATCCTTGAGCATAATAAAGATCTTAGTCTTCTCTTGGGGTATGAAGAAATCAAACGTATAACTAAGGGTATTCCAAAATTTAATCTCAAGAGATTTCTTGATTTTGATCTAGAAGAAATTTATATGTTTTGTGTGATAATTTGCATTGAGAATCCTTATATTGCGAACTATCTAAAGACAAGAAAACAAATAAGATATGAAGAGAGTACTAATGAAAGGGAAAATATTTCCCAATACCCTCCTAGTGTTTATTATGATGAATCATGAAAGTGAATCAAATATGTTGATGGAGGATGATGATACTGATGATGATTTTGTTTTGTCCATTGCTTTTTGTGATGATTATCATTGGGAAGAGAATGATACTTCTTATAATCTTGGAAATCTTTTTTGTACCGACTTGAGAAATTATGATGATGGCAATTGTTATACCGTTGGTGCTATCCATACTATTAATGATGAGAGTGATTATGCTTATGATATGCCAAGCCACAAGCTTGGGGATGCTATGTTTGATGAGAATGACATGTTTGAGAATTTATTTGCTGCAATTAATGTTTGTCCCAAGCTTGGTAGGCTATGTTTAATGAAGATGATCTTTTTAGTCCCCCTACTTTGAATGATCAAACTTGCTATGATGGTTGCATGCCTCCTATCTATGATGAGAACAAAGTTGCTCCTTATGATGATTATTGTGATGATACTTATGTTATAAAAAGTAGTGATAATTATTGTCTTGATTTTTAATATCCTTTTACTGAACATTACTCTCTTAATGTGGGAACAATTTTTAGTATCCAAGTTTCGTATGATAGTCCTACTATTGTGAATGAGAATAAAATTGCTTATGTGGAGAGTAATAAATTTTCTATGCTTGTGGATCATGAAAAGAATGCTTTATGTGATGATTATATTGATGAATCTATTCATTATGCTACTGAAAATTATTATGAGAGAGGAACTTATGATTCATGATGCTCTCTTTATGTTTCAATTCTTATCTTTTATGCGAGCATCATGCCTAGCTAAATGGCATTAAAGAAAAGTGCTTGTTGGGAGACAACCCAACACTTTTACCTACTCTTTTTGTGTGTTCACATGATTATGCTACTGTAGTGATCATGTTTTATTGCTTTTGTTTCAATAAAGTGCCAAGTAAAGCCTTTGGGATCATGTTGGGTGATAGTTGATTTGGCCCTGCAGAAAAATAGAAACTTTTGCGCTCACAAAAATAAGTCTCATTTTTAACAGAAGAGTGCTATTGAGTTGATTCTTTTTGCATAAGTTTAATATACAAATTTCTCACGTGGTCATAATTTTTCATAATTTTTGGAGTAGCAAAAGTATGTTCTGAGTACAGATTACTACAGACTGATCTGTTTTTGACAGATTCTGTTTTCAATGCATAGTTTGCTTGTTTTCTAGTTTCTATGGCTTATATTGCTCAATATAAATTGTAGAAATGATATGCTACAGTAGTAATTGTATGAGAAAAATTATGAATGTTTTCTTTGATAGTACCAAAAGTGGAATCGTTTGCTTTTTATCATACTAACCTATCTCACAAAGTTACGTTAAGTTTTGTGTGATTGAAGTTTTCAAGTTTTGGGTGAGATATCGATATGAGGAGAAAAAGGACTGATAGGACCCTAAGCTTGGGGATTCCCAAGGAACCCCAAGTTAATATCCAATAAATATCCAAGCAACTAAGCTTGGGGATGCCCCGGAAGGCATCCCCTCTTTCGTCTTCAACATTATCGGTAACCTCACTTGGAGCTATGTTTTTATTTGTCACATGATATGAGTTTTACTTGGAGCATCAATTTATTTTGTTAGGATTTCCTTTCTGTTATTTATAATAATGTTTTGCATCTTTCTTTTCAATAAAAATGTCAAGGATAGCCTTTATCTTGCTTATTTTGCAAGTCTACATGTTGCTCTTTGAAAACAGAAAGTTTACCGCTGTTGCAAAAATTCCCTAGAAAAGTCAGAATGTGATAAAATGTTGAAATTTTTTGCATAATAAGCTCTGATAAATTTTCTACAGTGTGGTAGAATTTCATAATTTCTGGAGTTAGGGAAGTACTGATACTCTTGCATTCTTTACAGACTGTACTGTTTTGGCAGATTGTTGTTATGTTTGCATTGTTTGCATATGTTTGCTTGTTTAATGATTCTATTTGAGGATAGGAGTATTAAATATGTAGAGGCACTTAGTATGAAATGTTGAATAATAATTTTAGTGATTTGCTACAGTAGATAATGATAAGGTTTTGCATTGGTTTATACTAAGTTATCTCACGAGTTCTTGTTGAGTTTTGTGTGGATGAAGCTTTTCAGATTTAGGAAAACCGTGATATGAGAAGAATTAAGGAGACACAAAAGCTCAAGCTTGGGGAAGCCCAAGGCATCCCAAGATAATATTTCAAGAAGTCTCAAGCATCTAAGCTTGGGGATGCCCTGGTAGGCATCCCACCTTTCTTCTTCAACAATTATCTGTTAGTATCGGTTGAGCCTAAGTTTTTGCTTCTTCACCTGAGTTGTGCTATCCTTGGAATGTCATTTTATTTTGTTTTGCTTGATGTTTTCATAAAATACTTAGAACTGAAAGTTTTTAAATAAAATAGAGTCCTCAAATAGTTTCTAGAGAGGCTAGGTTAGCGGCACTCACATCCCGTCAATGAAGCTTTTCTATGGAATTGCTGTAGTGCTTCACCTATATCTTTTTGAGCATGGTGTGCTTTAGTATTTTTGAAGAAATGCTCTCTTGATTGACTTAGATTTATTTGAGAGTTGGTAAAGTTTACAAGAAATTCTCTCTTGCTTCACTTAAATGAATTTGAGAGAAAGAAATATTATGCTCATGATCTTCACTTATATTTGTTTGAGCTTATCAAAAGAAACACATGAAAATTAGTTCCAAAGTGATAGATATCCAAGAAGGATATAAAAAAAACTTTCGCGAAGATCATTGGACAAAATAAACTTGATTCCTCGTAATAGCTTTGAGATATGATGATGTGATATGTGAGTCATGTTGATGAGTAATTATGCTTTAGTAAGAATATTGATGTTAAGGTTTGTGATTCCTTATGCAAGCATGAAAGTCAATAGTTATGCAACGAAATTACATCCTACTTGTGGTGCATTATTCAGTGTTAATTATGCTCAATGCTCGCTTATGAGATTATTCGTTTCTTGGTTGGTCGCTTCTCAATCTTTTGCTAGCCTTCATTTTGCACTAAGTATGATCACTACTTGTGCATCCAAAATCCTTTGAACCAGCCTTCGTTTCTTGGTTGGTCGCTTCTCATCTGCGGTATTTTTTTGCTGTTCTAAGCAAATTTTTATGTGCCATATCTCTAATTTTCAAAATAAATTTCTCTTTTGTGTGCTCGTACCGCTCGCGAGGCGGTGAGGGGTGGCTAATATTTTCCATGCTAGATGTGTTATTCTCACGATGAGTGTTTATTCACTTGTCATTGAATGAGAGCAAGGCACATGTATTAGGGATGCCCAGTCCCGAAATGAAAAATGAATTTACTTTATGTTGTCAAATAATAAATTCCTTGGAAAGTGTTGGTATGGAGGGCACCCGTGGATACGGTTAGCTATGGAAAGTGAAAGTATGGTGGAAAAAGGAATAAACTTTATTTTCTGTTGGGGAACCTCCTATGATATATCTAGCATGGAAAGTGTTGGGAGCTCTAAGTCATTTTTGTTGGTGGGAAAAGTAGCCCCTCAAAATGTTTTTATCTCTCAATTTTCGCTTTGAGCTCTGGCACCTCTACAAATCCCTACTTCCCTCTGCGAAGGGCCTTTCTTTTACTTTATGAAATTTTTATTTTTAATTTGAGTCTCCATCTTATCTTATATAAAGCACCAACTAGGAGGCACTATGGTCGTACTTGATCATTGGGTGTAGCTAATATGCGAGTGTGTTTCATGAATGGATTAATGATTGAGCATGATGGGCCAGGGATAACTTATTTTAGCGTTGATATTTTGAAAGACATGGTTGCTTGTTGGTATACTTGAATATTAAAGTCCTCATGTCAAAACTAGACTATTTCTTTGAACCATATAAAAGTCCAAATGCCGATGCTACAAAAGAAAAGAGTTTATGATGAATATGATCAGTAGCATTCCACAACAAAAATTCCATTTTCAATTGCTACTTTATCATGATATGTTTTATGAGAAATATTTCCTGTTATGATGCTAGGAAAGGTGAGTGAAATTATCATTGATCAAATTTATGCACTTTGCAAACATTCACACTTCATAAATCATTTCTTTTATCATTTACCTACTCGAGGACGAGTAGGAATTAAGCTTGGGGATGCTCATAAGTCTCCAACGTATCTATAATTTATGAAGTATTCATGCCATGTTTACATCAATTTTATATGGGTTTGGCATGATTTGCATGGAACTAACCCGGACTGGCGTTGTTTTCAGCAGAACTACCATGGTGTTGTTTTTTGTGCAGAAATGAAAGTTTTCCAAATGAGTTGAAACTTTTTGACGATTTTTTTGGAACAAAAGAGACCCCCGAAGCTTCATGGAAGGACTAGAAGGTGAAGGAGTAGGGCACAAGACACTGGGGCGCGCCTGGGCCCATGCCCGTGCCCCGGTGGGTGGTGCTCAACTCGAGGCCCATCTTCGCGTGATTCCAACTCTAAAAAATCCTATAAATACCAAAATCCCCAGAAGTTAACCTAGATCAGAAGTTTCACCGCCGCAAGGCTCTGTGGCCACCTAAAACTATTCTAGACCCTTTTCGGCATCCTTCCGGAGGGGGGAATCATCTCCGGTGGCCATCTTCATCATCCCGACGGCCACCACGATGAGGAGGGAGTAGTCCAACCTCAGGGCTGAGGGTTTGTACTAATAGCTATGTGTTTAATCTCTCTCTCTCTCTCTCTCTCTCTCTCTCTCTCTCTCTCTCTCTCTCTCGTGTTCTTGAGATGTCACGATCTTGATGTATCACGGGCTTTGTTAATATAGTCAGAACATATGGTGTTTACCCCTCTCTATCTTGTTGTGATGAATTGAGTTTTTCCCTTCGAGATTTCATTGTTATCGGATTGAATACTTTTATGGATTTAGAACACTTGATATATGTCTTGCAATTGAATACTCGTGGTGACAATGTGGTATCCTATTGATTCACTTGATATATGTTTTGGCACTCAACTCGCGGATTCGCGAGGTGACATTGGGGTAATCTATGCATAGGGGTTGATGCACGTTCTTGTCTTTGTTTCTCCGGTAGAAATCTTGGGCACTCTTTGAAGTTCTTTGTGTTGGATTGAGTATTATGAATATGAATTTGCTTTGGTGTTATTTTAGTACGAACTCTAGGATAGATCAAACTGAAAGAATAGCTTTGTGTTATTTTAGTACAGACTCTTGAATAGATCGAATGAAAAGAATAGCTTTAGGTGGTTTCGTACCCTACAAACAATTTATTCTTATGTTCTCCGCTAGAGAGGAACTTTGGAGTGATTCGTCATCACACTTTGAGGGATGGTTATATGATCCAATTATGTTAGCATTGTTGAGAGATTGCACTAGCGAAAGTACGGACCCTAGTCCTCATTTTCAAGCATTGCAATACTGTTTTTGTGCTCGTTTACAATTTGCTACCTTGCTATTTTTATATATTAAGATTATAAAAATATATTTCTACCATCCATATTACACTTTTATCACCATCTCTTCACCGAACTAGTGCACCTATACGATTTGCCATTGTATTGGGTGTGTTGGGGACACAAGAGATTTCTTGTATTTGGTTGCAGGGTTGTTTGAGAGAGACCATCTTCATCCTATGCCTCCCATGGATTGATAAACCTTAGGTCATCCACTTGAGGGAAAATTTCTACTGTCCTACAAAACTCTGCGCTTGGAGGCCCAACACAAGTCTACAAGAATAAAGTTGTGTAGTAGACATCAATGCTGTCCGTCGACCACCTTTGGTTTCAGATTGAAAACCTTGAGCCGTAGGCCAAAGTGTGGCGGGATGCAGAGAAGGGCCTCACACATGACGATGAACGCCGATATGTGGAGGAAAGAGTTTGGGGCTAGATCGTGGAAATCCAATCCGTAACAGAACATAAGACCTCGAACGAAGGGGTGGAGGGGAAACCCTAGCCCTCGGAGGAAATGGGGGATGAACACGACCCTCTCACCAGGCTCCGGAGTGGGGATAACCTGATCTTTGTCAGGGAGCCTATACGCGATGTCCGCAGACAGATAGCCCACGCTCTGGAGATCCTTGACGTCCTTTTTGGTGACAGAGCAGGCCTCCCACTTGCCCTTGGAACCGGACCCGGCCATTGCTGGGGAGGGTGGTGGCGGTGGGAAAGATCGGAGTTTTTGGGTGCTATAGCTTGGAGGTTGGAAGACAGAAGCTAGAGGAAGGCGTGGGGGAAAAAGGAGGGATCTTTATCCTCTTATAGACGGTGAGAATACCAAACGTCCCCCACTCAACCCATAAAACTCGCTTGTTCCCAACGAGGTCGTGCGTAAGGCACAGTTGGGTTACCCAAACCATGTTGATGAGAATCTCGTAATGGGCGGGCACGATCTGTGCTTTGACAAGACGTGCCAATGGAGGCTAAGCCTCGAAACGCGAAATGGGAGGCGTGAAAATGGTTCAGAATGTTAAAGAGTCAAGTGTGACGATTCGCCAAAAAAGTTGTCAGTTAAAGACACTGTACCTATTTTGACATCTTGCCTTTGTGGCTAAGGGTTGTATTATTTATATAGAGCCGGACGTAGTTCCTTTATGCAGGGAGCTAACTCAAAGTATTTAGGAGAAGGAACCCGCCTTGCAATGACAATGATAATCCGTGTGCCGAACACATCGTCATCGAAGACTGGTTCAGGGGCTGCTGAGGGAGTCCTGGATTAGGGGGTCCTTGGGTGTCCGGACAATTTGATATGCGCCAGACTGATGGGCCGTGAAGATAAAGCAGAAGACTTTCCCCCGTGTCTGGATAGGATTCCTATATGCGTGGATGGCAAGTTTGGTGTCCGAATATGTTATTTCCTACCCCTGCAAACCAACTCTGTACAACCCTAGGCCCCTCCGGTGTGTATATAACCCGGAGGGTTTAGTCTGTAGAGGCTATCAGAACAATCATAGGCTAGATAGCTAGGGTTTAGCCATTACGATCTCGAGGTAGATCAACTCTTGTAACCCCTATACTCCTCGAACACAATCAAGCAGGATGTAGGGTTTTACCTCCTTTAAGAAGGCCCAAACATGGGTAAACATCGTGTCCCTATTGTCCCATGTTACCATTGATCTCTAGACACACAACTTGGGACCCCCTACCCGAGATCTGACGGTTTTGACACCGACAAGCACTGATTGCAATTCTTTTGTAAATGAACACCAATATAAGGGCAACTCCAACGTATCGGCACATACAAAGGCGGATTTTGTCCATGTATTGTCCTTTGGGTCGGTATTTTCGGCTTTGTTTACCCTGTTCGTATTTCTATTGGTAGTGTGCCCAACGCACTGAGCATTTTCATCTGCGCGGCCGGTATCCAGTCAGCATTTACTCTTTTTGCGTATATATCAAAAAACTACCCAAAGTTCACATAATTCAACGAAATACAAATATTTTATAGTTTCACAACCAAATAAAATCTCATGATTTACAAATCAAATTGTAACATCTCAATTTTCAGTTTGGATGTTATACATAGGTCATCATATGCATAACATATTTTATTTGCATTTTTCTTGTGATCCTAGCAATCTTAAGCAACTCAAGGACCCAAGGAGAGAGTTGGAGATTTCACAAATTTTCATATTTGAATTTTTCTCAAACTTGAAAAGAGGATCAATTTGGTTTCAATATTTTTCTCTCCAATTATTTCCAATATTAAAAATAAAAGAGAGAAGATAATATGACTTCTTAAAAGAGAGAAATATTGAGAAGAAATTTTAAAATCAAACTTATATTTTATTTGGATTTTATTTGTTATTTTATTTGAATTAGAAAAATATGCATTTTTGAAAATTGCATTTTTAGGCCATAAAAATGTTCAATTTGTTCTAAATATTAGGTTTAGACGGTGAAAATTGTTTTTGGCATTTTTAGAAATTTTTTATATTTTATTAGGATTTTCTTTTCGGGCGAAATTTTATTTTTTCTCAAAAAAAAGAAAAAGAAAAAACTTCTACCCGCCCGACTGGTCCGACGGCCCAGCCGAGCAGGCCGGCCCACTAGCCACCGCCGCCTCCTCCTCTGACTCAGGACAGAGCCCCGAGCCTCGCCGCTGCCGCCGCCGTGTCTCGGCCGGACACGCGCCGCCCCGCCCCCTTGCCCAATCCGCCAAGCCCCCCCCCAGCCTTTATAAGGCGCCGCCCAGCGCCTCCTCCCGACCTAGCCCCACCAGAGCCGCCGCTTGCGCCGCCGCCGCTACCGCTATCGCGCCTCGCCCGCCGCGCCGCAAGAGCCAGCCTTGCTGCCGCTGCCTTGCCATGACGGAGCCACCACCACCGCTGTCTCGCCGGTTTTAGTTATAAAACATAGATTGATTTTTTTAGGTTTTTTCGGTTTTCTTTTTGGTTCAACGGTTTAGATCGGTTTTCTTTAGGTTTGCTATTTTGTGAACGCTCGCTGGTTAGATCGTTTCGACGAACGTTTTCGTTCGTTGGCCTCTGGTAACGAACGTTCGTTTCATAGTTTTTTCTTTTTCAGTTTATTTTTCGGCCAGGGACCTATTCACGAATACTTTTCTCACAGATTAGTGCTACCTCTTGAGCACTGCGTTGGATTTCCTTGAAGAGGAAAGGATGATGCAGCAAAGTAGCATAAGTATTTCCCTCAGTTTTTGTGAACCAAGGTATCAATCCAGTAGGAGGCTACGCGCGAGTCCCTCGTACGTGCACAACAAAATAACTCCTCGCAACCAACGCGATAAGGGGTTGCCAATCCCTTCACGGTCACGTGCGAGAGTAAGATCTGATCGATATGATAGGATAATATTTTTGGTATTTTTGTGACAAAGATGCAAAGTAAAATAAAAGCAAAGTAAAAGCAAAGGAAATAAATAAAGTGTTGGAAGATTAATATGATGAAGATAGACACGGGGGCCATAGGTTTCACTGGTGGCTTCTCTCAAGAGCATAAGTATTTTACGGTGGGTGAACGAATTACTGTTGAGCAATTGACAAAATTGAGCATAGTTCTGAGAGTATCTAGGTCTGATCATGTATATAGGCATCACGTCCGAGACAACTAGACCGACTCCTGCCCGCATCTACTACTATTACTCCACTCATCGACCGCTATCCAGCATGCATCTAGATTATTAAGTTCAAGAAAACAGAGTAACGCCTTAAGCAAGATGACATGATGTAGAGGGATAAATTCATGCAATATGATAAAAACCCCATCTTGTTATCCTCGATGGCAACAATACAATACGTGCCTTGCTGCCCCTACTGTCACTGGGAAAGGACACTGCAAGATTGAACCCAAAGCTTAACACTTCTCCCATTGCAAGAAAAACCAATCAAGTAGGCCAAACCAAACTGATAATTCAAAGAGACTTGCAAAGATAACCAATCATACATAAAAGAATTCAGAGAAGATTGAATATTGTTCATAGATAATCTTGATCATAAACCCACAATTCATCGGTCTCAACAAACACACCGCAAGAAGAAGATTACATCGAATAGATCTCCACAAGAGAGGGGGAGAACTTTGTATTGAGATCCAAAAAGAGAGAAGAAGCCATCTAGCTACTAACTATGGACCCGAAGGCCTGAGGTAAACTACTCACACTTCATCGGAGGGGCTATGGTGTTGATGTAGAAGCCCTCCGTGGTGGATGCCCCCCCGTGAGCTCCTAACAGGCCCCAAGATGGGATCTCGTGGGTACAGAAGGTTGCGGTGGTGGAATTAGGTTTTTGGCTCCTCTTCTGATCATTTGGGGGTACGTAGGTATATATAGGAGGAAGAAGTACGTCGGTGGAGCAACAGGGGGCCCACGAGGGTGGAGGACGCGCCCCCTACCTCGTGGCCTCCTATTTTGTTTCTTGACGTAGGGTCCATGTCTCCTGGATCATGTTCGGTGAGAAAATCACGTTCCCGAAGGTTTCATTCTGTTTGGACTCCGTTTGATATTCCTTTTCTTCAAAACTCTGAAATAGGCAAAAAACAGCAATTCTGGGCTGGGCCTCCGGTTAATAGGTTAGTCCCAGAAATAATATAAAAGTGGATAATAAAGCCCAATAATGTCCAAAACAGTAGATAACATAGCATGGAGCAATCAAAAATTATATATACGTTGGAGACGTATCAATTAGTCCCTGATCTTCAAACCCTCGCAACTTTTTGCTTGTTTGTCCAAATCCAGTAAAACCAATGCCAAAATCTTCTTCTCGGACCCCTCTTTCCAGTTAACCAACTTGAACATGATTTTGACAATTTAAAATTTTGGTTTCAAGAAGATTTGATGTAACGCCCCGGATGTAACATTCCCTTATTGTAACTCCAACTCTTGCCATTTCCGGATATGTGTTATCTTATTTCTTTCGTGGTTGGGTTTTTGTCTTTCGTTTTGCATTTTGTTCATGTCATGCATTTCATCTCATCACATCATGCGCATTGCATCTACATGTTTTCATAAAACTTGCATCCGTTCGTAGTGCCGCGTCCCGTTTGTCTCTGTTGACCTTTCTCGGACCCCTGGCAACTTGGATCTTTATTTTCTCTCTTGCCTAAGCCGGAGTCTCTCTGCTTAGTTCTCAGACCTCCCCCTAGCGTGCGCGTCCGAAAGCCGTCCCGAACCCGACCCGGGATGTCGTCACCGTTTGCTCCGGATCATCCCCAAATATCCCTAAAATATCTTCGGCTTCTTATTTGGGCTACCTAACCTATTTATTCTTGACCGCCCGATTATGATCGGACGGACCAAATATCTCTAAACCTAGCCCCGTTTCTATATAACCAAAGCAACCCTAAAATCTCCGACGGCTGTCCCATCCAATCCTCCTCCCCGCCGCCACTCCTCGTCCTCCTCGGGATCTCCTCCCGATCCACATGCTCCTCTCTTTCCACGCCTAGCCATCCCCTCGATCCATCCATCTAGTCGATCCATCCACCTCCTTGATTTGCAAACCCAGCCAACCAGAACCAGCACCCCACTCGATCCACCTTGCCGGTGCCTCCTCCTCCAAATCCGACCGGGAGAGGAGTTCCCGATCTGAAGCTTCCTTGCGCCCGCGGTCCAACGCGCCCCTTCGCGGCCTGCCCAGCCTCGTCCCCACCGAACTGGTCCTGGCACATGGTGGGCGCCCCATCGCCCAGCAGTTACGGCCCGTTCATCTTTTTTTTCAGTTATGCGAATTTGTCTAATTTCCAGAGAAAAATAGTTTTGCAGAAAACCCCTTGTTGTTCATGCATATAATAACTTCACAACCATGTGTCATAATTGAACAAACTAAATATGTAAAATGCTTAGAATTTTGTCTAGTTTCATAATATGCAACTTTTATCCATGTTAAAAATGTTTAACTTGCTGTTTGCATTAATTTGCATAAATGTCATGTTAAAATGGTCTATTTCATAACTAAATATCCGTAACTCCAATTTAAATGTTCTTTATATGTAAATGCGGTAGAAAAATGCATAGATTAACATGGTGCACTTTATTTTACTGTTTAACCACAATAAAGTATGGTTTTAGGAAGAACTGTACCAAATTCATAAATTGTACATGAGGATTTTTCCGGAATTGTTGTTTGTTATTTCCGGCCTCATTTAAACTTGCCTAGATAGGTAGTTTTCATATTCTTTACCCCTTGCCATGTTTAATAACATCTAAAATTGTTGGGTACATAAATGAGAGAGAACCAAATAATTGATGTGGTGTTTCGTCAATATGCAACTTGTTGCATATTGAGCTCCACTTAATTTGTAGTGTTGTTTGTCGCACTTGGTCATGAAATGCCTCATTAAACCGGACATGCATCATACTTGATTTTGCATCATGCCATGGTTCTGTGATGGTTGTTTACCATGTTGTTTGCTTCTTTCCGGTTGCGCTTCTCCTTGGTATTTCCGGTTATGTTGCGATTGTGAGGATCCGTTCGACTACGTTGCTTCGCCTACTTCTTGGACTTGGTCTTCTTCCTAGCGGGATTGCAGGAAAGATGATCATTACCCCCGAGATCACTTCTATCTTTGCTTGCTAGTTGTTCGTTCTATCGCTATGTCACGCTACCTACCACTTGTTTATCAAGCCTCCCATATTGCCAAGTCAAGCCTATGACCCACCTTCCTAGCAAACCGTTGATTGGCTATGTTACCGCTTTTGCTCAGCCCCTCTTATAGTGTTGCTAGTTGCAAGTGCCTTGCAGGTTGTTCCATGTTGGAACATGGATATGTTGGGATATCACAATATCTCTCTTATTTAATTAATGCATCTATATACTGGGCAAAGGGTGGAAGGCTTAGCCTTTTGATCGGTGTTTTGTTCCACTCTTGCCGCCCTAGTTTCCGTTATACCGGTGTTATATTCCTTGATTTTGCGTTCTTTGCGCGGTTGGGATTGTGGGACCCTCTTGATAGTCCGCTTTAAATAAACTCCTCCAGCAAGGCCCAACATTGGTTTTGCATTTGCCTAACAACAACCTAAACCTTTCCCTTGGGAGTTATAAACCCGAGGGTCATCTTTATTTAAGCCCCCCCCCCCTCGGGGCCAGTGTTCCTCTGAGTGCTGGTCCAACCTGGGCGATGTCCGGCACCCCCTGGGCAACCAGGGTCTATGCCATCCCAACGTCTGGCCCATCCGGTGTGCCCTGAGAACGAGATATGTGCAGCTCCTATCGAGATTTGTCGACACATTCTGGCGGTCTTGCTGGTCTTGTTTTACCTTTGTAGAAAAGTCTTGTAACCGGGATTCCAAGTCTGATCGGGTTGTAGCGGGAGAAGGAATATCCTTCGTTGATCGTGAGAGCTTGTGATGGGCTAAGTTGGGACACCCCTGCAGGGTATCAAATTTTGAGAGCCGTGCCCGCGGTTATGTGGCAGATAGGAATTTGTTAATATACGGTTGTAGAGAACTTGACACTTGACTTAATTAAAATGCATCAACGCGTGTGTAGCCATGATGGTCTCTTTTCGGCGGAGTCCGGGAAGTAAACACGGTTGGGTTATGAATGAGCGTAAGTAGTTCACGATCACTTCTTGATCATTTCTAGCTTATGGTCGTTGCGTAGTTTCTCATCTTACTCTTTTACTCGTATGTTAGCCACCATATTTGCTTAGTGCTTGCTGCAACTCCACCTTATAACCACATCCTACCCATAAGCTTAAATAGTCTTGATCTCGCAGATTGTGAGATTGCTGAGTCCCCGTGACTCACAGATACTACCAAAACAGTTGCAGGTGCCGATGATACCAGTGTAGGTGATGCTATCGAACTCAAGTGGGAGTTCGACGAGGACCTTGGTCGTTACTACATGTATTTTCCTGATGATCAGTAGTGGAGCCCAGTTGGGACGATCAGGGATCTAGCATTTGGGGTTATCTTCTTTTCATTTGGATTTGTCCGTAGTCGGACTATGTGTGTACTCTGGATGATGTATGAATTATTTGTTAATTGTGTGAAGTGGCGATTGTAAGCCAACTATTTATCTATCCTTGTTCTTGTACATGGGATTGTGTGAAGATGACCCTTCTTGCGACAAAACCACAATGTGGTTCTGCCTCTAAGTCATGCCTCGACACGTGGGAGATATAGCCGCATCGTGGGCATTACATTTGAATTCAAACTTCTTTTGATTGTAGTTTGAGTTTAGTAACTCCGATTCGATTGATTCTTTTTGCAAATCAAAGCTCTTCAATTGAACTTTCAGTTTGGATCTTTTCTCTTGAGTTTTACCCTTGCATCTTATGCTTGAGTTCTTATGTATGTTATTGTTTGTTTACGATAGAGTTTCCGGAGTGCGAAGCATGCTACTACGAGTCACTAGGGTTTCCAGATCATCAGCAAGGAAAGTAACACTTTGATCATACCCTTTATTACCCATTTTTTTATGCATTAGTTCCAATCTTCAAACACTGGATGGTTAGGATTTGTTAACATGTGGGTATTGGGAAGTAGTTGATGAGGTAGAACCTATTTTATTTATTTCAAACCCTGGGAACTACTTCTACATTATGCTTATACTGCTATGCTATGCTAGTAGACGTGGTTTGGGTTTGAGAGATCCATGACAGATGTGAGAGTATTATTAATGGTTAAACTTAAGGTGGCTACTTTAATACACATCTGGGTGGATTGGTTGAGGCACCCTGGAGAACCCAGTGGTTGTCTGGGCACCTGGAGCAATCCAGCATTGTCCTGGGATATCCCGGAGTACCCGTGTGATCATCCTATGGTTCGCCACCTAGGCTCAAAGGGATCATAAGATTATTCATGCTAGAAACTTCCGTGTGCAGCCACAAGCCATTATGGGCTCTGGCATAGTTGAGTATGTTGTGTGACCTCTTTCAGTGGTAGGCTAGTAGATGCAGGGGATGTAGGTGGTACTGTCTACCCAGAGTAAAGAGTTAATGCTTCTGAAAGACTGCGTCTCGATCATACGTTTCTCAAACACCATGTAGTGCGAGAAATTCAACGGTGGAGATCGAGTCTTGTGGGGAAAAGTATGCAAACCTCTACAGAGTGTATAAACTAATCATGGTTAGCCGTGTCCCCGGTTATGGACATCCTGAGTATCTGGTACTTGAATTATTGATTTGATCTCATCACTCTTACTTAATAAATTTGTTGGGTTGTTACTATTGTTTAATTGGGATTGAGTTGGAGGAACCTTCTCAATATTTATCAACCAACTTTGTAGTTAAATTAAATATATTCCTTTATTGTAGGGAGAAATTGGCTTTACGCAAAATAATAACCATAGAGCCTCCACCAGCCATATATGCATGTAGCGATAGCTGTTATCTTGTTCATTGCTCTATAGTGTTAATTTGCCAGCATATTCCATGTGCTGACCCATACGGGCTGCAACATATCATGTTGCAGACTTTTCAGACGAAGAGTAAGGTACGCTAGGTCGTTGTCGTGCACTCAGCTATGCCGTTGGAGTTGATGAACTCATTTACCTTCGAAGCTTCTGCAGTTATGTTATTTAGATGGCCTTTAGCCATATTATTTTAATAAGTTCTCTTCTGAGACACTCGATGTAATAAGTGTGTGATTGAACTCTGTTATAAATCCTCGAGTACTTTAAAGCCAATTTTAGTCAGCATTACCGATCATGGGATTTTAATAAGTTCTCTTCTAAGTCAGCATTACCGATCTAGGGATGACACTTAAGCACAGAGATTTGACCGCCTGAGGTTGGATCGCTACAAAAATAAAATTTAAATTAGCACAAATACATTTGAAAGATAAAATTTAAATCTCATAGTAGCTGCACTTGGGGCGTTGCTGCTAGTGGCGGAGGTGAGGGGTGGCCTGGACGTTGGGGTGCTACGACAGCGGCGAATACAGTCCACCAACGCTAGCAAGAACAGTCGTTGGGTATGGCGTGCTGTTGGGGGAGGTATGTGGGTGCGAGGGACGCCTGGGCACCGTAACTGGGCGGCAGCAGCGACGGAGGGGCGGCCATGTGTGGTGGCTATTGGTGGAAGAGAAGGGGGATGGCCACTGCCACCGACTGACAGGTCAGGGGGAGGATAAGGGAGGGTGTCGTGCGCATCTGCTTCATGTCCGTGCCGACACTAACCAGGCCCAAATTTGGCTCTGAATAAGATCACGAGCGAACAAAAAATGAACGCTCGTCCATTAGCGTTGGGCGTGTTGGGCTGTGATTTATTTCTGTTTCGACCAAAACAGATACACACAGACAATTTGTGTTGGCGCGTTCGAGTTGCCCTAATTAGTTGCGGTTGTTTGTTGTTACTGTCATAGTTTAATGTTCATGCCTACCACATCTTATGAATACATCATCAGATACAATAATTAAAAATGAGTGAAATATTGGAAATAAATATTTCTTAAGGGGGAAGATATTTGGAGCTCACCCGGACTTGCTGACAATTAAGATATTCCTCAACTCTGGATCTCACCGACGTCGTTGGTGAGACATGATGGAGAGAGGGAGGGATGAAGAGTAGAGAGAATGTGACAATGGTGCATCAACCTGAAATTTAGCCGTGATGGGGAGGAAAAACTTCTTTTTTGTAGGTGCAATAGCTTTGGCATTGGTTATATTAGAACATATTGTGATCATGTGAACAAGAGTCTTGAGGAATTTTTATTAGATAAGGGCCTATGATATTCTTCTCCCTTGAACTCTCAAATAGTATACAAAAATTCCACCATTTGTATATCCTGCTAAAAACCAATCACACCATTTCTCTTTCACTCGATGATAGTGCTAAGTTGAAGGAGGCGCCATCAAAGGATATCCCTATGCCTTTCTCAACTTCATACTACCTGGTATGGACACCAACAATATTTTTTTAATTGCAGACACCGAGCATGTTTTTTAAGATACAGAGTGTTCCAAATTCTTCTTGCTTTAAAAAATTAATGCTTTTAAATATGTTCATGATTTCAAAAAATGCTCAAAATTCCCAAAAAATGGTTTGAACTTTTTAAAAATCAATCACAAACTTTTAAAAATTATATTTAAAAAAGCATGGTTAAAAAATGTTCATTTTCAAAACATGTTTCAATTCTCATAAAAATATTTAAGAAATTAATTATTTTATAATAAATATTTTTTTTTGTTGAAGTTCTTCACCATTAGGCTCAATTCTTCATTGAAGGCTTGTTTCTCACTTGATGATGTGGGAGCATCACGTGAGGCTTTGTAAGCACCACTTGACTTGTTGTGGAGCTCTTCCTTATCCTTAAGTGACATCTCATGAGCAAAAATTCTTCCAATGACTTTCGTTGGCTTGAGATCTTTGTAATTGGGCATCATTTGGATCAATGTGCACATGGTATCATATTTTCCATCCAAGGATCTTAGGATCTTCTTGATGATGAATCTATCGGTCATCACTTCACTTCCTAAGCCGGCAATCTCATTTGTGATGAGAGCAAGCCTAGAGTACATTTCAGCGACACCTTCACCATCCTTCATTTTGAACTTTGTCAAGTTGACTTCGAATCACATCCAATTTGGATTCCTTAACAGAGTCGGTACCTTCGTGCATATCAATCAAAGAATCCCAAATTTCCTTTGCATTCTCAAGACGGCTGATTTTGTTGAATTCTTCAGGGCCCAATCCGTTGAAGAGAATATCACAAGCTTGAGCATTGTATTGCGGCATCTTCAACTCTTCCGTGGTAGCTTCATGGTTCGGTTCTCTCCCATCAAAGAATTCACCTTGCAAGCCAATACACACAATAGCCCAAACGGCGGGGTTATGTCCAAGAATATGCATTTTCATCTTGTGCTTCCAACTAGCAAAATTAGTACCATCAAAGTAAGGACCTCTACGGTGGTAATTTCCCTCGCTAGACGCCATATTCTCCTAGGTTGTGAAACCAAGGCTACACTACAAAAAAATACACTTCCGTGATGATACATGTTTGTCACAGTAGGTCGCGTTTTTTGTCATGCATGTACATCCATGACAAATTTATGACAGAATCAAGATAGTCATACCTATGCTATCGTAGAAGTGTTCCATGACATTACCAAAATTATCATCACGGAAGTGTCCACTTCCATGACGATAAATAGCGCGTCTGTAGCGACCCGACCTCAGATGGTCAAGCCTCTGTGTTGATGTGCCATCCCTGGATCAGTATGCTGGCACACACAGTACATCAATGTATATATCAAAGTGCAATCACATGTATAATTAACGTAAAACTGATATATACCTCATAAGTCACAGCTGAAACAAATAGTCGGTGTGGAGTCCCATCAACGCCATCGGCAGGTTGAGTGTAGACCGTAACCCTGTATCGTAACTCTTACTGTCGAGGAAATATCTGCAACATGATACGTTGCAGCCGTGTAGGTCAAGACATTGAATGTACCGCAAGATCACAATAAGAGAAAATAGATGATAAACTATACTATATGCAGTATGGCTTTGTGGCTCAGATCTGAGTTTTGTTTATGTAAAAGCTGGTTTTATTTTCCCTACATCAAAGGAATAAATGAAGTCTGTACTATAGAGTTTTCTATCATGACATGGTTCCGCCAACCGATGTCTCATAGCCCAAATTCATCATAAGTTGCCCACAATTAAGTTATCATCCGGTGTTGAGAGTTCGAGATAGATCCAAGTCCAGATGCTCAAATTGTCCGTGAATCGGGATACGGCTAATCGATTAGGTTTTAACCTCTGCAGAGGTTTGTACACTTTACCCGCAAGATTCGATCCTCTTTTTACGTTCTCGCACTTCAGGTGTTTGAGAACAAGATGACCAAACATGGTCTTCCGAAGAGTTCCCGACCACCGTCCGGTGCTCATTCAATCCTACCGTAGTTCTACATCTGCTAGCACCGCCCTAGCTGTGAGTCACAACTAGGGTCAACCAAGCCGAGCCCATAGTGACTTGCGGTTGCATGTAAGCTTCCGGCATGAAGTATTCTTCCGTCTCTTTGAGTCTAGGTGAAGCTTTCGCAAGATGTCATGGCGCTTCTCCATGCATCCTGCCAACCACTGGTTTCTCCAGGTGCCCGTCAACCGTCCTTCACCCAAGAGTGTGTATTGAATTCTTGTCTCGAGTCTTGAAGTCTTGAGGCCTTGAAAATGCAGTCCTTGTAGATGCCATCATGGAGTTGTCGTCATTAACGAGAGTCCTCCTTCTTCACACCACTCTCGAGCACTCATACCGACCCGCCTACTATAGCGTAGCATTAAAATAAATATCGCCCCGGCTTGGTAACAGGTGATGGGTTCCTACCTCATGCATACTACTCAACTACAAGAATTCAATATCACTCTTTGGAGGGTTTGTTGCGAAGATGACACTAGATGCAATAAAACACATAGGTATGAAAAATATGGTCAAAGTGAACTTGCTGGTATTACTTGATGAAGATAATAACACTCTCGTAATAAAGACTTGGTAGAACTATTCGTCACTCCTTTGAAATCTATATTACATGCATAATCATATAAGCAATCATCCTAGCAATCAATTCTATCAATCATAACAATACTCAATCAAAATAAAAGCAACAAGAAAACCAAGTCGAAAACCAAAGGAAAAACTTGAAAGAAAAATTCAAGGAAAAACTAGTGGTGACCAACTCACACAAATCTTAACATAACATTACTAAATTATTCTAATATTTTTTTACAGCAAAGAAAATATAAATCTAATAAAATAACAGAAAATAAATTACTAATTTACTAACTAACAAAAAGAACTAATATAAAACTACTATAACCATCTAGTGAATACTAGAACAAATATAGCAACTAGCAAAACACTAAGACAACTATAACAGCAAATCATTTATTAAAACATTAATAAGCTATACTAAATAAATATGACAACTAATGTGTTCACAAATAACAGAAACAAAAACAATATAACTTGAAGTGGAAAAAGAATTACTTTTAAAACTAATAAAACTATTTTTATCCACTATCACTATGAACTAATGTAGCGACCAGACCCGAATGGATCCAGTCTCTGTGCTCAGTGTCATCCCTGGATCAGTAATGCTGACACCACACAGTACTTCGAAGGATTTATAGCAGAGTAGCAATCACACACTTATTACATCGTTGTCCACAAGGGAACTTATTACAATAATATGGCTTAAGGCCATCTAACAATAACAGCGGAAGGCTTGGAAGATAAGCGAGTCCATCAACTCCAACGGCATCATCGAGTATAGAACCACGACCTAACACCTTACTCGTAAATTCGAAAAGTCTGCAACGTGAAAAGTTGCAGCCAAAACGGGTTGACACATGGAATATGCTGGCAATGTAACACATAAGAGCAATGAAGGAATAAGCCTATACTACATGCATATATGGCTGGTGGTAAGGCTCTACTGTTACATTTGCATAAAGCTGATTTTTCCCTACATCAAAGGAATAATTTTATTTAACTATCATGGTGGTTGTTAAACATTGAGAATGGTTGACAAGATCCTCAATCCCAATTAAAAGTACTCATCAAACCCAATAACTTTTATTTAGAGGTAACATGTTGAGATTCACATGATATTCAATTACAGGATACTCAAATTGTCCATAACCGGGACACGGCTAATCATGATTATTTTATACACTCTGCAGAGGTTTATGACTTTTCCCCACAAGACTCGATCGCCTCCGCTTGGTTCTCGTGACTACATGGTGTTTGAGAAACGGATGACCGAGACATAGTCTTTCATTAGCGCTAGCACCTTACATGTGGGTAGACCGTACCAACCTACATCACCTACATCAGCTAGCCTACCCGTAAGAGTTCGCACGACTTAGTCAACTACGCCAGAGCCCATAATTGGCTTGTGGCTGCACACGAAGTTTCAGTTTGAATAATCTTATGATCCCTTAGAGCACGGGTGGCGGTCCAAGAAATACAGCAAATCTCGATGGAAACCAGGTGCCTCAATCCACCCAGATGTGTGTTTAGGTTTCCACCTTAGATAAACCATTAATTAACAATCTCACATCTGTCATGGATATTCACTCACCCAATCCACGCCTACTAGCATAGCATGGCATGAACAAGCAAACGAGAAGTAACTCCCAAGGTTTCATAAGTAAAACAGTAATAGGTACTACCTCAATCTACTTCCCATCCCACAATTTAATTAGATCCTAACCATGCAAGTGTTTGAGGAATAGATCTAATGCATAAAACTGGGTAGTAGAAAAGATATGATCAAAGTGTTACTTGCCTTGCGATGATCCGCGAGACCTAGAGATTCAAGTAACAAGCGGCGACCGGTGATCTAACGCAGACAAACAACAAGCATACAATAAGTACTCATCTAATGCACGGGAAATCTCGAATAAAGATCTAACCAGAAAGTTCATCTTAAGAACCCTGGTTGCAAAAGAATCGAATCAAAATAAACTCCAAAGTCGAAACTCGAGAGAACGACTCGGTTTAGTAATCTGAAATTAGGTCAAAATTTCACAGTAGCAAAACGCTGTGAAAGTAGGGTAGTCGGAACGGCGGTTTCGTTACGAAACTCCAGGCGCTTGAATCACCTGATTCCGATAAACGAGCGAGAAATAAAACAGATTTGAAAATCGGATCTGAAATCGAATCAGAAAAATAACGGATTAAATCCGATTAAAAGAAAAACGACGAACGGATTAAATAGCGGACGTTCGTTAACCGAACGAATCCAACGAACGCGTTCATTGAAACGAACGGTTCGGTGAACGTTCGTTAAATAAGAAAACCGAAAAAAACAAACCAATCTAGGGTTTTTTAAAAACCGAACATTTTTTTTAATAAAAACCGGATCGGTTTATAAGGGGAAAACCGGATCGGGCGGGGCTACCTCCGGTGATCGCCGGGGGCTCGGCGGCGGGCTAGGGTCGGGCAGGGGTCGGGAGGGGGCGGCGAGGGCGGCGGGCTACCGGCGTCGGCGAGGGACGGGCGGCGGCGTTCGGCGGCGGCGGCGGCTCGGCTTGGCGCTGGTGTGAAGTGGCGGATCGAGGTGAGGGAGAGGGGCGGCTATTTATGGGAGGGGGGGGGTGGCTTGGGCTTGGGGGGGCACGGGTCCGGTCTGAGCCGGACTCGGAGGAGGCGGCGGCGGCGGGCACAGGGGCGGCGCGGCGAGGGGAGGAGGAGAGGAGGTGGGCTGGGGGCTGGGCCTGGGCCTGGCTGGTGGGTTTGGGCCTCGGCCAGTATGCTAATTTTTTTTTATATAAAATTTTAAACCAAATGAAATAAAAAAAATACCAAATGAACTCCAAATTAAATAAAACAAATTTTCCCCGACTCCTAAAAATGAGTCGAACAAAATGAACTTTAAAAACGGCAAACATGCATAAATTTTTAAAATGCTCATTTTTGCCTAAGCAAAATAAATCTTCCAAAACCAAATTTGGTTTATTTATAATATCTTCATTTTTCCTAATTGTTGGGAAAGTCATATTATTCCCTCTCCAAATATTTTTATAGGAAAAACTTTAGGAAGATAATCTAAATAAATCCAATTGATCCTATTTTCAAAATTTGAGAAATCCCAAATATGAAAATAATGAAACTTCCAACTCTCTCCGAGGGTCCTTGAGTTGCGTGAAATTTCTAGGATCGGAAAAATGCGAGAAAAATATGATATGCATGATGACCTAATGTATAACATTCCAAATTGAAAATTTGGGATGTTACAAACCTACCCCCTTAAGATGAATCTCGCCCTCGAGATTCGGGTTGGCTAGAAAAGAGGTGAGGTGGTCCTAGCAAAACTTCCTCTCTTTCCTGTGTGGCTTCATCCTCGGTGTGGTGGCTCCAATCGAACTTTGCAAAACTTGATAACCTTGCTGCGGGTAACTCTGCTGGCATAATCGAGAATCTTAACCGGTTTTCCTCATATGTCAAGTCATCCTTCAACTGAATTGCTTCCAAGTGCACTTGTGTCTCTTAATGGTACCTCTGCTATCTCGGGGTGACATTTCTTCAACTGAGAAACATGGAATACATCATGAACTCCTGACAGTCCTTCTGGCAATTCCAACTTATACGCAACTTCTCCCATGCGTTGCAAAATCTTATATGGTCCAACGAAACGGGGTGCTAACTTTCCTTTCACTCCAAAACGCTTAACTCCTCAAGCGGGATACTCGAGATATACTCTGCTCCAACTTCATACTCAATCGCTTGCGCTTTGAATCGGCATAGCTCTTACATGCGGACTGGGCTACCTTGAGCCTGTCTCGAATCAACTTAACTTTCTGCTCGGACTCCTTAATCAAATCTGGTCCAAACAACCGACGATCTCCGTTTAGTCCCATGACAACGGTGTCCTGCACCTTCTTCCATCAGCGCCTCGAAGGTGCCATCTTTAAGCTGGTTTGGTAAGCTGTTGTTGTAGGAAAATTCTGCATACGGCAAATTATCATCCCAACTAGATCCATAATCTAGTGCACAAGCTCTCAAAGATGTCCTCCAAAATCTGATTGACTCTCTCGGTCTGTCCATCGGTGCGTGGGTGGAAAGCTGTATCAATTCCAATCGGGTTCCCAATGTTTCATGCAACTGGTTCCAAAATTTCAAGTAAACTGGGTTCCTCTATCGATACGATGCTCCTCGGAACTCCGTAAGCACACAATTCTGGTCATGTATATCTTTGCCAACTTAGCACTGCTATAGGTAGTCTTGATCGAATGAAATGAGCTACCTTGGTCAAACGGTCGACTATGACCCAAATCGAGTCATATCCTGAACGGGTCTTGGCAAACCTGTGATGAAATCCATGCCTAGTTTATCCCACTTCCATTCGGTATCGGCAACGGTTGTAACAATCCTGCTGGCTTCGATGTTCGCCTTTACTTTCGACATACGCCGCAAACTGCTACATACTCGCAATATCCTTCTTCATTCCGTCCACCGAAAATATTCTTCAAATCCAAATACATCTTGGTATTTCCGGTGAATCGAATAGGGTGAATCATGGGCTTCTTGTAAAATCAACTTCCGATCTACGGGTCATTGGGCACATAAACACGGTCTTCAAACCATAGGGTATCGTGTTCATCCTCACGAAATCCTTTAGCTTTTCCTTTGCTCATTTTCTCCTTTATAGAGGCAACTTCCTTATCTGCCTTTTGGGCTTCTCTGATTTTGTCCATTAGTGTCGATTGAATCTCCAATGCTGCTACATAGCCTCTCGGAACTATTTCCAACCATAGTTCTCGAAGGTCCTCGGCTAACTCATTGGGTATTCCTCCCATCATTAGGGTATTGACGTGGCTCTTACGGCTCAATGCGTCTGCTACGACAATAGCCTTTCCGGGGTGATAATGCAATCTCATATCATAATCCTTGATTAGCTCTAACCATCTCCTCTGTCTCGAGATTCAATTCTTCGGGTGAAGATGTACTTCAAACTCTTGTGATCCGATATACTTCACAATGATTTCCAATGAGAAAATGTCTCCACGTCTTCAAGGCATGCACAACGGCTGCTAATTCCAAATCATGAGTGGCATAATTCAACTCATGGGGCTTAAGTTGTCGTGAAGCATACTGAAACAACTCTTCCTTCCTGCATAAGCACGGCTCCAAGTCCTCGGCGTGAAGCGCCGCAATACACCTCAAAATCCTTAGTTTGATCTCGCAATATCAAACTGGTGAGGTAACCAATCTTTTCTTCAACTCCTGAAAACTTGCCTCACAGTCCTCGGTCCATATGAATTTGTTTTCCTTCTTCAACAATTCAGTCATAGGCTTTGCAATCCTTGAGAAATTCTCAATGAATCTTGGTAGTATCCTGCGAGTCCAAGGAAACTCGAATCTCTCCAACTGTCGTTGGTGCTTCCCATTTGGTTACGGTCTCAACTTTTGTGGGGTCAACTGCTATTCCTTCTCCGGATATAACATGTCCGAGAAATCCAACTTCCTTTAGCCAAAACTCACATTTGCTGAACTTGGCATACAACCTGGTGTTCCTCGTTTCTCCAAAACCAATCGCAAATGTTCCTTGTGTTCCTCTTCATTCTTGAGAAAATCAAAATATCATCAATGAACACCACGGCGAACTTATCCAAAACTCCATAAACACTTTGTTCATCGGGTTCATGAAATAGGCTGGTGCGTTAGTCAGTCCAAATGACATAACGGTATACTCATACAGATCCATATCTCGTGGTAAATGCTGTCTTGGGTATGTCTTGCTCCCGAATCTTCAATCGATGGTACCACGATCGCAAGTCGATCTTAGAAAACACTTTGGCTCCTTGCAAGCGATCAAACAGATCATTTATCATCGGTAGTGGGTACTTGTTCTTGATTGTTACTTCATTCAATCCACGGTAATCAACAAACATTCTCAACGATCCATCCTTCTTCTCCACCAATAAAACGGGTGATCCCCAAGGTGAAGAACTTGGGCGAATAAAGCCTTTATCCAATAGTTCCTTAATCTGCTTCTTGATTTCCGCCAAATCCTTTGCGGGCATCCTGTACGGTCGCTTCGATATCGGGCCTGTTCACGCAACAGCTCGATCAAAACTCAATGTCTCAATCCGCGGCATTCCCGGCAACTCTTCCGAAATACATCGGGATAATCCTTCACCACGGTACTTCTTCTGTACCACACTCGATAAGCAATTAACTTGTGCTCTCCTCGGCTCGTGCCGTGATACATACTTAATCCTCCTTCCTTCGGTGTGGTGAGCAAAATTGACCTTGTGGTACAATCTATGTTTCCTCCATACTTTGATAACCAATCCATTCCTAATATCACATCCAAACCTTGGGATTCCGAACTATTAGGTGCGAGGGAAAACATAGTGTCCAATCCTTAGTGGCAATCGATCACACCATTTACTAGCCATGTACTCTGCTCGGGTGAGGTTACTAGCATGGGTGACCTAAGGGCTTGGGTTGGTAACTTGTACTTATCCACAAATCCCCTTGATATGTATGAATGCGATGCACCAGTATCGAAAAGAACAACTGCAGTAAATGACTTAACCAAAACTTACCGATTACTGCATCGGGCTGATCTTCAACCTCCTCCACATCAATGTGGTTCACCTGTCCCCTGTTGAAAGGGTTGGGCTTCTTTCCAGAGCTTCCATTGCCATTTCCATTCGCCTACGACAGTCATTTGCATAGTGCCCAGTCTTGCGGCACTTAAAGCAAGTAATGTGACTCAGGTCTACCTTGGATGGTGTTGACGGGTTGGTGCGATTCTGTCCGTTGTTTCCTCCATTCCCGTTCCCATTCTTGGTGCCATTATGGTTGTGCGAATTTCCTCCTCCATGGGTATGCTGAAACTGAATTCCTGATTTAGGGGTATAACGAGGCTTCTGCTGGGATCTAGAGTTATACTTCCCTTGTCCATACTTCCGCTGCAGTTCTCAATTCTTCTGCTTCCTTCAATCATGAGAGCTCGGTCTACTAACTCCCGGTAGTTGTTGAAACTTGCTACCATCAACGGCATCTGAACTCATCATTCAGTCCTTCTAGAAACTTCTCTGTTTAGCTGCATCCGTAGTAACGTCATCCGGGCATAACGTGCTAATTTGCTAAAGTCATCCACGTCTCGCCAACAGTCCTTCCTCCTTGGCGAAGTTGCGAAACTCACGCTTCTTCATGGCCATGGCTCCTGCTGAAACATGGGCAGTGCAAAAGCTTCTGAAACTGGTCCCATGTGATGGTGTCTCACGGGTAAGTGGCTGTGAAATTCTCCCACCATGCTGCGGGTCCTTCAAGTCGATGTGCTGCAAACTTCACTCTTTCACCATCTGTGCATCCTGCAGTGGTCAGCTCCCTTCCTATCTTGCGGAGCCAGTCATCTGCTACAATCGGCTCGGTGCTACTGGAATACACCGGCGGGTTCAGTCTAAGGAAACGAGTGAGATGATCCGCAGGTGGTGGTGGTGGCGGTGGGTTGTTGTTGTTGTTGTTCTGTCCCAATGTTTGAATCAGGGTATTCTGCTGCTGGATCAATTGGGTGATCTCTGGCGGGAAAACGAATCCGGGGTCGCGTCTCGGAGGCATCTGATGGGTTTAGAAGAGAAGAGAAATGTAGAATAGAATAAGGTCTAAGGGAATCACTACCCAAATGCACATGAGCAAATGCACACAAAATCACTTCATTCAATCAAACGAGGGCTTACAACGATCTAACTATCGCAAAGTGCGTGTGCTATAATGTTTACATGGAGGGAATACTACTAATATGTGGGGGACTTCTACTAATTTGAACCGGTGGAAGACTCCATGATGTCTGCTCCAGCTTCGTCTTCAAAGTCGGGTTCACTTGGATCCGATTCTGTGTCGTCGATGTTAATGTAGTCGCTTGGGTATTCGACATACTGGTCTTCATTCCTGAGTTCCAACTTCTTCTTGAGTTCTTCGATCTCGTACTTAAGATCGTTATTGTGTCTTGCCAGAGCTACGATCTCGTCCATGTAGTCCTTGCGTGTAGTCTTTAGTTCTTCTTCCAGTTCGATGATCCTTCCCTTTGTCTTCTGCAACTCCAACATGTCATTGCACATTTGGTTTTCCTGGTGTCGAATGTGCTGATTTAACTCCTGGATGAAAGCTGCAATGGATCTATCCTTCTTGGTGTTGACGACGTCCCAGTTGTCATCTCGGCGTCCGCAAATCTGGTAGACGGTGTCCTTGAGATCTTCTTGATAAACTTCTCCAATGCGTCCCATGGTGATGTGAGCTGCCATGCTCTTTCCTGCACTCAAGTTGGTGCATCGAAAACACTATCTATAGGCTTGGTGATTGGGGCAAATGTCCTTCCCGAACGTGAGCGTGAATCTTCCAGCGCTCCTCTTGAGCAGAGTGGCGTTGAAAGTCCGGTGAAGCTTGGTAATCCAATGTTCGTGTACTTAGTAACTTCCTTCAAGTGAAATCCAAAAGGTGTGCCTTCATCGGTTGGGTGTACTTGATCTTCGCGTCCGTCATCCTAAAGAGAGTAGAAAAGATGAGGAGTTAGAAAATGGGAAGAGAGTAGTGATCTATGGCTTTAACTTAGTGGTCGTGTCCTACGATCAACAGTGTGCTCGATACCATTCTCTGAGCGACCAGACCGAATGGATCCATCTCTCGTGCTCAAGTGTCATCCTGGATCAAGAATGTCGACACCACACAAGATTTCAAGGATTTATAGCAGAGTAGCAATCACACACTTATTACATCGTTGTCCACAAGGGAACTTATTACAATAATATGGCTTAAGGCCATCTAACAATAACAGCGGAAGGCTTGGAAGATAAGCGAGTCCATCAACTCCAACGGCATCATCGAGTATAGAACCACGACCTAACACCTTACTGTAAATGCGAAAAGTCTACAACGTGAAAAGTTGCAGCCAAAACGGGTCAAGACATGGAATATCTTTGGCAATGTAACACATAAGAGCAATGAAGGAATAAGCCTATACTACATGCATATATGGCTGGTGGTAAGGCTCTACGGTTACATTTGCATAAAGCTGATTTTTCCCTACATCAAAGGAATAATTTTATTTAACTATCATGGTGGTTGTTAAACATTGAGAATGGTTGACAGCATCCTCAATCCCAATTAAAAGTACTCATCAAACCCAATAACTTTTATTTAGAGGTAACATGTTGAGATTCACATGATATTCAATTATAGGATACTCAAATTGTCCATAACCAGGGACACGGCTAATCATGATTAGTTTATACACTCTGCAGAGGTTTGCGCACTTTTCCCCACAAGACTCGATCGCCTCCGCTTGGTTCTCGCACTACATGGTGTTTGAGAAACGGATGACCGAGACATAGTCTTCGTAAGCGCTTAGCACCTTACATGTGGGTAGACCGTACCAACCTACATCCCCTACATCAGCTAGCCTACCCGTAAGAGTTCGCACGACTTAGTCAACTACGCTAGAGCCCATAATTGGCTTGTGGCTGCACACGGAAGTTTCAGTTTGAATAATCTTATGATCCCTTAGAGCACAGGTGGCGGTCCGAAGAAATACAGCAAATCTCGATGGAAACCAGGTGCCTCAATCCACCCATATGTGTGTTTAGGTTGCCACCTTAGATAAACCATTAATTAACAATCTCACATCTGTCATGGATATTCACTCACCCAATCCACGCCTACTAGCATAGCATGGCATGAACAAGCAAACGTAGAAGTAACTCCCAAGGTTTCATAAGTAAAACAGGTAATAGGTACTACCTCAATCTACTTCCCATCCCACAATTTAATTAGATCCTAACCATGCAAGTGTTTGAGGAATAGATCTAATGCATAAAACTGGGTAGTAGAAAAGATATGATCAAAGTGTTACTTGCCTTGCTGATGATCCGCGAGACCTAGAGATTCGAAGTAACAAGCGGCGCACTCCGGGTGATCTAACGCAGACAAACAACAAGCATACAATAAGTACTCATCTAATGCACGGGGAAATCTCGAATAAAAGATCTAACCAGAAAGTTCATCTTAAGAACCCTGGTTGCAAAAGAATCGAATCAAAATAAACTCCGAAAGTCGAAACTCGAGAGAGAACGACTCGGTTTAGTAATCTGAAATTAGGTCAAAATTTCACAGTAGCAAAACGCTGTGAAAGTAGGGTAGTCGGAACGGCGGTTTCATTCTTAAACTCCAGCGCTTGAATCACCGATTCCGATAAACGAGCGAGAAATAAAACAGATTTGAAAATCGGATCTCAAATCGAATCGAAAAATAACGGATTAAATCCGATTAAAAGAAAAACGACGAACGGATTAAATAGCGGACGTTCGTTAACGAACGAATCCAACGAACGCGTTTATTGAAACGAACGGTTCGGTGAACGTTCGTTAAATAAGAAAACGAAAAAAACAAACCAATCTAGGGTTTTTAAAAAAACTGAACATTTTTTAATAAAACCGGATCGGTTTATAAGGGAAAACCGGATCGGGCGGAGCTACCTCCGTGATCGCCGGCGGGCTCCGGCGGCGGGCTAGGGGTCGGCGGCGGGTCGGGAGGGGCGGCGAGGCGGCGGGCTACCGGCGCCGGGCGAGGGACGGCGGCGGCGGCGTTCCGGGCGGGCGGCGGCTCGGCTTGGGCGAGTGGTGAAGGCGGGCGGGCGGATCGAGGTGAGGGAGAGGGGGCGGCGGCTATTTATGGGAGGGGGGGGGGTGGCTTGGGAGGGGGCACGGGTCCGGGTCGGAGCCGGACTCGGGAGGCGGCGGCGGCGGGCACCGCTGGGGTGGCGCGAGGCCTTGGGAGGAGAGGAGGTGTGCGGGGCGCTGGGCCAGGGCCTGGTGGCTGGCTGGCTGGGCCTCGCCCCCTGGAAGGCCAAATTTTTTTTTATAAAATTTTAAACCAAATGAAATAAAAAAAATACCAAATGAACTCCAAATTAAATAAAACAAATTTTCCCCGAATCCTAAAAATGAGTCGAACAAAATGAACTTTAAAAACGGCAAACATGCATAAATTTTAAAATGCTCATTTTGCCTAAGCAAAATAAATCTTCCAAAACCAAATTTGGTTTATTTATAATATCTTCATTTTTCCTAATTGTTGGGAAAGTCATATTATTCCCTCTCCAAATATTTTTATAGGAAAAACTTTAGGAAGATAATCTAAATAAATCTAATTGATCCTATTTTCAAAATTTGAGAAATCCCAAATATGAAAATAATGAAACTTCCAACTTCTCCGAGGGTCCTTGAGTTGCGTGAAATTTCTAGGATCGGAAAATGCGAGAAAAATATGATATGCATGATGACCTAATGTATAACATTCCAAATTGAAAATTTGGGATGTTACAACTAAACAAGCAATTACAAAAACAGTAGCTAAACACTAATAAATAACTCAAAATTTATCTACTGTAGCTAAACATAAACATATAACAACAAGTGAAAATCCACAAAAGGAATGAACTAAAATAATTAAAAACAATAATTACATAACTAAAACAACTATATAAGCAAAACAGTACGGTTTTTACTAAAAATCTAATTTAAAATACTCCAAAATTACCAAACTAAATCCTACAGCTAAAAAATATCATAAGTGACCAGGAGCAAAAATAATTAATTAAAAACCTATTTTAAACTCAAGTTATGGACAAAATACTAATCTGAACAAAATTTATCAAATTCAAATTTAAGCTACTCAAATTTGAAATCCAGAGACACTAACAGAAACTTCCGCAAATTTGTGACACATAGCAATTGGAATCACTCAAAATACTAAAAACTCTAAAAGATATGAATTTTCTAAGATTGCTATTTTCGGAAAAAATGAATTACGGGATTTCGTGGATCTCACGGAGTAGTCGTCGGAGTTGGGGAAGAAGATCGGATCCGATGTTGCGGTTGATCCTAGAGGAAAGGAGATCACGGACGGTGGAGAGGAGATCATATAAACCTCAGGAGAGGTCGAGGCGGGCGGCGGCACTTGGCGGCGGGCGGTGGTGCTGCTTCACTGCTGCCAGGAGAGGAGAGGAGAGGAGAGGAGAGGAGAGGTGTTGGTTTGATGTGTTGGAGGGGGGTGCTTGGGTATTTATAGTGGGGAGGGAGGGTTTTGCTTGGGGTTGGGGGCAAGAAATAGACTAGGATTAGGAATCCTAGGAATAAAAACGGAATAACGAAACGGGATCAAATCCTACTAGGATTTGTAAAAGAATAGGAAACCTTGGCTCCCTGGCTCCCTAGGTGCGTGCGTGCGATGGTCTTGGCCTTGGCCGGCCGGCTGGTTGGCGGCTTGGGCCTTTGGCCCAAGGCGCTGCGAATATATATATAAATTTTTTTTAAACAAATAGAGAGGAAAACAAAATGAAAAAAAATGAAAATATTATATAGGCATATAATATATCAAAATTTTCAGAAAAAGATTTCCTACATGATGAACATTATTCTAGCGTTAAATAAAATACACACAAATTTAAATAAAGCAAAGAGTGCTTCTAGTCCAATAAAATCCAACAAAATTATTTTTAAAATACCAAAATGACTTCAAATTAATTTCTCTCCAAATTTCGATGTAGGGAATCATGTTACCCTATTTTCCATATATTTTGTTTTGGAGAAAATATTTTGAATAAAACTCAAATAACTCCAAATTTGGAAATAAATTCAAAAGAACTTTGGATTTAATTCTTTTAAAACTCCCAACTCATATTTCATTTAATTTGAAGAAGTCATTTTATCTTCTCTCGTGAAAATCATTGAGTTGCATAAAGTTTCAGAATTGGAAATATTTTCCAAATGGAATTCAAATATTTTCAACACCCTTGTCATTTAAATAAATGGAAGAAGTCATGTCATCTTCTCTCCAGGGTTTTGTGATGAAAAGAATTTGAATTCATGGAGATCATAAATGCAAGGTGGAAGTTTGGGAAAGTCATTTCATTCCTCTCATTCAACTTTCGAGAAAGTTTCAAATTTCACTCAATTTCACACAAGCAACCACACCACTATCAAACAAACAAGCATAAATATTTATTTAATATAACATTCCAAAATTTAGAATTTTGGGATGTTACAAATCTACCACACTTAAAATGAATCTCGTCCTCGAGATTCGAAGAGGCAGCAAGAAAAGGTTAGGGTTTGGGGTCTTCCAAAGCAAACCGTCGATCGAATGGTCTAGTGTGCTACCACACTTAAAAGCAGGGTTATGGTTCCAACGGAACTCGGTACTCCATCCCTAGGGTGAACACTATTGGTCTTCTCACAACTTCAAGTAACTCCTACTGGGGCTCTTCCGTAGGGTCAAAACCTTTTCCTCAAATACGTGTCCTTTCATCCTGGTGAGGTTCTTCCGAGACTATGTCTCCTTAGTGACAGTGTCTGCCGCCAATAAACAACTATCGAGATCTCATGGTGGTCGACCATTACAGGTTTCTCCTGCAGGAATAATGGGTTGGGTTGGTCTCACCAGATGACCTACGCTTGGTAACGGTTGCGGTACATAGATCAATCGTCCTACCATTCTAAGGTTTTTGGCTTGACGTGTCGACGCTCTTCTAAAGTTTTCAAGTCTCTCGATTTTCCATTAACATATGATAGTTCATGATAGAAGTCTCCGGTATGGGGCCAATCCATCCTGCATTTGAATCATTACCACATACGTAAACAGTGAATCACGATTCTAACACTTGGGCATACTCACAAGCATTGCAGAATTTCTCTTGTTCTCGAACTGGGTTCGAGTAAATCCTTTGGTTCAGCAAGCCAAACAAAACATCTATCGTTACTTCACCACTCTCGGGTTTTTTATGTAACCTCCTCACGTAAACGTATGCTCGATTGGATCACCGATTCTTCCAAATTTATTCCTTTATCAAGGTTACATCTGTTCCTTTTCAAAATCCTGGGCCCGTGGGTTATGGTCCACTTCAACACTAGTGCAGCTTTAACTCATCCTTGAGTAACTCTCTTGTTCCATATTACACCTCCTTTAAATCCGGTAGTAGTACTGTTTCTTCATATCATCATATCAAAAGCAAAACTCCAACTTTTTTTTCCTTGAACTACAGTCCGTGGAATATATATTTTCTTATCCCTTAGTCTAGTCTTCTTCACGGTACTACCACCCTAAAATGAAATTCACAATCCATCCATAGACCATATTTCTCATATCCTCGAAAATGGTCAAAATCCGTGTTCATAGAGTAACAACTCATACAATTAAACATATGAAAACATGTCACCTTAACTTTATTGATTTCATGAATTCATTACAATATTCGAGACTTTCATTACATAAATTCAACTCCATATCCTTATGGAAACAATTGCTTCCTACTACACTTATTACCAATATCAAAATTCCAACTACTCAGCTCCAACTTTCATCTTGTCGGAACATTTAGTAGCATAATGTCCTGCTTCCTTGCAGCGAAAACAAATGACTTTCGATAAGTCTTTGGGCTTCTTGGAGATGGTGCCTGCTCCTTGAGTTCCTTGCTTCCTTTCGAGACAATGATTGGCATAATGCCCGACGTCCTTACATTCAAAAAGGTAATATGACTCTTGTCCCTATTTGCAGAAATTGGGTTGTTTCGAGGGTGTCTTTTGTTTTCTCTTCCGGTTTCTTCGTTCGATCAAACCTTCTATTCCCCGTGGATCAAACTCTATTGCTTCCGTCAGAACTATCCCGGATACTCTTTTCTTTCCTTGGTGCAATACTGTGAAAAATGTCCTTCTTCTCCACATGAATAGCAGGCATTGGAGTAAAATCTGTTGAGGCCTTCTCCATCAAGGTCTTCAACACATTCCTTCATCACTGGTTCTTTCATAGCTTCTCGGAGGGCTTCTTTCATTCCTTCTTCCTGCTCCTGAATAGTTTGTTGCACCATGGGGTAAATGTAACATTGAGTCGGGTAGTGGGTGGTTCCTTCACACAAGAAACAAGTCACCTTACTAGTTGGGCATTCCTCAGCTAGGTGTTTCTCCTCACAATGAGGGCATCCATCCTTGTGTTCCCCCTGGGTGTGTCCTATTTCTCCGCAAATCTTGCAGGCACGAGGTTTATTTCTTGGTGTATCATGTTGCTTCCGGATAAGACGAGATCTTGTCAGAGTCTTCTTGAATTCTTTCCAAGTCTTTGCTCCATTCCATCCCTGTATAGCTTGATGCATCTGCCACCATGTTGCAGCACTTCCTTCAAAGTACTGGAGAGCGTAAGATACTTCATTCTTCCTTGAAACCAAATTGCTCCCAAAGTGATTCTCCATGTTCTGAATCCATAGCTCTGCCTCCGGCTGAGTCTTCGGTCCAGAGAATATCAGTCCAACTTCATTCATCAACTATGGGGTCCAAAAGTTTTGGGATGAGATATGAGAGAGGTGGGGAGGGATATACACACAATACAAACAATAGTTTTTTTGAAAAAACAAGTTTTACTTAGCAGAAGTTCGCCACCAGTGCAAATATAGGGAACACAACAGCATATAAACGCCGCAGCAAAACAAGTCCAGAACTGAAACCACTTCAGAAGAGCTCAAGAAACAATATCCTGGGTACCCATAATGCTGGCAAGATGCTTAGCAAGCTTATTAACTTTCTCTTGTTTGGCGCTTAAGTCCTCCAGTATTGTCTGTTGCACCAAAAGTATGCATCTAAATTCTGCAGGACTTCTCGGTCCTTGACTTCTCGTCGATAACATCTGATCGATGTCTTTCAACTTGAAGTTGAGACTCAAGAAGCCGAACTGATTTTGGCAACGAGTTTGAAGAGCTGGTGCCAGCAGTGGTAGCCAGTAACTCGAACACTACATCAAGACAGGACTTTGGGGTTGTCTCAGTGTCCTCAATATAGTTTTTATCAGCTTTTTGGAGACCAACAGGGATGTCTCATTATCTTGAACCTTATCTGCATTACTTCCTTTACCATTGCATAACAGGGTACTCTTCTCCAATATTTTATCCACGTTCTAAAAGAGAAACAAACAAACACATCTCAGGTTTACAATGTAGTATATGAAACTCATTTTGGTAAACCAGTTCAGTAGTAAGGTGGACAGGATACAGCATGAAACAAACATATATCTATGTAGTATGGTCACTGTATGGTCTATATCATTATAGTTTATGTTGCCAAATCAAGATAGATACAGTTCAAATCATATCTATTTAAGACAAAGCAGCATAGACAGAATATAAGTGTGGGAAACTACACAGCAATAACAACACTTGTAATGTGCATGGCATGAGAACATAACTGTTTATTCAATTGAAACAGAAATCAACATAGAGCAAGTTACAATAGCAAACAGCCAAACACGTTGAAGAAACAGGTTTAAAACATACATGTTGCACCATTGGAGTTTCAATTGCATCCTTCAAATTTGAAATTGGATGGTATCAGTAAATACAGTGATGCAAGAGCAAAGTAGTACGAACCATAGCTACGGAACTTGACCTGAGAACAATTCTTCTTCTGCTTTAAGCGTTGACTTTGGGTTCGAAGTTGTGGTCCTCTTGATTTGGGCACTGCAGTTGCCTTACTAACTGCTCGTGTTTGGGTGCTCTGTGGTGGAGACGGTGTTGTGTCAACGGGAACTGGGTGTCTATCTGTTGGGGTTGGGGTTAGAAGGGGTGTAGCTGGTTCTCTGTCCAACTGGGTAGGGGTACAATCTGCATGAGTGTGGGTTATGTGTGGTGGGGCTGATTCTTGGGCAAGTACAACCGTGGTTCTATCTGCATCGACAGGTAGCATGATCTTTTCTCAAGACCGTGTTTCTACTCCCACAGATATTGCCATCACTCCCTCCAATTGAAATGGCTGGTAAACAAGAAAAGTAATTAACGAAAAGTAATTGAATGTACAGACATTGTAAGATAGACAGGTGCAATGGATAGTAGGGAAGAAAACGTGGCATGAAATAATTCACATTTATGTTGTCTAAGCAAACAGAATAGCAGGACATAATTTCACATATATGATGGCTAATTAAAAAGGATAGCATGACGCAATTTCACATATACGATGGCTAACTAAACAGGATAGAATGACATACTTCAAAATAAGATGACTATGTAAACAGGATGACATGATATAACTATACGATGTGTCTATTAAAGTGGTTGGCATGCCATAAATCACAAACATGCCGTCGATGGAAACATGATGGCATGATATAATTCACGGACAGAATGACATAATTTATAATATGATGACTATGTAAACAGGATGAGACGATATAACTATATTATGTCTTTAGAAAATGGGTTGGCATGCCATAATTCAGATACATGTTGTCAATGTAAACATCATGGCGTGACATAATTCAAATATATGATTTATATACTAAGGAAGTGAGCAGAGGGCAATTGCATATATGATGTGTCAACTAAGGAGATGGCATTCAATATTGTGTATATGATGTAAAAACTAAGCATTGCAATACAACATATGCATTATATGAGTAATATAACCCTGCCAAGTTTGAGCATACACCTCAGGGGGATAATAGGACTGGTCATTTGCCTCTGAATCCTCCTCTCAAGAGCTATCAGAATCAGCAAGATATCTGCTTCACAGGTAGCATTGTCCGCTATGAAGACCTTGTTTTCACTCCAGATTTCTCCATCACCAATTCAAATGGCTGATGCACAGGAAGAGCAGTTGAATATACAAACATTGTCGACAAAAGAAATGAGAAATACAAAAAAGGACGGCATGATATAATTCACATATATGGCGCTTGCCTAAACAGCATGGCATTGCATAATTCACATACATAATGCCTTGCAACAAGATAACATTGCATAATTCACATATATAATGTCTTGCAACAAGATGGCATTGCATAATTCACATATATGGTAATTAGACACTAAACAGGTGGCATTCACACAAAGCATGTCTAAACTAAGCAAATGACATAGCAATGCAAGATACCAAACGCACGATATGAGTAACATAACCCTGCCAAGTTAGGGCATGCACCTCAGGGGGGAAATATGACTGGTCATCTGTCTCTGAATCCTCCTCTAAGGAGCTATCGCTAACCAGCAAGACATGCGCTTCGTCAGATAGCATTGTCTGCTCTGAAGACCTTGTTTCCACTCCAGATTTTCCATAACGGTGCCGAATGGCTGATGCACAGGAAGAGTAATTGAATGTGCTAAAATTGTTGACAAATTTAACACATAATAAAAAAATGATGGCATGATATAATTCACATATAAGATGGCTGGCTAGACAAGATGGCATTGCATGATTCACATATACGATAAAGAAACTAAACAGATGGCACTGACACAAAGCATGTCTAAACTAAGCAGATGACATCTTTAATGTATAGAGTAGGCAATGCAAGGCACCATATGCATGATATTACCAACATCAGCATGCCAAGTTAGAGCGAAGACCTCATGGGGTAAATAGGAGTGGTCTTCTCCTTCTGAACCCCCCTCAGAACAGTTATCTTCCTCTTGATTACAATCCAAAATGGGTGGTGGGGGGGCTGCCTTTGCGCCCACCATGGAACGACGTCCACATGAAATTTTATAGCCACGCAAGGCTCGTCTCTTTTGCTCTACATGATCAGTTCCATTGTGTACAATAACTGGCATGCATAGGAATAAAACATAGTGAGATTATGTAAGGAGTGCATGCACAAATCCAGAGTGATGGTAGCAAACTGTGGATAGACCCAAAACCAATGATAGCAGGCAGATAATAGCTTTAGTTAAAAAATACAGATAATGGCTCCTTTAATGTTTGTTTGCACCCTACATGAAACTCATAGTAGACACCGGAGATTAACCAGATAGTAGACAGATAGTACTGATTGCTGCCCCAGTATGTACCCCACAACCATTTAAAAACTCAAGTTTCAGCATTAGTTTGGACCTGACTCGGAGTCTAATAGGTGAACACGGCGATAATGTAGCATGTCATCATATTAAGCGACGCATAACGTAAGCAGACACGGAAGAGTGCGACCTCTCTTGCGGACCCGTGTAGTCCTTAAGGTCATCTGCTCAGTTGATGATGGTAATGCAGTTGTCATGGCTGCCGACGGCAGGGAAGAAGATCTGAGGGGCGAAAGACAGTCTGGAGAGTGGATCCCTGCTGTGGTGAACCCTTCCGTCGTTGGAGCAGCTGAGCTGGGGTGGAACACAGCGCTGCAGGAGCAGGACAAACCACACAAGGTTTTCTTTGACACATATCTGTAACATAAGTAATTGAGTAAGGGCTTGTTTGAATTTGAGGATTCTAATAATGCAGGGATAGGAAATAGACGAGAATAGGATAGGAATGCACACGCAAAACAGAGAATTTTAAAACACAGGATTTCTGCCAATCTGGGTGTTTGATTCACAACAATTGGAAGATCACATGATGCAAAAAAGCATGGTGAGATTAAGTCAAACCACAAGAAAATGTATGGTTATAATGCTATTATGCTACTATCTCTTAGTCTTGTGCTTGATGAATAGGAATATGAAAAGGAGGAGAAGTGGAAACTAGAATTCCTACGGTTTTTCTTTCAAGGAGACACTAAAGGAACAAATCCTATAGTTTTCCTTTACTCCATTCCTTTGCACCAAATTCATGAAAAGTAGTACCACAGGAAACTTTCCAATTCCTATGTTTTTCATTCACTTTTCCTTTCAAGCACTGGCGATTCTAGTAGGCAGGCTTGAGCAAGGAAAATCCTACACTAAAAAAATGTTTTTGTGCTACTTCTATTACTTTGGACCCAGGCCACTGCCATACTAGCTCAACTCCCAGGCCCATCGAAAAATGCACAGCTCAAACGCACAGAGATAAATAATGATGGCGTTCAAGAGAGTCCATCACGGATAGCTAAGTTGCCTGGTACCTCACTGCTTGTCATATAGTAGGATAAAATAATCGTATTTCCCGTTACTACGGGTGCTCAGCGGACAATATATATAACATGTAGAGTAAAAAAGAGATGCAACAAGTGTACAAACTCTTTGGCGAAGCCATGTCGATCTTAGCGTGATTGTGTTGGCCGGTGAGGATGCTCCGGCTGACTTTGCTGTCGGAGGAGGGGAAGAAGATCTTAGGCGTCTGGAGATGGAGCCCGAGGTACTGCTCCGCTGTGATGAAGGGTTTCATCGTTGGAGCAGCTCCGGTGAGTTGTACGACGCCGAGGCTGAAGTAGGACAGGAGAGACAACGAACAACGTTAACCTGAGTGGAATTCTAATAGCATCTCCAATACATGACGTAAAATACATAACCACAAAGTGCTAGATGTAAAATACATCAGCAGCTCATCTCTGAATTTAACTGCCGAAACTGAACTTAACTGTCGAAACTGAACTTAACTGTCTAAACTGAACCTAACTGTCGAAACTGAATTTTGCTGTCGAAACTAAACGCACTAGCAAGGTGAGGCTACACGTCGGTCGACTAACTTTTTCATCTCTGGTCAGTCGATTTTGTAGCCATTGGATACGAAATCAAGGGCCGGCGGTTCATCTTCAACCTCCACCCCCCTGAGCCGCCAACCACCACTGGCAAAACAGCAGCCCCCCGCCGCACGCGGCCGGCGGTGCGCCTCCCCGCCCGCCCCGAAAACACTCCCCATCGTCGGTCCGCCGACGCCCTGCCATCCTCTAGGCCCCCCGTGCGAGCTTTTTCTCCGCGATCCCCACGCCACCGCCCGCTAACGCCCGCCACCGCCGCACCACCGCCCCATCCTGAACCCTAAGATAGATAGTGGGGTACCTCTCTGGCGAGCCCCCCTCCTCGCTGCAGCTGGTTCTTCCTTCACCCCGGCGAGCCCACCCCTTGAAAATCGACAGACCAAAAAGTTGATTTAGTCATCTGAAGGGTAGCCAAATTGGAGCAGCATCGCAAGCAAGAGCAAGAGCGAGAGCAGCGGCGCGAGCAATAGCAATAGCAAGAGTAGACCAGGTAGGGGACCGAGAGCAAGAGCAGAGCAGCAGCGCGAGCGAGAGATAAAGCAGCAACATCTCCTACTCATGTGGACGTCGCCGCCGAGGGAGCGACGCCATGGAGGAAGTGGCCGGCGACGCCGCCGTGGATGGAGCCGTGCCGTGTCGGCTCGGGACCGAGCGCCGGCAGCACCGTGAGATCGAATCAAGAAGAAAATGCGGCGATTAGTGTACAACCTCTTTGGTGGCGCCGATTAGGCCGCAGCTTCATCCGAGGAAACGGTGATGATGATGCTCTTCTGGTGGTGCAGGTGAAGACGGCGGTGTGGGAATGGAGGTGGCGCAAAATACGAGGGGAACGTCGGGGCAGCTCCTTGGAGGCGGATGACGGGGTGGCTGAACCGGCGTGACGATGAGATCAACGATGGATCCTCATCCGGTACGGTGGATGAGGGACGTCAGGTGTTGCTGTGGACGACGGGGAAGAGGCTCCGGCTGGGTGGCGGATGGAGCAGGGTGTGGGGTTTCGTCGCCGGTTTTCGCGGCCTCGGTGTACGAATGGGTGGGCGGATGGGATGGCAGTGGGGAACCATGGCTTAGAGACGCGCTTGTCCGAAATGTGGGGTAAGTTATGAAAGTACCCCCCACCGATTTGAGGCGGTTCTTTCGGTTCAGGGGTACCACGGGCATTTCGCGTGTCGGGATTTCACAGGAGGTGGGAGTTTTCGCGCGCGTTGTAATTTTGGAATAGCAAGGCGCGGGTTGAGATGGAGGGAGTTGTCGGAGCACAACGAGACAAAGATATATCTTAAATATTTCGGGCTAACAAGGTGCGGGTTGAAGAGGCGGGAGTTTCGCAGCATGATAGACAGAGACACTAGCTTCAATTTTCGGCATAACAAGGTGTGGCTTGAAATTTCGGAAGAACAAGCTTAACGTGTACCCCAAAAAATAGACAATTTGCAACTCAACACGCACAACACACACACAAACACCATTTAGACTAGAGTAAGGTACACGTGCATTGCACGCATGAGATTTGGCAACCAAATTATGAATAAATACCACATCATAGCATGCAAGCTTTGAGTCATATATGCATGATGTAGATGTTCGTTTAATTCTTATAGTTCATTTCATTCAAAATCATCTAGTTTTTATAAGAAAGCTAATCTATTCTAAGATTCATGGAATTGTGCGTTGTAAGACATAAAGTAAAAACAAATAATGGCAAATCATGTAGAAAAACATTTGGGCAATTCTGATACGGAAGATTCTAGAACAAATAAGAAGTGCTTGTGTTTTGATGTTTATGCATTATGCTTAAGTTCAACCATGGAGTCTTCTAGATTATACATGTGGCGAAATCTTGTGGAATCTAGATGATATCCAACGGCCAATAGTGCTCAAATTTGCCATCTTTGGACCATCGGATTCGCCTCATCCAACGACCATCTTTCAAAGTTAAAGTTACTCGCACACAATAAAAAAATATAATATAATAATATGGGTATAGATATAGATATGTGATGCGAAAGCCGCCCATCATCTCCAATTAGAATAGTGTGTCCATGCACGGATGCGACGTGGGCAAATGATGTCTGCCATCAGTATCTCAAATTCAAATTGGTCTGACCTTGTTCAATGTGTATACATTGCAACATGCTCATTTCCAAACCACCCCGCGCAGACCTCCGTTATATTCATGCATGTATGGGTTTCAAACATCAGGATCTCTTATTCAAATATTTGAATTCAACTTTACATTGATTATGACCTCATCTATTCTTTTACACCCACACAGTAGTCTTCTCTTTATAATTGTACCACTAACTTTCTCTCGTGCATGCATGCACACACACTACCATTCGGCATTATCCATCGCACGCATGCAATCTTTTTCTTTAGGTCGGTCTCCCATAATGGCACACACCCACACACATCCCCCTCTCCATCATATCGGGCATTCTTTATCTCTCACGCGTTCATGCGCAATGATCGATGTTCCTCTATGTATGTGTGTATATAGCTAGGTCTTTCATAGTTTTCCACACAAACCGATCAATCGATATATCCAGTGAGGTCTCACCCTCTTTCCCACGTCCACATCGATCAATCTATACCTCTCAATATAGGATTAACATATATGCCAATACACCCACATTAATTATATATCCAACGTCCCCCTCTCATCATCCATGCCTTCCGCTTCATCTCTCGGACGCGTGCACAATGGCGAAGACAGGGGCAGTAAGGGCCCTGCCCCCCTAACATCACTATATATCAAGGCTAATATGAATGTGATCATTAGACAATTGCTGCTAAAAAGGTTTAATTTCATGAATTGACCCTCCTCGTAAAGGATTAGCAATGCTTGGCCGCCTAGCTCATTTACTTTTCATGGCTCGCCATCGCTGCGTTACAACAGCAAGACGTGTTCGCCCCTCTCTCTAAATATCGATCACGCACTTGTGCATTCCTTCATAGTCTCCTCCACTCGCCCCTCGCACCATCTTCTAGCCCCCACCGGATTTTGCCACGTGTACAATCTAGCAGACTCCATGGTTGAACTTAAGCATAATGCACAAACCTCAAAACAACATTGGTTCTCTTTTGTTCTAGAATCTTCCATATCATAACTGCCCAAACTTTTTTTCTAGTTGAATTGCCATTATTTGTTTTTACTTTATGCTTTACAACGCACAATTCCATGAATCATAAAATAGATTAAGGGCTTCTTTGATTCAAAGGATTCTCAAAGGAATTTTGGAGGATTCTAATCATTAGGAATTTTTCCTATCTTGGTTGTTTGATTCATAGGATTGTAAACCATAGGAATTTTTCCATATGAATCATTTGCACTAGATATCATAGGAAACATCCCATCCACTCAAACCTCTTTTAAAGAATTCTACGTTTTTTCTGTGCACAATCAAACACTCGTACAATCCTGTAGGATTCAAGACGACATTCCACTATAATCCCATGTTTTTCCTATTCACGCGTTCTTAGCTTTTTATAAAAACTAATTGATTTTGAATGAGATGAACTATAGGAATTAAACGACGGGCTACATCGCGCATATATGACTCAGAGCTTACATGCTATAGTGTGGTATTTATTCATAATTTGGTTGCAAAATCTGATCCGTGCAATGCACGTCTACCTTACTAGTACTTCGAGTATGTGCAAAACACGTAAATTAGAATACCAATGGCACACTACAAAGTGTCTCTCTTACAGTAAATGAAGCCACGTGGCACATGTGGAGGCGTTGTCGCGACCTCCTTGCGTGGATTGATCACAGTGATGTGCTGCTGGTTCCAGAAGAATATACTCGTCCTCCCTGAGCCATACTGGCGGTACATGCACGAAGCGAAGATGTGCATGCACGCCACGCACGCACCCATTCCCTCGCACGCACACGCGGGTACACGGGCGGACGCAATTTTGTACCAAGATCCACCCCATGTGATAATTTGACACGTGTAAAGTTGTTCATTTCATTGATGGTCAATTAATACAGCGCATGCAAATTGAGTGGACGTGAGGGCGGAAGAAAGACATTATTACTCCACTGCGCGCATGCGAGTAGTTAAATCATGGGTTGCTAGTAGTACTTCCATTGGTCTCCTTCGTATTTTGTGCCAATTTTTGACAGTAACATAATATTTACGCATTTGAGCAGTTTAGTACTTGAAATTTATGTTCCGCTAAACTCATCGGGAGCCGTTTCAGGCCTCGAAACCAAAACCATCAATTAATCTTTTACCTTGTTCCCATCACATTCGAAAGCCTGCTCACACCTACTAGTACGTACCAAACCTGAACGTGTTCCCACTATGCAGGTATTAGTACTACTAGTGCTAGTACTTAGGTTATAAAAAGGGAAACTACCTAACCGAAAATTACTCTACCTTTCCTCCTCATAAGTGCTTCTTCTTCGTCCGTCGTTGCCATGGCTGGTGAGCAGAGCTCTAGGTCGAGAACTACTCATAACAAGGGAGCGGCAACCAAGGCTTCGGAAAAAAAAGAGAGGGCTCGCCGCCACGCAGAGACCTCGAAGATCTCTCACAGGCGGCGATGGCTCCTGAGGCGCCCTAGCATGGAGGCTAACATGCCGAGCCCGGCGGAGCTGGAATCGTTATCCCTCGACGACATGCCCAATCAGCTCAATAAGCACCTCAATAAGCAGAAGGAGTTCATCCAAGGCTTGACGGAGTTGTTGAAGGAGAGCCTCGACGACATGCCCGTTGAGCTCAATCAGCAGGGGGAGTTGACCGCCGGCTTGGTGATGCTACTGAAGAAGAGTATTGCCTCGGAGAAGAAGGCGACCGGCGAAATCCTACGACTTCAGGAGGACAAGGCGAAGCTCGCCACGAGATCGACTGTTGAAGGAGAAGAACGCCGGCTGGAAGAAGCTGCATGAGAATAGTAGTTCCTCGATGAAGATGCTGCAGGCCCTCGTCATGGAACAGAAGGAGGAGTTGGCGAAGCTCCGCATCGAGCACCCGGCTGCTGTCAAGGAACGTAATGTGATCGTGGAACAGATGATGAAGGCTCGCATCGAGAAATCCCGCGTCATGGACATAATGAAGAAGATGGCGGAGGAGACGCGCAAGGAGATGGAGGTCGTGGAGGCGATGAAGAAGCAGTTACGACTCCGCGGCGAATTAGATCATTTGGGGTGATAATCTTCCTTCTTCTTTTGCTACTGTGTTTCGTCTTTTGCTTCGGGTGTTTTGCCGCATGTGTCACGTTCTCTGCGAGGCATGAATAGAACAATGGTTTTTGTTTTTTGAGGAAATGAATAGAACAATTCTAACAATGAGATGACTAGCAAATTAGATCATTTTTATCGCCATATGGCACTGGGCTGCCGTATTTTGTGCTCCTCCGTCGTAGTAGTACTCCAGTGGAAAACTTGAGTATAGCGCACGGTTCTTTGCTCCTCCTCGATCAGGTCGTCGGCGCATTTATACGAGCAGTCAAATCACAAGGCCCCGCCTTCCAGCAGTAATGAGCCGTCAAATCACAAAGGCCCTCGCCTCTCGTGAAACCGACCAAGCTAGACTGCCCCGCCCTCTAGCCTTTTAAAAAATGTATACTTTTGTACAGCAGTAGTATCGATGGATTGCACCATGGTGCAAAACTTGAAATTAAAAAAAGGTGGTACTACCTCCGTCCGGGTTTATTGGTCCCCATTATATTTCGTGCCAAATTTTAACCATAGATTAAACTAACAAAATGTCTACGCATGTCACCAAACATTATATTTTTGAAAACTATGTTCAAGTATGAATCCAATGAGATAATTTTTCTTAACATGCATTAACATTTTGTTAGTTAAATCTTTAGTCAAAATTTGACATAAACTACAAAGGGGACCTATAAACCAGGATGGAGGTAGTACATATAGAGAGCGCTCGTCCCCAAATTATGCATATAGTACTATTAAAAAGGCTAGTCACAATCATGGTGTCCAGCACAACCCACCCCTCAAATAAAACTAAGCACCCTGGAATTCTTTGACAAAACTAAGCACCCTGAAATTCTTTGACAACTAAACTGCTGGCTATATGATGTTGGCCATATATATTGTATGTATATAATGTGAAGAAACGAGTGGTAGTACTATACCAACTAAAAGATGAAATGTAAGAAATACTAGTATGTACGTACTGAAGAGTTAAAGTAACAAGAAGAAACATAACATAGTTCTGCTGGGGGCTCAGCACAACACACCCCTCAAATTAAACTAAGCACACCTGAAATTAAACTATGCAACCAATCCGGTAGACACTGCATTAGAAGTTTAGAACCGCCATGAGCAACGACACTTCCACCTTACTCGAAGTCCTCGTCCACGTCCTCGACTTCGTCCTTGTCCCTCTTCCTCTTGGCGATACTTCTTTGCTTGAACCACCAACTTGGTTGTTGCTCTTCATCCAACCCTTGTAGATATTGAAACAAAGGTAGCCATCCATTGCAGCGTACTGGATGTGGTCTATATCTAGTACACTCCGCTGCTATGCATGACGATGAAACGTGTATGGAGGTTTCTTCACCATAAATATCTAGGCTTTAATTGGCACACTCCAAACATTTTATTTTAATATTTTGACAACTTTTATGTTTCCCTTTTATTCAATTTTGAATTTGAATTGATTTTTGAACTAACGCGGGATTATCAACAGTAACTGCGGTGACGTGGCATCATTAACGGGGGATTACTGTAGCCTAATTATCCGCGCGTCACAATTCTCCTCCACTACAAGAAATCTCGTCCCGAGATTTAAGAGGCGTAAGGTGGGGAGATTTTGGTTACGGAATTCTAACTATTCTTCTTGGTCTTTGTTGCTTTTCTCGAAGAGGTCGATCCATAGCGTTGATGTCTCCATTTCTCTGCTTCATGTCATCATGATGAAGACGGCATCCTTTCTTAGGAAACTCCATCGTACTTACGAAAGAATAAGGGGGTATACCGAAAGAATGGACCTCTGCAAGGTAGACTATCTGGTAGATAACAACGGGGAAGGTGGCGGAAATAACTCTTGAATTGAATCTTAAGAAAATATCGAGAGCAAAGTAAGGAGGTACCATGAGAAGTTTCAAACGGATAGGCAAGCGTTCGATGCCTACTCAGAAGGTGAAAGGTGTTCAGAGCAATGAGAAAAAGTATTGTGTCTGATACCCGAATAGATCACTTGGCAGGTGGCCCGTGAGTTCCATACGAAGTCAAGCGCGAGGAATAACTTTGGAAACCGGGGGTGTACAGGAGAGTCAAGTTTCGATCCTGTGGAACTGTGGGTTATGGGCCCACCATGTGGGTTATGTAGGAAGGGTGGTGACGTCTTGCACGATCGCATAAGAAAGACATGTCAGAGCATAGCCTGTCAGTTATGTTGGCAACAATGTCGGTACCAAGGGCGAGGGACAAAGAGAACCATTTTCCTGCTCGTTGAACAAGGCGGACCAATAGTCAAAGTTCTCGTCCATCGGCGGTTACCGAAATGTCATCAACAATAGTAACAGGGTCTTACTAACAACGTGGTACCACAAGGTTCTTACCTAAGCAGGGGATTGTCACTGCTTAGTTAAGTCGGATTACCAGAAAGGTTAAACAAAACAATAGAAAGGAAAATATGATTATCAGAATAATCAGAACAATGGAAAGGAAAATGTGTTGAAACACATGTTTCAAGGGTATATCCTTCCCAAGGACAAGTAGAGCAAGATATCCACGACGGGATAGAAAGTAGGTAAGGGGAGAGGAATTTCAAGACATTACCCATACAACGGTGTTTGGATAATTGAGCAAGAAACATTTAGGATTGGGCTTCAAATGCTCTTATTGAAAATCGGAGTACCACAGACATGCTTCGAGATAGCATTGACATGGTCTTCAAGCAAAGATCGGACTTTGGATACACAAAGGATCCATCGGGATAAACTTATTAAACAAGGCATTCAATTTCCTCATGGAAAAATGATTAACCTTATTAAAAAGGAAACTATAACAATAGGTCCTCTGGTCAGGCGTGCTAGGCATGACATCACCTTACCAGGGCATATAGGGACCAATGTTAACTCTTGATAACATGTTCCAACCATCATATCTGACCGAGATTCAAATCTGATTGGTGTCAAGATATCTTAGACTCAGGATGCCTGAGAAGAAAGGTGCAACACAAATTGTCGAGGTGACATTGTATGATTCTCGGTAATTAAACCATGGAAGCGAGTTCCAAAACAAGAGTTCACCATTAAATCAAGGAGATGTGAGGAGGTGACTGATTGACTCGGCGACAATCCATTGACATTTCCAAAAAGGATGGATTTCCACAACTATGTGAACAAGGAGATAACATTAGCCAGATCAAATGACTTAATGATTATATGCTGGAGGAAAACATACACAATTAAACATGGGTTGAAAGGTGCACTCGAAATATGGGTTGGGTTGCACGCCATCGTCAGAATGGCAATTGAGCAACCAACACACTAAATTGGAATTATTGTCCAATAACTCTGAAGCAATAGGGTTGCCAGAGATATTAAATTTGCACTGTGAGTTCACTCAACACGGGACCAAGAAAAGAATGGTGATGGTGAGAAGCATCACTGTATCACAAATTCTTAAGAGGTGGTGTAATTCTCACAACATTGATGACATAAGAGATGGTAATGTTCCGAGTAAAGAAGAACAATTGTTGGATGGCAGGGAACTCAAGGTATAACACCAAACACGAACAAGTTGTGTTGGTGGGAAGGCAATAAAGTGGTCGATGATAATAAAATTCATCAAGGGCAAGGATGGTATTTTTCATCATGAATTCAATTGATATCCAGGAAGGAGTGAAGATGTTGATGATGATCACGACAAATTTTGTCGAGAGGCTCCACGAAGATGTAATAGATCGGCGATGACATCAAGTCAAAGGAATGATGAAGTGAAAGGTTAATGGAACCAAGGGTATGACATGAACTCCAAAGCAAGCTTGTTGTCCAAAGCGAAATGATATGATGAGAAAAGATCGACGTAAGCTTAGCTCATCGTCAAAAAATTGTGCTCTGGGAAGAAGGACCATGTAGCACAGTTAAAATCGGCACGACAAGGATATAGCCAATCAGGCTAGGAATGTCGTGATTGAGTTCAAACTCGTAAGTAATGAAGGTTACCAAGAGTTGCTTAATCGCGATACGGACTCGATTCAGTTATCGGTCTCTTTGAGTGTTTAATAACTCAGAGCCCGTGAAAAATTGGAATCAATGAGAATGTAGCACTTGATGAAGAACTCATAAGAAGTTATGCAGTTCCGTGATAATCTTGAGATACCAGGGGGGTAATACTCGATGACAAATCAAAGTAGAGGTTGGACTGGGGTAATACTCTGCAGAAGACAAGTGCTTAAACTTGCACGAGAAATGGTATTTAAAGGAGAACATGGTCGGAAACCACGATCATAAATGATCGAACCACGGATACAAGATGAACTTATAGCAAGGGGGTAACTATTTTTACGAGCAGCTTCCATGATAAGTTATACATCGTGTCCATGGGCATGAACGCAAGGTTCAAGGTCGACTCCCACTTCTTCAATGTATAACCTTCCATTCACTTCTCGCTTTGATAAAATCATTAGTGTTGAAAGTTTTGCCTGGTGAAATACCAGATGAGTATGACTCGTGAAAACTTCCGAGTTCACACATATTAAGGAAGGCATAGGTTCAACCCGTCAGGGTATCGTGGAAACATATACCACAAGCTTCAAGAGTACTAACACAAGCTCAAAAATGGAGCATGGTTGACAAAAGGAGAGGATACAATTTACCAAAGGCATTATGTATTGGAGAAAGAACTCGCAAGGTGATTAATTATGAAGTACACTGTCGGATAATAATCCAACAATGGATCGGGCGATCCACAACGGAGCTGATGTGAGTATCAGTACTCAATCAGAGGAAGAAAGAATGCACGGGATCATATTATAGAACATCTGAATAATTTGATGCTTAGATAACAAATGAATTATGATTTCCAAAACAAAGGATCAGAAGAAGACGCTCTGATCGAGGATGGATAAGTTGAATAGACCAGAGGCACAATTGATGACAATTAGTTTGGTCGAGAACCAGCTCATGTTCAAAATTACTTCTGAGCCAGAACGATAATTTAGAAGGGTTGATTGATGATTGTGTGCATTTGCACACATGTTGATTCAATAGGATCAAAATGACAGTCTCAAAAGATACTAGTGAATATTGTTAGTGATATGCGAACATCCATAATGTAAGCATACAAGTATTTGTAGAGCAATAGTTTGAAGAGGATGCTTAGAAGGTCGGTTAGTATTTCAGAGTATCTTATGAAGCCTACGAACAACTGGGGATGAACAGATACTCAATAAGTGCAAGGAATTTTCAATAGGAGTATTCATGTGGTAAAGAACTGCAAGGCAGTAAGATTAAAGGATTTTCGGAACAATGGAGAGCAATTTAGGGCATCTTGTAATAACAAGAGCAACTGAGGATGAAGGTATGAATGACAAATGTAGGTAGTTATCCATAAGGGTATACCGGTGGTAGGGGATTATAAAGTCGGTGGGCACAAGGGTCTCGGGAAAACCTCGGAGAGTATCTTCGGAATCTTCTGGTGCAGCAAGCGATCATCTGGAGTGAGGGGCTCTCTGGGAGAAAGTACTTGCGAGAACCTAAAGTTAGTTTTGTTTTTAGCAAAATCATTTAACCCGAGTAGAGGAGAGCTCGGAGTATCGAGGAGTAAAAGATCCTAGTACCACCCAATGGTGACGTGTGCCCGTAAGACACACAGCCATGTTAGTAAAAGTTTCGCAATGTCTAGACTCGACTTCGGCCATGGAGTTGGAAAGGGGGATTCCTACAGACAGTCGGCTCTGATACCAACTTCTGACACCCCCGATCCAATCGTACACTAATCATGCACGCAAACGTGTACGATCAAGATCAGGGACTCACGGGAAGATATCACAACACAACTCTAAAAACATAAATAAGTCATACAAGCATCATAATACAAGCCAGGGGCCTCGAGGGCTCGAATACAAGTGCTCGATCATAGACGAGTCAGCGGAAACAACATAAGTTAAATAAGTTTGCCGTAAGATGGCTAGCACAAACTGGGATACAGATCGAAAGAGGCGCATGCCTCCTTCCTGGGATCCTCCTAACTACTCCTGGTCATCGTCAGCGGGCTGCACGTAATAGTAGGCACCTCCAGTGTAGTAGGAGTCGTCGTCGACGGTGGCGTCTGGCTCCTAGACTCCGGCATCTGGTTGCGACAACCAGGTAGAAGGGAAAGGGGGGAAAAGAGGGAGAAAGCAACCGTGAGTACTCATCCAAAGTACTCGCAAGCAAGGAGCTACACTACATATGCATGGGTATATGTGTAAAGGGCCATATCAGTGGACCGAACTGCAGAATGCCAGAATAAGAGGGGGATAACTAATCATGTCGAAGACTACGCTTCTGGCAGCCTCTGTCTTGCCGCATGTAGAAGAGAGTAGACTGAAGTCCTCCAAGTAGCATCGCATAGCATAATCCTACCCGGCGATCCTCTCCTCGTAGCCCTGTTAGAGAGCGACCACCGAGTTGTATCTGGCACTTGAAAGGGTGTGTTTTATTAAGTATCCGGTTCTAGTTGTCATAAGGTCAAGGTACAACTCCAAGTCGTCCTGTTATCAAGATCACGGCTATTCAATAGATTAACTTCACTGCAGGGTGCACCACATTAACCGACACGCCGATCCCATTTGGCGGACACACTTTTTCGGGTCATGCCCGTCCCGCGGAAGATCAACACGCCGCAGCCCCACCTAGGCATAACAGAGAGGTCAACACGCGGTCTAAACCTAAGCGCACAGGGTGCGGGCCCATCGCCTTAGCACACCAAAGACGCTGCGAGGGCGGCCAAAAGCGCACCTAGCCTAGCAAGCTGCCCAGCCCAATCCGCACGCAGCGCCGCTCGATCCGACGTCACGAAATGCTTCGGGTGATACCACGGCCGGTTGCCCATATCTTGTCCCACGTGGCGGTTAGTGCGTATAAGGTCAACGACCCAACTCAGATCAAATACCAAGATCTCGTTAAGCATGTTAAGTATCCGCGAACGCCGAACAGGGCCAGGCCTACCTCTCTCCTAGGCGGTCTCAACCTGCCCTGTCGCTCCGCCACAAAGATCCACACAGAGGGTCGTCGGGACAAAGGTCCTTTCAGCCCCCAATCCGTGAATCACTCGTGGGTTCTCCTCGAGCCGACCCGACTTTAGTCACCACATGTATCATGGATAAAGTATATTATATACCCATGATCACCTCCCTAGTGATCACGGCATGATAGTATAGCACAGCAGACTAACAAGAATGTAGGGCCAAAGATGGAATACTAGCATCCTATATTAAGCATGTAGGATTGCAGGTAAAGGAAACAACAGTAGTAGCAAGGACAGGCTATGCATCAGGATAGGAATAACGGAAAGCAGTAACATGCTACACTACTCTAATGCAAGCAGTAGAGAGTAGAATAGGCGATATCTGGTGATCAAGGGGGGGGGGCTTGCCTGGTTGCTCTGGCAAGAAGGAGGGGTCATCTTTGGTGTAGTCGAACACACGGACATCGACACCGGTCTCAGGGTCTATCGGAAAGAAGTAACGGAGGGGGAAACAATAAATAACAGAGCAATCAAATGTAACACAAAACAAGACGCGGCAATATGCGGTGCTAGGGGTGACCTAACGTAGTGGTAGGTGATACCGGCGAAGGGGGGAAACATCCGGGAAAGTATCCCCGGTGTTTTGCGTTTTCAGACAGATGAACCGGAGGGGAAAGTTGTGTGTTCACTGTGCTAGGGATGTGTGGCGGACGAACGGACTGCATATTTGGATTCGTCTCGTTGTTCTGAGCAACTTTCATGTACAAAGTATTTTCATCCGAGCTATGGTTTATTTTATATTGATTTTTAAAGTTTTAAATCATTTTCTAAATTATTATTATTAAATTAACTTGAAATTAGTATTATTGCATCAGCATGATATCAGCAGCCAACAGAGGGGTTGACTGGTCAATCTGACACGTGGGTCCCACTGGTCATAGACTCAGGTTTAACTAAACCAGGTTAACGACGGGTGCAGCTAAGTAGCAGTGGCAACAACGGCAGCTAGCGGCGGAAGCGAGCAGAAGGAAACGCGGGAGGGGGGTTCGGGGTCCTCACCCCACGTTGCAGGGGTTCAGCGGCGAGGCTCGGTGGAGCCGTCGAGGGGGAGGCGAGGACGAGTAGTCCGGCGAGGGGGAGCATGGGGACGAGCGACGGTGACGATGTGGTCAAGGCGGAGAGGCTCCGGCGAGGTGGCTCTCCAGGCGGCGGCGACAGGCACGCTCGATCCAGTCGGCAGGGTCGTCGGGGGCGGGGACGTGGTCGCCGCGATCCCGATTTGGATAGGGGGAGTGGGGGGAGAGAGCGAGTGGATCGTGCGGGGGGACGAGTGTTGAGGGAACCGCTAGGGTTCTGGTTGCCCATGGGGATAAGGGTGCGATGGGGGCGGCTGGGCCAGGTGGGCCGGCCTGGTGAGCTGGACCGCCTGGTCCAGTGGGGGTTGTTTTTCTTTTTTTTTTAGTTTTGTTTTCTGTTTTTATTCTTTTCCTTTTTCTTTATTTCCTCTACTATTTTCATCATTTTAAATTATTTAGAAACCCTATAAAAATGTGGTTCCTTCACCATAAATATCTAGGCTTTAATTGGCACACTCCGAACATTTCAGTTTAATATTTTGACAACTTTTATGTTTGCCTTTTATTCAATTTTGAATTTGAATTGATTTTTGAACTAATGCGGGATTATCAACAGTAACTGCGGTGACGTGGCATCATGAACGGGGATTACTGTAGCCTAATTATCTGGGTGTCACAATCCAACCCTTGTAGATATTGAAACAAAGGTAGCCATCCATTGCAGCGTACTGGATGTGGTCTATATCTAGTACACTCCGCTGCCATGCATGACGATGAAACGTGTATGGAGATTTCTCTAGTTTACTGTATGAAGGACGAACCATGGCTCCTGCCAGGGTCAGCATTGAAGGCTGACGAGAGGACACCAGCCGATTCTTTTGGAGGTCGAAGGTGTTGCCTACAACGAGGCCTATCCGACGCAGACTTCTTTGTCGCTACCAAAGTCTACTGAGAACGAATTTGACTAGGTTGCTCTCGAGTAAGTCCTTAAAATCCTGGCACTCAACGTCGGCATGCCATATGTGGTAGACCAAGCATAAGTCATGCATGCAAACCTGGATCACGGCGGGCTTCTTCCTCTCTTCGTCCTTTAGATCCTTCTCTCGCCCCACGACCGTGGTGTACTCAACATCTAGCCCAGCGACCCACTCATCATCCGAGTCTTCAACATGCGTGCAGGCGAAAGGCATCCTTTCACCCGTCGCGGAAGTACGGGTGTAGATGACATCGAACTCATCGCCGGTGATGGTTCTAACCTTGTACTCACCGCCGATCGGGGAGATTTGGGACGCCATGGATTTGGGAGGACGGTTAGGATTAGTGGAACTGCCGTAATGTGAATGGACGGGACGACTAGGAGCGAACCGCCGTAGTATTAAAGGACGTGCGGGGATGAGTAGGAGCGAACTGCCAGTGTGCAAACGGCAGGGTAGTGGCTTTCCATTCTCCCATGATACGGGCTTCCGAGAGCCCTTGGATCTGAGATCGAACGGTTGCATGGCGTGATTCTAGACCTATGGGTGAATATCCTATCCTAGAGGGTTATTCTGCAAATTTTCAGCAACTTAGCATGCGACCGTTTGATCTCAGATCCAAGGGCTGCCAGCAGCCCGTATCATGGTCGCGCCTACCACGACCGTCGCGTCGCTCGCACGGTCGCGCCCATGGAGATTTAACACGGTGCGTTAGGCTATCTGATGTTGGCATGTCATACATAGTCATCACTTAGTAACTCATACTACAACAAGGTTGGCTATAAGTGTATTTTTTACTCCTCTCTATCTCTTTCTTCGTACTCCCTCCGTCCCATAATACAAGAACGTTTTTGACACTAGTGTAGTGTCAAAAACGTTCTTATATAATGGGATACATGGAATACTAGTATTTATTGCATTTGCCAAGGAGTGACCTCTTCCAATGAAATGGTGTTGCTAAGTTTGCTTCATTTAATTATCTATAGACTCAAAATTGTCTTTTCACCTAGGTACACGCGCTTAGCACCGTTTCTTCCTTGGGTCACCAAACTAGTTTCTCTCTTCTTGATTAACTTGCCACATCAGACTTTATGCCTATGTGGCAAGCTTAAGCACCTGTAGGAGCAGTAAGTACAATAGTGCGCTTTACATGGAATTTTTGCATATGTGGAGGAAAGAGAGGCATGGAAAAAGTGGAGAAGTGGGCTCTCATGCAAGAGCCAGCCTCTACTACATGGTGGAGCATTGGGAGAGGCACCTGATGGAGGTGGTCAGAATCGGAGACTCACGCCATCAGAAGCGCCAGATTAAAATGATAATGGCAAGTCAAATCACGGGGCCCCACCTGTCCAGCAGTAACTCGCTGTCAAATCACACAGCCCTACGTTTGCAGCAGCTTACTCCCTCATCTTCTCGCATCTTTGTCGACCCGACTAGGCGGAACTGTCCCGCCGCCTACCGGGCAGGAAAATCCCCGCCCTTGACTTTTAAATAGTATACAGTATACTAATTTTGTATCCATGGATTGCGCCCGCGCCATGGGCCCTGTTTGGATCATGGGATTAGAGCTAGTTTGGGTTAGTTGGGGGCTCAAATAACCCAAAAGTATCCAAACAGGGAGGGTTAGAGTGGGTTAGTTCCATCTAACCCAACTATCTCACTGGAGAGGTGCTTAATTGGGTTAGAGTGGGTTAGAAAATAACTCTAACTCTAACTGTGTTAGAGTATCCAAACAGGGCCATGGAGCAAAGCGTCTAGAAAACGGCGGTACACATGTATGGAGTATACAGCACGCCCGTCGTGTTCGCGTCGCACCCCAGACGGTCGGTCGGTCTGGCACGCTGCTCTCCGAATGGAATGCGCGTCATATTGAGTTCGCACACACATGTGGGACGACAATTGAGAACTGACCATAGGCAAACTCCCCGGCCCCGCAAGTCGGGTGACTTAATAGAAGAGGGAGACGAGCGATAGTACTAGAGAAGTGTTGTACTACGTTGGTGCCTGGACAATCCCTACAAGACACGGAAGATCAGTTCGTCCATGCATGTGACCAGACTCCAGCAGAGACGCCTGGATTGGCTATCGTCTACATATCATGCAGGTTGTGTTGTACATGGCTGTAGTTGTGGTGAGAAATCTAAAAAAAGGTTTCTTATCATCTCGCAAAATTAGGTGTCATGTGCTTCGGATCACTGCGAGGGTTAAACAGCGACAACTGAGTTGGGCTAGTCATTGGGGGCACATGCACGAACAGTGACTACTCGGCTGCCATCTAGGTCAAGCCGGCTATGTTAATTAGGACATCTATCGACGGACCCCTTTTCTACGAGTTTATCTTTAATTTGAGCTTTGTTCCTCGTCTAGTTTGTCCGTCGGGATTCATGTTGTCTGCTTTGGGCAGTGAGGTTATGATTTCTTGTCATGTGGCATTTTTTGGTGTTATATGTTATAATCTGGCGCCGAGATCAAAATGACGACAAGCTGCGCCTCCGAGTGCCACGTGCATGAAGACTTCTCGACAGTCATTGATGAGGTCAAGCCGGCTCCGGTAGACAAAAGAAAACTAAGTACTACTCCACTATATAGGCAGGAGCCTCCGCGCTTGCTTGCTAGTGTTGCTCTCTTCACACTATCTCGGCCTCTCCAGATCTAAACACGACAGCGGTGGCCACACTCTCTCTCTCTCTCTCTGCTCACCGCTGGTCACAGATCCAGCCGGATCCTCTCCGCCGGGGAAGGTGAGAAGGTGCAACGTTCACGCGGTCGTCCTCGGCAATGGCTCTTACCCACTGCTGGGCGCGTCCCGATCAGCCTGCCTTGCCGTTCTCTCCCAAGCACCGTTGGTGAGGGAGGGCCTCCGACCCCTTCTTCCTCACTGTCGTAGTGTGGGAAGATCCGGCCTCCCGCCGCCCACCTAGCGACATCCCGGCAACCATCAGGTATAACTTCCTTCGAAAACGGCCTTGCTCTACTTCCCGAGCTCCTGACGTCGCTGCATTTGTAACTTTTACTATTTCTCAGGCCCCCTCGTAGATAGGATCGATCGGCTATTCGAAAACCACCTAATTTTTTTATGTTTAAGAGGTAAAACTAGTTCATGCACTCGAATCTAGTACTACTTAGTTCAAACAAGGAAGAAAGGGGGTGGGGGTGAGGCAGGATTTGTTACCTGAATCTAGGACTTGGTCGAAAGAGGAAATAATGGGCGCGAAAAGTAGCGTAGACTGCTATCCAACTGGTCTCTAGGTCTAATAGGAAATAAAGGGAAACGCAGTACAAACTCAATATAAACCCGATTTATTGGTTGAAAAAGGAAATAAAGTGGGGACTGGGGGACAAGTCAATAGAGTAAGTCCAGCACTAGATTTGCTAGCCTCACACAGTATAAGGTGGCTATACCGAACAAAAATGGGACCAACCGGATATCCTGTTACGATGTTTGTTGCCCCGAGCCACTCTTATGTAATGCCACTTTGGTAAAATGTAGCGATCGCCTTTGTTAAAAGTAAGGACACGTTAAACCAATGTTGTTTTCAATGTAATGCCTCGATAATATGAATCAATGGCACTTCTTTACATGTCGCTAAAATTTCCCATTAAGATAAGTTGGTTCGTTTCGTTAGAAATGCAACTGTCCTGGTCCGCCTACTCTCCCGTGCCCAAAGTAATGTCGTATTTAACGGTTGTCATAGTTAATCCTAATGCCCGCACTAATATCTAGCAATGCCACTGCTTTAGAAATTGCTACGGTCCTTGTAGGATTGCCATTCAGATAAGGAACATGCTTTTTTTCATTTGATGCATGTTTCATCACTTGTTAGTCACCCTCCTTTCCACCTTTTTTGTGCAAACAGAGATATACATTTCACGCTCGATCTTAGTTGAACTGCACAAATGATATCCAAATTATAGTTGAGCATTACAGGAGCTTCACAACCAACCTTGATGTTGCTCAATTTTATTGCAACTAATGAAGAAGAAGCTCTGTTTGTTTCGTTTTCTGATGGAAATGGAACCGGGGCTGGAGCCCTTTTCTTAAAAAAAATTGAAGAAGAAGCTCCTAGCTCATGGGACATTGCTTTATTTTAGGTGAACTGCACCAAAAGGTCCCATGAATTGAATCATCCATGTTGGTGACTTAAAGAGCCAGCTTCAGCATCCCAGTCTAAGCACCCCCGGCCTCCATCCTTGCGACGCACGGTACACCTCGTTTGCCACCTGCTCGACCCTAGTGTCACTAATAAAATGAAGTAATAATACAGTTAAAATAGAGCGAGTGTCATCTCTATCATTTCAATTTCCAATGTAGATAAAGAAAGTGCTTCTCTATGTTAAAGTATGTTTCATCAACTAGTCCCATTGTTAATGTTTAAGCCTTTCTGCAAACTGGGGTGCTTAATTTTAGTTGATATGTACAAAAATAGAGATTTGAATGTCTCAAGGCGCCTCCTTGTACTACTGATGTACACTGATGTTCATCACGGGCAGAAGGTGTATCTGGGAGACTTGGGACGATGTCGATATGAGGCGTCATGAGGCCCATCTCGCCCTCGCAGCATGGCATACTATGATACTATCGCAATATTTTCTTCTATTTATTTTGTGTGTTTAATCAACTAGTGCCACTATAATGTAATCACGCTTTTTCAATATCTGCAAACAGGGTTATTCAGCTGCATTTTGGTGGAACTGCACAAATGTACGTATGGAACCGGCATATATGCAGAGTGCGAGGTGTGCCAAGGAAAAATTACCGACACCAACCATGCTGCATGCACGCATTGGCATCCACCACCACCAGTGGGATGTGTGGCGCTCTCTATGGACGGATCTTTCTCGGCAGAAAATCCTCTAACCAAATACTAGTAGCTTATATTGGCAGTTTTCTAGGGAGTACTCTTTTCTGAAAGAAGCACCAGTCCATATTTGTTTATTTGTACATTGTGTCACAACTTTGACCCAAAGGTCCAGAGCTATTTTAGGTTGATTGTTGTAGTACTCGGAGACTGATTGTTAGCATGATTTTCATTAGTTGTCACACTGATTGTAAGCATGAGCAGGTGGAAGATTAGGTTGGTGTGAAGCTTACCTTAAACCCTACCGCCGCTGTTGAAATGAGGCGAGCGTCGAGGGAACCGTGGAGAACGGCGGGGAAGCGACGTCGCGCCATCTGGCCTCCTCTTGCGGTGGGAGAACGAATACTCCTGTGGATCCGGCTGTCTCTGCACCCTCACGAACGACACACCATACTCGATCGATTCGTTATCCTCTGGGTGCTGGACCTTTGACCTGTACGCCCACCACCTCTCCTTGACTGTCGCCTCGGGCGAATCTGTCTGCTCGATCGCCCATAGGAGATACTCGATGAACTCGGAGGACTGCGGCGTGACTGCCGCCGAGGAGTACATGTACATCGCCGCCCTCATCACCGTCGTCTCGCTCTTTCGCATACAATGCCACATGGCCCACACCGTCCTCGAAATCTCCCACTCATTGTCAAACCAACTAAGGATCTCCTTCAACCTGGCTAACTTTGCTGGTGGCATTTGGCGATCTGCTGATTCATTCTGCATCCTCTCCATAGATGTCCTTCCGAGTGGTGCGGTGCTAGCTTTGGAAGATGGGAGGAGGACGGTGGTCTTGCAATAGAGAAGAGGGAGAGGAGAGGAGGTGGTTTTGGAATGGAGATGATGGAGAGGAGAGGAGGTGGTTTTGCAATGGAGAGAAGATCAGAAGAGGGAGAGGTGAGACGGTGGTTTTGGAATGGAGATGAAGGAGAGGAGAGGAGGTGGTTTTGGAATGGAGATGATGGAGAAACGCGCATCGCTCGGCCCCCAACCTCCCACCGTAACCGGCAACTCCCCGAAATTTTCCTCCCCCTCGCTTCTACCACGGTTTTTTCCGTCATGGACGGCCCAAAGAATGTCATGCAGCTGCGTCTCCGGCCCGCCCAGGACGAAAAGCCCATTTTCTGTCATGACTTTTTGTCATAGAACTAGGAGCCCACCACATCTATGATGATACCGGTTTTTTTCACAATTATCGTCATAGAAGTGTCATATGTATGACAGAAAAAAAATTCGTTCGGCCAAAAATGTCACGGATGTGTCTTTTTTTGTAGTGCTATGATCACCAAAAGCTATGGAAATCAAGGCAAATGGAGACCAAAGCTCTGATACCACTTGTAGGATCGAAAGTATGTCTAGAGGGGGGATTAGGCTACTTGAACAAATAAAAATCTTGCCTTTTTCCAATTTTAAGTCTTGGCAGATTTTAGCAACTTAGCAGTTGTCAAGTAAACAACCTACACATGCAAGTCTAAGAGTATAGCAGCGGAATGTAAAACATTGCACATGAAGGTAAAGGGAGGAGTTTGGAGGGAGCAAACACAATGTAGACACGGAGTTTTTTGGCGTGGTTCCGATAGGTGGTGCTATCGTACATCCACGTTGATGGAGACTTCAACCCAGGAAGGGTAATGGTTGCACGGTCCAAGGAGGGCTCCACCCACGAAGGGTCCACGAAGAAGCAACCTTCTCTATCCCACCATGGCCATCGCCCACAAAGGACTTGCCTCACTAGGGTCGATCTTCACGAACTAGGCGATCTGCTTGCCTGTACAAACTTCTTGGTTCAACTCCACAATCTTGACATAGGCTCCCAAGTGACACCTAACCAATCTAGGAGACACCACTCTCCAAAAGGTAATAGATGGTATGTTGATGATGAACTCCTTGCTTTTGTGCTTCAAATGATAGTCTCGCAAACACTCAACTCTCTCTCACAGATTTGGATTTGGTGGAAAGATGATTTGAGTGGAAAGAAACTTGGAGAAGGCTAGAGATCAAGATTCATATGGTTGGAATGGGATATCTTGACCACAACACATGAGTAGGTGGTTCTCTCTCAGAAAAAGTATGATGGAAGTGTAGGCATGTTCTGATGGCTCTCTCCACGAATGAAGAGTGGGTGGAGGGGTATTTATAGCCTTAACACAAAATCTAACCATTACACAGAAATCACCAAACTCGGTGTGACCGAATAATGAAACTCGGTCAAACCGATTTAGTTCAAAATGTGAATGTTAGGATTTTCGATGGGACCGACATGTCAACTCGGTGAGACCGATTTCATTAGGGTTAGGGCATAACGTACTCTCGGTGGGACCTATTACACAAATTCGGTGAGACCGACTTTGGTAATAATCTAACTAGAGAGTTAGTCAGGCAAACTCTGTGGGACCGATTTGCTCATCTTGGTTGGACCGAAACGTTACGAAGGGGAAACAGAGAGTTTGCATTACGAACTCGGTGGGACCGATCGCTCATTTTAGTTGGACCGAAATGTTATGAAGGGAAACAGAGAGTTTGCAATCCCATCTCGGTGAGACCAAAATGACTAGGGTTTTGTGGCAGTAGCTATGTCAACTGAACTCGGTGGCGCCGGATAGAAAGTTTCGGTGGAGCCGAGTTTAACTTTTGGTTTTGGACAAATGTGGATATGAGAAAGTGGTTGAGGGTTTTTGGAGGATATCACTAAGCATTTCGAGCAAGTAACCCATTAAGCAAGACCTCACCCCCTTTTAATAGTATTGGCTTTTCCTATGGACTCAATGTGATCTTGGATCATAAGAGTAAAATGTAGAGTCTTGAGCTTTAGAGCTTGAGCCAATCTTTTGTCCTTAGCATTTTGGGGGGTCCATATTTCTAATCCATGCAATGCCAATCATTGAGCTTTCCTGAAATATTTATCTTGAAATAGTATTAGCTCAATGAGTTATATGTTGTTAGGAATTACCAAAACCACCCAGGGATAGTTGCACTTTCAGTAAATACTAACAAATTGGCACTGATAGTGAAAGATTGTTAGTGTTGTCGATTTAAATCTGTTAATATAAACATTATCTTTATGTGTATGTCATTTGCATTTAGGACAAAAGTATCGTTTAAACAACCTAAGGTTATTAATGTTATTAACATTATTAAAAATAAAAAGGTATAAACAATAACTTTTCAGGAATAAAAATTACACGCAAATGTAGGTGACATTTTCTGAACATCCTGATATCTTATTTGCATTCTTTCGAGTTCATATCAACTTGTTATGAAGTTTCAAAATAATGGCCAAAGTCGTTTGAGCATCCATCACAAGTTGATATGAAGTAAGGAAAATGCAAATAAGATATCATGATGTTCAAAAAATGTCACCTACAATTGCATGTAATTTTTATTCCTAAAAAAAGTATTTTTATACCTTTTTATTTATAGTAATGTTAATAACATAAATAACATTAGGTTGTTTAAATGGTACTTTTGTCCTGAATGCAAATGACATACACATAAAAGTAATGTTTATCTGAACATTTTGATATCTTATTTTCATTTTTGTAAGTTCAAATCAATTTGTTATGAATTTTCAAAGTATTGGTCAAACGGTCAAAGGGCATTCAGGCGACCTCGGAGAAAAATCTAAGGGCAAAACTGAGCAGAGTCGAAAAGTAAGGGCAAAACCCATGGGTAGGTTCCATCTAGGGGCAAAAATGCAATTGTCCCTTGATTAATTAACTCTTTTTTCCCCTTGTTTATAGTGGAAAACTCAAGAGGAGGTTGTCTTTTTCTGAGTGTATAAATGGCCAGTCCTAGAGATGCCGTCGTCTCAGGTTCCCAAGATTTCATCTCTGCACGATGAGTTGAGAGATGACCGTGGTGTTGAGGGTGTTGGTTATGTTCCCCTGGCCCTAGTAAGGCTAGTACTTCACAGAGGCAGGGTTTTGGTATCGATGTAGCTGTTTCTGCATTGGAGCGCGTTGAGCATATTTTTAGTAATGTGTGTTCTAAGCTGCAAAAGGTCCCAAGTACAGTTGAGCATCTGAGCTGTATCAATGGTATCCTTCCTGAAGGTCATCAATTTAATGTTGAGGAAGCAGCAGATTATATTGAGATGGCGAGAATTTTAATTAATGATATGCGTGACAGTGTTGCTCAACTAATTCAGAGCTCGGTTCGTCTGTTGAACAACATGAAGCATTTCAAAACTATGCAAGACTCTTGCTGCAAGACATATGAAGAAAGTGCAAATGTTGTTATCAAGCAGATTGAGCAGGATGAGGCTGCTGCCACCGACAGCAGGGCTGGTGATGGTACTAAGGCTAATGCTTCTGATCACCATACGAATGATGTTGGCTTGGAGCGCCCTATTGTTGATGTGAGTCAGTCCTCGATGTTTGCAATTTTTACTATGTTGTTCTGCTGTCAGTATTGTAGTTGAACTTCCTCATCTTCATCTGTTTATTAATTTTTCTTTCATGCAGGAGACCAGTCATAATGTTGATGCTGCTGTTGACCGTGGAGTTAATGATCCATCTACTGATAAGTGCAAGGTTATTTTTATTTTTATTTTGTTTATATATATTCTTGAATTTTCATGCGCACCAATGTGCCTTACATGTTCATTTTTCTATCCCACACCGTTAAGAGTTTGTAGGTGATACCTACCTTTTTGTTAGTGTGGTTTAATTCCTTGTGTTTATTGTTGCTAATAATAGCATTGTTTTTTTGCTTCATTAAATGAATCAGGATCCTATTGTTGGCGACGAGCCTTGTCCGACCATTGGTGATGTTTCTTTGAATGTTAGTAGCAGCAAGATCGATGATGTTGCTGTGAATCCTGCTAAGGTTTGTTTTTCTATGCACCTCTTGCTAGCATTTTTTGATTGTTAGTTTTGTTCATATTATTCACTTTTTCTGTATTTTATTTTTCAGATGACTGATGTTGAGTGTGAGGCTGCCGTTAGTGGTGGAGATGATGCTTGTGGTGTTCCATTGAGTAGTGGGCGCAATGTTGGTACCAAAGTTGCTAATGAGGATGTTGGTGCTGCCAGCATACTTGATGCCAAATCGTCTAGTGTTGGTATTGCTGGGAATGAAAATATTTCTGATTGTGAAGATTTGCCGCCGGAAAATTTCCCGCCTGGAGGGCTTGATTACGGTGATGCATTGCAAGATGCCTCTAGCGTGGAGGAGGTGCCATCCGAAGATGATGATTTACTTCTATAGATTTCTTCTGGCCCCTTGACGTAGGAGGTGCTTGTGTCGTCCCTGGATTTTCTTTCTTCAAACCCTAAAAGCGCAGCCATATTGTTGTCCTCACTAGATCTTCCATCGTCAAACCCTAAAACTGGAGGCATATTGGTGACATCACAAGAACTCCCATCGTCAAACGCTGATAGTGCAGGTAAGGACTTGTAAATGAGGTGTACTTCTCATTTATGGCATTTTGGACATGTTCACTTGTAGTGCTTGAACTTATTATTTTTCTTCTTTTTCTGCAAGTAGAAGGTTCTAATGTTGTTAAGGTTGATTTGTTTTTCTTTGTTGTTACGTGGTTGCACATGAGCCGTGGGAAACGGTTAGTTTGGGATTTTGCCCGTATCATTTTTGTCTCTTTTTCTTTCTCTCATATGACTATTTTCATTATTGTAGTAGTTTTAATTCATGTCATCTTTTGTGTTTTCCTAGTGACAAGCCGATGTTTCAAAATAGCGAATGTGATGCCAGTGTTGGTTCTATTTCTAAAGTGTTTGTCCCCACTGGCATGCTCAACTCAGACAGTGTTGACGTTGTTTTATATTCTCTACGTCAGAAGTACTGAGATACTGACAAGTTGATAGTTCCCGGATGGGTGACGGTCAGTATTTTTTTTGTAGATAGGATGATAACTTATTTTGGAAATTTTCTAACTATTGTTGTTCTTTTTGAACAACAGACCAAGATCCGTGATGGAAATATTGATGCCAATGTGCTACAGTGGTTCACGAGATTAGGGGCTGATGGTTTTCACCAAGTAGGTGAACTTGAACTTATTGTACTCATGAACTATAACTGTCATGTTTTCTTGCAAGTTTGGGAGGTGGGAATGAACTTGAGTAGCCTGCTTTTTACCCCTGTACTTATGAATGATGTGTGCTTCTTTTTTTAAAGCTGCACTTATTGTCGCAAGGAAATTAAGCTGATATGTTTGTTGCAAGTTTGGGCGGTGGATATAAACTTGAGTAGCATTTATTTTTTGTAGTGGGTTGCTTACTCAATTAGAACTTATGATTATCTGATTTTTGTTTGTACTTCTGAATTTCAATTTCCCTCTTTTATTTTATTGTTTGGAGGCTGAATTTTTTGTTTCATTATGATTTGTTAAATTCATTTTTCCTCTGCGATTTTTTTGTTAGATTCTTTTCCCTACTTTTGATCTGCCATCATTTGCAGCTTCCATGAAGCCTAGTGAAGAATCTGGGCATTGTTGCTTGATTGTTCCTAATTTGAGGTTCCGTCGTTTCGAGTGTCTTGATTCACTCCATGATGAAACCTGGCGTGATGCAGTTAGATTCTTAAGGACTATGACAGATAATATAAAGAGGCTTTGGAGGGAGTCCAGCATAGACAGGGCCAAACTGTTCTCGCCGGCGCATATTGATGGTTTCTCTTGCGAGTTTGTGCGGGTGCCGCAGCAGAAAAACACGTGAGTATCCGTTTTTAATGATTTTTATTAGTTGTTTTTGTTGCTGGGAGGATGGTGTTCCTGTTTTTTTTAATTTGTGATGTACCCTTTTGTATTTTATTTTTTTAACAGGCATGATTGTGGCTTCTTTATGCTACAAAACTGCAAGACCTATCATTGCCGAGAGGATGGTGTGATTGAAATGTTGGATTACAGCCACGAATACATTCTTGACATTAGGAAGACTTTGCTGTATACCTGCGCAACTAGCAATGTGTTTGATGTTGACTTCCGGGGTTTGTTTGGCATCGAATCTTGTACGTATGCATGACCTTTTGTAATTTTTTGGAGCTTGTACTTCTTGACTAGTACTGTCATGAATTATGTATTTGAACTTACCCTTGATGCGCTCCTTCTTTTTCTATTTTTGCAGGTGAGTGGTTTGATCTTGGTGAGCATGACTAGAAGATCTTTGGCAGCCAGTTCTCGGAGCTCGAGCGTGTAGCTATTGATTTTAGCCAGGGGCGTTCTCCCGAAAAGACAAGGTCTGGTGTTATGAAGGGGCGGTTGGGAGCTCTGAAAGGTTCTACGGCTGCTTGTGCAGAGAGCCCCTCTACACCGAAGAATCCCATTGTTGAATTGATAGACAGTGATGATGATGCGTTTGACAAGATTGATGGCATGGGAAGAGTCACCAGGAGCGCTGTTGCCAAGGGTGTATCTCCCCTTGCTGGAATAGTGGCCCATAGAGCTGGTGCTACTAGGAAGGATCCTGCTTTGGATTCTGGCAATGTTGTAAGCACGAAGTGCGCGCCCAGAGCTCCTATAAATTTTTGCCCCCCTATGTAGCAGCTTCAGCCTCATAATTTCCCTCGTCTGGACAAGGATCGCAAGTTGTATAATCTGTTGCTTAGTGATGAAGGATGTGTGATACGTCTCCAACGTATCTATATTTTTTTATTGTTCCATGCTATTATATTGTCTGTTTTGGATGTTTAATGGGCTTTAATATGCTATTTTATATTATTTTTGGGACTAACCTATTAACCGGAGGCCCAGTGCCAGTTGCTGTTTTTTTTTGCCTATTTCAGTGTTCCGCAGAAAAGGAATATCAAATGGAATCCAAACGGAACGAAACCTTCATGAGGATCTTTTTTGGAACAAACGCAATGCAGGAGACTTGGAGTGGACATCAAGGAAGCGATGAGGCGGCCACGAGGTAGGAGGGCGCGCCCCCCACCCTCGTGGGCCCCTCGTGGCTCCACCAACCTACTTCTTTCACCTATATATGCTCTTATACCCTGAAAACATCCATGGGAGCCACGAAACACTTTTCCACCGCCGCAACTGAGGGAGTCCTGGATTAGGGGGTATCCGGACAGCCGGACTATATCCTTTGGCCGGACTGTTGGACTATGAAGATACAAGATTGAAGACTTCGTCTCATGTCCGGATGGGATTCTCCTTGGAGTGGAAGGCAAGCTTGGCGATACGGATATGTAGATCTCCTCCCTTTGTAACCGACTCCGTGTAACCCTAGCCCCCTCCAGTGTCTATATAAACCGGAGGGTTTAGTCCGTAGGACAACAACAATCATACCATAGGCTAGCTTCTAGGGTTTAGCCTCTCGATCTCATGGTAGATCAACTCTTGTACTACTCATATCATCAAGATCAATCAAGCAGGAAGTAGGGTATTACCTCCAGCGTGAGGCCCCGAACCTGGGTAAACATTGTGTCCCTTGCCTCCTGTTACCATCCGCCTTAGATGCACAGTTCGGGACCCCCTACCCAAGATCCGCTAGTTTTGAATCCGACATTGGTGCTTTCATTGAGAGTTCCACTGTGCCGTCGCCGTAAGGCTCGATTGCCCCTTCGATCATCGACCATGATGCGGTCCAGGGTGAGGTCTTCCAACCCGGACAGATCTTTGTATTCGGCGGCTTCGCACTGTGGGCCAACTCATTTGGCCATCTGAAGTAGATCGAGAGCTACGCTCCTGGCCATCAGGTCAGGTTTTGAAACTTGAATTACACTACCGATATCCGCGGAGACTTGATCTTTGACGGATTTGGGCCCGTGTCGGGTGTGCCGCACGATCACGATGAGCACGATATAGCTCTGCCGTCGGACAATGTTCGGGAGATCACGCCAGCGACCACTCCGGCCTTCAGTCCGGAACAGATCACGCCATCCGAGGATGGGTGGATAGACCCCGCCTTGGAGGCTGCACCCTCAGTGGCGATAGAGCCGAATACTGACCTTACCCCTCACGAGAGCCGTGACGCCGGACTACTGGACTCATCCCCGGCCACGGACTCCGAACCGCCCGCGCCCATACCTATCGAATCCGATTGGGCGCCGATCATGGAGTTCACCTCCGTGGATATCTTTCAGCACTCGCCCTTCGGCGACATACTGAACTCGTTAAAATCTCTCTCCCTGTCAGGAGAACCTTGGCCGAACTATGTCCGGCTAGACTGGGATGCGCATGACGAAGAAATTCACTCCCCACCCACCACCCACTTAGTAGCCACTGTCGGTGACTTAACCGACATGCTCGACTTCGACTCCGAAAACATCGATGGCATGGACAACGATGAAGGAGACGAACAAGAACCACTGCCCACGGGGCACTGGACCACCACCTCGTCATAAGATATATATATATGGTGGATACACCCGAAGAAGGCAATGGCGAAAAGACAATGGAGGATGACCCCTCCAAGAAGCAACCCCAGCGCCGACGTCAGCGGCGCCGCTCTAAGTCTCGCCACAGCAAAATCGGTGATACCGATACATGAGACAAAAGTACTCCAGACAGTGCCAAAGATGATGACAATCCCCTCTAGCACGATCTAGAGCCGGAGGACGAACAAACTAGCCCTCCCAAGAGAGCGGCAGAGGGAGAAGCGGAGGACAACAATTACATGCCTTTCTCCGAAGACGAAGCGAGCCTCGACGACGAAGAATTTGTCGTGCTTGAGGATCCCGTCAAATAGGAGCGCTTTAAGCGCCGGCTTATAGCCACAGCAAATAGCCTGAAGAAAAAGAAACAACAGCTTCGAGCTGATCAGGATCTGCTAGCAGATAGATGGACTGAAGTCCATGCGGCCGAGGAATATGAACTCAAACGCCCTTCCAAGGGTTACCCAAAGCGCAGGCTGCTACCCCGACTTGAGGAGGAAGCATGGAAACCTACATCACCAGCGTACGATGCGGATGATCGGCCACCTCGTGGCCGAGATAGAGAGGCACTACGGCCTGAAAATCAGCCTGCACCCCGCCGCCACTCAAACAAAAATACCAAGGCAAGGGGCAACACGCGAGACCTGCGGGATGTATTGGAAGACAGGGAAAAACACGCAAGATCAATCTACGGATCACGAGGGCGCGCGCCTACATACAACGATGAACGCCCCGTCGGATACACTAAGTGCAAATCCAGCCGAGCCGAACACGAGACACAAGATTCATACGAACTGCATCGTGATATAGCCCGGCACAGAGGCGCCACACACCCCCTATGCTTCACTGATGAAGTTATGGATCACGAATTCCCAGAGGGTTTTAAACCCGTAAGTATCGAACCATACGATGGCACAACAGACCCGTCAGTATGGATTGAGGACTTCCTCCTCCACATCCACATGGCCCGTGGCGATGACCTACACGCCATCAAGTACCTCCCACTAAAATTTAAAGGACCAGCTCGGCATTGGCTTAATAGCTTGCCAATAGACTCCGTCGGCAGTTGGGAGGATTTGGAAGACGCATTTCTTGACAACTTCCATGGCACTTATGTGTGACCACCGGATGCTCATGAGTTAAGTCATATAACCCAGCAGCCAGGGGAATCGGCCAGGAAATACTGGACCCGGTTCCTAACCAAGAAGAACCAAATAGTAGACTGTCCGGATGCAGAGGCCTTAGCGGCATTCAAACATAATATCCGTGACGAATGACTCGCCCAGCATCTCGGCCAAGAGAAGCCAAAATCCATGGCAGCCCTCACAACACTTATGACCCGCTTTTGTGCGGGCGAAGATAGCTGGTTGGCTCGTAGTACCAAAACAGCAAGCAAACCAGGCACATCAGAAGCCAGAGATAGCTATGGAAAACCACGACGCAACAAACATAAGCACCGCAAATATGGTGAAAATGCAGAAAACACGGCAGTTAATGCCGGGTTCAGGGGCTCAAAGTCCGGTAAGCGGAATGGGACGCCCAAGCTGGGTCCTTCCAGTTTGGACCGCATACTCGATCGCCAATGCCAAATTCATGGCACCCCAGAAACACTAGCCACCCATACCAACAGAGAATGCTGGGTCTTCAAACAAACCGGCAGGGCAGGCGCCAGAGATAAAGGGTGTCTCAAAGCGACGATAGCGACAAAGAGCCCAGACCACTGAACACAGGAGGGCAAGAGAAATTTCCCCCGCATGTCCGATCGGTGAATGTGGTACATACCACCCAAATTACCAAGTCGGACCGGATATACATCCTTAGGGATGGTGACTCAACGAAACTTGTCGTCCAACAATATAAACTAGGGCCAGTCACCTTCAACCGCATGGATCATCCGGTCAATGCCAATCGGGATCATCCGGTCCTGGAGCCAATAATATACGGGTTCCACCTCACTCGAGTCCTTATGGACGGCGGTAGCAGTTTAAATCTGTTTTACCAAGACATAGTGCGCAAGATGGGAATCGATCACTCGGTGATCAAAACCACTAAAGCCACTCTCAGAGGCATTATACCAGGCGAGGAGGCTCATTGTACAGGTTCAATTACCCTTGAGGTAGTCTTTGGTTCACCAGAAAATTACCGTATCGAAGAGTTAAACTTCGAAGTCGTCCCTTTCCGCAGTAGTTATCAAGCACTGCTCGGACGAACCGCATTCGCTCGATTCAATGTGGTGCCACATTATGCTTACCGTAAGCTCAAGATGCCCGGTCCACGCGGCGCCATCACGGTCAATGGCAAGGCCGAACTTTCCCTCGGCGCCCGCATATACACCACTGCCTTAGCAGCAGAGACAACGAGCAGCACCTCGCAGCTGAACCTCGAGCAAACGTCCGAGCTCACGGACAACGTCAAGGGGCTCCGACCTACCTCACGAAAGGATAGCCTGGCCCGTCCAGGGCTCAATTAAATACTTCGGCGAAGTCCACTACAGGCCGCACTCGGCGGCTTAACTGACCTGCGGCACATAAATATTTCTTACATTTCCCTCGCAGGTTCACCTTTGCACCGACCAGGATGGACTATATGAAGGCAGCTTGAACGCGTAAGGGAATCCTTCGACATTCCCCGCAACGACCATCCGGTTATACTATGGATACGCACTCAGCCTTTTCCGCCAGGTTTTAGCAGGTTCCGCATTGATATTCCTTTCTTTTATATATCACATTATTTGTACCTATACGCATAGACGTACCACCTAAATACAACATGAGGATTGATATGACGCCTATCTGCCGATTATTTCTTATTGAAATTCTTCTATTAAAGTGGCATACGCAAATAGCGATACGCCTTGAAATATGCCAGGGGCTACATTTTACCCATAATACGGCATTAAAAGTCCGAACGCCTTCATGGAAGTTCGGCACCCTGAACTCATAGCACTATATGCATCAGCTCAGAATCATGTCTTTGATCAAATGTTCGGTTTGCCCGGGTCCCATGTTTTGGTACCTTACGTTCCGCTGTATCGGCTAATGTAGCACTAGGAGAACTACTGCGATTGTGTCCCGGTTCTTCCGGACGAACACCTCAGTAGAGAAAGTTAAAACTGACTGTCATGATAAGGCGAGAGCTGGTCAGCTATTCGAGAGGTTGCAAAATCTTTAAGGATTTCTTCCGCACAATGCCATAACCAATGCGGCGTGCAACGGATCGGTTCTTTCTCCGATCAGGCACTTATAGAGCCCCTAGTACGGTCTTCCGAACAACAGGGGCTGCGCCGACCATACTAATGCTCCTATGGCTAAGTGAGAGTGATAAAGCCCAATAGTCTGATTGCCTGGTTCGTTGTGCTGAGCACCTCCTTCGGAGGACCCAAAACTGGGATAAAGCGTGCTCAGGTTTATCCCGAACACCCCCGTACTTCATACGTGGGGGCAGAAGCCGACGACTGGCCAACTCTCAGATCTAACATATAAAACGGCCGCACAGGAGGGTAAAATTTCATATAACAGGCGGTAAATGATATAACCGACCTTGTTTTAACATTACAAAGGACATCATGATATACATTCATGGAAATATAACGTCCTTGGGGCATAACTCTGCGGCAAGGCAGGATCCTTTCAGGACATTCTCATAATATAAATCAGGCTTGAGGTGCTCTTTCCCCTCCAGCGGTCCTTCGGTCATCAGCTTTTCAGCATCCATCTTCCCCCAGTGCACCTTCGCGCGGGCGAAGGCCATTCGTGCACCCTCTATACATACCGACCGCTTGATGACGTCAAGTCGAGGACAGGCACCCGCAAGCCGCTTCACGAGCCCGAAATAGTTAGTTGGGATCGGCTCAGCAGGCCATAGCCGGATAATTAAATCCTTCATGGCTAGTTCCGCTGCCTTCTGTAGTTCGATCCACTGTTTCAGTTGATCGACAAAAGGCACCGGATATTTCGGTGCCAAATACTGCGACCAGAAGAGCTTATCTGCGGTACTCCTTCCTTCAGCTCGGTAGAATTGAGCGGCATCTGATATGCTGCGAGGTAGCTCGACAAATACCCCTGAGAAATCCGGATTCAAGATTAGAACTATAAGCCCCCCCCCCCCCAAATACTTACTCTACGGGGAAAACGCCTTACAAGTCGCAATCTTTTTCGCTTCTTGGATCTCCTGCAGGGCGCTTCGGGTTTCCCCCCGGACATCGCTCATGGCCCGATGAGCTTTGGTGAGTTCGGAATCCTTCTCCGTTAAACTCTGCTCCAAGGTCTCGCATTTATATACGGCCTCTTGCAACTCCTGTTCAGCTTTAATAACCCTGGCCTTGTGTTTCTCACGAAAAGCCTGCTCGGTGGCTGCCTTTTTCTCAGCTTTGGCCACAGCCTTCTTGAGGGCTTCGACTTCGGTCATAATTCCTAGCGCAATGTCATAACACTCAGTTCATACTTATAATTCATTCGCAATACATGCGAACAAGACTTGTGCATACCCTGTTTATCCCTCAATTGCATTTTCAATTGGTCAAGTTCTTCCTTGGCCCGCTCCAGACTTTGATTCAGTCCGGAGATTTCCGCAGCATGGGAGGTAGCAGCCGCTACACACGCCTGCTTATAACAGAAGAGAAATAACTGTCATTTAGTGAGTCTTCCTGCGAATATATATTTGATCCTCTGTCCGGTTTATTCTCCGAACAGTGTATCAGGGGCTACTATCGATACCATGACACTCTTCGACAAACATACCTCAAAGCCTCTTATAAGGCAGATACAGGCTTCGTTCAGGCCACTCTCAGTTGACTGAATTTTCTCAATCACCACACCCATAAGGGCACCGTGTTCGTCAACAAGGGAGGCGTCCTTCAACGCCATTAACAAAGCATCTGACACTCCTGGATAGACATAGGTCGCTGATGGTACAGGCACGCCCCCTCCAGCCAAAGGAGGCTGCCTGCTCGATCCTGAAGCCGTATAGGCCCTGGGAATCGCATCCAGCGGGGAGCCGAACTCAGTATCGCCCTTGCCGACAGCCCCCAGGGGAATCCTTTCCCCCATGTGTCCGGCCCCTGAGGTTTGACCTCCAGGCGCCGCCTTCACGGTTCTTGTCACGACCGGTTTTTCAATAAAACATTTATTGAGAAACAGACCCTTATATTTCTAGTATAGGAGAATCCTCCTTACTGGTAGACAAATCCTTGATACAGAAATCCAGAAGTAATAATATTATACAAGGTTGAGCTGAGGCTGCTCAACAATTTATTACAAGCACGCCGATATTGTACATAAAGGCGGATATAACACAAAGGGTATGGTGGCATAACTACTGACTCGTAATAAAAGTGGGGGGATATGTCACAGTGACGTCGGTGACATGACTCCTAAATCTTACAAATCATCAAGCGCCGGAGTGAGGCTCGATTATTTTATTCGGGTAGCGGAAGTGTATATGATACAAGTGACCAAATCCAGGATCGCACGGGACTGACTGGGACTCCTCTAGGCGTCAGACTCGCTATCGAACTCTTCATCCATAAGATCGCCTTCGTCAACATCTGGCCAAATCAACAAGCCAGGTGAGTACTTTGAATGTACTCGCAAGACAGTTTGGACATAAGATATAACAAATGCAAGCATGATGCACATGAGCATATTAGTAATGCACTCTCAAGTAATAAAAATGCACGGTATGTTAAATAAAAAGGAAGTCAGGCGGTAGTCCTCCCGAAATCCCGATAAAAAAATAGCGAAGACCGATCGGATTATGCGAGGCGGCTTTGAAAGGTAAAATTAAATTAACATGCCGCAGTCGGGCATCGGGGCGACACCACATAAAGGGCTTATATCAAAAGTAAATAACAAGAATGCCATAGTCGGACGTCTGAGCGACATCACATAAAGGGCTTATATCAAAAGTAAATAACAAGGATGCCACAGTCGGACATCTGAGCGACATCACATAAAGGGCTTATATCAAAAGTAAATAACAAGGATGCCACGATCGGGCGTCGGCGACATCACATAAAGGGCTTATATCAAAAGTAAATAACAAGGATGCCACGATCGGACGTCGGCGACATCACATAAAGGGCTTATATCAAAAGTAAATAACAAGGATGCTACGATTCGGACGTCGGCGACATCACATAAAGGGCTTATATTTCATCATTCAAATTCAAGTAGCTCATGAATTTAAATCATCTCGAGGAAATACTTAGAACACAATAATAAATTGGTTAGTCCATCCATAGGAATAACATTCATCCAAGTTTACCACCCTTGCTTATTCACCGGAGATTGTCACTGAGACTGACACGGAGACGGAAGTTGAGACTGACACGGATACTGACCTTGATATGTTGGTCACCGTCCTTGACCATGGACACGGTTACTCGAAGGGTTTTGACTCTGTAACCACAGCTAACGGATTTCAGTAGTCACACATGACCGTGTTGCCTTCCATCAAATGAATACACCAAGTTTCGAAGCTCACATATAGTGGCCTTGCATGCAATATAATACTCACAGCTGCTTATATGAACATGCCATGAAATAAATACTCAAGCAAACATGCAAAACACTCATCATATCAAAGGTTCAAACATGCTTGCCTGGTTCGGAGAAGTCGGAGTCTAGCTCGGTGAAGTTTGCGGTTCCGTCACCTCCTCCGGTATCTACGGTATAAAGGAAACGTGTACTAACGTAAATACCGTGTGTGCACCAAAAGTGTTCCAAATATTTTTCAAATAATATGATAATAAACTAGACAGAAAAATAAAGATGACAGAAAAAGAATCAATTCAAAATCATCTTTTGTTTAAAAGTTATTAAGGTTTTAGTCCAGGGACTCATCTGTAATGAAACAGAAAGTCTCCAGGGGTTAGTTTATAAAAACAGAAAACGTTTCAGTAAGAAACACGCCAACCCAAAGGGAAAGCGTACTTTGCCCGAAGGTGTTTTCCAGGAAAACGGTTCGAATAGAAAAAGAGAGGCTGACGAGGGGGTCCCACCCGCCAGGTTTAAATATTTGAAAAGGAAAACAGAGTACGCCGGCTCCCGAGGACCGCTGTGGTCGCCGGCGTCGATCCACGACGAGGTAGGGGGAAAGGAGGGTACCTACGGGTTCCCTGAGTCCTTCGGCACCTTTGGGTGGTGGAGTTGGTCGTCGGCGAGCACCACGTCGATGGCGGCCCCAACTTCGGCGGATGGTGGTTCGGGCGTTGGTGGGTCTCGCCGGGGAGGGCTGCAAAGGTCGAATTGGTGCTCGGGTTAGAGTATTGGGTGTAGTAGGAGGTGACTATCACGGTCTGGGAGGCGGGGGTGGTCTCACCTGAGTGAATCGCGCCGGAGCCCGAGGCGGATCGGGGCGGCCGAAGTCGAGGAAGGAGACCTCCTTGAGGTCTTCCTAGTGGCTAGGCGGGGCTCTGGTGAGGTAGAGGAGTGATGCTGGGTCGAGAACGAGCTCGAGGGCTCCTTTTATAGCAGGTCCGAGGCGGTGGCCAAGAACGGGATAACTCCGGCGATGATTACGACGGGGTAGCGGTTGAACGGGAGGTTTACGGGTCGGGGCAGCAGCGGATAGGTTCACTGGTTCCATCCCTGGCGAAGTTTGGCAGAACTTGGGCGTTACTCCACGTACTCGACGGAACGGCCTCACGGGGCTCGGCGGCGGCAGAGAGCGCTCTGCGCCCGATCGCTCTTGATGGCTGTGCCGCAGCGTGCACAGGGGAGGGGGTGGCCACGCGGAGGTATCTCGTGGCTTGGGCGGTGCTGGTCGGCGCCGAAAGGCAGGGCCGGCCCCTGCTGGCCGCCACGGGAGGCTCTGCCACCGCAGAAGACGCCGGTGCTGGCGAGCCACGTCGCCACCGACACCTGCGCCCGTCCAAATGAACGTGCGGCGCACCGGATAAGAAGAAGGAGCAGTGAGCCTCACGCCAGAGCGGCCACAGGTGAGATTGACGCCGCGCTCTTAAGAAAATGACACTGACGGCAGAACTGTATCTCTGAATTTTCTGAACTTGACATAAACAATGCACGCCAACTGTTCGATGAAATTATTTTGGCACGTGAGAAATTTTCCTAGAGCTGATCTTTGGTGAGGTGGTCTCTTGATGCATCTAGGGGCTGCCTGATTTATCTCAGAATTTTTGGAGAAGAAAAATAATGAATTTCATCAAAAATGGTAAATCTGGTTCAAACTTGCAGTGAGCAAAATTTGAAAATTTTGAACTGTGGACAAGTCGATCTTGATGGATCTAGGTTGGGGGTACAAAGGACTAGTCAGAAGGGTTTGTTTGGGATCAAAACTCAAAAGTAATATGGTACTTCCTTTGTAAATCACCTAGGTCCAAAAATAATGACAAGAATAGTTTTGAGGATAAAATAAATAGAATAAAAATCAAAAATGGGTTGATCTTGCTGGGATTGGATATTTGACTTGACCCAAAGTGGAGGGAGGGGTTTTGGAAGAAAGTTTCAACATGAGGCTTGGCAAAAGAGAATGGTTTGAATAAAAAGAATAAATCCAATACCCATAGGATTTCTTTTTAATTGAAATACTTTCCAAAATTAATTATGATGAGTCAACACCAAATGAAAAGTCTTCAGTACCAAACATCAAGGTTGAGGAAGACACAAAAATAAAATATTTGTCATAAGAGAATTTTTTTTGAGAAGGAGGGTCTTTTTAGAAAGATTTTAAATAGCCTCCTTCAAATCAAGTAAAGTGTTTGACAAAAACCAAATCAAAAATTTTGGGGTGTTACAACACCTACCCCCTTAGGAAAAATCTCGTCCCCGAGATTTCAGCTGATACTCAAATAGGTGTGGGTGTTCTGCCCGAAGAAAAACCTCTCTTTCCCATGTTGCCTCAACTTCGGTGTGATTGCTCCACTCAACTTTGAAAAACTTAATTGTTTTCTGACGGGTCCTCCTTTCAGACCCCTCCAATATTTTTATTGGGCGTTCCCTATAGGTGAGGTCTGGCTGTACGTCAATGTCCTCATGAGATACCTGCTTTTCTGGGTTGCTTACACATTTCCTCAACTTTGAGACGTGGAACACGTCGTGGACGTCTGACAGCTCTTCGGATAGGTCTAGCTGGTAGGCTACGCTGCCTCTTCATGCAACTACACAGAAGGGTCCGATAAATCTTGGTGCTAGCTTTCCTTTAAGTTTGAATCGTTGCAGGCCCCTCATAGGAGTTACTCGCAGGTACACATACTCACCGGGTTCAAAGCTGACTCCCCGATGTTTTCGATCGTAATAACACTTTTGTCGGCTTTGAGCTGTCTTGAGTCGGTCCCTGATTAGCCTAACTTTCCCCTCGGCTTCCTTGAGCATATCTGGGCCGAAGGTACGGCTGTCTCCTGTTTCTGACCAATTTAATGGAGTACGACATCTCCGCCCGTACAAGGCTTCAAAAGGAGCCATTTGCAAGCTGGCTTGGTAACTGTTGTTGTATACAAACTCGGCATATGGCAAGCTTTCTTCCCAACTGGTTCCTTAGGTGAGAACACATGCTCTCAGCATGTCCTGTAGAATTTGGTTTACGCGTTCAGTTTGTCCATCAGTTTGGGGATGGTATGTTGTACTGAATGCCAGTTGAGTTCCCAGAGCTTGCTGTAATTGATCCCAAAATCTAGAGACGGATTGAGTGCCTCTGTCCGATATTATAGTCTTTGGGACTCCATGCAGGCAAACTATGCGGGAGAGATAAAGCTTGGCAAGCTTCTGAGTGGTGTAGGTTGTCTTTACGGGAATGAAATGTGCCACCTTGGTTAATCTATCTGTGATGACCCATATGGCATCATTTCCGTGTTGTGACCGAGGTAGTCCGACAATGAAATCCATCCCAATTTCATCCCATTTCCACTCAGGTATCCTGTTTGGCTGTAATAACCCTGGTGGTTTTTGATGCTCAGCCTTAATGCATTGACACGAATCACAACATGCAATGAAGGTGGCTATATCCCTCTTCATATCGTGCCACCAAAAAATTTCCTGAATGTCCTTATACATTTTGGTTCCTCCAGTGTGGATTGAATATGGAGCGGTGTGGCCTTCGGCTAGAATTTGCTGTCTGAGGTCTTCTATATTTGGTACTCAAAGTCTGTCTCTGTACCATAGTATTCCCTTATCGTCTATGACAAATTCTGAGGCCTTGCCCAAACTCACTTTTCTTTTTATGCCTTCGATGCTGGGGTGTCCATGCTGAGCCTCCTTAATTTGTTCCATTATGGTAGGTTGTATTTCCAAATTTGACACATTGCCCTCAGTGACCACCACCAAGTTAAGTTTGGCGAACTCCTGCTGAAATTCAGGTCTCAAGTTTGGCAGACCGTCGTTGCCTGAACTGGGGTTTCGACTAAGAGCGTCTGCTACTACATTCGCCTTTCCTGGATGGTAGTGAATACCAACATCATAATAATTCACTAATTCCAACCAGCGTCATTGTCGTAAATTGAGTTCTGGTTGTGTGAAAATATACTTGAGGCTTTTTATGGTCCGTGTATATTTCACAACGATTCCCAAGTAAAAAGTGCCTCCACTCTTTGAGTGCATGAATGACTGCTGCCAACTCCAAGTCATGAGTAGGATAATTTTCTTCATGCTTGCGTAGTTGCCTGGAAGCATATGAGACTACCTTGCCTTCTTGCATTAATACGCATCCGAGGCCCTTAGGGATCGCCACAATACACTTCAAAACTTTTGTGTATATCCGCACAACCAATCTTGGTGTTGTCGTTAATTTCCTTTTGAGTTCTTGAAAACTTTTCTCGCAAGCTTCAGTCCATACGAATTTCTTATCCTTCTTGAGTAACTGCGTTATTGGTTTGCTATGGTGGAGAACCCTTCAATAAACCTATGGTAATATCCTGCCATTCCCAAGAAACTTCGTACATCCGTTACGCTGGCGGGTGGTTTCCAGCCAAGTACGGCCTTGACCTTTTCCGGATGTACGGCAACACCTTCTTGGGTTAAAACATGGCCTAGAAAACCAACCTGTCTTAACCAAAATTCACATTTGCTGAACTTGGCGTATAATTGATGTTTCCTTAGTTCTCCCAGTACGATCCTGAGATGTTCAGCATACTCTTCTGGTGTCTTAGAGTATACCAGAATATCATCAATGAACACCACAACAAATTTTTCCATAAATTTCATAAACACTTTGTTCATGAGGTGGACAAAATATGCGGGGGCGTTTGTTAGTCCAAACGGCATTACTGTAAATTCATATAGTCCGTATCTGGAGGTGAATGTCGTCTTGGGGATATCTTCTGTCTGTACTTTTAATTGATGATACCCCGACCTTAAATCATTTTTTGAGAAAACCTTGGCTTGAGCGAGCTGGTCAAATAAATCATTTATCCGTGGCATCGGATATTTGTTCTTGATGGTGACCTTGTTGAGTGCTCGATAGTCTATAGATAATCTTCGTGTCCCATCCTTTTTCTTGGCGAATAATACTGGTGAACCCCAAGGTGAGGAGTTGGCTCGTATAAATCCTTTGTCCAGTAATTCTTTTATTTGCTTCTTTAATTCTACCAACTCGGAGGGTGCCATTATATAGGGCTTCTTGTAAATGGGGGTAGTTCCAGGTGCTAGTTCACTGATGAACTCTATTTCCCGGTCTGGTGGCATGCCTGGTAGTTCTTCGAGAAATACGTCGGGGAATTCACACAACACTGGAACTTTGATTAACTCTGAAATGTCCACCTTGTTCAACCTTGGTTGCCGTGATATTTGTGTTTCTTGAGCTGCAATTTTTATTGTCTTCCCGTGATGATGAGTAAGAATTACCGTTCGGTTGAAGCAGTCAATAAATCCTTTGTTAGTGGTTAACCAGTCCATTCCTAGGATAACATCCAGTCCCTTATTTTCCAATACAATGAGGTTTGCATGAAACTTTAGTCCCTCAAACTCAATAACCACACCTCGGCAGTAACTCTGAGTAATTTGCTTAATCCTGGGGGACTTGATGATCATGGATTTTTCAAAGGGAAGCATCGAAAAATCGTTTTGCAAAGCAAATTTCTTTGAAATGAACGAGTGAGAAGCTCCAAAATCAAACAAAACCGTGGCAGGTATTGTGTTGACAGGGAACGTACCGAGTATGATATTCGGGGCATTCTGTGCTTCCTCCTTGGTCACATGGTTCAAGTGACCCTTCTTGTGATTGTTATTGGGGTTGAAGTTGTTACAATTGGGTGCTGAATTATTCCCACCGTTGTTTCGCTTGAGAGCTGAGTTTCTGGGCTTTGGGCACTGTTTGGCATAGTGCCCTTCCTCTCCACAAGCGTAGCAAGTAACACCTGGGCGGTATGTAAAACCCTTGTCCCTTGCATGAAAATTTTTGTTTGGGCGTGGAAAATTGGTTGTGGACTTGTTTGCTCCATTCTTCTGAAAACCAGTCTTGTTCTGGTTGTTGCGAGCTTGAGTAGTCTGGTCCCTTTTGCGCTGGCGAAAATCCTCCAAGCTGCGGCGCTCATTTTCCAATGTAATAGCTTTCTCCACAAGTGTTTTGAAGTCCGGAAAGGTGTGTACGACCAGTTGGCATTGAAGTGCTGGTGCTAGACCGTCCAGAAATTTTCCATCTTTTTATTTTCAGTCATGCGCTCTTCGGTGGCATAACAAGATAATTGAGTAAACTGACTATTGTACTCAGTCACTGTCATTCTTCTCTGCTTGAGGTCATCAAACTCCCTTTTCTTGATCTTCATAATGCTTCTGGGGATATGCGCCCCACAAAAACCTTCTTTAAATTCTTCCCATGTGATGTTATTTTCATTGGGGTGCATGTGTAGGAAATTTTCCCACCATGATGCAGCTGCTCCTGTGAGGTAGTGAGGTGCATAAAGTACCTTCTCACGGTCCGAACATTGCACGATAATTAACTTCCTTTCAATGCCTCGAAGCCAATCATCGGCCTCAAGCAGCCTATCAGTGTGAGCGGACGTTGGGGGACGTGCCTTTTGTAGTTCAGATAACTTGGAATGTTGTTGATATGGTTCACGGTGATTACCCATATTGATAACATGATTCAACATTTCTTGATGCTGCTTCTGGCTTTGCTCATAAAGGCGACATATTTGAGAAAATGCTGCTTCGTTGCCTTGCTGGCTCGACTGCCCCTGTGTGAAATTGTTGCTTGTTTGAGTAACATAATTTTCTTCTGGCGGGCTTGGCATGGAATGAGTCCAAAGACGAGGCATTTTCCACTCTGGGGTATTTTTGTAAAACTCGTAAGAAAAAGAAACTGAGTCGCCAAAAATAATAAATTCGCAAAGGCGGAATTTTTAAACACTCCAAGATTTTTCAAGAAAATACTCGATTGCGCATGGAGAAGGACCGCTCAGTACATATCTTACACACAAGCAGTAATTATACAATACATCACTCAGGATGTGCGTACACATTCCTGACATGTTATTTAGGATAGTGCACTTCTCCCAGTTCCTACATGATGCGCACACAAACTACTTCTCACAACCTATATACATATAAACATATTACACAAGCTGGTACATAGCACGGCTGCTAGGCGCACTCAGTCAGAGATGGTAAGGATTTCCCTCGGCCTGCCGAGGGTAAGACCTAGTGATGCTGGGGACTCAACCTCCTCCTCACTAATAGGCTCCAGGCGTGAATTGCTGAGTTGAGGAGCTGGTGCGGGCGCGACGGGTGGTGCAGCATGGACTGGAGTAGGAGCAATGACCTGGTCAAACTCCTCAGTGGTAGGCAGGCGACGAGCCGTGGCGAAGATGGCGGGTGAATAGGATGCTGAGGACGAGACGTAAGTCAGTGGTGGTGCAGTGTGGAGGAGCTCCCTCCTGTCGGCAGAACAGCCCTGAACTGAGTCCATACGAGCAGCCACAAGGTCGTCCACGAGGTTATCAAAAGCTGCCTCAAGAGCCTTGAGATACTCAACAAGCATCTCAATAGCCTCATCTCGCTCTCCCCTAGTGCAAGCGAATGCATAGTGACAAGTGTATGGCACCTGGCATGGGACGTAGCGGTAGCGACGAGTCTTCATCGAAGGAAGAACATCCCGGAGACGAGCTATCGCCCCACGGGCAGCCATCTGCATGGCATGCCTCTCCATAGGCATGGCCCTTCCCATAAACCGGAAGTGGCGTGACTCAACACGTCCTCCTTGAATTGCACATGACTTTGGTGCATGGACAGGTATCATTGATCTTGTCTTTGGTAGAGTGTGAACCTTTGGGCGAGCCGATGGCCCAATCGCGATCTTGACGATGGAGGTTAGGAGCTTGATAAACCCCTCAGGTACATTGGCGAACACCTGTGACTCACAGTCGTTGCTAGCCATCCACAAAAGTAGACAAAAATTCCGAATAGTCAGATCATAAATTTATGATGACTAACAGAAAATTGCTACGTTTTGCAAAATGCTAAAATAGTACTTAAGACGCTAATAACCGATTAGCTATCGCACCTAGTGGTTTCCTACAGTCAGCCTGGCTCTGGTACCAAGTTTGTCACGACCGGTTTTTCAATAAAACATTTATTGAGAAACCGACCCTTATATTTCCAGTATAGGAGAATCCTCCTTACTGGTAGACAAATCCTTGATACAGAAATCCAGAAGTACTAATATTATACAAGGTTGAGCTGAGGCTGCTCAACAATTTATTACAAGCACGCCGATATTGAACATAAAGGCGGATATAACACAAAGGGTATGGTGGCATAACTACTGACTCGTAATAAAAGTGGGGGGATATGTCACCGTGACGTGGGTGACATGACTCCTAAATCTTACAGCTCGTCGAGCGCCGGAGTGATGCTCAATGATTTTATTCGGGTAGCGGAAGCGTATATGATACAACTGACCAATTCCAGGATCGCATGGGACCGATCGGGTGTCTGAAGCGACGCCTCGAAAGGTAAAATTAAATTAACATGCCGCAGTCGGGCATCCGGGCGACACCACATAAAGGGCTTATATCAAAAGTAAATAACAATAATGCCATAGTCGGACGTCTGAGCGACATCACATAAAGGGCTTATATCAAAAGTAAATAACAAGGATGCCATAGTCGGACATCTGAGCGACATCACATAAAGGGCTTATATCAAAAGTAAATAACAAGGATGCCACAGTCGGGCGTCTGAGCGACATCACATAAAGGGATTATATCAAAAGTTAATAACAAAGATGCCACAGTCGGACGTCTGAGCGACATCACATAAAGGGCTTATATCAAAAGTAAATAACAAGAATGCCACGGTCGGACGTCTGAGCGACATCACATAAAGGGCTTATATTTCATCATTCAAATTCAAGTAGCTCATGAATTTAAATCATTCCGAGGAAATACTCAGAACACAATAATAAATTGGTTAGTCCATCCATAGGAATAACATTCATCCAAGTTTACCACCCTTGCTTATTCACCGGAGATTGTCACTGAGACTGACACGGAGACGGAAGTTGAGACTGACACGGATACTGACCTTGATATGTTGGTCACCGTCCTTGACCATGGACACGGTTACTCGAAGGGTTTTGACTCTTTAACCACAGCTAACGGATTTCAGTAGTCACACAGGACTAGTTCCGTTTACGATATTTTATAAGAAACACATCTAACCAGTACACACCCATTCCACATTCCGCTGCCAGGAATCACCCTAGGCAACGTTCAAGAAAAACTCTAAGACGGGGAGGTCACAACCTCGAATAGCATGGGATCAAATTTATATCGCGCGCTCTAAGGAGTGCCCCCATCTCGGTCCCAACCGGAAACACCCATGCCCCCTGACCGGATGACGGGCTTTAATCCAGGGCCATGGAACCCTCATCGCGGTCCTCTGTTTGGTGTGTACAAGGAAAGAGGTTTGCAACTTACTAAACCGCACTCTTTGCAGAAAACATGTGGCAGCATGAAGGGGGAAGACGAACGGGATCGAGACCTGATCCACGTTAACACTAGAGTTAGACGGTTGACGTAATACTGGCATGCCACAATAATACCAGCTTACCACCTTCATGTCACCACATGACCGTGTTGCCTTCCATCAAATGAATACAGCAAGTTTCGAAGCTCACATGTAGTGGCCTTGCATGCAATATAATACTCACAGTTGCTTATATGAACATGCCATGAAATAAATACTCAAGCAAACATGCAAAACACTCATCATATCAAAGGTTCAAACATGCTTGCCTGGTTCGGAGAAGTCGGAGTCTAGCTCGGTGAAGTTTGCGGTTCCGTTACCTCCTCCTGTATCTACGGTATAAAGGAAACGTGTACTAACGTAAATACCGTGTGTGCACACAACGTGTTCCAAATATTTTTCAAATAGAGATGATAAAAAACTAGACAGAAAAATAAAGATGACAGAAAAAGAATCAATTCAAAATCATCTTTTGTTTAAAAATTATTAAGGTTTTAGTCCAGGGACTCATCTGTAATGAAACGGAAAGTCTCCAGGGGTTAGTTTATAAAAACAGAAAACGTTTCAGTAAGAAACACGCCAACCCAAAGGGAAAGCGTACTTTGCCCGAAGGCGTTTTCCAAGAAAATGGTTCGAATAGAAAAAGAGAGGCTGACGAGGGGGTCCCACCCGTCAAGTTTAAATATTGGAAAAGGAAAATAGAGTACGCCGGCGCCCGAGGACTGCAGTGGTCGCCGGCGTCGATCCACGACGAGGTAGGGGGAAAGGAGGGTACCTATGGGTTAATTGAGTCCTTCTGCACCTGTGGGTGGTGGAGTTGGTCGTCGGCGAGGACCACGTCGACGGCGGACCCAACTCCGACGGACGGTGGTTCGGGCGTTGGTGGGTCTCGCCGGGGAGGGCTGCAAAGGTCGAATTGGGGCTCGGGTTAGAGTATTGGGTGTAGTAGGAGGTGACTGGCATGGTCTGGGAGGCGGGGGTGGTCTCACCTAAGTGAATCGTGCCAGAGCCCGAGGCGGATCGGGGCGACCGGAGTTGAGGAAGGAGACCTCCTCGAGCTCCTCCTAGTGGCTAGGCGGGGCTCTGGTGAGGTAGAGGAGTGATGCTGGGTCGAGAACAAGCTCGAGGGCTCCTTTTATAGCCGGTCCGAGGCGGTGGCCTAGAACGGGATAACTCCGGCGATGATTACGGCGGGGCAGCGGTTGAACGGGAGGTTTAGGGGTCGGGGTAGCAGCGAATAGGTTCACTGGTTCCATCCCTGGCGAAGTTTGGCAGAACTTGGGCGTTACTCCACGTACTCGACGGAACGGCCTCACGGGGCTCGTCGGCGGCAGAGAGCGCGCTCTGCGCCTATCTGGCTGCGGTGACTGTGCCGCAGCATGCACAGGGGAGGGGGTGGCCATGCGGAGGTCTCTCTTGGCTTGGGCGGTGCTGGTCGGCGCCGAAAGGCAGGGCCGGCTCTGCTGGCCGCCACGGGTGGCTCTGCCACCGCAGAAGACGCCGGCGCTGGCGAGCCACGTCGCCACCGACACCTGCGCCCGTCCAAATGAACGTGCGGCGCACCGGATAAGAAGAAGGAGCAGTGAGCCTCGCGCCAGAGCGGCCACTGGTGAGATTGACGCCGCACTCTGAAGAAAACGACACTGACGGCAGAACGGTATCTCTGAATTTTCTGAACTTGACATAAACAGTGCACGCCAACTGTTCGATGAAATGATTTTGGCTCGTGAGAAATTTTCCTGGAGCTGATCTTTGGTGAGGTGGTCTCTTAATGCATCTAGGGGCTGCCTGATTTATCTCAGAATATTTGGAGAAGAAAAATAATGAATTTCATCAAAAATGGTAAATCTGGTTCAAACTTGCAGTGAGCAAAATTTGAAAAATTTGAACTGTGGACAAGTGGATCTTGATGGATCTAGGTTGGGGGTACAAAGGACTAGTCAGAGGGGTTTGTTTGTGATCAAAACTCAAAAGTAATATGGTACTTCCTTTGTAAATCACCTAGGTCCAAAAATAATGACAGAAATAGTTTTGAGGATAAAATAAATAGAATAAAAATAAAAATGGGTTGATCTTGCTGGGATTGGATATTTGACTTGACCCAAAGTGGAGGGAGGGGTTTTGGAAGAAAGTTTCAACATGAGGCATGGCAAAAGAGAATGGTTTGAATAAAAAGAATAAATCCAATACCCATAGGATTTGTTTTTAATTGAAATACTTTCCAAAATTAATTGTGATGAGTCAACACCAAATGAAAAGTCTTCAATACCAAACATCAAGGTTGAGGAAGACACAAAAAAATATTTGTCATAAGAGAAATTTTTTGAGAAGGAGGGTCTTTTTAGAAATATTTTAAATAGCCTCCTTCAAATCAAGTAAAGAGTTTGACAAAAACCAAATCAAAATTTTTGGGGTGTCACAGTTCTTTCCTTTCCTCCTCGGTCGGGGTCCTTCTGGGACGAAGCCTCGATGTTGTACACCTGTTTGGAGGAAGGAGCCTTCGGGGGCGTCCCGCTCTCTAAAGCACTTGAGCTCAGCGAGTCCTCTAATGAGGATTGTTTGGCACAAGATCCCGCTGGACTACCAAAAAATATATGGCTTTGGTTAAAATGCTAAGCCACAATAAGTCCGAACATATAAAACGTACTCGGATTTTATACATTTACGAGTTTGCCAGGGGCTGGGCCCTGGGATCCCATGTCGTGCCGCTATCGGCGGCGGCAGTGGACTCCTCCGGAAGAGGAGCCTTTCCCCTTTTGGGTAACTCGGCCTCCAAGTGCATGGAGGTCGTCCTCTTCTTTCTTCCCCTCGTAGGGGATTCATCTTCTTCCTCCTCCTTGTCCTCTTCGGAGGTGGAATGGGCATTGGGGCCTTTGGATATTATGTCCAAAGTGTCGCGATGACGGGGGCCGCCCTGGGTCTTTTTGGCCTCCTCCTCGGCCGTCTTCTGCGGCACCTTGTAAGGTGCCGGTACCAACATCTTCCTCAGAAGCGGGATGGCCGGTTCATCGGGCAATGGGGCCGGACAATGGATCCGCTCCTCCTTCTTCGTCCAGCCCTAGGAGAGTTGAATAAAACACGTTAAGTGTTTCTTTTGGGTTACGTGAATGAAAAAGTTTGATAACTCACTGAACTTGTCGGGCGGGACAGTTGGTACCCACGCTCTTCGGCGGAGTCCGGCCATGATTTGCTGGACTTTAAAAGCACCCTCCAGATGTCTTTGTGCGAGGAGCCGAAAAGCTCCCGCAAGGTTTGGTGCTGGGCCGGATCGAATTCCCACAAATTGCAAGTCAGGTACTGACAAGGCGGGATCCGGCGAATCAACATCACCTGGACCACATTGACAAGTTCAATGTTCCTGTCTCCCATATCTTCAACGTGCGCGCCAACAATTTGTCGGGAGAGGACAAGTCCAGGCCTTTCTTGACCCAGGATGTAAGCCGCAGGGGGGCGCCGGATCGGAACTCGGGAGAAGCGGCCCACTCTGTGCCGCACGGCTCAGTGATATAAAACCACTGCCATTGCCACTGCTTGACAGAGTCATTGAAGGTTCCCGTTGGCCATATGAGATTGGGCATCTTGCTCACCATGGCGCCCCCACATTCGGCGTGCTCGCCGCCCACCACCTTGGCTTCACACTGAAAATCTTCAGCCATAAGCCGAAGTGCGGTGAAATACGGAGAAAAGCCTCGCACGTAACAATAAACGCCGATTGGTTGAGGAAGGAATTGGGGGACAGATCGTGAAAATCGATCCCGTAATAGTACATGATGCCGCGAACGAACAGAAGGAGGGGAAACCCTAGCCCGCAGACAAAGTGAGGGAGGAATACAACCCTCTCGTGGGGTTCCGGAGTGGGGACGATTTGTCCCGCCGTCGGGAGACGATGGCTGATTTTCTTGGCCAAGTACCCGGCCTTCCGAAGCTTTTTAATATCCTTATCTTGGACGGTAGAGGCCATCCATTTGCCTCCCGCTCCGGATCTGGACATCTTCGGAGAACCTCTTGAGGACAGGGAAGAGGAATGCTTGGGCGTTGGAGCTTGAGCAGAAGGGAATGAGCCAGGAGGAAGGTGTGGGTGAATAAGATGAACCCTTGTCCCCTTATAAGGGCGGAAGAGGCGATGCGCCTCCCCACCTATCTAGTGAAACCTCTTATTCCCCAAACGCCATAATGGGCGCGGTTTGGTTTACCCGCACCCGTATTGACGAGAATCCCATGATAAGGGGACACAATCTCTGCTTCGACAAGACGTGCCAAGGAAAACCGCCTCGCGATATGCGCCAAGGCTAGTTGGGAAAAACAGTTCGGATAATGACCGGGGCGTGGTATGATGTCATGATATCAAGTGTGTCAGCAGATTAGATTGGTGGAAATATTATTTTCTCTACGGTGGTATGTGGAACTTGTTTTGCAGAGCCGGACACTATCCTTGTGTTCAAAATCTTCTATGGAGTATTCGGAGGAGGAACCCGCCTTGCAATGCCGAAGAAAATCTGTGCGCCTGACTCATCATCATTGAAGCCTATATTTGGGGCTACTAAGGGAGTCCTGGATTAGGGGGTATCCGGATAGCCGGACTATATCCTTTGGCCGGGCTGTTGGACTATGAAGATACAAGATTGAAGACTTCGTCTCTTGTCCGGATGGGACTCTCCCTGGCGTGGAAGGCAAGCTTGGCGATACGGATATGTAGATCTCCTCCCTTTGTAATCGACTCTGTGTAACCCTAGCCCCCTCCGGTGTCTATATAAACCGGAGGGTTTAGTCCGTAGGACAACAACAATCATACCATAGGCTAGCTTCTAGGGTTTAGCCTCTACGATCTGGTGGTAGATCAACTCTTGTACTACTCATATCATCAAGATCAATCAAGCAGGAAGTAGGGTATTACCTCCAGCGTGAGGGCCCGAACCTGGGTAAACATTGTGTCCCTTGCCTCATGTTACCATCCGCCTTAGACGCATAGTTCGGGACCCCCTACCCGAGATCCGCCGGTTTTGACACCGACAACAACCTTCTGTACCCGTGAGATCCCATCTTGGGGCCTTTTTCGGCGATCCGTCGGAGAGGGATTCGATCACGGAGGGCTTTTACATCAACACCATAGCATCTCCGATGATGTGTGTGTAGTTTACCACAGACCTTAGGGTCCATAGTTATTAGCTAGATGGATTCTTCTCTCTCTTTGGATCTCAATACAAAGTTCTCCTCGATTCTCTTGGAGATCTATTCGATGTAATTCTTTTTGCGGTGTGTTTGTCGAGATCCGATGAATTATGGGTTTATGATCAAGATTATTTATGAACAATATTTGATTCTTCTCTGAATTCTTATATGCATGATTTGATATATTTGCAAGTCTCTTCGAATTATCGGTTTAGTTTAGCCTACTAGATCAGTCTTTCTTGCAATGGGAGAAGTGCTTAGCTTTGGGTTTAATCTTGCGGTGTCCTTTCCAGTGACAGTAGGGGCAGCAAGGCACGTATTGTATTGTTGCCATCGAGGATAAAAAGATGGGATTTATATCATATTGCTTGAGTTGATCCCTCTACATCATGCCATCTTGCCTAATGTGTTACTCTGTTCTTATGAACTTGATACTCTAGATGCATGCTGGATAGCGGTCGATGTGTGGAGTAATAGTAGTAGATGCAGAATCGTTTGGGTCTACTTAACACGGACGTGATGCCTGTGTTCATGATCATGCCTAGACATTCTCATAACTATGCGCTTTTCTATCAATTGCTCGACAGTAATTTTTTCACCCACCGTAAAATATGCTATCTTGAGAGAAGCCACTAGTGAAACCTATGGCCCCCGGGTATATTTTACAGCATATTAGTCTCCCGTCAACTAGCTATTTTTTTCACCGTTTACTTTGCAATCTTTACTTTTCCAATCTATACAACAAAAATACCAAAAAATATTTATCTTATTATCTTTATCAGATCTCACTTTTGCAAGTGGCCGTGAAGGGATTGACAACCCCTTTATCGCGTTGGTTGCAAGGTTCTTATTTGTTTGTGCAGGTACTAGGTGACTTACGTGAAGTCTCCTACTGGATTGATACCTTGGTTCTAAAAAACTGAGGGAAATACTTATGCTACTTTTCTGCATCACCCTTTCCTCTTCAAGGGAAACCAACGCATGCTCAAGAGGTAGCAAGAAGGATTTCTGGCGCCGTTGCCGGGGAGGTTTACGCCAAGTCAAGTCAAGATTTGATCTCCCGCAAACGTGCGGATTTCTGGCGCCGTTGCCCGAGGATCTACGCTCAAGTCAAGACATACCAAGTACCCATCATAAACTCTTCTCCCTCGCATTACATTATTTGTCATTTGCCTCTCGTTTTTCTCTCCCCCACTTCACAAAAATTTGCCGTTTTATTCTCCTTCTTTTTCCTTTGCCTTTTCTTCGCCCTCCTTCCATTTGATCTTGTGTTACCATGTGCCTTCTTTTTTCTTGCATCTTCGCTTGCTAAAAGTTTATGGATCCTCATCCCCTTGCTAATCTTTTTAAGAGATCCAATTATGATGGACCAATTCCTAGTGATTTGAGTGCACTAGATTATCTTTATGAGGTTTTGCTTGAAATTCATGAATCTGAAAATTGTGATGAAGAGATTCATGATAGCTCCTTTAATAAAAAGCATGATTGCAATGATTTTACAATAAATTCTCTTGATGTCAATTTTGCTAATAATATGCAAAACCCTGAGCTTGGGGATGCTAGTTTTGCTATGTCTACTGCTTGTTGCAATGATCATGATTGGGGTGATTCTTCTTATGATCTTGAAAATTTATTTAAGCCCCATGATGAATATGAGATTGATAATAATGTTTGCAATAATATTGAAAGTGGGTCTGTAAGAGTGTCAACTTTAGATCCCACATATTTGGAGAATGTTCAATCTTATGAAGTTTTTTGATAAAAGTGGGTTTGGAGAGGTCATGACTTTAGTTAATGTTAATCCCACTATTTTGGAAGAGTGTCAACTTTGCATACATATGGATCGTGTTAAGAATATGTTTTGTGATAGCTATATTTGTTGAATTTGCTTATGATACTACATGTAATAATTATGAGATAGGAAAATATGGTTGTAGAAATTTTCATGTTACAAGATTATCTCTCGCTATGTTGAGATTGCTATTGTTTCTTTCTTCTTCCTTGCATATGGTAGTTTTTGCTTGCCTTGATAATTTTTTTGCTTATAAAATGCCTATGCATAGGAAGTATGTTAGACTTAAATGTGTTTGTCACATGTTTCATGATGCTCTCTTTGTGTTTCAATTTTTATCTTTCGTGTGAGCATCATTGAAATTTTATGCCTAGCTAGGGGCGTTAAACGATAGCGCTTGTTGGGAGGCAACCCAATTTTATTTTTGTTCGTTGCTTTTTGTTCCTGTTTAGTAATAAATAATTCATATAGACTCTTTTTAGATGTGGTTTTATGTCTTAAATTAGTGTTTGCGCCAAGTAGAACCTTTGCGAAGACTTGGGGGAAGTCTTTGCGATCTTGCTGTAAAAAACATAAACTTTAGCGCTCACGAGATTAGCATCCATTTTTTACTGGAGAGTGATATTAGGTTGATTCTTTTTGCATATGATTAATACATAAATTATTCACGTCCAACAATTTATTTCAAAAAATTGGAGTTACAAAAGTATACGTTTGATACAGATTACTACAGACTGTTCTGTTTTTGACAGATTCTGTTTTTCGTGTGTTGTTTGCTTATTTTGATGAATCTATGGCTAGTATCAGGGGGTATGAACCATGGAGAAGTTGGAATACAGTAGATTTAACAACAATATAAATAAATATTGATTTCATTACAGTACCTTAAAGTGGTGGTTTGTTTTCTTATACTAACGGAGCTCATGAGATTTTCTGTTTAGTTTTGTGTTGTGAAGTTTTCAAGTTTTTGGGTAAAGATTTGATGGATTTTGGAACAAGGAGTAGCAAGAGCCTAAGCTTGGGGATGAACAAGGCACCCCAAGGTAAATTCAAGGACACCAAAAGCCTAAGCTTGGGGATGCCCCAGAAGGCATCCCCTCTTTAGTCTTCGTCTATCGGTAACTTTACTTTAGGCTATATTTTTATTCACCACATGATATGTGTTTTGGTTGGAGCGTCTTGTATGATTTGAGTCTTTGCTTTTTAGTTTACCACAATCATCCTTGCTGTACACACCTTTTGAGAGAGACACACATGAATCGGAATTTATTAGAATACTCTATGTGCTTCACTTGTATCTTTTGAGCTAGATAATTTTGCTCTAGTGCTTCACTTATATCTTTTTAGAGCACGATGGTGGTTTTATTTTGTATAAATTATTGATCTCTCATGCTTCACATATATTATTTTGAGAGTCCCTTAGAACAGCATGGTAATTTGCTTTGGCTATAAAATTAGTCCTAATATGATAGGCATCCAAGATGGATATAATAAAACTTTCATATAAAGTGCATTGAATACTATGAGAAGTTTGATACTTGATAATTGTTTTGAGATATGAAGATGGTGAAATTAGAGTTATGATAGTTAAGTAGTTGTGAAATTGAGAAATACTTGTGTTAAATTTTGTGATTCCCGTAACATGCACGTATGGTGAACCGTTATGTGATGAAGTCGGAGCATGATTTATTTATTGATTGTCTTCCTTGTGAGTGGCGGTCGAGGACGAGCGATGGTATTTTCCTACCAATCTATCCCCCTAGGAGCATGCACGTAGTACTTTGTTTCTATAACTAATAGATTTTTGCAATAAGTATATGAGTTCTTTATGACTAATGTTGAGTCCATGAATTATACACACTCTCACCCTTCAACCGTTGCTAGCCTCTCTAGTACCGCGCAACTTTCGCCGGTATCAAAAACCCATCATTTACCTTCCTCAAAACAGCCACCATACCTACCAATTATGGCATTTCCATAGCCATTCTGTAACATCCCAAATTTCAATTTGGAATGTTATACATAGGTCATCATATGCATACCATATTTTATTTGCATTTTGGTTTTGATCCTAGAGATTCTAAGCAACTCAAGAACCCACGGAGAGAGTTGGGGATTTCATTTATTCTCCTATTTGAATTTTCCCAAATATTGAAACGAGGATCATTTTGGTTTTAATTATTTTTCTCTCTGAAAATATTTCCAATATTAAAAATAAAAGAGAGGAGATAATCTGACTACTCCAAAATAAAAGAAATATTGGGAATTTTTTAAAATCAAATAATTATTTTATTTGGATTTTATTTGTTATTTTATTTGAATTAGAAAATATGCATTTTTCAAAATTGCATTTTGAGGCCAAGAAAATGTTCACTTTGTTCTAAATATTTAATTTAGACGGTCAAAATTGTTTTTGGCATTTTTATAAAATTTCTTTTATTTATTTAGCATTTTTCCTTTTTCGGCAGATTTTTTAAAAAAAAGAAAAGAAAAGAAAAGTTCCCAGACCGAACTGGGCCGAAGGCCCAGCCGGCCCATCGCGCCGCCAACCGCCTCCACGCCGGACTCCACCAGAGTCCGACCCCCCACCCCCGACCCCTATATATCTGCCGCCGCCGCCTATCCTCGTCCGCTTGTCCGCCACAAGACCCTTTGCTTGCTTGCTTCGCAGCCCACCACCGCGACCGAGCGTCGCCCAGCGCCGCATCGTCGCCCGCCTCGCCTCGCCGCGCCGCCGCCCGCCCTCCGGAATCCGAGCCGTCGCCGTTGACCTCGCCGCCCCGGTTTTTTTGGTTTAGGTAAAACCGCCGGGTTTTTTTAAAACCCTAGATTGGTTTTTTTAGAACGGTTCTGTTTTCTTGGTTTTGCTTCAGTTTAGGTTACTTTGCGAATGTTCTTTCATTTTGACGAACGAATTCGCCCGTTTGTCTCTGTTAGCGGACGTTCGTCCGATAGATTTTTTTTCCGTTTATTTTTGGCCAGGGACCTATCCGCGATTATTTTTATCGTAGATTAGCCCCTGATCTTCAAACCCTCGTAACTTTTTAACTATTCGTCCAAATCAAGTGAAACTAACGCCAAAATCTTTGTCTCGAGCCCCTCTTTCTAGTTAATCAACTTGAACAAGGTTTTGACAAATTAAAATTTGGTTTCAAGCAGATTTGAATTCGAAGTTCTTTCGATCGTAGTTCGAGTTCCGTAGCTCCGATTTGACCGATTCTTTTTGCAAATCGAATCTCTTCAGTTGAACTTTCAGATTGGATCTTCTTATCTGAGTTTTACCCTTGCATCTATGATTGAGTGCTTATATATGCTATTATTTGTTTGCGATATGATTCCCGGAGTGCGAAGCGTGCTACTACGAGTCTCTAGGGTTTGCAGATCGTCAGCAAGGCAAGTAACACATTGATCATACCCCTTTGTTCCCCAGTTTTTATGCATTAGTTACAATCCTCAAACATTGCATGAGTAGGATGTGATTAACTAGTGGGTATCGGGAAGTAGATGATGAGGTAGAACCTATTGCCCTTTTATTATCAAACCCTGGGAGTTACTTCTGTGTTATGCTTATATTGCCATGCTATGCTCGTAGACATGGATTGGGTTTGAGTGTATCCATGACAGATGTGAGATTGTTAATTAATGATTAACTTAAGGTGGCTACTTAAACACACATCTGGGTCGATTGGTTGCGGGCACCTAGAGAATCCAATGTTGTCCTAGGATATCCCGGAGTACCCGTGTGATCATCCTATGGTTCGCCACCCAGGCTCAAAGGGATCATAAGATTATTCATGCTAGAAACTTCCGTGTGCACCCACAAGCTATTATGGGCTCTAGCATAGTTGAGTATGTTGCATGACCTCTTTCAGTTGTGGGCTAGCAGATGTAGGGGAAAGTAGGTGTAACTGTCCACCCAGAGTAAAGAGTTAGTGCTTCTGAAAGACTGTGTCTCGGTCATCCGTTTCTCAAACACCATGTAGTGCGAGAAATCAAACGGAGGAGATCGAGTCTTGTGGGGAAAAGCGCGCAAACCTCTACAGAGTGTACAAACTAATCATGGTTAGCCGTGTCCCCGGTAATGGACATCTTGAGTATCTGGTTCTTGGATTATCATGTTTATCTCATCACTCTAAATTAATTTGTTGGGTTATTAATACTGCTTAATTGGGATTGAGTTGGAGGAACCTTCTCAATGTTTAACAACTACCATGATAGTTAAACAAAATATATTCCTTTGTTGTAGGGAAGAATTGGCTTTTTGCAAAACATTATAACCATAGAGCCTCCACCAGCCATATATGCATGTAGTGATAGCATTTATTCTGTTCATTTGCTCTACTGTGTTATATTGCCAGCATATTCCATGTGCTGACCCGTTTCGGGCTGCAACATATCATGTTGCAGACTTTTCAGACGAAGAGTAAGGTGCGCTAGGCCGTTGTCGTGCACTCAGCTATGCCTTTGGAGTTGATGGACTCACTTTATCTTCCAAGCCTTCCGCTGTTATCTTATTTAGATGGCCTTAAGCCATATTTATTGTAATAAGTTCTCTTTTGAGACATTCGATGTAATAAGTGTGTGATTGCACTCTGTTATAAATCCTTCAAGTACTGTGTGTCAGCATTCACTACAAAAAAATACACTTCCGTGATGATACGTGTTTGTCACAGTAGGTCACGTTTTCTGTTATGCATGTACATCCATGATAAATTTATGACAAAATCAAGATAGTCATACCTGTGCTGTCATAGAAGTGTTCCATGACATTACCAAAATTATCATCACGGAAGTGTCCACTTCCATGATGATAAATCACGCGTCATAGAAGTGCTTTCGTCAAGGGTGACCGACACGTGGCATCCACCGTAACGGAACGCCGTTAAGCTATCGGGTCCGGTTTTGGATCCGATAACCCGTTAACAGCCCCGACCAATGGGGATTTTCCACGTGTAAAATCATCATTGGCTGGAGGAAACACGTGTCAGCTCACCGTTGGGAGAGATGGCATCCACTCATTGGACCCAAAGCGCCTATGATACGTCGACACATGGCACGGCCCAACAGAGGCCCATTCCTGTGAAAAGGCCGGCCCGTTTTACTTGGTCAAAGGTGGCGGGCCGGCCCACGGCAAGCCTGTTAATGGCCTGTTCGCATATAGCCCATTTACAGCCCGCTAATCCAGGGCCCGTTTACGGCCTATCCGAATTAGGCCCAGTAGCGTCATCTGGGCCGTCCAATATAATTCCAGCCTGATTTAACTTCCGGCCCATGTATGGCCCATGACGTCTTTTGGCCCATACGAGGCCCTCATTACTCTCGACCCATTAACGGCTCGTGGTAAAACTGGCCCCTAATGAACAGTGTATCACTTTATATCCATTAACGGCACGTGGTGAAACTGGCCCATAATGAACAGTGTATCACTTTGTACCCATTAATGGCCCATTATTCCGGTGGGCCGTTTCCAGCCCATGTTATCTTTCGGCCTTCTCGGGGCCCATTTATTCTTGGGCTCATTTCCACATTCGTTTACTTACGGCCCATTACTGTCATTTTGTGCTTGTGGGTCAAATTCAGCCCGTGGTTACAGTCGACCCGTTTGTGGCCCGTTAATACGTTGGGCCGTTTTCATAGCGTCATCAAAATACGGCCGATTAGCGACGGCCCGTTATGGTCGGCCCATGAATGGACGATTTCAAGTCTAGCGCATTTACGGCCATAGTGTGGTCTGTTATTGGCCCATGTTTGGCCAATCGATCATAAGCCCGTAGAAGGCCCATTGATGATACGGCCCATAGAAGGCCCATTGTGTCTACGGCCCGTATAAGGCCCATTGTTTCTACGCCACGTAGAAGGCCCATTGTTTCTACGGCCCTTAGAAGGCCCATTGTTTCTACGGCCCGTAGGAGGCCAATGTTAACTACAGCCGGTGGGCATCAAAGTTCGTCACCAGTGCAAATATAGGGAACACCCTATGAGGGAGTCCTGGAATAAGGGGTCTTCGGGCGTCCGGTCTATTATCCGTGGGCCAGACTAATGGGTTGTGAAGACATGAAGGCCGTAGACTATACTCATGTCAGGACAAGACTCTCCTTGGCGTGGAAGGCAGGCCTGGCGATCATCTATGAAGATTCTTTCCTATGTAACCGACTCTGTGTAACCCTAGATCCCTCCGGTGTAACCCTAGATCCCTCCGGTGTCTATATAAACCGGAGGGCGTAGTCCGGATAGGATATACTCATTACCATAGTCATACAGGCTAAACTTCTAGGGTTTAGCCATTACGATCTCGTGGTAGATCAACTCTTGTAATACTCATATTCATCAAGATCAATCAAGCAGGAAGTAGGGTATTACCTCCATAGAGAGGGCCCAAACCTGGGTAAACATCGTGTCCCCCGTCTCCTGCAACCATCGACCTTAGATGCACAGTTTGGGACCCCCTACCCGAGATCCGCCGGTTTTGACACCGACATTGGTGCGTTCATTGAGAGTTCCACTGTGTCGTCGATGAAAGGTTCGATGGCCCCTTCGATCATCTACAGTGACGCTGTCCAAGGAGAACCTTCCTCCCAGGACAGATTTTCGTGTTCGGCGGCTTCGTACTGCGGGCCAACTCGCTTGGCCATCTAGAGCAGATCGATAGCTACGCCCCTGGCCATCAGGTCAGATTTGGAAGCTTGAACTATGTCTCAGACATCCGTGGAGACTTAATCTTCAATGGATTCGAGACCGCGGCGATAGCTCCCCCTCGCTACGATGAACATGACTTAAATCTGTCATTGGACCAGATTCAGGAGATGGCTCCTGTAATTGCTACGGCCTTAGGTCCAGAGCAGATTGCACCATCCGAAGCCATAGAGTCCGCGGTGTTGAAGCCGCACACAGACTCAGCACCAGGGAATATCTGCGCCAACAGAATGCCGGACTCGTTTCCGGCTATAAATCCCGAACAACATACGCCTGCAGACACCGGGCTGGACCGGTCATCGATCTTTAAGTTCAGCGCTGTAGACGTCTTCCAACACTCGCCCTCGACGATGTGCTAAACTCATTAAAAATCCTGTCCCTGGCGGTGGACTCACAGCCGAATTATGACCGGTTTGAGCTAGAGGCTGATAATGGGGAATTTCATTTCCCTCCCGCCACCCACTTCATAGCCACTGTCGAGGACTTAACCGACATGCCTGATTATGGCTCCGAAGACATTGAAGGTATAGACGATGATGCCAACAAGGAGCAAGGCCAAGACCCGCCAGTCACTGGACGTGGGACGGCCACCCCTTCATACGACGTGTACATAGTTGACACACCTAAAAAAGCGCGTGGCGATGACAGAGGAGATCCAGTTGAGAATAAACCTCCCGAGACACAGTCTAAGTACCAGTGCCCTAAACGCCGCTCCAAGTCACATCGCATCAACGATGGCACCAAAGAAAATAGTACTCTGGACGACGCCGAAAACAATGAAGACCCTGCTGGAGCAAGATCCGAACAGGAGGAACAGGAAAACGGGCAAGCCAGCCCCGATAAACAGGCCCTGCCCAGTGACAATTCGGAGGACGAAAACTACCTTCGGCTCTCTGAAGATGAGGTAAGCCTCGGCGACGAAGACTTCATCATACCTGAAGAGCCCCTCGAGCAGGAGCACTTCAAGCGCAGGCTTATAGCTACTGCAAGGAGCCTGAAAAAGAAGCAGCAGCAGGTTCAAGCTGACTATGACCTACTCAACAATAGATGGACCCAAGTCCTGGTCCCCGAAGAATACGGCCTTAGTTGCCTAGCCAAAAGCTACCCGAAGCATAGATTGCTACATCAGTTGATGAGGAGGCGTTGGAGCCCGTATATCATCACGCAATGTGGCAGGTCGCCGACAACTCTGTCCGAATAAAGAAGCAACTCAAGCCGAACACGAGACCGCCCCACCTCGCCCTAAAGGCAAGAATAACGCAGCTCACGATTGTACAAATGACATGCAGCGAGACTTGGACAGTAGAGCAGGACACGCAAGACCGATCTACGGATCGCGAAGGCATGCCTCGATACGCGACGACAGCTACCTATTTGGACGTGATAAACCTAGCCACGCCCGAGCCGAAAACCTCAAATGGACTCCTTCGGAGTTACGTTGCAGTGTGGCCCAACATAGAGGCGCCGCACACCCGCTTTGCTTCACGGATGAAGTAATGGATCATGAATTCCCTGAAGGATTCAAACCCGTCAACATTGAATCATACGACGGAACAACCGATCCCGCGGTATGGATAGAAGATTTTATCCTCCACATCCATATGGCCCGTGGGGACGACCTCCATGCCATTAAATACCTCCCACTAAAGCTAAAAGGGCCAGCTCGGCACTGGCTAAACAGCCTGCCTGAAAATTCCATAGGCAACTGGGAGGACTTGGAGGAGGCCTTCCTCGACAACTTCCGAGGCACATATGTCCGGCCATCGGATGCCGATGACCTAAGTCACATTGTCCAGCAGCCCGGAGAGTCGTCCAGGAAGCTCTGGACTCGGTTCTTAGTCAAAAAGAACCAAATCATCGACTATCCAGACGAGGAAGCCCTTGCGGCTTTCAGACACAGTGTCCGGGACGAATGGCTTGCACGCCACCTCGGTCAAGAAGGACCTAAATCCATGAAAGCCATCATTGCTCTGATGACCCGCTTTGGCGCGGGAGAAGACAACTGGCTCGCTCGTAGAAGCAACAGCGCCAGCGACCCGGGCACTTCCGAAATCCGAGACGGCAATGGCAAGCCACGACGAAGCAAATACAACAGTCGCAATGATAATGAAAGATCACGCGACACAGCGGTCAACGCCGGATTCAGCAATCCCAACCCCGGTCAACGGAAGAAGCCATTCAAGGCGAAACGAGACGAACCATCCAACCTGGACAGGATATTGGACCGACCCTGCCAGATTCACGGCCACCCCGACAAACCAGCTAATCATACTAACAGAAATTGCTGGGTCTTTAAACAGGCCGGCAAGCTCAACGCCGAACACAAGGGGAAGAGGTCGCCAGGCGACAGGGACGACAGAGAGGTTGACCAACGAAATACCGAGGGCCTGAAGCAATTTCCACCCGAGGATCAACTACTCCCGGAGCGAAAATAGCAGTCCGGCTTCCGCCGCCCACCTCGTACACCTACAAAATTTGTGTCGAGCATACATCACTACGCACTCAAGATACCATGGGCATTGGCGGAGGCGCACTACGGACAAGCCTGCAAGCATCCTAGTAACATTTTTTATCCATTTCCTTTTTATTTCTTCCTTCACTATCCCTTAGAAACAGGTGACGAATAGGACAAACGTCTGAAACTGGCTCTATCGGAGTTCGGATCCGTATGCTCACCTGAGGGGCTATCTCCATCAAGGATTCCCCCCACCGAGGACTGGCGGCGCAGACGTGCGATAGGAGGTCCAAAATAACTTTTTGTAGACCGCACTCTCTATTTCGAGCCTGTACTATGCCTGTTCCTCCGCCTCCGACCCCGAGCATGTCAAATAGCCGGGAGGATGGCTTATATCTATATAATAAATAATAATTGGCATATATCTGAATTAATCATCCATGGTTGTTTCACAAACATACCTTGGCATAACCTGCTAGGGGCTTGGTATGGGAATAAATGAGTTGCCAGCAAAAGCCCGAACAGCTCTACAGCGTACTTCGGCGTCGCAAGTTTGGCCTTATATGCATCAGCTACGAATCATTGTCTTGGGTCAATAGTTGGGTTGCCTGGCTCATGTGCTTGCTACCCTACGTTCCACTCTATCGGCTAGGGTAGTAAAGGGAGAACTACTGCGATTGTGCTTCCGGTTCATCTCGTCAAGTACCTCAGTAGAGAAAGCCGAAAATTGCCTGTCAAGATGCGGCGAGAGCTAGTCAACCACTTGGCGATTTCTTGGAATCTTTAGCGATTCTCCGTGTCACACGAAGGATCTTTTTCAGATCAAATATGTAAGGCACCATACGCCGCATACATACCAGGGCTATGCCGTAGTCCCACCATAAAACTCCTATGGCTAAGTGAAAGTGTTAATGCCGTATAGTCCGATTGCCTGGTTCGCCGCATTATCACCTCCTACATGGACCAAGACGTTGGATAAAGAGTGATCAAATGCTCTTCCCGAACACCCCCGTACTTCCTACGAGGGGGCTGAAGCCAATGACTGAGAAACTTTCAGATTATATTAAAACGGCCGCACAGGAGGAATTCAAGATTTTGAGCAAAACATAAAAATAGATTAACTATAAAATTGTCTTTTACAATTCTCATATACCTCACTCGGACATTATGTCTTTCGAGCACGGACCCTCTATCAAGCGGGCGGCCTCTAGGACGTCTTCAAAATAATGCTCCGGTTCCGGATGGTCCTTGCCTTTGGGTGGACTCTTCGTCGCAACATCGATGGCCTTCATCTTCCCCCAGAATGCCTTGACTCGGGCAAAAGCCATCCATGCACCCTCAATGCACGTTGACCGCTTCACAGTGTTGATACGTGGCACCGCATCAACAAGCCTCTGCACAAAACTGAAATAGCTATTCGGAACAGGCTCGGTTGGCCACAACCGGATTATGACATCCTTCATGGCAGCGCCGGATATCCTATGAAGTTCGGCCCATTGGGACATCTATTCATTGGGGAACTGAGGGCGCTTTTGATGCGTCAAACTGCGACCAAAAAAGCTTCTCCGTTGCATACCCATATCGCGCTTGGTAAAACTGCGCCGCATCAGAAGAACTCTTCGACAAGTCCAAGAACTCGTCCGGAGAACTCCACACTTGGTTAAGTTGACAGAGTTCGGGTCACCGAACTTAGTTTGCAGTAGAAAGGGCTTTCCAGCCGCAATCTCCCTAGCCCGCGGAACCTCCTCACCGGTTGCTCTGGATTCCGATCGTGCTTCCCTCGCCTCTTGTAAGGCCTTGTCCAATTCAGCCATTAAGGCTTTATTCTCTTTCTCCAGAAATTCACAACGGCAAGTGGCATTTTCTAGTTCGAGCGCCACCATGGATATGTTCTCCTCATCTTGGCGCTGTGCAGCTTGTTCGGCTTTTAGCTCAGTCGATGCCTTTTCGGCAGCAGCGTTGCTACGCCGGGCCTGCTCCTTGGCCCGGGCTAGCGCACCTCGAAGAACTTCAACGGCGGCAGCACCATCTGCAGCCATGCATATTACAACATATAGATTTTAGGATCATGCGTATCCCACAAAAACATACGGGGATTGCCCCGAATACATACCTTGCGACTCGTCAAGACGCATATTGATTAATGCAAGATCATCCCCTGCCACATCAAGCTTCTGCTGCAGATCGGCAATTTCCATAGTCCGGGAAGTGGCCAAGGGGGAAGCAGCCCGTGTTCAAGTTCATCAGGTTAGTCCTCAAACGATCCTTTTCGATCCTCCGTTTGCTTCTCATTGGAAGACAACCCGAGTCTCAGGGGATACTACCTATACACAGGCGCATCTTTGAAAATGAAACATAGCTGAAAACATCATGTCACAAACCTCGAAGCCCTTCAGTAGGCTCATGAAGGCTTCATTTAATCCGCTCTTCGTGGACAAAATCTTCTCAGTCACTGTACCCATCAAGGTATGATGTTCCCCCGAGAGAGATGCTTTCCACAACATGTCCCGCAATATATCCGGAATCTCCGGGTCTTCGGAAGCTGCTCTAGGAGCACAACCATCCTTTGAAGGAATCTGTTCACCCGTCTCCAGAATCACTGTCGGCTGCGAGCCAGAGAGTCCGGGGCCTTTGTTATCATCAGCCCCAGAATCCCGGATGGTCGGAGATCCACCTTCGGGTACTGCCTCTTTTGTAACCTGCGTAATTTGTTGATTAAGAGGGACCCTCCACGATGACACTTCAGAGTCATCCGCCTTATTGGGCGATGAGGTTGGAGGAGGCGTCTCGCTTTCCATCATCTCTGGGAGGAGACTTCCCGAAGAAGAGGATCGCCCAGAAAAACTCTGTGCCGACCTGTAAAAATGCATGAACGTGTTACATATATCTTCGGTAACAGCAACGGAGCGGGACGCTATCAAAGTACTCCGGATTCACTTACGGTTTGGCCGAGGGCTTGTCCCCTTAGTGGAGCTATTCAATGGCGTCGCTTTCCAAACCCAAGCCGCTAGACGGTGGCATCTTGCCCTTCTTGGAAGACCACCCCTCCCAATCTTCGGAGGAGGCCCTTTTCCTCCTGCTTGGAGAAGGGATACTGGGTCCTCTTCCGCCTATGTCTTCAGAAGAGGAAAGGTCGATTTCTTCAGACTCAGCGTCTTACTAAACTCCGGAATCAAGGTCATGTTGGGTCTTCTCACTCTCCTCTTTACCCTCCCTTACCGGCGCCTGGTATGGTGCCGAGGCCAGCATCCTTGTCAGCACAGGAGTAGCTGAGTCTTCGGGAAGGGGAGCCGGACACCTAATCCTTTCCACCTTCTTTATCCAGCCCTGAAAAAGGATGATTCTGTCAGTATCTTGCCACTAGGTATCTGATTATGAGGTATCCGGCAAACAGGTACTTACCGGGGTATCCGGATGGTTACAGTCTAGGCCGACATATTCGGTGGTGTCCGGCCATTGCCTTCATTTCCCGAAGAACAATCTCCACATTCCTTCATGCATAGTTCCAAAGAAGTGCTGAAGAGTCTGCGGCCCTTCCGGATTGAACTCGCACAAATGGAGAGGCCGTCGCTGGCACGGCAGGGTCCGACGAACCAGCATTACTTGAACAACATTGACGATATTATGTCCCTCTCAATGAGGCTTCGGATGCGACTTTGCAGAGTTCGTACCTTGTCCGTTATCCCCAGTCCAACCACTTATTAATCCATGATGCAAGCTGAATTTGGGGGCTGGATCGAAATGCGGGCGTAGCTGCCCACTTGGAGCCACAGGGCTCGGTGATATAGAACCACCCCTGCTGCCATAAATCGGAAGATTTGGCAAAGGATCCTTTCGGCCAAATGGCGCTAGCAAGCTTGCTCACTATAGCACCACCGCACTCAGCCTACTCCCCTTCTTTCACTTGCGGCTTCACATCGAAGGTCTTGAGCCACAAGCCGAAGTGTGGAGGAGTTCGGAGGAAGGCTTCGCGCGTAATGATAAACGCCAAGATAAGAAGAATAGAGTCCGGGGCCAGATCGTGAAAATCTAGCCTGTAATAGAACATGAGCCCTCAAACGAAGGGGTTAAGTGCAAACCTTAACCCGCGGAGGAAGTGGGACACGAACACGACCCTCTCGCCTGATCTGGGGGCGGGAATAACCTGCCCCTCGACGGGAAGCCGATGATGGATTTCTGCGGTCCGACACCTCGTTGCCCGAAGCTTTGCAATATCTCCCTCCATGACAGAAGAAGCCCCCCACTGGCCTTGACGGCTGGATCCGAACATGATTGGGGCTTGTGGTAACTGGAACCCAGGTGATGGAACTCGGGGTAGCAAAGGTTGAGGCAGAAGCAAGCGTGAAAGAAAAAGACGGGTCTGTACCCCTGTATAAAGGCTGCGAATATCAAACGTCTCCTCCTGGGCCTCAAAACTTGCCTATTACCAAGGAGTTGTACCCAAGCAACGGTTGGGTTACCCACGTCCGGGTTGGCAAGAATCCCCTAAAAAAGGGGGGACACGATCTCCACTTGGATAAGACATGCCGGTAAAACCACGTCTCAAGACGTGGGATGACGGGCCAGCTAACGGTTCGAAAATAATGGCCGAGCAGGCGTGATGTCATATTACCAAAAAGTTGTCAGCGGATTAAACTCGTGAAATATTATATCTTCTGTAGTTGTGGACACAGGTCCGGATACAACCATTACATCTGAAGACTATCTTCGAGTTCGGAAAGGGGAACCTGCCTGGCAATGCCGAAGACAATCTGTGCGCCGGAATCCTCATCATTGAAGCCAGGTTCAGGGGCTACTGAGGGAGTCCTGGACTAAGGGGCCCTCGGGCATCCAACCTGTTATCCGTGGACCGAACTGATGGGCTGTGAAGACATGAAGGCCGAAGACTGTACTCGTGTCCGGATAGGACTCTCCTTGGTATGGAAGGCAAGCCTGGCGATCATCTATGAAGATTCTTTCCTATGTAACCGACTCTGTATAACCCTAGATCCCTCCGGTGTCCATATAAACCGGAGGGCGTAGTCCGAATAGGATATACTCATTACCATAGTCATACAGGCTAGACTTCTAGGGTTTAGCCATTACGATCTCGTGGTAGATAAACTCTTGTAATACTCATATTAATCAAGATCAATCAAGCAGGAAGTAGGGTATTACCTCCATAGAGAGGGCCCAAACCTGGGTAAACATCGTGGCCCCCGTCTCCTGCAACCATCGACCTTAGACGCATAGTTCGGGACCCCCTACCCGAGATCCGCTGGTTTTGACACCGACACCCTACACTATACAAAAATGGCTTGCTGTTTTCTTCAGCCGGTGGTTGCACGTTAAGAACAAATTTTGTATCGCACCAAAACAAATTACAAATATAAAACAAAAGGAAGGTTGGCATAAAACTTAATAGTCTAGCAGATAAATGCACCACCAGAAGTTCAGAAGCTCGGTTCATTTGACCTGACTGTTACGTTTTCATGCTGTATTGTCCGATGGAGCACCATAAGCTTCGCCTTCAGTTCTCCTAGGCTCCTGAACAACATAGAAAATGTATGATAGTCTGGTTTCAAAACCATGCATATCGTGACAACATTGAACAATGTCTCTCCTTATTTCACAAAGGGTCTCTGTTAGGGAATGGACTTGTGTCTGGAGCGCAGATACAACATTGTTTTGAGCTTGCATATCTTGATCATGAGGCAGTTTGGACGAGATTGCCTTAACAACCAAGCCAAGATACGCGGGAATGTGCTTTTAGCAATTGTTAGTGGACAGTCTTGACCCACTTGCAGCAAGAGCTGACATTGCGGTTATAGTTGCCTCGCCACCTTGAAGGTGGTGGTTCCACCAATTTTCCATAGCTCGCTGAAAAGTTGTGGTTTTACATTAGTAGTACCGAGCAGAAGATATTAAGGAGGCAGCAAAACCAAACAAAATAGCTTTGGTCTATATCGTAACTTATTACGGTGAACCCATGTAAAATAATAGTTGTATTTTATTGCAAAGTACATAATAAAACCAGGTTCCAAACATATGACCATGTACCATCGCTAATGTATTGTCTATTTCTTCACATTGTATTGAGGGCTAAGGATAAAGAGGCGAAGTTTATAATACGGTAAGCATAGTATGACATCATTCATATCACAAAACAACCGAGAAACAGACAAGCAGCAATTGTAGCGTTGTGTGGGCAAGTCCAACACGGAACTAGATTACAGGTCAAGATCAAAGGAACATCACTCATCTCTTTTAAACCTTGTAAGGTGCAATGATACGCTAAGACAATTGTGTATAAAACTGAAAAGAGTAATAGACATTGGCTGCAAACCATGCAGTTCAAGGCACAAGTCAGAGTAAGTTGTAGTTAAAAGGCATGAGAATTAAGGACTTACAACAGCGGCTTTGACTGGTGTAGTCATGCCCTTCTTCTTGCTGGTGTGACAGTCCTTGAAGATTTCCACAACATTTGGTTCATGTACTTTTTGGTCCTTGCGGGCTTTCCTCGCATTTGGAACAAGTCAATATAGATCGATAATATGGTACAATGAAAAGAGTGAAACAATGACTAATTACAAGAGCCTCGCGATGTGCAATATAGCTATGAGATCCCGTAAATCTGTTGGAATTTCACTTTAAATGCGGTTGGCCTTGTTCTTTGAACAGTTCACCTACAAGAAGATAGATTTGTGTGGCACATGCGTAAATAGGACTTCAACATGTGATCGATGACAATATATAATGTACCGATACTTGGATCGGACCGGTGTTTAACGAGGCCTCTCCGGTCTTCATCGATATATTTTCCTTTGGAGATGTTTGGGAAAGTTCTTTGTTAGCCTTGCCTTCAAATGAGTTTTCCTCAAGTTATACCGATCTTCGTCGCAGAGCGGACTTGAAAACATGGGTGCAAGCTTGCAGTTGCATCATCTTGGCTATCAACTTGAACCTCATCTGTTGAAAATTATGGGAGTCTCATTATCAGCAACCTAGAAAGTATTGGACAGAGCAAGACGATATTACTAGTTTCCATACATAAACATACTTACAGATAAATGGTCGAGGAAGGTGTTGAACTGGGCTTCGTCTTTGTCATTCCTGTACTGAATCCATGTTGGGAGGATACGTACATGACACCTAACAGCAACCGCTGCCTCTGATACTAACTTGGCTGACTCTGTAACATCATGTGGCCTTTTTAAACCTTGCCTCAAACGTATCTCCATTCTTCCTCCTCGAGATTTAGTTAACCTATCGAGCATTATCCCTGATGTTTGTTTCCTCTTGCGCCTAGGTGCTAGTCCAACAACAAACATAGGAAGTGTTAGTGTACATAAAACTGTGAGATTACATATAAAGAAGCATGCAACTGTAACTTGACTCCAGGAACTACCTTCTTGCTGTTGAAGCTCACAAAGTTCATCCAATCTTGCCAACTCATCTTGTGTCAAGAGTGCTTCAAGTAGTGTCATGTGGCAAGGGAGCTTGGGAACATGCTACTAGCTGAGTTGCGCAACGAGTAAATCGTGCAGCTGGTGGTATTGTGGAAGGTGTTGCAACAACTAGGGTTGTATCTGCTGGTTTGGTGGCAGCTATTTGTTTCTGTTTGGCTTGTTCTGTAGCTCGTGTAGCACGGTATACCCTGTCGGTACAATTTTCCGCTGGACTTTGACCTTCTATTGCACCATCAATACCAGCAGAATCTGCAGGATTGTTCCGCTTCCCTTTCCCTGTCGTTCTGTCTTGCTTCCTCTTTCTCTGTGCCATGTTAATTCAAGCCAACAAGAAAAATGAATAACAATTTAGTTCTTCAGAACAAATGTACTTTGATGTAATAACATGGTGTGATAGACAGATATTGTATGTTCTAGAAACAGGAACACGTGTCTTAGTCACAAGTATAATGTGTATTGTAAACAGATGAAATTCAACAAAATTAGAAGCAATACAAGCTAGACATCATACATAACATGCAACCACATATAACCGTTCCAAGTTAGAGGGAGCACATGTGATGGTGCACTAGGGGAGACATGCTCATCACCAACACACCTACGTTGAGTGTCTATGCATGTGTTGTCTTGGAAATCATCTTGGGGGGATGGAGGAGTTGAATCTGTAGAGGCCCTCAATTTGGAAGGAGCACCTTCATCCGCTGCCTTGCTAACTTCCTTCTGCTTTATTGATTTTGAATTGTCAAGTAAAAACGACAAGAAAAAGCAATAAAATTTACTCTTCAGAACTCATTCGTGCATGATACTGACAATCACTACTTTGATGTAAGGCAAACACATGATTCCAGGATGGAATAATACGAAAAACAGGACGGCATGGCATATTCACAATTGTTTGTGTAAACTAAGCAGAAACCATTTCACCAAATAAGAAACAATGCAAGCTAGACACCACGTGAAAGATGCAACCAATATGACTCTGCCAAGTTAAAAGTGTCCCATCATAAATAGCATTTCAACAAATTAGAAGCAGTGCATGCTATAAATCATATCAAAGATGCAAATAATATCACACTGCATATACTGAAGGTGTCTCGTCATATTGATTTATGCGGGATACAAAAAAAACAATAGTTTTATGCGAGGACATGCTTAATAGACAGATGTACTATGTACTAAATACAGCAAGGCATGTCACATTAACAGGTATAATGTATAAGCTAAGCAGAATAGCACATGCAGTTTAACCAGATTGGAAGAATTACAATCTAGACACCATATGCAACATGCAACCACATATCACGCTGCCAAGTTAGAGCAAGCACCTGCGATGCTAGTGTAGGGGAAATGCGGTAATCAACTACAGAGCTACATTCACTATCTTCATCTAGCCATGTTGTTTCTTGAGAATCATGTCGGGAGGATGGCGCTGCATTCTTCAAATGAGGAGTAATCCACTTGCCTGACTGCCTCATCATAAGTGATTGATGAGGGATACACAGGAACATTAGTTTGATGTAAGAACATGGTTAATACACAGATGTACTAGTATGTACCAAAAACAGAAAGGCATGTCATATTCAAAGGTATAATGTGTAAGCTAAGCAGATGCAATTTAACCAAATTGGAAGCAATACAAGCTAGACATCCGGCTGGAGTGGTGAGCATGATCATCTAGGACCTGAGAGCCTGGTGGGAGGCGGGCTGCTTCGCCACCATAGCGACTTTTTAGTTGGCTTCGGTGATGCCTCTCTTTCTTTGGGCTTGTCCTTTGGCTCGGCCGTGCTACGACTAGCTACTTGTCTTCTGGTGCTCATGGGATGGTGGTTCATGTAAAAAATATCTTTCCTTATCTTAACAAAGACCGACTTCGGCCTTACGAATACAAGCTAGACACCATATGGAACATGCAACCACATATGACACCGCGAAGTTAAAGCAAGCACCTGGGATGGTGGTTCATTGCGAGCGAGGTCATCAACTCCAGAGCTACGTTTACCGTCTCCATCTACTGACACTGCACCTATTAAAAAGTTGAAACGTGTCTGGCCTATCCGTGTATGACGCTGGAGCAACTTCTCTCTTTTCTTTTTTGCTTCTCTCATAACAGCAGAGTCTGAAATACCCTTGCATAAAAACACAATAGTGAGAGTATGGGTGAAGTGTGTGAAGAACTAGTGCACTGTAAAAGTAGCAGATAGCAGGTGGCTGAAAAATAAATGACACAAGACATATGATAGCTCTACAACATTGCATGGCAAACTAAATTAGATTCTACTCCGTATGATTTTGTAATATATAAGCACAGGAAATGCAGGTACTCCTCCAGCACACCACCACATGTGGTCATATCAAGATAACAGTCGACTGAAAATAAATAGATCAGTCAATTTTTTTAATGAACCGTTCAATCTATAAGGAACGGGCAGATGGCCTTCATCTACCTCCTGCTAGTCACTGTTGATGATCTTTCTCGAACCACTTGGCGACCACCGCCCAGACCCTGCCTCCGCCGCCCGCCTCCCTCGACCTCACACCACCGCCGTGCTTGGCAGCGCCCCGAGGTCATCCCTTTAATCCCGGCCGACCTCCAGATCGGGCGCCAGTAGCTCTAGGCCCCACACGCCCCTAAGATAAACATCGAGGCGCTGCTTCCCCGGCGTAATAGGAGGACTAGCACCTGTTACGTGATGACCCACAAGTATAGGGGATCTATCATAGTCCTTTCGATAAGTAAGAGTGTCGAACCCAACGAGGAGCAGAAGGAAATGATAAGCGGTTTTCAGCAAGGTATTCTCTGCAAGTACTGAAATAAGTGGTAACAGATAGCTTTGTGATAAGATAAATTGTAACGAGCAACAAGTAACAAAACTAAATAAAGTGCATCAAGGTGGCCCAATCCTTTTTTGTAGCAAAGGACAAGCCTGGACAAACTCTTATATAAGAAAAAGCGCTCCCGAGGACACATGGGAATATCGTCAAGCTAGTTTTCATCACGTTCATATGTCGCGTTCGGTACTTTAATAATTTGATATGTGGGTGGACCGGTGCTTGGGTGTTGTTCTTACTTGAACAAGCATCCCACTTATGATTAACCTCTATTGCAAGCATCCGCAACTACAACAAAAGTATTAAGGTAAACCTAACCATAGCATGAAACATGTGGATCCAAATCAGCCCATTACGAAGCAACGCATAAACTAGGGTTTAAGCTTATGTCACTCTAGCAACCCATCATCTACTTATTACTTCCCAATGCCTTCCTCTAGGCCCAAATAATGGTGAAGTGTTATGTAGTCGACGTTCACATAACACCACTAGAGGCTAGACAACATACATCTCATCAAAATATCGAACGAATACCAAATTCACATGACTACTAATAGCAAGACTTCTCCCTAGTCCTCAGGAACAAACGTAACTACTCACAAAGCATATTCATGTTCATAATTAGAGGGGTAATAATATGCCTAAAGGATCTGAACATATGATCTTCCACCAAATAAACCAACTAGAATCAACTACAAGGAGTAATCAACACTACTAGCAACCTACTAGTACCAATCCCGGACTTGGAGACAAGAATTGGATACAAGAGATGAACTAGGGTTTTGAGATAAGATGGTGCTAGTGAAGATGTTCATGGAGATTGCCCTCTCCCGATGAGAGGAGCGTTGGTGATGACGATGGCGATGATTTCCCCCTCCCGGAGGGAAGTATCCCCGGCAGAACAGCTCTGCCGGAGCCCTAGATTGGTTCCGCCAAGGTTCCGCCTCGTGGCGGTGGAGTTTCGTCCCGAAAGGTTCCTTCTTCTTTTTTTCTCGACGAAAGACTTCATATAGCAGAAGATGGTCATCGGAGAGCCGCCAGGGGGCCCATGAGGTAGGGGGCGCGCCCTAGGGGGGGCGCCCCCCCACCCTCGTGGACAGGGTGTGGGCCCCCTTGCCTTCATCTTTGGCGAGGATTTTTTATTATTTAATATAATATACTCCGTGGAGTTTCAGGACTTTTGGAATTATGCAGAATAGGTCTCTAATATTTGCTCCTTTTCCAGCCCAGAATTCCAGCTGCCGGCATTCTCCCTCCTTATGTAAACCTTGTAAAATAAGAGAGAATAGCCATAAGTATTGTGACATAATGTGAAGTAACAGCCCATAATGCAATAAATATTGATATAAAAGCATGATGCAAAATGGACGTATCAACTCCCCCAAGCTTAGACCTCGCTTGTCCTCAAGCGAAAAGCCGATAACAATAAATATGTCCCCATGTTTAGAGTTAGAGGCGTCGATAAAAATAAAATACGGACATGAAGGCATCATGATTATTCTCATGACAGCAACACATATAGATTTTGTCATATGATTACTTATATTCAAGTGATGATCTATTCACAATGCAAAAGTATGAATCAGAAACCTTATTGAGCACCAGCAAGCTATAACCTCAGTCATTGAAGCAATTGCAATTTATCATAACATCGGAAAGAGTCTATGTCAGAGCTAAAAAGCAAGTCCACATACTCAACTATCATCTAGTCCTTCATAATTGCTAACACTCACGCAATACTTGTGGTTACGGGGTTTTAATCGGACACAGAGAAAGATAGGGGCTTATAGTTTTGCCCCACAACCTTTTACCTCAAGGGTAATGTCAACAATAATAACTCATGCTCCCCTACATCCAATTAGATATATACATACATATATATATATATATATATATATATATATATATATATATATATATATATCAGGTTCTTTCCAACATGCTGGGCTTGCCAAAGGATAAAATGAAAAGGAAAGGTCAAGATCACCGTGACACTTGCATAAGGTAGAAGATAATAATAAAGGATAGGCCCTTCGCAGAGGGAAGCAGAGGTTGCCATGTGCTTTTATGGTTGGATGCACAAAATCTCAATGCGAAAGAATGTCACTTTATATTGCCCCTTGTGATATGAACTTTTATTATGCAGTCCATCGCTTTTGTTACTTCCACATCACAAGATCGTACAAAGCTTATTTCTCCCATACCAATCAATCATACATATTTAGAGCAATTTTTATTGCTTTGCACCGACGACAACTTACTTGAAGGATCGTACTCAATCCATAGGTAGATATGTTGGACTCTCATGGCAAAACTGGTATAAGGGTATTTCGAAGCACAAGTGGTATCTCTACTTGGTGCTGAGAATTTGGCTAGCATGAGGGGGAAAGGCAAGCTCAACATGTTAGAGGATCCATGACAACATACTTTATCTCAGATATAAGAAAACATAATTCATTACGTTGTCTTCCTTGTCCAACATCAACTCTTTAGCATGTCATATTTTAATGAGTGCTCCCAATCATAAAAGATGTCAATGATAATATATCTATATGTGAAACCTCTCTTTCCTTATTAGTTCCTATTAATCGCAACGATGATCAAAGCTATGTCTGCCAACTCCCAACAACTTTTAATCATCATACTCTTTCTATGTGAAGTCATTACTCTCGATAAGATCAATATGAACTCTTTGTTTCTTTTTATTCTTTTTATTCTTTTCTTTTATTCACCCAAGATCATGGCAAAATAATCAAGCCCTTGACTCAACACTAATCTTTATTATATAGCTCACGAACTCGATTACATAGAGAGATCATAAAGCAAAACTCAAAACTAGCTCATGCCATAAACTTTATTCTACTAGATCAAGGTACTACTAATAGGATCGAACTAAGAAAAACGGTAGAGATAGGAGATGTGTTTGTGATACGATACCGGGGCACCTCCCCCAAGCTTGGCAGTTCTCAATGGGAGTGCCCATACCCATGCGATTATGTCTCCTTCGTCGGTGAAGAAGAAGGTGGAGGTGTTGTCGGTGATGCGGGCTTGTTGTCCATCTTCCAAGGCATAGGCTCACCATCATAGAAGGATGATCGAGTCTCCGGGATCCTCAAATCTGCAGCCAAACTCATCCTTTTGAATCTATATTCATACTCACAGTTTTGGTTTTGCAGGTCATAGATTTGGGCTTGGAGGTGCTCGATCTTCTCAAGAAGCTTGAAGATGGCCTCCCCGATGTTGTCAGCATCCAGCTTGTGGTTTGCTAGTGAACTCCGCGGTCATCATGTGGTTGGAGTTGAGTCCATGTTCCACCATCCCTTGACACTTGAAAACTTGTTGGTCCACAGCTTCGAGCCTTGTTTCCACGCTTTCGGTTCCCTTTGGTCCCTCTACATCGCGGATGTGCAGCAAACCATCACGCAACTCAATGGTTTGAGGGTGTCGCAGCACCTCCGCGAGGTAAGGGTTGATGACCTTCTCGAAGAACTTGTCCTTGGAAGCACTTGGGGACGTCATGATAATCTAGATCTGTCAGAAAAACAGCTCGAAACAAGAACAGAGGATATTTGCGTGATACGGGAGTCAAAACCTTCGGGAGAATATATAATGAATTTTTATCGACCAAAATACGTATCGTGCAAGAAAACGGAGTCAGGAAGGCACACGAGGTGCTCACGAGGTAGGGGGCGCGCCCACCACCCTCGTGGGGCCCTCGTGTCCTTCGCGGACTACCACTTATTTTTCTACTTTTCTAAATATTCCAAAACGGAGAAATATTGCCTTAAAATTGTTTTGGAGTCGGTTTACTTACCGTACCACATACCTATTCCTTTCCGGAGTCTGAAATGTTCTGGAAAGTGTCTCTTATGTATTCCTCCGGGGTTACGGTTTCAATAACATTGGTTTCAATATTTGTGGGATTACCTGAGATATAATGTTTAATTATTTGACCGTTTACCATCTTCGGATTTGTGCCTTCGAAGTTGTTGATTTTTATGGCACCGGAACGATAGACCTCCTCGATGACGTAGGGTCCTTCCCATTTGGAGAGAAGTTTTCCTGCAAAAAATCTTAAACGAGAGTTGTATAGCAATACATAATCACCTACATTAAACTCACGCTTTTGTATCCTTTTGTCATGCCACCTTTTAACTTTTTCTTTAAACAACTTGGCATTTTCATAAGCTTGGATTCTCCATTCATCAAGTGAACTAATATCAAATAACCTCTTCTCACCGGCAAGTTTGAAATCATAATTGAGCTCTTTAATAGCCCAATATGCCTTATGTTCTAATTCGAGAGGTAAGTGACATCCTTTTCCATAAACCATTTTATATGGAGACATTCCCATAGGATTTTTATATGCAGTTCTATAGGCCCATAATGCATCATCAAGTTTCTTGGACCAATTCTTTCTAGACCTATTAACAGTCTTTTGCGAAATTAATTTGAGCTCTCTGTTGCTCAATTCTACTTGACCACTAGACTGTGGATGATAGGGAGATGCAATTCTATGATTAACGTCATACTTAGAAAGCATTTTATGGAAAGCTCCATGAATAAAGTGTGAACCACCATCAGTCATTAAATATCTAGGGACTCCAAACCTCGGAAAAATAACTTCCTTAAGCATTTTAATAGAAGTGTTATGATCAGCACTACTAGTTGGAATAGCTTCTACCCGCTTAGTAACGTAATCAACAACAACTAAAATATGTGTATATCCATTAGAGGCAGGAAAAGGTCCCATATAATCAAAGCCCCAAACATCAAATGGTTCAATAACAAGTGAATAATTCATAGGCATTTCTTGACGTCTACTAATATGACCAATTCTTTGGCATTCATCACTAGATAAGACAAACTTACGGGCATCCTTGAAGAGAGTAGGCCAATAGAAACCGGATTGCAATACCTTATGTGCGGTTCTATCTCCCGCGTGGTGTCCTCCATAAGCTTCGGAGTGACACTTGCGTAGGATATGTTCCTGTTCATGCTCAGGTACACAACGTCTATACTCCTTCTTTATAAAGATGTGGGTCATCCCAAAAGTAATGTCTCAAATCATAGACAAACTTTTTCTTTTGTTGGTATGTGAAACTAGGTGGTATGAATTTAGCAACAATGTAATTAGCATAATCAGCATACCAAGGAGTACTACGGGAAGTACTTATAACATTAATTTGCTCATCAGGAAAGCTATCATCAATAGGTGGTGGGTCATCAAGAACATTTTCTAACCTAGACAAGTTGTCTGCAACGGGTTTCTCAGCTCCTTTTCTATCAACAATATGCAAATCAAATTCTTGTAGCAAGAGAACCCACCTAATAAGTATAGGTTTAGCATCTTTCTTCTCCATAAGATATTTAATAGCAGCATGATCAGTGTGAATAGTTACTTTAGAATCAACAATATAAGGTCTGAACTTATCACAAGCAAATACAACTGCTAAAAGTTCTTTTTCAGTAGTAGCATAATTTCTTTGAGCATTGTCTATAGTCTTACTAGCATAATGGATAACATTTAATTTCTTATCAACTCTTTGCCCTAGAACAGCACCTACAGCATAATCACTAGCATCACACATAATTTCAAAGGGTAAATTCCAATCAGGTGGCTGAACAACAGGTGCAGAGACTAATGCTTCTTAAGTATTTCAAATGCTTCTACACAATCATCATCAAAGACAAATGGTATATCTTTTTGTAATAAATTAGTCAGAGGCCGAGAAATTTTTGAGAAGTCCTTAATGAACCTCCTATATAATCCGGCGTGACCAAGGAAACTTCTTATACCTTTGATGTCCTTGGGACATGGCATGTTTTCAATAGCATCAACCTTGGCTTTATCAACTTCAATACCTCTTTCAGAAAATTTATGCCCCAAGACAATACCTTCATTAACCATAAAGTGGCACTTTTCCCAATTCAAGACAAGATTAGTTTCTTCACATCTCTGCAAAACTCGATCAAGGTTGCCCAAGCAATCATCAAAAGAAGATCAATAGACGGAAAAGTCATCCATGAAAACCTAACAAATCTTTTCACAAAAGTCAGAGAATATAGCCATCATGCATCTTTGAAAGGTAGCAGGTGCATTACATAAACCAAAAGGCATACATCTATAAGCAAAAGTACCAAAAGGGCATGTAAAAGTAGTCTTTGATTGATCTTTAGCCAACACAGGTATTTGCGAGAAACCAGAATAACCATCTAGAAAGCAGTAGTGTGTATCTTTGCATAATCTTTCTAGCATTTGATCAATAAAAGGTAAGGGGTAATGATCTTACTTAGTAGCCTTATTTAATTTGCGGAAATCAATTACCATCCTATAACCTGTGATAATTCTTTGTGGGATAAATTCATCTTTATCATTAGGAACAACAGTAATACCTCCCTTCTTAGGGACACAATGGACAGGACTTACCCACTGACTATCAGCAACGGGATAAATTATACCTGCCTCCAGAAGCATTAGTATTTCTTTTCTTACCACTTCTTTCATTTTAGGATTCAAACGTCGTTGAGGATCACGAACTAGTTTGGCATCTGCTTCCAAATTTATTTTATGTTGACATAGAGTGGGACTAATGCCCTTAAGATCATCAAGAGTATATCCAATTGCAGCACGGTGCTTCTTCAGAGTTTTCAATAATCTTTCCTCTTCATGCTCTGAAAGGTTAGCACTAATAATAACAGGATATGTCTTCTTTTCATCAAGATAAGCATATTTAAGATTATCAGGCAACGGTTTAAGCTCAAACACGGGATCACACTTGGGTGGAGGGGGGTCCCCTAGGATTTCAACAGGCAAATTGTGTTTCAGAATAGGTTCTTGTTTAAAGAATACTTCATCTATTTCCCTTCTTTCATTCATGAACATATCATTTTCATGGTCTAGCAAATAATGTTCTAAAGGATCACTAGGAGGTATGGCAATAGAAGCAAGACCAATAATTTCATCCTTACTAGGCAATTCTTCTTCACGATGTTGTTTACTAAATTTAGAGAAATAAAACTCATGAATCATATCATCCAAGCCAATAGTAACAACATTCTTTTCGTAGTCTATCCTAGCATTAACAGTGTTCAAGAAGGGTCTACCAAATATAATGGGACAAAAGCTATCTTGTGGGGAACCAAGAACTAGAAAATCAGCGGGATATTTACTTTTCCCACACAAGACTTCGACATCTCTAACAATCCCAATTGGTGAAATAGTATCTCTATTGGCAAGCTTAATTGTGACATCAATTTCTTCTAACTCAATAGGTGCAATATCATGCATAATTTCTTTGTATAAGTCAATGGGTATTGCACTAGCACTAGCACCCATATCACATAAGCCATGATAACAATGATCTCCTATTTTAACAGAAATAACAAGCACGCCTACCACAGGTCTATGTTTATCTTTAGCACAAGGTTTAGCAATTCTAGCAGTTTCACCGCAAAATTGAATAACATGCCCATCAATATTATCAGACAAGAGATCTTTAACAATAGCAACATTAGGTTCAACTTTAACTTGTTCAGAAGGTGTATAAGTTCTAATATGGCTTTTACGAACCACAGTTGAAGCTTTAGCATGATCCTTTATTCTAACAGGGAAAGGTGGTTTCTCAGCATAAGAAGTAGGAACAATAGGATCATTATAAGTGACAGTCTTTTCTTCAACTTTAATAGGTTTAGCTACTTTTACTTCTATGGGAGGATGATATTTAAACCACTTCTCCTTAGGGAGATAAACATAAGTAGCAAAAGATTCACAGAAAGACGCTACTATCTCAGAGTCAAGTCCATATTTAGTGCTAAACTTACAGAAAATATCGGTATCCATAAAAGATTTAACACAATCAAACTTAGGTGTCATACCTGACTCCTTACCTTCGTCGAGGTCCCAATCTTCAGTGTTGCATTTAATTCTATCCAATAAGTCTCATTTAAATTCAATAGTCTTCATCATAAAAGAGCCAGCACAAGAAATATCGAGCATGGTGCGATTATTTTCAGAAAGCCGAGCATAAAGATTTTGAATAATTGTTTCTCTTGGGAGCTCATGATTGGGGCATGAATATAACATTGATTTAAGCCTCCCCCAAGCTTGAGCGATACTTTCTCCTTCGCGAGGCCAAAAATTATATATATAATTGCGATCACGATGAACAAGATGCATAGGGTAATACTTTTGATGAAATTCCAATTTCAATCTTCTATAGTTCCATGATCTCGTATCAACACATAGCCTATACCACGTCAATGCGTCTCCCTTCAAAGATAAAGGGAAGACCTTCTTCTTAGCAACATCATCGAGTATACCTGCAAGCTTAAATAATCCACAAACTTCATCCACATATATTAAGTGCTCATCAGGATGCTTTGTTCCATCTCCTGTAAAAGGATTAGCTAGAAGTTTTTCTATCATACCCGAAGGAAATTCAAAAGGAGTTTCATTTTCATTAGGTTCAGTAGGTTGAGGAGCAACTCTTTGTTTCTCTGGACGGGTGAAGATACCCTAACAAGCCCCTCAGAGGATTACTTTCCATAGTAACAGTGTGACAGTAAATTTCAGCACACTATATAAAATTTTCCTTACCAAATTCCACCTACCAAAGGCGCTTCACTCCCCGGCAACGGCGCCAGAAAAGAGTCTTGATGACCCACAAGTATAGGGGATCTATCGTAGTCCTTTCGATAAGTAAGAGTGTCGAACCCAACGAGGAGCGGAAGGAAATGATAAGCGGTTTTCAGCAAGGTATTCTCTGCAAGTACTGAAAATAAATGGTAACAGATAGCTTTGTGATAAGACAAATTGTAACGAGAAACAAGTAACAAAAGCAAATAAAATGCAGCAAGGTGGCCCAATCCTTTTTGAAGAAAAGGACAAGCCTGGACAAACTCTTATATAAGAAAAAGCGCTCCCGAGGACACATGGGAATATCGTCAAGCTAGATTTCATCACGTTCATATGATTCGCGTTAGGTAGTTTGATAATTTGATATGTGGGTGGACCGGTGCTTCGGTGCTGTTCTTACTTGAACAAGCATCCCACTTATGATTAACCTCTATTGCGAGCATCCGCAACTACAACAAAAGTATTATGGTAAACCTAACCATAGCATGAAACATGTGGATCCAAATCAGCCCCTTACGAAGCAACGCATAAACTAGGGTTTAAGCTTATGTCACTCTAGCAACCCATCATCTACTTATTACTTCCCAATGCCTTCCTGTAGGCCCAAATAATGGTGAAGTGTTATGTAGTCGACGTTCACATAACACAACTAGAGGCTAGACAACATACATCTCATCAAAATATCGAACGAATACCAAATTCACATGACTACTAATAGCAAGACTTCTCCCTTGTCCTCAGGAACAAACGTAACTAGTCACAAAGCATATTCATGTTCATAATCAGAGGGGTAATAATATGCATGAAGGATCTGAACATATGATCTTCCACCAAATAAACCAACTAGCATCAACTACAAGGAGTAATCAACACTACTAGCAACCTACTAGTACCAATCCCGGACTTGGAGACAAGAATTGGATACAAGAGATGAACTAGGGTTTTGAGATAAGATGGTGCTGGTGAATATGTTGATGGAGATTGCCCTATCCTGATGAGAGGAGCGTTGATGATGACGATGGCGATGATTTCCCCCTCCCTGAGGGAAGTATCCTCGGCAGAACAGCTCTGTCGGAGCCCTAGATTGGTTCCGCCAAGGTTCCGCCTCGTGGGGGCGGAGTTTCATCCCGAAAGGTTCATTCTTCTTTTTTTCTCGATGAAAGACTTCATATAGCAGAAGGTGGTCATCTGAGAGCACCAGGGGGCCCATGAGGTAGGGGGGCGCTCCCTAGGAGGGGCGCCCCCACCCTCGTGGACAGGGTGTGTGCCCCCTTGCCTTCATCTTTGGCGAGGATTTTTTATTATTTAATATAAGATATTCCGTGGAGTTTCAGGACTTTTGGAGTTATGCAGAATAGGTCTCTAATATTTGCTCCTTTTCCAGCCTAGAATTCCAGCTGCCGGCATTCTCCCTCCTTATGTAAACCTTGTAAAATAAGAGAGAATAGCCATAAGTATTGTGACATAATGTGAAGTAATAGCCCATAATGCAATAAATATCGATATAAAAGCATGATGTAAAATGGACGTATCATTACGCCGGGGAATGCTTCCGTTAATTGGGAATCAACTAACCAGGAATTGAAATTCAGGGGGGCGACGGACCTCTAGCTAAGGTGAAATAGAATATGAGGAGAAACCTTGTGCATCGCGAGTTACTAGGAACATCTAGTATCAAGAAGAAGTGGTCAAGTAGTGTCTTCTGTGGGATGAATACCGTGAAAGGAGACATGGAAGATTTGCACAAATAAGGGAAGAGGAGTACCATTTTCGGTTGCCGGTGTGGTCGCCTCCACATGTCGCGCCGATCCTCTTCTTTTTGCCGGGGAAACCGATGTTCTGGAGGGTGCAGGCTTGGACGAACCCATGGCCAAATTGTTCACTGTGTTGCCGTGGCTGTAGATCGGCGGAGGGGAAGCAGATCCGAGGCGGCGAAGGACGGCGTAGAAGGAACAGCTCCGGTGCGGTGGAGGGTGGCGAAGTTGGAGCGGCAGCGGTGAGACGCAGGACGGCATGTGAACTGGCTCGGGTACGGACTCGGCCTCGGCTTAAACTACTAGCCATGGAGAGCGTTGCGGTTGAGGTTACGGTGGACGATGACGTCGGGGTATCGGCTCCGGCATGATGGAGGAGGGCGGCGGTTGAAGGGTCGAATGGGGTGGCGGACAGAGGACGCCGGGGTTTCGCGGCTGGTGGAGAGGTAGTTTTTGCGCCCATGAACTACGAATGGGGAATCGGACGGGTGGGGGGGAGGGGAGAACCATGTTTCGTGCAGGGACGCGCTTGTTTTTGGCTTTTTGAATGAAGATGGGACGCGCTTGTTTGAAATTTGGGGAAAGTACAAACTTTGCCCCCTCTTAAATTTCGGACCATCATGGTCGAGGGTAGGATGGTAATCCCAGTGTGTCCCAAATAGTGGACGGAGAGATTTCGATCACAGCATGTGTGCTTAGGCAGCCATTATGTATGAATGTTTTTCGGGGGCGGTTGTGTGGCGTCTAGATGAAGTTACAAACCTACCCCGGTTTAGACCTTTGGACGTCGGGCCGGTAGGTTTCACGGGTCAGAGTTATTAGAAAAGTAATTTCCTTGTACTCTTGAACTTTGGTCTCGCACGGTATCGGGCGAGTAGAGGCTCTTTTGGCGCTTTGTTCGAAATTTTGAAACACAAGCATTCACGTTTAGAGTACTCTTGAACTTTGAGGATTGACCTAAATAGACAACATTAAATTTGACCTTGTATGTTTGAAAACCTCATTAAATTATCCGCTTCTTTTTGAAATTTTGACACTTGAAAATCCTATAACTACGATTATTTTGGAATGGAGGAGCTAAATTGGAATCTATTTTGTACACGACTACATATGCTATTATGTACAAAATCAAAGCAAAGATTGGTGCCCCCATAATTGAGGTATGATTTACAAATGCTATGATATCAAATTCAAATAATATAATGGACTTCATGTTGAATTTGATTTTTTAAACCACCTTAAGTTGAATTCAAATGTATGCTAGTTCATAGGTAGCTATTTATAATGTTCATTGTGTAACTTTCATATGTATAATGTGCTTTACACACACAACATGAACTATACTCGCGTTTATATTTGATTGCTAAAGCGATGCATTGTCTGGAGTTCAAAATACTAACTATGTGGATCAGTTGTGTCGAATAATAACATAGACATGCTCAAATTCGATAGAATCTAGATGTCTGATGGATCAATGACCGTTCCTTACGCGAATTGCAAATATCATGATCCCATCCTAATATTTGGATACAATTTATATCTTTAATCAATGTGTACAGCAGTCTTGTACGTGTAGTTTCACTCTCCATATGTGGTATCTCACACATGCTCACACACTCTCTCTCAAGGTGTCTTTCTCGCACACATGCTCTCTATATAACCCTCCCTCCCTCTCGTAACCATTTACGACTGTTTTCACTAACCTTTATCACAAGCACTCTTCCTCTCGCAACCATACACACGCACAATCCCCATCGACCCTTTCTATATACATAGACCTGCCTACGTGGCTCCTGTACGCACATTATCTTTAGGCCTGTCTCTCACGCATTGGCTCACACCTCTCTTCCTAATCGATGAGTATGATTCTAGCAGAGCATTCTGTAGGATGCCCCTTAAAGTTAGGTTGGATGAATAGTAATATAAGAGATAAAGGGGTTACATTAGTCCGAGAACCTAGGGTTACAAATCCTAGCCGGCTTTGACAGTGGACATAGAGTCCTTCACAATTATGCTATCTTTGTCTTGTACGACTAGTCATCCATGGGTCTCCCTAAATGCGTCACGGGTCGACAAATGTGGCACAGGACGGAACCGAACGAAGGGCCTCACCTCGACCCACCAGACCTCACGCGGTGACACACCCTTTGCCCCCATGTCTCGTTATCTTCTCACACCCACACATACCAACACAGACACCACACACACAAAAAATATTCTCCTGGTGCCTCTGTCCACTCCCCCCTTGCATATACACACTCAAGGGAATCTCTCGCCGTGACGTCATATTCGTCTCTCTCTCAAGACCACTCTTATTTCTCGTGCTATCTCTCCCACGCCCCCCTGTCGGCCCCTCTATCCATGCCTCTCTCGAATACGTAATACACACACATACCTCTCTAGGCCCTGCCAAATGCATCAACTACACATTCACACATGTTACATCACGCACCCATTGATCTAAAATCCCTCTCTTCACGCTTATTTCAAGATACAACATTTGTAGCGACCGACCTCAGACGGTCAAGTCTCGTGCTTAAGTGTCATCCTCGGATCGGTATGTCGACACACACAAGACTCGAGGATTTATAACAGAGGTAAATCACATGTATAAAGTAACGTAAATACTATTACCTCAATCCAAATAGCGGAAGTAACAAGGTTGTGGATTCCCATCAACACCAACGGCAAAGTTGAGTATAGAAATCGTAACCCTAACATATCACTTACTCGTCGTAAGATCCTGCAACATGAGACGTTGCAGCCACAAAGGGTCAGTACATTGAATGTACTAGCAAATTCACACCATAGAGCAATGATGAATAAAGGCTATCACTACATGCATATTTGGCTGATGGAAAAGCTCTATCGTTATAATGTTTTTTCGAAAAGCCAATTTTTCCCTACTGCAAAGGAATAAATTTTATTTAACTATCATGGTGGTTGTTAAACATTGAGAATGGTTGACAGCATTCTCAATCCCAATTAAAAATATCATCATTAACCCAACAAAATTATTTAAAGTAACATGATGAGATTCACATGATAGTCCAAGTACTAGATACTCAAAATTGTCCATAACTGGGGACACAGCTAACCATGATTAGTTTGTACACTCTGCAGAGGTTTGTGCACTTTTCCCCACAAGACTCGATCTCCTCCATTGGGATTCTCGCACTACATGGTGTTTGAGAAAACGGATGACCGAGACATTGTATTTCAGAAGGGCTAGCACCTTACGAACGGGTAGACAGTTACACTTACATCCCTCTACATCTGCTAGTCTACCACTGTAAGAGTTCGCACGACGTAGTCAACTATGCTAGAGCCCATAGTAGCTTGTGGCTGCACACGGAAGTTTCTAGCATGAATAATCTCATGATCCCTTTGAGCCTGGGTGGCGGTCAAAAAAAACAGGCAATCCTGGAATACTCAGGTACCTCAATCCACCCAGATGTGTGTTAAAGTTGCCACCTTAAATAAACCATTAATTAAAATCTCACATCTGTCATGGATACTCTCACCCAATCCACGTCTACTAGCATAGCATAGCAATATAAGCAAACGTAGAAGTAACTCCCAAGGGTTTGATAATAAAACAGGTAATAGGTACTACCTCAACTACTTTCCCAAAATCCACAATTTAATTAGATCCTAATCATGCAATGTTTGAGGATTGATCTAATGCATAAAAACTGGGTATGAAAGGGCTATGATCAAAGTGTGAACTTTCCTGCAATGTTGATGTAGATAATTCGCACTCAAAACTCTTGACAGTTCTACTCGTCACACTACGGTCAATCTATCGTAAGCAAGCAATAGTAACCACACATAAGCAATCACTCAAAAGATCGGAAAGAACGAAGAAAAAAAATCGGAAAACATCAAAACCAAGCAAATAACTCTTGCAACATAAAACAATTTATAACAGTACCAAAATTATGTGAATTTTGCCTTATCAGAAAGTTTAGGTCAAGAGCTTCGATTTGCAAAAAGAATCAACTAAATCGGAGTTACGAAACTCAAGTTATGATCGAACGAAGTTCAAATTCAATTCTGATCTAATTCAAATTTTAAACTTTCAAAAAAATGTTTGAGTTGGATTACTGGATAGAGGAGATTGTAATGAAGAAGTGGGCATTGGTTTCGTTGGATTTGGACTAACGAGTAAAAAGTAGTGGTCGTTTGAAAAACAGGGACTAATCTGTAAAAGAAATTCTACTTATAGGTCCCTGCATAGAAAATAACAGAAAAAGAAAAAAAGCTAAAAAGTGAACGTTCGTTACGAAAACCTAACGAACGAAAACGTTTGCTGAACTTACCTAAACAGAAAACGTTCGCTAAAAAGATGAAAACGGTTTATTCAAAAAAAATCCGATCTGGATCGAACCGGTCGGAGGCTGTTTTTTTGTTAAAAACCGGCGGTGTATCGGGTTAGGGTTTACCATGGCGGCGGCGGTTCTCCGGCGACTCGGGGCGGTGGCTCCGGCGGTCGTCGAGACCGGTGAAGAGGTCGGGGAGGGGCGGCGCTGGGCTGCGGGTGCGGTGGTGGCGTGGCGGCGTTTCGACGGCGACGAGGGCGGCGGGCATGGAGTTCGCTGGCGGCGGCGGCGGTAAGCTAGCGAGGCGGCGATGGTGGCAACCGACGGCGGCGGCAGCAGATCTGGCGAGGGGCGGCGGCGAGAAGAGAGAGGGGGTCCGAGGCGCGGTACTTAAGGAGGAGGGGAGCCGCGGTGGCGTGGAGGAGGGGCAAGGGGAGACCGGAGGCGGCATGGCGCGGTGGCAGCGCTCGGGAGGCGTGCGGGCGGCGAACTCCTCCCGGAGTCGGAGGCGGCGGTGCGGCGCGTGGGCCGGCTGGGCCGTGGCCTGGCTGGCTGGCTGGGCCGGCCCGGTCGGCTAAGAGATTTTTTTTAAACAATATGTCTCTCTTTTTTTTAATACAGACAAACAAAAGTAAAAACAAACTAAATAGAAATATTATATAGGCATATTATATATCAAAATCTTGAGAAAAAGATTTTCACGACTTGAACATTTCTCTAGCATCAAATAAAATCCATATAATTTTAAATAAAGCAAAGAGTGCTACTGCTCTAACAAAATCCAATAAAATCATTAAAAATACCAAAATGCTTTCAAATTTATTTCTCTCCATTTTTCCATTGTAGGGAATCATGTTACCCTAATTTCCATATATTTTATTTTGGTGAAAAATAATTTGAAAAAACTCAAATAACTCCAATTGAAAATAAATTCAAAAGAACTTTGAATTTAATTCTTTGAAACTCCCAACCCATATTTCATATGTTTTGAAGAAGTCATTTTATCTTCGCTCGTGAAAATCATTGAGTTGCATAAAGTTCCTGGGTTGGAAATATTTTCCAAATGAAATTCAAATATTTTAAACACCCCTTGTCATTTAAATAAATGGAAGAAGTCATGTCATCTTCTCTCCAGGGTTTTGTGGTGAAAATAATTTGAATTCACGGATATTATAAAATGCAAAATGAAAGTTTGGGAAAGTCCTTTTATTCCCTCTCATTTAACTTTCAAAAAGTTTCGAATTTCACTCAAGTTCACCCAATCAATCAAACAATCAATCAAATCTATCTATTTATTATAACGTTCCAAAATTTAGAATTTTGAGATGTTACAAATCTACCTCCCTTAAAATGAATCTCATCCTCGAGATTCAAAGAGGCTAGAAATAAATAGGTTATGTTTGGGGTCTTCTCAAAAATCCATCGATCGTCTCCGGGGGTCTCGGGTGCTACCACCCTTAGAAGCATGGTTACGGTTCCATCAAAACTCATATACTCCATCCTTATTGTTGGCAGTGTCAATCTTCTCAGATACTCTGGATAATTACTTCTCTGGGCTCTTTTGGTAGTGGCATAACCTTTACCACAGTTCTTCTGTCCTTTCATCTTGGTACGGTTATTCCGAGACTGGTCTTCTTAGCTGACGGGTCTGGCGCCAATACTAATCAGCTATCGATATCTCATGGTGGTCAACAATTTATGGTTTCTCTCTGCAGAAAACGGGTCTGGGTTTAACCTCACCATATATCCTACGATTGGCAATAGTTGCCGTGTACAAGGGAAAATACTTATACCATTCTAAGGTTCAAACAAGGTTTTGATCGTTGTCTCTCTACTATAGGTAAGTCACTCAGACTTACCATCCCATATAGCAAGGCGAATAATAAGAGTAAGTCGGTATGGTGATCAATCCATCCCGCACCCAAATGATTACCTTGTACATGGTTTAGTGAATCTCGCATTCTAACACTCGGTCATCCTCACAATCATTGCAGAATTTCTCTTGTTGACGAACCAAGTTCGGATAAATCCATTGATTCTGCAAGCCAAACAAACATATATCATTCCTTAACAACTCTCGTGTTTTATGTAAACTCCTATAGAATCGCCATTGATAAAATCGAACTTCTTCCGTGGTTTTTCCTTCAAGAAGAATGTGCTTGCTTCTTGGCAGGTCCTGGGCCTGTGGGTTATGGCCCATCTCATCACTTGTAGTCCTTGAACTTATCCTCGGGCTTCTGATCATTATTCCAACTTCCAACTTCCTACTATTATTAAATCCATCCAATTGTACTGTCTTCCTTCCTTCTATTGGCACCAAACTAGGACATGATTACTCAGACTCATCATGGAATTTCCATTGATCCATATTTCCAACATCATACCTCCTTTATATCCAATAGTAATTCATCTCTTCATCCTCGTGGGATATCCCACATACCAAGATAAAAACTTATACTTATGAAGTCCATACTCCACTTCGTGGAACATCATTATCCTTTCCAGGGTCAAGTGTCCTTATAGGGGAATATTGGCCATTTCTGCATGGCATTTCTTCAACTTGGAAATGTGAAACACATCATGAACTCCTGACAGTCCTTCGGGTGATTCCAACTTGTTGGCCACTTCTCCCATATGCTCCAAAACTCGGTATGGTCCTACAAATCTCGGGGCTAACTTTCCCTTAACCCCAAATCGTTTAACTCCTCGCAGAGGGGACACACGAAGACATGCTCTGTCTCCAATTTCATAGACTACCTCCTTGCATTTTTTAGTCCGCATAACTCTTCTGCCTGGACTGAGCTACCTTCACTCTATCTCGAATCCACTTAACATTCTCTTCTGACTCCTTGATCACATTTGGTCCAAACAACTGACGGTCTCCAACTTCATCCCACATCAACGGTGTCTGGCTCCTTCTCCCATACAAAGCTTAAAAAGGGGCCATCTTCAAACTGGTTGGGTAACTGTTGTTGTATGAGAACTCCGCGAAGGTAGATTATCATCACTACTAGATCCATAATCTAGCGACACGCCTCAAAGATGTCCTCCGTAATCTGATTGACTCTCTCGATTTATCCATATGTCTGCGGATGACAGTCAGATCAACTCTAGCCTAGTACCCAAAGTCCGTGCAGCTGATTCCAAAACTTTGAGGTAAACTGTGTTCCTCTATCCGATATGATGGTCCTCGAACTCCATGCGGATATACGATCCTGGTCAAATATATCTTGGCCAACTTGGCACTTGTATAGGTGGTTTTCACCGATAAAGTGAGCCACTTTGGTCAAGTTTAATCAACTACTACCCAGATAGAATCATGTCCCGATCGGGTTCTGGGAAATCCGGTAATGAAATCCATGCCAAGCTTATCCCTCTTCCATTCGGGTATCGGCATAGGCTGTAGTAATCCTGCTGGTTTCTGATGCTCTGCCTTTACTCTCTGGCATACATCACCTACAACTACATACTCCGCAATATCCTTCTTCATACCAGTCCACCAGAAACGCTCCTTCAAATCCAAGTTCATCTTGGTGTTTCTAGGGCCAATCGAGTATGGTGAGTCATGAGCCTCCTAAAGTATTTACTTCCTGATCTTTGCATTATTGGGAACATATACACGGTCCTCGAACCATAAAATGTCGTGCTCATCCTTATGATAACCTTTGGCCTTTCCTTTGCTCATCCTCTCTTTTATCTCAGCAATCTCTTTGTCATACTTCTGAGCTTCACGAATCTTTCCCAACAATGTATACTGAACTTCCATTGCTGCAATAAAACTTTGGGAACAATCTCCAAACGAAGTTCCCTGAGATCCTCGGCTAACTCCTTTGGTAATCCTCCGCTTATGAGGGTATTCGTCCTTGTTATCTTTACGGTTGTGTCCTATTTCTCCACAAAGCTTGTATGCACAAGGTTTCTTCATATCCTTTCCATAAGGCCTCAACTTCTGGGACACAAGACGAGATCTTTGCAGAGTCAACTTAAATTCTTCCCAAACGGTTACTCCTTTCCATCCATTAATGGTCTGGTACATCCTCCACCAGGTAGCAGCACCTCTTTCAAAGCACTAAAGAGCATGCTGGGTCATATACTTTCCAGCTATAGTGTTATTATTCATATGATCTTCCATGTTCTGAATCCATTGGTCCGTCTCCAATTGACTCATCGGTCCAGAAAATACAAGCTCATCTCCATTCATCCTCTATTGGGTCCATGGATTTGGGGGGGGGGGGGATAAGAGAGATCGAAAGGGATGCACACAATACAAACAAAAGTTTTGAAAAGGCAGATTTTTTTGTGGCTGTCGAAAAAACATCAAACAAATGACAGCTCACAATCGTCGCATCTAACGCAGGTATATAATAGGGGTTTGGGCTTCTAATGGTCAACAAATCTTCAAAGTCATCAAACTGTTCAAGTCTTGGTCATGTCTCCGATGGCTCCTTCTGATCATGCTTGTCCTTCTCAAGTTCTTTTGCCAAATCATCTCTGTTGACGCGAAGTCTCTCATGACATCCTTTAATATTTCTGGGGTTGCATTCCAAACTTCTGGGTTTCAACATCCTTGGCATGAACCATGGTCCTATTGTCTTTCAGTTCCTGACGAATCTCCGGTATCTCGAGGTTTTGCTCCTCCAGCTTAGCTACTTTCAATTTCTGGATCCTGAATTCTTCACGAAATGCTCCTTGTCAAATATAGCTTCCTAAAAGTCCATCTTAAAATTCTTGATGTAATACTCCAGATACTAGTGGTACACCAGCTAAGGTTAAAATTTCCTTCTTTGCCGATAGATGCTCCATCAGCCTTCTTCCATCCAATCCTTTCATGCATCTGCATGCTTAACTCAGGACGGTGACAATAGCATAAACGGGCGATAACACCATGGTTAGCCGTGTCTATGCCCATGTTACTGCCATGAGTTGTAATTCCATAATTGATCTCTCATGTCTTGGGTTTCCTGACAAATTTTTTGAGTTCTAACGCTCCATATTCCGGTCTTTCTCCGATACACCTTGATTTCGGGTATTGACAGCTTCCATAGTCTGGCAAGTTCCATAAAGGTGGCCTTACTAGGTCATACTAAATCTGGAAATTCTACAGGACCTTCAAACTCTCGTAGTCCTCGGAGTCTTCAAGAGTTGCAGCTTCCATTCTTCTAATGCACGGTGAAATCTTCTTCATTCCGTAGTGGTCGTGGTTGTCCTGATATCTTGTACTCCTTGGAGTGGTCTCATTAGTCGAATCTTCGTGTGGTCAAAAGGGGAAAGGGTATAGTCTAACTAGAAAGGAATATTTGAATAAGCTCAGAAGAGAGGTAAAAGATCTTTTTGAAAAAATAAAGTTTTAGAGAAAATCCTTCCTATGGGCTTGCCAGTTTCTAGGGTCACGTCCTACAGTCAACATGTGCTCTGATACCATCTTGTAGCGACCCGACCTTAGACGGTCAAGTCTCTGTGCTTAACTGTCATCCCTGGATCGGTATGCTGACATACACAGTACTCGAGGATTTATAACAGAGGTAAATCGCATGTATAAAGTAACGTAAATACTATTACCTCAATCCAAATAGCGGAAGTAACAAGGTTGTGGATTCCCATCAACACCAACGGCAAAGTTGAGTGTAGAAATCGTAACCCTAACGTATCACTTACTGTCAGAAGATCCTCGCAACATGAGACGTTGCAGCCATAAAGGGTCAAGACATTGAATGTATCGCAAATTCACACCATAGAGCAATGATGAATAAAGGCTATCACTACATGCATATTTGGTTGGTGGAAAAGCTCTATGGTTATAATGTTTTTGCGAAAAGCAAATTTTTCCCTACTGCAAAGGAATAAGTTTTATTTAACTATCATGGTGGTTCTTAAACATTGAGAATGGTTGACAGCATTCTCAATCCCAATTAAAAATATCATCATTAACCCAACAAAATTATTTAAAGTAACATGATGAGATTCACATGATAATCCAAGTACTAGATACTCAAAATTGTCCATAACTGGGGACACGGCTAACCATGATTAGTTTGTACACTCTGCAGAGGTTTGTGCACTTTTCCCCACAAGACTCGATCTCCTCCGTTGGGATTCTCGCACTACATGGTGTTTGAGAAAACGGATGACCGAGACATACTCTTTCAGAAGCGCTAGCACCTTACGAACGGGTAGACAGTTACACCTACATCCCTCTACATCTGCTAGTCTACCACTGTAAGAGTTCGCACGACGTAGTCAACTATGCTAGAGCCCATAGTAGCTTGTGGCTGCACACGGAAGTTTCTAGCATGAATAATCTCATGATCCCTTTGAGCCTGGGTGGCGGTCCAAAAAAACAGGCAATCCTGGAATACCCAGGTACGTCAATCCACCCAGATGTGTCTTAAAGTTGCCACCTTAAATAAACCATTAATTAAAATCTCACATCTGTCATGGATACTCTCACCCAATCCACGTCTACTAGTATAGCATAGCAATATAAGCAAATGTAGAAGTAACTCCCAAGGGTTTGATAATAAAACAAGTAATAGGTACTACCTCAACTACTTTCCCAAAACCCACAATTTAATTAGATCCTAATCATGCAATGTTTGAGGATTGATCTAATGCATAAAAACTGGGTATGAAAGGGATATGATCAAAGTGTGAACTTGCCTGCAATGTTGATGAAGATAATTCGCACTCAAAACTCTTGATAGTTCTACTCGTAACACTCCGGTCAATCTATCATAAGAAAGCAGTAGTAACCACACATAAGCAATCACTCAAAAGATCGGAAAGAACGAAGAAAACAATTCGGAAAACATCAAAACCAAGCAAATAAATCTTGCAACATAAAACAATTTCTAACAGTACCAAAATTATGTGAATTTGGCGTTATCAGAAATTTTAGGTCAAGAGCTTCGATTTGCTAAAAGAATCAACTAAATCGGAGTTACGAAACTCAAGTTATGATCAAACGAAGTTCATAGTCAATTCTGATCTAATTCAAATTAAACTTTCAAAAACATGTTTGAGTTGGATTACTGGATAGAGGAGATCATAACGAAGAAGTGGGATCTGGTTTCGTTGGATTTGGACTAACGAGTAAAAAATAGTGGTCGTTTGAAAAACAAGGACTAATCTGTAAAAGAAATTCTACTAATAGGTCCCTGGACAGAAAATAACAGAAAAAGAAAAAAAAACTAAAAAGTGAACGTTCGTTACAAAAACCTAACGAACGAAAACGTTCACTGAAATTACCTAAACAGAAAACGTTTGCTAAAAAAATGAAAACGGTTTATTTAAAAAAAATGATCTGGATCGAACCGGTCGGAGGCGGTTTTTTTTGTCAAAAGCCGGCGGTGGGTCGGGTTAGGGTTTACCACGGCGGCGGCGGTTCTCCGACGACTCGGGGCGGTGGCTCCGGCGGTTGTCGAGGCCGGTGAAGAGGTCGGGGAGGGGCGGCGCTGGGCTGCGGGTGCGGTGGTGGCGTCGGCGGCGGTCGATGGCGACTAGGGCGGCGACTGCGGAGTTCGCGGCGGCGGCGGCGGCGATCATGAGTTCGTCGGTGGTGGCGGCGGCTAGCGAGGCGGCGGTGGTGGTAAACGACGGCGGCGGCAGCAGATCTGGCGAGGGGCGGCGGCGAGAAGAGAGAGGGGGTCCGGGGCGTGGTACTTAAGGAGGAGGGGTGCAGCGGTGGCGTGGAGGAGGGCAAGGGAGACCGGAGGCGACGCGGCGGTGGCGGCGCCGAGGAGGCGGCTGGCGATTTAACTCCTCCCGAATCGGAGGCGACGGTGCGGGCGCGTGGTAAGGCTGGGCCGTGGCTTTGGCTGGCTGGCTGGGCGGCCCGGTCGGCTAAGAGATTTTTTAAAACAATCTCTCTCTTTAATACTGATAAACAAAAGTAAAAACAAACTAAATAGAAATATTATATAGGCATATTATATATGAAAATCTTCAGAAAAAGATTTTCTACGACTTGAACATTTTTCTAGCATCAAATAAAATCCACATAATTTTAAATAAAGCAAAGAGTGCTACTGCTCTAATAAAATCCAATAAAAATCATTTAAAAAACCAAAATGCTTTCAAATTTATTTCTCTCCATTTTTCCAATCAGGGAATCATGTTATCCTATTTTCCATATATTTTATTTTTGGAGAAAATAATTGGAAAAACTCAAATAACTCCAATTGAAAATAAATTCAAAAGAACTTTGAATTTAATTCTTTGAAACTCCCAACTCATATTTCATATGTTTTGAAGAAGTCATTTTATCTTCGCTCGTGAAAATCATTGAGTTGCATAAAGTTCCTGGGTTGGAAATATTTTCCAAATGAAATTCAAATATTTTCAACACCCCTTGTCATTTAAATAAATGGAATAAGTCATGTCATCTTCTCTCCAGGGTTTTGTGGTGAAAAGAATTTGAATTCACGGAGATTATAAAATGCAAAATGAAAGTTTGGGAAAGTCCTTTTATTCCCTCTCATTTAACTTTCAAAAAGTTTCGAATTTCACTCAATTTCACACAATCAATCAAATCTATCTATTTATTATAACATTCCAAAATTTAGAATTTTGGGATGTTACAACATTCCTTTTGAATAAAGTGTGGCCAAAAAAATATTTTAGAATTTCTACATATATACAACATTACAAAGTTATATGGAGGAGTACGAACGCTTGCATTGCATGGTGCCCACAACGATATTTATTCCGCACTGTGAATTTGTATATTTTTATACTATATATAAAGTTGATCATAATAAGAGAAACGAAGAGCATCTCTCTCTCCATCGCATACCCCCTCTACGCTCCTTTCACGTACGGACACAAACTATCTCCAGGTCCTCTAAAAGTAAGCCCCCAGCACATTCATGTATGTTTCATATTTCTCTCGTGATATATATATACAGTGACGATCATTGTATTTGAAGCGAAAGCACGATATGTACATTGGACTTCAGAATCCAGTCATTACGGTCACCATTTACATTTTGTGGTTATTATACAGTCACGGGCTCACCGTACAACTATGTATTTGCTCAAGACACGACTAGTTGACCAGTTATATGCTCCACGTGGCACCTCTAGTGTTGCATCACATTATCTCACTACCATCGGGCCCACCTGCCGGCTTGTATCTACTCTACATCTACACTCTTATACAATACTAGCAAGATGCCCATGCATTGCACGGAACATCAAGATGCATTTATATGAGTAGTTTATCTTGTGGGAGAAAAGGATGAACAAGGGAAGGCCTTATTTGCAAGTGTGGAGAGGGGTGTGGGTATCTTTTTGCAAAATTGCCATAGTTTCCTTCCTATCCGTCAGATATAGATCGGGCGGCCTATATTGCAGGATGACAGGCACATGATGATCATCAACTATGCTTTTTATAAGAGTTGGGATAAAATACACTCCTATAAAAAACAAAGTTGGTGATGATGGTGTGCCTGCCATCCTGCAATATAGGTCGTCCGATTTATATCTGATGGATAGGAAAGAAACTATGACAATTTTGCAAAAAGATACCCACACACCTCTCCACATTTGCAAATAAGGCCTTCCCTCGTTCATCCTTTTCTCTCACAAGATAAACTAGTCATACAAATGCATCTTGATGTTACGTGCAACGCACGTGCATCTTGCTAGTAAGAATGAAAACAAACAACAAAAAAATATTGGACGGTGGCTCGAAGTCATGACCGCGGGCACAGCAGACAAGGTGGCCTTGTATTGGTATGCTGAGCCGTCTGTTTTAACACACAGGAGCTGGTGTGGTGATTATATGTGACGCCTGGATAATTAAGCTACAGTGATCCCACGCTAATGGTGCCACGTCACCAAGGTTACTGCTGCTAATCTATTGTTAGGAAAAAACCGGTCCAAATTTCAAAATACAAATTAATGATAACAATAAAAGTTTTCAAAAATTAAAACAAAAATGTTTGGATTGTACTAAATATTACAAAGTTAATTATGGTGCAACAAACCCATTTTTATAAAATGCCTAAGTAATTTAAAATGATTTAAAACAGAAAAGTAAAATAAATAAAAAGTATAAAAAACCAAAACAAAAGAAAATGGACCCCCAATGGGCCAACTGCCCAGACTAACAACCAAAGCCAGCCCATCGCCCACCGGCCGACCCACCACCCCACTCCCTTATCCCTCACACCCGCTAACCCTAACCCCATCGCCCCCCCCTCTCGATCCAATCTGGATCAAGGAGACCCCCACTTCCTCGTCCCTCTCGCCCGCCCCGATCGGATCGGGCTCACCTCGACCGCACCTCGCCCCGCCGCCGCTTGGTGCCGCCCGCCGCCGGACCTCGCCAACGCCTCGTCCTCGCCGTCCCCTCCGGCCTTGTTCCTCACCCACAAGCGCCGCCGCTTGGGACTCCTCGCGCCCCTCCTCTCCGTCGCCGACTTGACTCGACTCACCACACTCGACGCTGCCGACCGCCGGATCCGCTTCTCGCGGATCTCCACCCCGCCGTCGCTCGTCCCGTCCTCCTCCTCGAGCTCGCTGCCACTCCCTACACCGTCCGTGAGCACTTCCTCTCTTCCGTCCCGTCGCTCGTTCGGTCTGGCGGCGTTGCAGCGCATCTGTTGACCGACCTCGCCGTTGCTTCGCTTCACCATTGCCGCCACGGCGCCCTGCAGCGCTCTCGACGCCTCGGCCTCCTGCTGCTGGCCATCCCAGCCACCATGGGCGCGCCTCCCGCCACCGCCCCGCTACCTCCTCGAACGGCGACGCCGTCATCCACCTACCGGCAATCCGGCGGCCCCGTTCACCTCCAGCCAAGACGGCGTGGGCAGCTCGCGGTGCCCTCCTGACCGGCTCCGCCTCGACGCCGCCACCGTCGCCGCCACGCCAAGCAAGCCCGCTCGGCGCGCCTTGCTCCCCCCCGTTGGGCTCAAGACGGCAACGCCACCACCGACCACGCCCGCCTTGCTAACCCGCTAGGGCCTCTGTGCCACACACAAACGGGGCCCACCCCCGAACGAAAATGAAAAAGAAAAATGAAAAAAGGATTTAAAAAAAGTAAATAAATAAATAATTAAAATAATTAAAATATTAATTAATTAATTAAAGAATTAATTAACTTAATTAATCCTGTTTATTTAACCTAATTAATTGTAGTTAATAAACCTAATCATTTTAGTTAGACTAACTAGACCTGATTAGTTAGTCTTAGACAATGACAACCGGGTCCCACCATCAGATTGACCCAGTCAACCCCTGTTGACTGCTGACGTCAGCATGACATCATGCTGATGTCATAATTCCATTTTCGGATTAAATTAAATAATTAATTAAATTCCAGAAACTAATAAAATCTTTAGAAAATCATATCTTTTAATCCGTAACTCGGATTAAATTATTTTCAACATGAAAGTTGCTCAGAACGACGAGACGATCTCGGATACGCAGCCCGTTCGTCCACCACACATCCCGAACATATCAAAGTCGCAACTTTCCCCCTCCGGCACCTCTGCCCGAAAACGCGAAACACCGGGAATACTTTCCCGGATGCCTTCCCCCTTCACCGGTATCACCTCATACCGCGTTAGGGCACCCCTAGCACCGTTACTTGTCATCATGCATCGATATGCATCTGTTTGCATGGTATTCATTATTTCTTCCCCCTCTTCTCTCTGGTAGACTACGAGACCGACTCTGCTGCTGCCCAGTATGACTACGGAGTTGACGACCCCTCTCTCTTGCCAGAGCAACCAGGCAAGCCCCCCCCCCTTGATCACCAGATATCGCCTATTCTACTCTATACTGCTTGCATTAGAGTAGTGTAGCATGTTACTGCTTTCCGTTATACCTATCCTGATGCATAGCCTGTCCTTGCTACTACTGTTGTTACCTTTACCTGCAATCCTACATGCTTAGTATAGGATGCTAGTATTTCCATCTGTGGCCCTACATTCTTGTCCGTCTGTTGTGCTATACTATCGGGCCGTGATCACTCGGGAGGTGATCACGGGTATATACTATGTACTTTATACATGATACATGTGGTGCTTAAAGTCGGGTCGGCTCGAGGAGTACCCGCGAGTGATTCACGGATTGGGGGCTGAAAGGACCTTTGTCCCGACGGCCCTCTGGATGGATCTTCGTGGCGGAGCGACAGGGCAGGTTGAGACCGCCTGGGAGAGAGGTGGGCCTGGCCCTGTTCGGCGTTCGCGGATACTTAACACGCTTAACGAGTTCTTGGTATTTGATCTGAGTCTGGCCATTTGGTCTATACGCACTAACCATCTACGTGGGAGTAGTTATGGGTATCCCAAAGATCGTGGTATCACCGAAGCCTTCGTGACGTCGGCGATCGAGCGGCGCGCCGCCGGATTGGACCGCGAACGTGACTTCCTTTGTAATGGAGGTTGCTAGGTCTGCTTCGGCCGCGTTCATAGAACGTGCGGTGTGCTAAGGCGATGGGCCCGGACACTGGCGCTTAGGTTTAGACCGGCGTCTTGACCGCTCTGTTGGCCTAGGTCGGGCTGCGACGTGTTGATCTTCCGCGCCGGGCATGACCCGTAAAAGTGTGTCCGCCAAATGGGATCAAGCGTGTTGGGTTATGTGGTGCACCCTGCAGGAAGTTAATCTATTGAATAGTCGTGATCTTGATGTAATGTGACGACTTGGAGTTGTACCTTGACCTTATGACAACTAGAACCGGATACTTAATAAAACACACCGTTCCAAGTGCGGATACAACCCGTGGTCGCTCTCTCTCGTGGATACGAGGAGGGATCGCGGGTAGGATTATGCTATGCGATGCTACTTGGAGGACTTCACTGCTCTCTTCTACATGTTGCAAGACGGAGGCTGCGAGCGTAGTCTTGGCAGGATTAGATATCCCCTCTTATTCGGCATTCTGCGATTCAGTCCATCGATATGGCCCTTTACACATATATCCATGCATATGTAGTGTAGCTCCTTGCTTGTAGTACTTTGGATGAGTACTCACGGTTGCCTTGTTCCCCTTTTCCCCTATCTCTACTCGATTCTGCGACCAGATAATGGAGCCCAGAGCGACGCCACCGTCGATGGCGACTTCTACACCGGAGGTGCCCTACTACATGCAGTCACCGACGACGACTGGGAGTAGTTAGGAGGATCCCTGCAGGAGGCCTGCGCCTCTTCGATCTGTATCCCGGTTTGTGCTAGCCTTCTTAAGGCAAACTTGTTTAACTTATGTCGTACTCAGATATTGTTGCTTCCACTGACTCGCCTATGATCGAGCACTTGTATTCGAGCCCTCGAGGCCCCTGGCTTGTATTATGATGCTTGTATGACTTATTTATGTTCTAGAGTTGTGTTGTGATATCTTCCCGTGAGTCCCTGATCTTGATCGTCCACATATGCGTGCATGATTAGTGTATGATTGAATCGGGGGCGTCACAAGTTGGTATCAGAGCCGACTGCCTGTAGGAATCCCCCTTTCCAACTCCTTGGCCGAAGTTGAGTCTAGTCAATTGCAAAAAATTTACTAACATGGCTGTGTGGCTTACGGGCCCACGTCGCCATTGGGTGGTATTAGGATCTTTTACTCCTCGATCTTTACTCTGGGACTCTGAACTCTCTTCTACTCAGGTTAAACGATTTTTACTAACTCTGACTCTAGGTTCTCGATAATACTTTCTCCCGGAGAGGCCCTTCAGTCCAGATGATCACCGACTGCACCTGAAGATTTCGGAGATACTCTTTGATATTCTCTCGAGACTTTGTGCCCATCACTTTTGCTATTCCCGACCACCGATAAATCCGTATGGATAACTACTTACACTTGCCATTCATACTATCATCCCCCATTGAACATGTTATTACAAGATACCCCGAAGTTTTCTCTATAGTTCCGAGAATACTTTGTGCCTACCGCCTAGCAGTTCTTTGCCACATGAATACCCCTTCAAATAAATCCTCGCACTTGTCGAGTATCCGCTCATCCCCAGTTGTTCATGTGTTTCACAAAAGTCTTCAAAATACTATTCGATCTTCCGAAAATCCTCTGGAGCCTTTGGCTCTTGAAATTCTTGCTTGCTTGCATTTTGGTTAATCCCATAAGTCTCGTAGTCTTATTGACATTCCTTGTCATTATCATTTTGAGTCTGTTGACTCAATATGTTTGCAAATACACGCAATCATCATTGATCCTTATAAATTACCTTTCCGGCTGAGCAACCATTCTTTTAACTGGAATTGGTTCTCAACCAATCCAATTGTCGTTGATTGTACCCTAAGGCTATTCAACTTATCCGTCCCTAATCAGAGCATTGCTTCTGATCCCTTGATTTGAAAATCATAATTCCTTTGCTATTTAAACGTTGAATTATTTAGATGTTCTATAAACCGATGCATTTGCATTCTTTCTCCCTCTGATTGGGTATCGATACTCACATCAGCTCCACTGTGGATCGCCATATCCACTGTTGGATTGTTATATCCGAAAGTGTCCTTCATAATTAATCACCTTGTGAGTCCTTCTCCGATACATAATGCCTTTGGTAAATTGTATCCTTTCCTTTTGTCAACCATGCTCTGCTTTCGAGCTGGTGATATTTACTCTTGAAGCTTATGGTATATGATCGTAAGAAGCCCCGATGGGATTGAACCAACGCCTTCCCTCATTGGTGTGAACCCGAAAGATTTCACGAGTCATACTTATCTGGTATTGCACCAGGTAAAACTTTCAACAACTAATGTCATCTTCGAAATACGAGAGGTGAATGGAAGGTTATACATTGAAGAAGTGGGAGTCGACCTTGAACTTTGTGTTCATGCCCATGGACATGATGTAGATCCTATCCTGGAAGCTTCTTGTAATAATAGCTATTTCCTTGATATAATATCCTTTGGTTTCGTTGAATTGATCCTTTGCAATCATGGTTCCGACCATATGTTCTTCTTTGATCCAATTTCCCGGGCAAGTTTAAGCACTTGTCTTCTGTGGATCAATACCCCAGTCCAACCTTTACTTTGATCTACCGTCGAGTATTACCCCCCGGGTATCTCGAGATTATCACGAAACTGCGTAACTTCTTATGGGTTCTTCATCAACTGTTATTTCTCACCAATTCCAATTTTTCTGGGTTTTGGGTTGTCGTCAACCGAGAACACCGATAAGTGAATCAATTCCACACTCTGATTCAATAACTCTAAGTAATCTTCATTGCTTATGAGTTTATTAATCCTTCAAGTCACTCCTAGCCTGATCGGCTATATCATTACCATGCTTAATTTTAAGCGTGCTACCGGTCCTTAATCCCGAGCACAACTTTTGACAATGAGCTAAGCTTACGTCGATCTTCCTCGTCATATCAGTTCGCCTTGAACAACAATCTTGATTTCAAGTTTGTGTCGTACCTATGGTTCCAATAACCTCTTGCTTCATCATTCTTTTGACTTGATGTGATCGCGGATCGATTACATCTTCATGAAATCTCTCGACAACTGTGTCGTGATCATCATCAACATCCTAAGCTCTACCAAGATATATATCGAATTCTTGATGGGTAATACCATCCTTGCCCCTCGATGTTTTGTGTTATCATCGACCACTTTATTGCCCTCCGTCCAACACAAACTTGTTTGTGTTTTGTGTTATACCTTGAGTTCCTTGCTATCCAGCAATTGCTCTTCTTTACCTTGGAGTATTACCATCCTTTATGTCAAGAATGTCGTGAGAATTTCACCACCTCTTAAGAATTATTGGTATGGTGACACTTCTCACCATCACCATTCTTCTTGGGTCCTCGTGTTGATTCCAACCAGGGTACCAACAAGTGAGCGGTGCTGTTTGGATTCCGCCCTTCTAGCAACCATATTGCTTTGAAGTTAATGGTCGACCGTTCATTCTTAGACTATTGATTATTGAATCACCATTCCAATGTTGGCCGTGCAACCCAGCCCATATTTCGGGTGCACCTTTCAACCAATGTTTAATTGTGTATGTTTTCCTCGAGCATACATCATTATACCATTTGATCTGACAAATGCTATCCCCTTGTTCACATAATTGTGGAAATCCACCTTTTTGGAAATCTCAAGGATTGTTACTGACTCCATCAGCTACCCCGTCATCCTCTCTTTGGTTTAAATGATGAACTCTTGAGTTGAAACTTGCTTCCATAAGTACATTCCCCAATAATCTTACAATGTCGTCTCGTCAATTTCTTTTGCGCCTTTTCTTCTCGGGCATCATGAGTCTGAGGTATCCTGACACCAATCAGATCTGAATCTCGGTCAGATATGGTGGTCGGGACATATTTCCAAGAGTTATAACATTAGCATTTGACCCGATAAGGTGATGTCATGCCTAGCACACCTGACCGGAGGACCTATTGTTATAATTTTCCTTTTAGCAATGCTATCCATTCTTCCATGAGGAAATTGTAAGACTTATTCTACAAGTTGTTCCTGATGGATCCTTCGAGTATCCAAAGTCTGATCTTTACCCAGTGACCACGTCAAATGCTATCTCGAAGCATGTCTGTGATACTCTGATTTTCGACAAGAACATTTGAAGCCCAATGCTAAATGTTTCTTGCTCAATTATCCAAACACCGTTGTATGGGTAATGTCATGAAATTTCTCTCCCCTACCTAAGGAGTTTTCTACATAATATCCTATCATGGATATCATGCTCTGCTTGTCCTTGGGAAGGATATACCCCTGATATACGTGTTTAATCACATTTTCCTTCCCGTTGTTTTGTTCAAACTTTCTTGTAAACTACTTAACCGAGCAGTGGTAATCCCCTGCTTAGGTAAACACCTCGGTATACCTTCCTGTCTGGTGTAACCCTGTTTCTACTGTTGATGACTTCCGGTAACCGCCGATGGACGAGAACTTTGCCTATTGGTCCGCCTGTTCAACGAGCAGGAAAGTGGTTCTCTTCGTCCCTCGCCCTTGGTACCAACGTTGTTGCCGACATAACTGACATGGTACTCTCTGACATGCCTTGCTATCATGACCGTGAAAGATGTCACTGCTCCTATTAAAAAAAACCACATGGTGGGCCCATAACCCACAGTTCCACAGGATCGAAACCTGACTATCCTGTACACCCCCTATTCCAAAGTTATTCCTCGCGCGTGGACTTGTATGTAATTCACGGGCCATTGTCCTAGTGATCTATTCTGGTATCAGACGCAATACTTACTCTCGCTACTCTGAACCCCTTTCTCACTCTGGTTCAGGCTTCGAGCAACTATCTATCCGCTTGGAGCCTCTTATGGTACCTTCGTACCTTACTCTCGAGGTATTTCATATGTTCAACTCGAGAGATAATCTTATACTAATTCATGGGTTAACCCCAGATTGTTTCCCTCAAAAGCATTATGTCGTAGTGAGCTGCCCCTTATCCTTTCGTAAGTACGATGGAGTTCCCGAAGAAATGATGACAAGTTTATCATGATGCATCGGAATAAAGAATTGAAGACATCAACGAAAGGGATTAACTTCTTCGAGAAGATCCGTTAGAATATAGTAACCAGAACTTTCCCCCTTACTCCCCTCTTAAATCTCGGGACGAGATTTCTTGTAGTGGAGGAGAATTGTGACGCCCGGATAATTAAGCTACAGTTATCCCACGCTAATGGTGCCACGTCACCACGGTTACTGCTGCTAATCTATCGTTAGGACAAAACCGGTCCAAATTTCAAAATTCAAATTAATGATAACAATAAAAGTTTTCAAAAATTAAAACAAAAATGTTTGGGTTGTACTAAATTTAAATTCCTAAGTAATTTAAAATGATTTAAAACAAAAAAGTAAAATAAATAAAAAGTATAAAAAAACAAAAGAAAAGAAAAGGGACCCCCCCAATGGGCCAACCGGCCCAGCTAACAGCCAGGCCAGCCCACTGGCCCAGCCGGCCGACCCAACCCACTCCCTTATCCCCTCACACCCGCTAACCCTAACCCCGTCGCCCCCTTCCCCCTCTCGATCCAATCTGGATCGAGAGACCCCTCCTCGTCCTCTCGCCCCGATCTGGATCGGGGCTCACCCCTGACCGCACCTCGCCTCCGCCGCCGCCGCCTGGTGCCGCCCTGCCCGTCGCGGACCTCGCCGAACGCCTCGTCCTCGCCGCCCCCCTCCCGGCCTTGTTCCTCACCCGCCGACGCCGCCCCGCCCGGACTCCTCCGCGCCCCTCCTCTCCGTCGCCGACTCGGCCCCGACCTCACCACCTCGACGCCGTCGACTGCCGGATCCCGCTTCCTCGCCGGATCTCCACCCTGCCGTTTCTCGTCCCCGTCCTCCTCCTCGAGCTCGCTGCCACTCCCCTACACCGTCTGTGAGCACTTCCCTCTCTTCCCGTCCCCATCGCTCCTTCCGGTCGCCGGCGTTGCCGCACATGCGCTGACCGACCCCTGCCCGTTGCCCGCTTCCAGCCGCTGTCGCACACGGCGCCCCCTGCGCGCCCTCCCGACGCCTCGGCCTCCTGCCGCTGGCCATCCCGCAGCCACCATGGGCGCGCCTCCTCCTGCCATCGCCCCCGCTACCTCCTCGAACGGCGACGCCGTCTTCCACCTACCGGCAATCCGGCGGCCCCCGTTCACCCCTCTAGGCACGCACGGCGTGGGCAGCTTGCGGTGCCCTCCCAGCCCAGCTCCGCCTCGACGCCGCCACCGGTCGCCGCCACGCCCTGCCACGCCGCGCTCGGCCACGGCCTTGCTTTGCCCCCGGTTGGGCTCGGCCTCAAGACGGGCGACGCCACCACCAAGACGCCGCCGCTAACCGCTAGGGCCTCTCATTACACACAAACGGGCCCACCCACGAACGAAAATGAGAAAGAAAATGAAAAAAAAGGATTTAAAAAAAGTAAATAAATAAATAATTAAAATAATTAAAATATTAATTAATTAATTAAAGAATTAATTAACTTAATTAATCCTGATTATTTAACCTAATTAATTGTAGTTAATAAACCTAATCATTTTAGTTAGACTAACTAGACCTGATTAGTTAGTCTTAGACAATGACAACCGGGTCCCACCATCAGATTGACCCAGTCAACCCCTGTTGACTGCTGACGTCAGCATGACATCATGCTGATGTCATAATTCCATTTTCGGATTAAATTAAATAATTAATTAAATTCCAGAAATTAATAAAATCTTTAGGAAATCATATCTTTTAATCCGTAACTCGGATTAAATTATTTTCAACATGAAAGTTGCTCAGAACGACAAGACGATCTCGGATACGCAGCCCGTTCGTCCACCACACATCCCGAACATATCAAACTCGCAACTTTCCCCCTCCGGCACCTCTGCCCGAAAACGCGAAACACCGGGAATACTTTCCCGGATGCCTTCCCCCTTCACCGGTATCACCTCATACCGCGTTAGGGCACCCCTAGCACCGTTACTTGTCATCATGCATCGATATGCATCTGTTTGCATGGTATTCATTGTTTCTTCCCCCTCTTCTCTCTGGTAGACTACGAGACCGACGTTGCTGCTGCCCAGTACGACTACGGAGTTGACGACCCCGCTCTCTTGCCAGAGCAACCAGCAAGCCCCCCTTGATCACTAGATATCGCCTATTCTACTCTATACTGCTTGCATTAGAGTAGTGTAGCATGTTACTGCTTTCCGTTATACCTATCCTGATGCATAGCCTGTCCTTGCTACTACTGTTGTTACCTTTACCTGCAATCCTACATGCTTAGTATAGGATGCTAGTATTTCCATCTGTGGCCCTACATTCTTGTCCGTCTGCTGTGCTATACTATCGGGCTGTGATCACTCGCGAGGTGATCATGGGTATATACTATATACTTTATACATGATACATGTGGTGCTTAAAGTCGGGTCGGCTCGAGGAGTACCCGCGAGTGATTCACGGATTGGGGGCTGAAAGGACCTTCATCCCGATGGCCCTCTGGATGGATCTTTGTGGCGGAGCGACAGGGCAGGTTGAGACCGCCTAGGAGAGAGGTGGGCCTGGCCTTGTTCGGTGTTCGCGGATACTTAACACGCTTAACGAGTTCTTGGTATTTGATCTGAGTCTGGCCATTTGGTCTATACGCACTAACCATCTACGTGGGAGTAGTTATGGGTATCTGGCGTCGTGGTATCACCGAAGCCTTCGTGGACGTCGGCGGCCCGCGGCGCGCTACCGGATTGGACCGCGTGAACGTGACTTCCTTTGTAATGGAGGTTGCTAGGTCTGCTTCCGGCGCGTTATAACGTGCAAAGGTGTGCTAAGGCAATGGGCCTGGACCACTGGCGCTTAGGTTTAGACCGGCGGTTGACCGCTCTGTTGGCCTAGGTCGGGCTGCGACGTGTTGATCTTCGCGGCGGGCATGACCCGAAAAAGTGTGTCCGCCAAATGGGATCAAGCGTGTTGGGTTATGTGGTGCACCCTGCAGGAAGTTAATCTATTGAATAGCCGTGATCTTCGTAATGGACGACTTGGAGTTGTACCTTGACCTTATGACAACTAGAACCGGATACTTAATAAAACACACCCTTCCAAGTGCGGATACAACCCGGTGGTCGCTCTCTCTCAGGGATACGAGGAGGGGATCGCCGGGTAGGATTATGCTATGCGATGCTACTTGGAGGACTTCAGTCTGCTCTCTTCTACATGTTGCAAGATGGAGGATGCGAGAAGCGTAGTCTTGACTGTGATTAGATATCCCCTCTTATTACGGCATTCTCGCAGATTCACCCATCGATATGGCCCTTTACACATATATCCATGCATATGTAGTGTAGCTCCTTGCTTGCGAGTACTTTGGATGAGTACTCACGGTTGCCTTGTTCCCCTTTTCCCCTATCTCTACTCGATTGGTGTGACCAGACGATGGAGCCCAGGAGCCAGACGCCACCGTCGATGACGACTTCTACACCGGAGGTGCCCTACTACGTGCAGCCCCCGACGGCGACGACTGGAGTAGTTAGGAGGATCCAGGCGGGAGGCCTGCGCCTCTTCGATCAGATCCCGGTTTGTGCTAGCCTTCTTAAGGCAAACTTGTTTAACTTATGTCCGTACTCAGATATTGTTGCTTCCGCTGACTCGTCTATGATCGAGCACTTGTATTCGAGCCCTCGAGGCCCCTGGCTTGTATTATGATGCTTGTATGACTTATTTATGTTTTAGAGTTGTGTTGTGATATCTTCCCGTGAGTCCCTGATCTTGATCGTACACATTTGCGTGCATGATTAGTGTACGATTGAATCGGGGGCGTCACATTATACACACACGCACGCATGCACACGAACTGCATGCATGCAACACTCACACGAACACATGTACCCACGCACGCACGCAACACTCACACGTACACACGCAGCCACGCACGCACACAACACTCACACGCACACATGCGCGCATGCATGCACACACTAGTACACCACACAACCAACACACACTGTGATGCTCAAGCGCTCAACCTACACGTGCACGCGCACACATCAGGCCCTGATAGACACATACACAACCAGGTGATTCCCGTGCACGGGGTGGAGTCTTGTCGCGCCTGCGTAAATTTGTGTTTATCTGACCTTTTCCCTATGCGAACTGACAGGTGGGACCCACAAGGAACATGGTCAATTTAACTAGTCAACATGGTGCCATGCAGACTATTTGGCCTGTCAACAGAGTGCAATCCGATGCTGAACCGTGAGCAAGTGACCGTATAATCACCGCAAAATGTATATAGTGACCGTAATCAGCTTATTCTGAAGTTCGGTGAACGTATTATGCTTTTCTCTCTGTAGGCCCTCCAAAACTACATCTCTACACGTTCTTGCATGTTACATCTAACAACTATGCAATACAGCACTACTACTACTACACTCTAACACAATAAATCATATGTGTTTTTAGTTTTACTGGATATCATATTGTTACTTAATTATTCAGTTTGCATACATTAAAATTGCCTTTGAAATGTATGGCCGGTATCATATACCGCGCGGGAAAAATCCCGCCCTTTCCTGTTCAATCGGGTTTGTATGGATGGATCGTGCGAAACAACAAAACTATAGTACTATATACAGTACAAGTGACAGTTCACTGGGCCATCATGTCGTGTACTCCTCCGTCGTAAGAGTGGAGCGCTCGCTTTCATAAATCTTCTAGTACCTTTCTCCGACATGTGGGGCATCAATCTACCGGTTCCACATGCCATACCAGAATACAGTGCAGAGCTGCCAGGGTGAAGCACCCAGTCATGGCGCCGGCGTAGTAATGAGAAATGAGGCGTCAAATCACAAAGCTGCACCTTTCCTGCAGTTAAGTTGGAGGGACGAAGTAATAATGCTAAAAAAGAAGTTGGAGGGACGAAGCAACCATCATTTCACTCGTTGCTGAATCCGCTTCTCCCTCATCTTCTTCAAATTAACCACGTGTTGCTTCTGCCGTTGTTCTGCCTCATGTGGGAAGCGGATCGGCTTGGTAAGCACTGACACGTGGGACCGCATGTTAGCAAACCGCCAGGACAACGTTGATGTAGGGCGGAACCCTATGTGGACGATCTTTCACGTTTGGAGAGGATCATACGAGGAGAACACGACGAACAAGCGGAAGAACACAAGAACAAACACACAAGAGGAACACTAAACCGACAAGTTTCGATTACCCAAGGGCTAGATCACCGAACACATAAGGTAGCATAAGATTCAAAATCAACAAAGGAAAGATACACGAGTAGCCGGTCTTCTCCTAGAGGAGGTCTTGATGGGGTCCACCCTAGAAGGGTGTCTTGAATCCGCTTGGGGGATCTTCTCCATAGAGGTTCTGAGCTCCGAGGAGAAGTAACCAAGTGGATGAGCAAGGCTCTCACACAAACATGAGCTAAAACAATGCTAACCCTAGATAGGTGGGGAAGAAAGAGTATATATAGTCTAGGGGGCGAAGGGGTACAAGGGCTGCGGCCCCAATCGGAGTCAACACACAGGTGTCAGACGTCCGGAGGTCACCGGTCGTCCAGAGGCTCGAGAGGGTCCGGAAGTCCGGAGGCCTTCGGACGTCCGAAGATTCGGCTCGGGCGCACATCGGTCGGTCGTCCGGAGGATTTCGGACGTCCGTAGATTCGGTTCGGGTGTGCGTCGATCGGACGTCCGGAGGCTGTCGGACGTCCGTAGATTCCATTCGGGAGCCCAGCTGCCGGACGTCCGGAGGGCGTCCGTCGTCTGTGGCCTGGGGAGTCGCCGGACATCCGGACCTGGTCGGACGTCCGAAGCCTGTAGCTTTGGCAGCCTTTCTTCTTCTTCTTCAACATGCTTGGAGTCCACGTCGTCTTGGCTCTTGGAAGGAGTTGTTCCTTGGCTTATCTCCATGTACCTGATTACACATATAGTTTCCGAATGAGGTAGTAGCCATGTCTCGTGAGTAGGAGGAGGGAGTTCGGAGAGGAGCGAGTTCACCTTATCTTTGATAGCCTTAGCTCGAGCTCGGGTCATGGGTCCACGTGGTGTTGAGGAAGATGTAGGTGTGTCCATTGTGATGAGTGAGGGATGCTCCGCATCATCTCCCCCTTGATAGGGATCCGACCTCGGATCAAAAGCTTCATCTCCATGGTATGGTGCGAGGTCCTTGACGTTGAAGATGTCGCTCACATTGTACTTGTCTCGAGGTAGGTCGATCTTGTAGGCGTTGTCGTTGTAGCGTGCGAGCACCTTGAACGGTCCATCGTCTCTAGGAAGAAGCTTGGACTTGCGTTCTTTGGGGAAGCGGTCCTTGCGAAGGTGTAGCCACACTAGATCACCAATGTTGAAGACCATGGGTTGCTTGTTGACGTTGAGCTTGGTCGCTAGTCGTTGTACTTGGCGCTCGACGGTTTGTCTTGTATCCTCATGCATCTTCTTGATGTAGCTTGCCCGTGCACTCGCATCCATGTTGGTGCGCTCTTGTAGAGGAAGAGGTAGAATGTCCAATGGGGACAATGGGTTGAAGCCGTAGAGGACCTCGAAGGGGGACTTGCCGGTAGTCGAATGTCTTGCACGGTTTTAGGCGTACTCAGCGATGGGTAGACATGCTTCCCACTCCTTGATGTTCTTCTTGATCAAGACACGAAGTAGAGTGGATAGTGTGCGGTTCGTCACCTCCGTTTGGCCATCGGTTTGAGGATGGTATGCGGATGAGAACAAGAGCTTGATTCCGAGCTTGGCGCATAGGGTCTTCCAAAAGTAACTCAAGAACTTGACGTCACGATCGGAGACGATTGTCTTTGGTACTCCATGGAGTCGCAAGATTTCCCTACAAAAGAGATTTGCAATATGTGAAGCATCGTCTATCTTGTTGCAAGGAATGAAATGTGCCATCTTAGAAAATCTATCCACAACAACAAACACAGAATCCTTTCCATTTTGAGTTCTAGGCAAACCAAGTACAAAATCCATGCTAATGTCTTCCCACGGTTGATAAGGAATAGGAAGAGGCATGTAAAGACCATGAGATTGAGCTTTAGACTTAGCTTTGCGACATGTAGAGCATCGGTTGGTGAAGCGTGAGATGTCGCGGTACATCTTGGGCCAAAAGTAGTTCTTGGAGAGCGTGGCGAATGTCTTGTCGCGTCCAAAGTGTCCCATGAGTCCGCCTCCATGAGCCTCTTGCGAAAGGAGCAAACAAAGAGAAGACTCGGGAATGCATAGTTTGTTAGCTCTCATAAGATAACCATCCTTGATGTAATGTTGTTCCCAAGAAGTATGTGTCAAACACTTAGTATAAGGAATAGCAAAAGATGGGTCGTTAGCATACAAGTCTTTTATGTGCTCAAAGCCAATAACATTCAACTCAAGTTTAGTGACAAGCGTGCATATGCGTGAAAGTGCATTGGCAACTACATTTTCTTTACCCTTAATGTACTTGATCACATAAGGAAAAGATTCAATAAACTCACTCCATTTGGCATGACGCTTGTTCAACTTAGTTTGACCTTTTAGGTACTTAAGCGTTTCATGATCGGTATGGATGACAAACTCATGCGGTCTAAGGTAATGTTCCCAAACATGTAGCATACGCACTAAAGCATACAATTCTTTGTCATAGGTGGGATAGTTAAGTTGAGCACCGGAGAGTTTTTCACTAAAATAAGCAATGGCTTGTTTTTCTTGCGTCAAAACTCCGCCAATTCCGGTACCACTTGCATCACAATGGACCTCAAAAGTTTTGTCAAAATTGGGCAAAGAAAGAATCGGAGCATGAGTAAGCAAAGACTTGAGCTCATCAAAAGCGGTTGATTGCAAAGTTCCTCAAACAAAGGGAGTATTCTTCTTACTCAAAGCATGCAAATGAGCGGCAATTGTGCTAAAATCTTTCACGAAGCGACGATAAAAACCCGCAAGACCAAGAAAGCTACACACTTGTTGCAAATTGGTGGGTTGGGGCCAAGTTTTAATTGCTTCAATTTTAGATTCATCAACATGGACACCGTTTGGGGATACTACAAAACCCAAGAAAACCACTTTGTCAACACCAAGTGTGCATATTTTTCATGTTGGCATAAAGACTTTCCATGCGAAGGGTTTGCAAAACAGCCCTAACATGATCAAGATGTTCTTTCATGGTTTTGCTAAACACAAGAATATCATCGAAGTAAACCACAACAAAGACTCCAATGTAAGGTCGAAGCACATGATGCATAAGACGCATGAAAGTACCAGGAGCCTCCGAAACACCCATAGGCATCACTAACCACTCATATAAACCAAATTTGGTTTTGAAAGCAGTTTTCCATTCATCACCCTCTTGTATGCGGATTTGATAATAGCCACTTTTAAGATAAATTTTTGAGAAAAAGTTGGCTCCACTAAGTTCATCAAGCATATCATCTAAGCGAGCAATGGGATGCCTATAGCGAATGGTAATAGCATTTATAGGTCTACAATTGGAACACAAGCGGAAACTTCCATCGGGCTTAGGAACAAGTATAACGGGAACGGCACAAGGGCTTAGGCTTTCACGTACATGACCATTGTCGATGAGTTGTTGTACTTGCCGTTGAATCTCCTTGGTTTCTTCGGGATTGACTCGGTATGGAGCTTTGTTTGGGAGAGGTGCTCGGGGATGAGGTCGATTCGATGCTCAATGCCTCAAGAGGAGGTAGACCGGAGGTAGCTCATCGGGAAAACATCTTGGAATTCCTGCAAAGAGATTGAAACACTAAAGGTAGCTCATGAGAGGTGTTAGTTGTTGGCTCTCCATCCTTGCACACAAGAACAAAGTGCATCACACTAGATGGGTTCTCACACACTTCTCTCATCTCACTTTTGGTGGCAAATAGGATGAGGTTTTTCTCTCTAGGTGAAGAGGCGCTCAAGTTTGGCTTGTGGCTCTCACTCACTTTTTGGTGGATCACTTTCTCACTCTTGTCTCTATGATGGGTGGCTTGCTTGTCGGCTATCACTTGACTAGGAGACATAGGTCGTAGCACACATTCATTCCCTTTCATCTTGAAGCTATAGTGATTGGTGCGCCCATTGTGGAAGACACCACGGTCGAATTGCCATGGTCGACCAAGAAGGAGGTGGCAAACCGTCATTGGGACCACATCACATTCCAAAGTGTCCTCATATGCACCAATTTTGAAGAAGACTTGGACCGTATGCTCAACTCGTATAATGCCGGAGTCACTTAGCCATTGAACCTTGTATGGAGTCGGGTGCTTCCTCTTGACCAATTGAAGCTTGGAGCATAGTTCTTCGCTTGCCAAGTTGTGACAACTTCCTCCAACGATGATGACCTTGACGGACCTTTCGTTGATGCCGGCCTTTGTGTGGAAGATGTTGCATCTTTGGTCGTCTTCTTGTTGATGTTGAAGAGTCAAGACCTTGGAGACAACGAGGGCGGGGCTAGTATCCTCATCGCAAAAGACTTTATCATCTTCATCTTCGTTCACTCGTTGGTGCATGGCCACTTGCTCAAGGGCTTCCATCTCCTCATCACTCATTGAGTCATATGTGTCGTCGTCGTTGAGGATCATGGTGCGCTTGTTGGTGCATTCGTAGGACTTGTGGCCTCAGCCGCCGCAAGTGAAACACTTGAAGGAGCTTGTTTTGATGGTATCATCGGTCGGAGTAAATGATGAAGCACGCGGCTTGAAGTTGCTTGTAGTAGGAGGAGGACGACTTTAACTTGTCGAATTTCTCTTGTAACTCGACTTGTCGTCGTTGTTTGTAGAAGGTTTGGTTGATGTAGATGTTGGAGGAGGTGTTGAAGCTTGGTTGTTGGAGAAGTCGTAGGTCTTGGACGAGTACTTGGCGTACTTGAAGTCATCTTGCACTTGACATTCCGCCTTTGTGGCTTGATGCACGAGCTCAATGAGGGTGGAGTATGGTTGGAAGTCGGCGATCTTCTTGATGGGATGATTCAGTCCATTCAAGAAACGTGCCATAGTTTGCTCATCATCTTCCTTCACATTGGCTCGAATCATGGCTATCTCCATTTCCTTGTAGTATTCTTCAACACTCTTTGTTCCTTGCTTGAGGAGTTGGAGTTTCTTGAAGAGGTCGCGGTTGTAGTAGGTTGGCACAAAACGTGCTCGCATGACATCCTTCATTTGATCACAAGTGGTGATTGGAAGTTCGCCTCTTGCTTGTCGCTTCTCAAGGATTTGTTCCCACCATATGAGCACATAGTCTTGGAACTCAAGTGATGCCATAGCGATTTTCTTCTCTTCATCGTAGTTGTGCAAACGAAAGATTTTGTCGACCTTCAATGCCCATGAGAGGTACTCTTCAGGGTCATTGCTTCCATTGAACTTGGGCATGGTGAATTTGAGCTTTCCATATCGTTGATCTTCATTGTGTAGTTGGCGATGGTGATGATGACGTCCTTGATGTGGATTGCAATCGTCTTCATGTTGCTCTTGGCGTGTAGGAAGACCATGATCAACTTGCTCTTGTTGAACTTGAGGTTGAGGTGGAACTTGACGAGCTTGTGAAGGAGCTTGAGGGACTTGACATTGTACATGGGGTTGGTAGTTCCTTTCTTGGATTTCTTCTCGAAGGGCTTCCTCTTGATTGCACCGTTCGCGATTGCAGTTGGCGAAGGCTCGACTTGATTCTTGAAGGGCACGTTGCGCCTCAAGAGCTTGCGCTTCTCGTTGTTGTTGTTGAAGACGTTGAGCCTTGGCATCTTGTTCGTCTTGGTGTAGACGCGCTCGTTCTTCCTCTTGGCACCGTAGTCATTGTCGTTCTTGAGCTTGGGCAAAAGCGGCTTGGTTTGATTGAGGACGAGGGACTTGCTCATCGACTTGCTCTTGTGAATGCTTCTCATGTAGCGGGTTGCAAGATGCATGACGGTCTTGACGCGCGTCTCGTCGAAGAGTGTTCAAAGTAGGTGTACTTGAGTCATAGAGGGTGTCGTCGGAGTGTCGACTCGAGCGGCTCCGTCTTGAGGATGAAGAAGTGGAATGATGCCGATTTCTCATCAAGGCGTGGATCTCGTCCATTCTTGCATCATTCTCTTGCTTGTGAGCGTTGAACTTGTTGTCGAAGTAGTCTCTTGTACGTTGCTCGGAGAGTCGCAAGTCGGTGGCGAGGTTGTCGATGCGGTCGCTCATTGCTTGTTGCTCTTGGTGCAATGCTCGTTGTGCACCAAAGAGGTGGCTCTTGGTGACGTATGAGGACATGTCGTCGTCTTGCTCGAAGAAGAGTGGGTTGGTAGAAGTACTTGGCCTATCCATTATTCCATGCAAAAATATTTTAGTGGTAGAAGGGGAGGAACTTATACCAATGTACCTTTGACCGATGTTGATGATGAATCAAGTTCACTCAAATGCGGACAATGAAATAGCACTATTGGTACCAATCCTTGTTGGTTCTCACACCTACACAAATAAAAGCTTATGGTGGAGCTTGGTGAGGATGCTGGCACAAAATTTGATGCAATTGTCAGTGAGCTTCAATAATGTTGGAAAAGGTACACAAATTTGCAAATGCAACAAGTAGACCAAGCAAATAATGGTACACGGAAACAGACACACAAATAGATAAGTGGGATTGTGCAAACCAAAAGTGAGCCAAAATGTGGAATCCACGAAAATGCTCTTGTTGCACAATACTAGAGAGACGCTAGCACGATTGCACAATAGGCGGATACGAAACTTGTGCACAACCTACTAGGAAAAAATGCAACTATCTCTATCCCACGTATGCTATATGTATGGTATTTCGGTGCTATGATCCAAGATGATCCAATATGACAATCTTAATGTAGTATGATGCTATGGTTCTTGCTCATAAGCTCTTTGCTTATCTTTCCTCTTTGCTTAAAAGCTTGGGTGGCTCTTTCACTTTTGAGCTCTTTTCTCATGCAAAACTTCACGAACCAAGATAGCAATTGTGTATGCTATGACAACTTTGTGACACACAAATGGATCCCAAGATATGCACCATGGTGGTATGGTATTTATGCTATGGAGTATGATCACTAATGTGCACAAGTCACGTTGCCGGCAATACTCAATGGCTAGTCTCGATGGGTAAGCCACGAAAAAATAAGGCCATGTGGGTATCAATGCAATTGCAAGGTATGACAAAGATGTCGATGATGTTACCGTCCTTGGCGATGATGTGACCCTTGCGAAGATGAGTCGAGGTGATGATGAAGTCGAACCGTACCTAGATAGCCGAAACACAATAGGACACGGGAACCACAACTCAAAATCTCTAGGACCAAAATGTGGAAAAATCATCATAGGATGTATTGGGGAGGATGGTGGTGTACGTGGTTTTGGAAGATGTGGTGGAATGTGGGGTGGTGGAGGGGTTAAACTGAAGAATTTCAGTTTAAATCGGTGTTCACGGACGTCCGGTGTTTCGATCGTCCGGCCGTTCTCGGGCTCCGGACGTCCAGTAAATAAATCGGTCGTCCGGCGAGGTCGGGGTCAACGCGAATTGAGCCTGGGCGATTTTGAGGTGGAAGAAGGTGGTGAGGTCAAAATTGAGCGAATTGATGGATGGAGAAGGGTGGGGAGGGTGGGAAAAGCTAGATCCACATGTGGCAACTCAAATCCATGGACCAAATCCAACAAAATCTCAACTCACCAACAAATTACAAAAAAAAATTGGGGCTATTTTTTGGTGGGGAATTTTCGGATTTAGGACAAAAACAACAAAATCAAGCTAGAAAACAAAGGGTAGGGGCTCCAAAAATGTGATCAACGTGGCTCTTGATACCAAGATGATGTAGGGCGGAACCCTATGTGGACGATCTATCACGTTTGGAGAGGATCCTACGAGGAGAACACGACGAACAAGCGGAAGAACACAAGAACAAACACACAAGTGGAACACTAAGCCGGCAAGTTTCGATTACACAAGGGCTAGATCACCGAACACATAAGGTAGCACAAGATTGAAAATCAACAAAGGAAAGATACACGAGTAGCCGGTCTTCTCCTAGAGGAGGTCTTGATGGGGTCCACCCTAGAAGGGGGTCTTGAATCCGCTTGGGGGATCTTCTCCGTAGAGGTCCTGAGCTCCGAGGAGAAGTAACCAAGTGAATGAGCAAGGCTCTCACACAAACATGAGCTAAACCAATGCTAACACTAGATAGGTGGGGAAGAAAGAGTATATATAGTCTAGGGGGCGAAGGAGTACAAGGGTTGCGGCCCCAATCGAAGTCAACACACAGGTGTCGGACATCCGGAGGTCACCGGTCGTCCGGAGGCCCGAGAGGTTCCGGACGTCCGGAGGCCTTCGGACGTCCGAAGATTCGGCTCGGCAAGACATCGGTCGGTCGTCCGGAGGATTTCGGACGTCCGTAGATTCGGTTCGGGTGTGCATCGGTCGGACGTCCGGAGGCTGTCGGACGTCCGTAGATTCCATTCGGGAGCCCAGCTGCCGGACGTCCGGAGGGCGTCGGTCGTCCGTGGCCTGGGGAGTCGCCGGACGTCCGGACTTGGTCAGACGTCCGAAGCCTATAGCTTTGGCAGCCTTTCTTCTTCTTCTTCAACATGCTTGGAGTCCTCGTCGTCTTGGCTCTTGGAAGCAGTTGTTCCTTGGCTTATCTCCATGTACCTGATTATACATAGAGTTTTCCGAATGAGGTAGTAGCCATGTCTCGTGAGTAGGAGTAGGGAGTTCGGAGAGGAGCGAGTTCACCTTATCTTCGATAGCCTTAGCTCGGGCTCGAGTCATGGGTCCACGTGGTGTTGAGGAAGATGTAGGTGCGTCCGTGGGGATGAGTGAGGGATGCTCCGCATCATCTCCCCCCCCCCCCCCTTGAGAGGGATCCGACCTCGGATCAAAAGCTTCATCTCCATGGTATGGTGCGAGGTCCTTGACGTTGAAGATGTCACTCACATTGTACTTGTATCGAGGTAGGTCGATCTTGTAGGCGTTGTCGTTGTAGCATGCTAGCACCTTGAACGGTCCATCGGCTCTAGGAAGAAGCTTAGACTTGCGTCCAACCAAGATATCCATCACGTGGACAATGATGCGGACAACGTCCTCTAAAAAAAGAAACCTCCCCTGCCATCCACGCGACAAAATCACCTCCTTTTTACTAATCTTGATTCTATAATTTTTTAGATCAATATAATTGAAATTTGTATAGATAGCACACAGGAGCAAAACCAAGTGATACGGTTAAGGGCGTCCACAGTGTGTAGCAAAATGTGAAAATAGCTTTTGGCATCGTGGGAACCATTGTGGACGGTGTTGCCAAAGCCAAAAGGATGGAACCGAAGCTCCATGATTGATTGATTGAAGGAATATAAAAATGCAAAGTATCTCCTCTTTCTCCCGTGCTTGGACGCATGTACAGTATAGAGGACAGAGTCTACTCCCCTGTCCCTTCTATCACAAATCACAAAGCAGTGAGGCGTCAAATCACAAAGCACGGACGAAGCAACCATCATTTCACTCTTTGCTGACTCCGCTTCTCCATCGTCTTCTTCGAGAAACCATCTCACCACACTAAGATGGACGGACGATGCTATTGTGTACGAGTAGTACTAGTACATTTACACGTCCTTTGGTTCAACGGACTTCCTGGATGCAAATAAGGTGGTTGTCTCGGCTTGCAGGCGGCACTTGCGAACGACTTACCGTGGTCTCCCTCAATGGTGTTCTCCTTTGAACGCACTTCGCCAAACCACAACGTTCGAGATATCGTCGACGTCACCGCAATGGGGAAGGAAGTCAAATATAGTTACTACCTCCATTTTTTTGTACACAAGGCCAGTATATCAAAATTACAATTTGCAAAAGGCCACTAACATTAATCGAGGCAAAATTGATGGAGTTTGCCTCGTATTAGCAACCAAGGACATTAATATCCCCTGCATGCATGCGGAAGTGAGAAGGTTGGTTTGCATGCGTTGCATTAATCAAGCGATGAGGAGTGAGATGGTTAGCTCTTTGGGCTTTGCAGAAAAAAAATACGCATTAATTGACACGTGAAACGAGGATTTGTATCGATTAATCCCGCGAAGAAAAACCCCGCCTTTCTTTTTTAACACTAGTACTCCTAGTACATAGTACTACGTACTTATCCTGTTTGGGTCTAGGCCTTGCATTGCCATACTTCGCCACACATTTTTGCCAAGCTTGCCTAAAGTTTTCAAAATGAAAAGGAGGTACACTTGTGCATGGCTGTCGCGGTCGCACCGCACCCTCGCACGGTCGCTCCTGCACGCCGCGGTCGCATCGCACCCTCACATGCACAGTCACTCCTGCACGCTGCAAACCAAACCAAGGGAACGCACCCTCACTGACATGTGTTGTCGCATGTGAACAAACCAAACTCATCCATCCTACCGCTGACACATAACTTTCGTTCATAGAGTATGTTTATCCAACCGCATGTTGGGGAGTATCCGTACGGCCCGTGCGGTGGTCTGTTGGGGAAGAAGAAGAGGTGAGGAAGAAGGGGTAGGAGATGTAGGATATTCATCCAACCGCCTGAAATGGTAGACTGGCCCAAGTCAGGCGACTTGCATAACAATATATGTTTTTACACAGCAAAAGATCCATAAAAACAACAACATAAATAAAAACTATCACTGCTCGTGGAACAAGACGGCCTCGTCGTCTTTGGCTGCCGGCGCGAACCAGCCGTAGCTGCTGACGTATGTCTCCGCACTGTCTTTGTCCTCGGCCTCCAGCTACTCATTCACGCAGAGCGTGCGGGCGCTCTGCAAGGACGAGAGCACCGCCCGATTCAAGTCGAGGACGTCCGGTTCCGCCTGCAGGAGGGCCTCGATGGTAGCGGCATCCATGCGCTCTGCGTCGAGTCGAGCCTCCGCCGCCCGCTTCAAGTCCAGGATGTCCGGTTCCGCCTGTAGGAGGGCCTAGATGAGAGCGGCATCCATGCGCTCCGCGTCGAGTTGAGCCTCTGCCGCCCGGTTCAAGTCCAGGATGTCCGGTTCCACCTGCAGGAGGGCCTCGATGGCAGCGGCATCCGTGCGCTCCGCCTCAAGTTGAGCCTCCGCCGCCCGGTTCGCATCCACGACATCTGATTCTGCCTGCAGGAGAGCCTCGATGGCAGCGGCATGCGCGTGCTCCACGTCGAGTTGAGCCTCTGCCTCCCGGTCCTCCTTTAGTATTGCCAGGTTGAACCGCTGGTCCGCCTGCACCATGGGGGACTCAGACGCCGGCACGAAGTCGACGTCCATCGTCTCATACCCATCGGGGGCCTTCTACACCGTGACCTCCGCCATGAACATTGGACCGGCTTCCTCCTTCTCGTAGCTTGGCTCCAGAGAACTCGAGGATTGGCCCGCCGCAAAGCGAGCTTGGGAACGGAGGTCTCTGGCGCCGACCGCTGCCGCGATTTCTGCGTGGTGCTCCGGCGTCAGCATCTTGTAGTACGTGATCTTGCGGCACACCATGGCTTTCCGGTGAACTAGGGGACGCTTGATGCGGGCTAGGGGATCGAAAGATGGGGGGAGGGGCTGGAGATTAGGTGTGGTTTTAGGGCAGTGGCTGGCGTAGGCCGAGCAGCGAAGGTTCTGGTGTGAATAGTGGTTCTGGTGACGACCGGTCAATCGGTTTTGACTGTACATCACTCTTGTCGCGTTCGCGTTGCAGCCCGGCACGCTAGACCCTCCACGTCGCTCACCGAATGGAACGCGCTTCGTCTTGCATTTTCGCTCGCTTATGGGACCGCAGTTGAGAGCAAACCGACGTCCCTCCCCTCCCTCGCCCGCGTCATTTTATGCGAATTAAATAAAAATAGAGGGAGTATACTACGGATGAGGATCCCCTGACGTGGCCGAACCCATTGAGTAACTGACATGCGGGTCCTAGCAAGCATGTGGTCCGCCAGTAAGTGAACGAAATGGAGGGTAAGGCAGGGATATGTATGTGAAAGGAGCTTCCAATGATATGATTTTCACATTATACATCTCATGTACTATTAATCTTGTCAATAGTCAAATGCAGTTTTGAAAAACGCATTAGAGCATGGTTAATAATATAGCCAGTCGATGGCTATAAGGAACTGCCATGTCATCTATAACCATCATCTATTGTATGCACTCATACAGTTGTGTGGGCTATAAGGTTGGCTATTTCCCGCAAAAAAATTATAAGGTTGGTTGTTGTATTAGTACTTTTTTCCATCTCCTCTCCATCTCTTTCTTCATATTTAGTGTACCTATTTAACTAGGAATGCGTATATAGCTAGGCCCTTGCATGAGAGCTCACTCCCCTTACTTCTTCACATCTCTCTCCTCCACATAGGCCCTATATAAATGGAAGGAGGGAGTACAACTATGAGCACTGCATACTCTAGTACAGATGTTGTCAGTACTCCACTAGTACTATTGGACATGGAGCTTAAAAATGTTACTATTGGACTGGCTATACGTGGCGAAATCCTAGTAGGAAGAGCATGCGCGAGAACAACCACATTCACATGGTCGAAAACAAATTGGAAACCATCTCGAGTACAAATCTAGGAGTACGTACGAATCTAACAATATTGATTGGGCGTTGTTGAATGTTGATACTTTTTTTTATCAAAGTAGAGATACTTTGACTACACATAAAACTTATATGTAAACTAGAGAGGATAGGAGGGATTATATTGTACGTTCAAAAATGAAACGAACATTGAATACCCTTTATATATGATTTGTGGATGCTATGATCACAAGTTCAAAATTTTGAATCCGCCTTAGGTATCACACATGCCCCCACTCGTTCTCTCTCGATTTCATCTCGGGGTCCGAAGATCGATTGAAAGAGGACTAAGGTGGGTACAATACGTTCGTTTCTCTTATGAACGTACAATATACTCCCTCTGATCCCCACAGAACCCCCGCGGGTCATTTCTATCATAGAAACAGACCAAACCTTTATCTCCTTGCACGCCATGCAATTGATCTCTAAACATCAATCGATCTCGTCAACATATGACGGGGCATGAACCGAATGGGATGTCAAAACTAAGATGCGAAGCGACACTTAATGGAGGCAAAGTGAAACTTCAAATGAACCATTTGTTTGTATGCATGTCGGACAAATTACAAATAAAAATTGGAAATACAAGCATGGTCTAGGCCCACATGCAAATGATACTCGGCGGAATGTTCAAATGAAGCATGCGGGAGGATGGACTCGACCGGAGGGCGACATGATCGATGGAGAAGAGGGTTGGAGAGGAATGAGAAATAAGCAAACGCCACATGATTATACTTGAACGGCTCAAATAAACAATAAGTTGTCTCGCTTGGCCTACATAGTGAAAGGCCTAATGCGCAACGCAGAGCACTGATGCTTGAATATGGCCGGGAAAACAGGGAAACCGACATGTGGGGCACACCTGTTGGGACGATGTAGCGCAAACTAGTCCAATGGCTCACGACCTCCTCGCCACCGGCAATCGTTCATGTGGGTCGTGGGGGCCAACAACGTGGCGCAACTCCAGCACCGCCTGTGGACACGGCAACCGCGGTGAGCAACACGTTCATCGTTGCTAGACACGGTCGGTTTCAGTGTGCCGAGGGTGGCGTTAGTGTTGTGGCACGACCAACAGTATGTTTGGTTTGTGCCCAAGGTTTCCCCATCAAAGCATTGGGTAGCCAAAATTTTGGTTGAGGTTTTGTTTGCCCATGATTTGGCCGACATTGGCAAGAAAAATGAACTAGAGTTGGCTAGAGTTCGTTGGCATGCCAAAAATGGCAACCATCCAGACAAAGACCAATCTTTGGGTCATGACCAAAATTTTGGTAAGGTGCACTTTGGCCACAATCCGAACACACCCCAACACCCGGCTCATCGAGGATGCACGGGGCGCCGGGACGCGTCCACGGAGTGGTGTAGCGCGGCCAACTGCATCCTCGGGACCTGAGACCATGTCGGGTCGTCTTGCTTTTTCAATGACATGTGTCGATCACATCTGAGCAAATGGCATCTCCAACATTGCCACGACCGCAGCTGACTACCCTGGCACACCAAAAACCCTCGTCCCTCGCGTCATCGCGTGGTGCGTTCCCAGCCGGCGCTAGCTACCCGCATTCATGTCGTCCGTTCATATGCCGTCGTTAAGAGGCTCGGTGCCCGAGGAACCAACTCCGGTGACTTAATGACGCACCAGGACGCTTGGCCTCACCGGAATGTGCTACTTAAAGCGGCAACACCCAGCTAACCTCCACACCATAGCGCATCATCCTCCTACCTGGCACCACATCTGCTAGGACCGCAAGCGCGAACGCTCTGCGGGAGAGCTTGTCTTCGGGGATGGAGCTAGAGGTCGCCGCCCTCGCTCAAGTCGCCGCACAAGCGGTGGCCACGCTGGCGGCCGACGACGGGAGCACCGTCAGCCACGCGTCCTACTTGCCGCCGTCCAACGTCCGGCACCGCCGAGGTCGGGGACTCCTTTGAGGATGAGTAGGGCATGGGAGGCGGCAGGGCATGGTGTGCCAACTGACCGGTGATGTCTACTATGCAACCTTCTCCTTGTAGATGTTGTTGGGCCTCCAAGTGCAGAGGTTTGTAGGACAGTAGCAAATTTCCCTCAAGTGGATGACATAAGGTTTATCAATCTGTGGGAGGTGCAAGATGAAGATGGTCTCTCTCAAACAACCCTGCAACCAAATAACAAAGAATCTCTTGTGTCCCCAACACACCCTATACAATGGTAAATTGTATAGGTGCACTAGTTCGGTGAAGAGATGGTGATACAAGTGCAATATGGATGGTAGATATAGGTTTTTGTAATATGGAAATATAAAAAAAGCAAGGTAGCAAGCGATAAAAGTGAGCATAAACGGTATCGCAATGCGTTGAAACAAGGCCTAGGGTTCATACTTTCACTAGTGCAAGTTCTCTCAACAATAATAACATAATTGGATCATATAACTATCCCTCAACATGCAACAAAGAGTCACTCCAAAGTCACTAATAGCGGAGAACAAACGAAGAGATTATTGTAGGGTACGAAACCACCTCGATCTATTCAAGAGTCTGTAGTAAAATAACACGAAGATATTCTTTCCGTTCGATCTATCATAGAGTTCATACTAGAATAACACCTTAAGATACAAATCAACCAAAACCCTAATGTCACCTAGATACTCCAATGTCACCTCAAGTATCCACGGGCATGATTATACGATATGCATCACACAATCTCAGATTCATCTATTCAGACTAACACAAAGAACTTCAAAGAGTGCCTCAAAGTTTCTACCGGAGAGTCAAGACGAAAATGTGTGCCAACCCCTATGTATAAGTTCACGAGGTCATGGAACTCGCAAGTTGATCACCAAAACATACATCAAGTGGATCACGTGCTATCCCATTGTCACCACAGATAAGCACATGCAAGATATACATCAACTGTTCTCAAATCCTTAAAGACTCAATCCGATAAGATAACTTCAAAGGGAAAACTCAATCCATTACAAGAGAGTAGAGGGGGAGAAACATCAAAAGATCCAACTATAAAAGCAAAGCTCGCGATACATCAAGAATGTACCACCTCAAGAACACGAGAGAGAGAGAGAGAGAGAGAGAGAGAGAGATCAAACACATAGCTACTGGTACATACCCTCAGCCCCGAGGGTGAACTACTCCCTCCTCGTCATGGAGAGCGCCGGGATGATGAAGATTGCCACAGGTGAGGGATCGCCCCCTCCAGCAGGGTGCCGGAATAGGGTCCCGATTGGTTTTTGGTGGCTACAGAGGCTTGCAGCGGCGGAACTCCCAATCTATTCTGTTCCCCGATGTTTTTAGGGTATATGGACATATATAGGCAAAAGAAGTCGGTCAGGGGAGCCACGAGGGGCCCACGAGGGTGGGGGCGCGCCCAGGGGGCAGGCGCGCCTCCCTGCCTCGTGGCCACCTCGAAACTTCCTTGACTTCAACTCCAAGTCTCCTGGATCACGTTCATTCCAAAAATCACGCTCCTGAAGGTTTCATTCCGTTTGGACTCCGTTTGATATTCCTTTTCTACGAAACACTGAAACAAGGGGAAAAACAGAAACTGGGTTGGGCCTCCGATTAATAGGTTAGTCCCAAAAATAATATAAAAGTGTACAATAAAGCCCATTAAACATCCAAAATAGAATATAATATATCATGGAACAATCAAAAATTATAGATACGTTGGAGACGTATCAGCCGGTCCGTCTCCCGTGTTCTATTTTTCCTCGCCGGAGACCGCACCTTCACTTCACGGGTCTTGAACCCCGCCCCCGTACATGGAGATCGCAGATGGAGGACGTCAGTCGCCACCATAGAATAGGTTTAGGGTCAGGTTTCTTATATTTTTCTGTCCTATAAAAGTTCGAAATGTAATAAAAATCTGTCGTGTTCGCATTAATCTCGGTCGGTGTATATGAACTTTCACAATAATATAGTATATTGTAGGAGTACTAGCAAGATGCCTGTGCGTTGCACGGAAGATCAAGATCTTGTGGGAGAAAAGGATGAACGAGGGAAGGCCTTATTTGCAAATGCACATTCACGCATTTCACATTTTTCTACATCTATGGGAACCTACGAAAGGGTTAACGTAAATTGCCTCTCTCTCTCCTCCCCTGATTTTCATGGTGGTGGGCCCCTCCCTCCCCCCAATCTACAATCAACAGCTCACACGTTTCACATTATGTTAATTACGTAACTGGGACTACGTAGGTGTAGCATTACTCGTCCTAAAAAACCCAACTAAGCCAACCTCCCAGCATATCGCACAGGAAAAGACCCGACCGCACCGTTTTAGTCGGGATTACCGGATTACTAGTAGTAGTATAGATGGATCACGTGAAGCAACAAGTTTGTTTTTGAGGGGGCGAAGCACCTAGTTTAAAAGGAAAAAAGGTAGTACAGTCACATCACCCCTGTCACGGTCGCATTGCACCCCACACACGTTCGGTCCTGCACACGGCTCATGCAAACGGAATGCGCTTCGGCTTGCCTCTTCACTGACATGCGGGACTGCACTTGGAGAAACCGACCATGCGCCAAACTCCCCCCGCCCACCGCGCGAAAATCCTCCCCCCCCCCCACCCAAAAATTCCCCCAAATCCTAGATTAAACCGCCCTTCGGCCAACTAGCCAATAATTTTCCCCAAACCCCCTCCCCCCGTCCCCCTCCACTCCATTCGCTCCGCCAAAGCCGCCCTCCCCACCACGCCGATACGTCGCGCCACGGTTCGTCGAGGGGACGCACGGCGATCCTCTCGCTCCCACCGTACGCTCTCGTAGACTGCCGTCCTCTAGCCGCGCCGCCACCGCTGGCGACGTTCTTGTGGAGGCGCACGGCGGTCAGCGCCGCCACCACTGGCGACATTCGTGTGGAGACACATGGCGGTCAGCTTCTCCCACGGTACGCGCATTCTACACTGAGGCCATGTGCATGTCGGTGTAGCGTTGAATGTTAGCTGATAGACGCTGTTAATCTCACTATTTGCCAAAGTAGTTTACAGTCAATATGCTCTGCTTAAGAAGCTTCCTTGCCCTGTTCTGCACTCAATCTGCTTAGCTGAGATGGCATGCCAAGGCCGATTAGTTGCTAAAATATCCTGCCATATATTTATTGTGAGTAGATTACCATGGTCTAGTAGCCAATCTGTTAGGTGAAAAAGCTCTACATCGTTTTATACTCGATCTTTGTTGCTGCGATGGCTTTCGATAGTTTGATGGTTGTGTGCTCGGCCTCATTGACTGCTGAAACAGCCTGCCATAATTTAGCACTCAAATATGTTTGCTGAATTAGCTTTACATATATTTCGTTACTTAGATCTGCTCGTCCAAATAACTTGCCATAGCTTTAGACATCGACCTAGGTATTTTCTTCTGGACTTCATAAAAAGCATATATGTTTTTCCTGTAATATCTAGTAGAAGAACTAATTTGTATGTCTAACAGATGGACAGGACTTGGATAACTTCTGCTCAAAGATTCTCCGCTGCATATGTCGAGGGGGTTGAAAACTTCATGAACTTTATCAGAGCAGAGTACGGTGGTCCGAAATTAGATGTGATCTGCCCATGTAGCAGTTGTATGAATTCAGTTACAAGACCCCAGTCAACTGTGCAAAATCATCTACACTTATATGGGATGTCGGACACATATACTAGGTGGGTTCATCATGGTGAAGCTGTGAACGTCAATGTTATTGACTACGTGGAAGCAGCAGATCACCATCTTGATCTGCCTGATGCTCAAGTGGAAGAGGAGGAGGAGGAGGTGGTGGCGAAGCCAGTGAGTTTGACCAACATTGAAACAATGCTACGAAATGCTCGTGCATTCCGTGAACTTTCACCTGCAGAAGAAAAATGGTGGGCCCGCATGTTGGAACAATGCAACATGGCTGTCACCCGAGGAAATAAGCTGTCACTATTCTCAGCTATGGTCACCTTTCTTCAGGTGAAGACATCTGAGCGGATGACCAACAAATCATTCGATGCGATGTTGGCTGCTTTCCGCAAAGCTCTCCCAGATGCGTCTGAGCTGCCACACACCTACAGTAAAATGAAGAATTTCCTTCGTGCGTTGGAATTGGATATGATATGATCCATGTTTGTAAGAATAATTGTGTTTTGTTCCGAAAGGATTATGCCAACTTAAGTGAATGCCCGAAATGCAGATCATCAAGATGGAAAGATGGTGATGCTATGAAGAGGATTCCTCATAATGTTCTGAGACATTTTCCAATTACACCAAGATTGCAGAGGTTGTTTCATGATCTTTGAAACAAGAGAGGATGTCTTGTGGCATTCTAGGAACCAGAGTACAGAGATCAAAATGTAATGAGCCATCCATCACATGGTAGTGAGTGGAAAAGCTTCAATCGAAGCATGAAAAGTTTCTTTGCTAACCGAGAAACATTAGACTTGGCTTAGCCGGATGAATTTAACCCATTTGGCCACCGGCGCCACATATAGCATGTGGCGGTGCTTATTATCCTTACAATATGCCTTCAAATGTACGCACCAAAGAATCAAACTACATGATGGCCTTGCTCATCCCAGGTCCAAAAAGTCCTGGAAAGGATTTTGATTTGTTCATGGAGCCTCTTGTGGAGGAACTTCAATAGCTATGGAGGGGTGTTCTCACTCGAGACCTATATAGCAGCCCACCAGCCGATTTCTTTCTGCGTGCTATTATAATTTGGTGCATCCATGATTATCTGGCTTTGGGCACTATGTCAGGGCGAACAACACATGGTTACAATGCATGTGTACGCTATGACAGAATCATTGTCATCACGCAATACTTAGCAAGATCTGTTACATTGGACACTTGCCGTTTCCTTGCCAAGCACAAGCCGCATCCTAGAAAATACCGAGACATGTGTTCAATGCAAAGCATGAAAACCGTGATCGCCAAAGAGGCTCACCGCCGATGAGTCGCAAGTGGAATTAGAAAAGGTCGGGCATATTACACCGGAAACCATCCCGATAATGGTAGCGGAAAAGGAAGCATGGCAGGGTAAGAAGAGAGATTATTGTTTACCGCGAGGTCCACTTTGTGGGACTTGGAGTATTGGAAAGATTTGGATCTGCGGCATAATCTTGATGTGATGCACATCGAGAAAAATATATGTGACAGACATTATCGGCACACTTCTTAATATTGAAGGCAAGACGAAATATACCTTAAATCTAGGATTGGTTTGACACACAGGTATCGACAGGATTTGCGAGTGCAAGATGAAGGTAAATCACGGGATATGGCACCCGGCTGTATGCGTCTTGGGCAAGGTAAAAGAAAAGAATTCTCGAGGTCACATCACGTGTGAGATTCCTACATGGATTTGCTTCCAACCACGAAAGGAGAGTCGGTCTGAGATGGAAACAAGGTACAAGGGTTGAAAAATCATGGCTGCCACGTCCTACTTCAAAGGGTTTTACTGTTATCCTTAGAGGATTGGGCATACGACTTATCTGAGCGATTGCGAGTTGGGACAATTCTTGAGGAACTATGCACTAGAAATATCAGGATAGATGCTTTGGAGCGTCTTAGAGACAAGATACCAACTATCCTATGTGACCTTGAGAAGATATATCCTCCAGCTTTCTCTGATGCGATGGTGCATTTGGCTGTTCATCTACCTGATGAGGCGCTACTTAGAGGTCCAGTACAGTATGGCTGGATGTGCCCTATTGAAAGGCGGCTAGGCACTTTCAAGGGCTATGTTAGGAACAGAGCTAGACCCGAGGGTTCCATTGCAGAGGCCTACATTGCTACACAAGCGTTGACATTCTGCTCAAAATACATTGAAACAGCTAATCAGCTTAGCAAAGACGTGGATGAAGACAATCCCGGGCTCAATGTTTTCGATTATTCTGTTCGAGTTACACGGAAGAGTCAACAAGAGGACAAACCTAAAGATTTGAACAAATGGTTTGGTATGTGTTGAATAACTATCCTGAGATACTACCTTATATCAAGTAAGTGCTAAGTACTGCAGCTTATACATCATAATCTACTAAACTTGCAGCACATTCTTATATATTTAGATGTTTGATGCGATCACTATGTGCATCATCTACAAAAAGGAGTTACTACCGCAAAATCCAAGAAACATTGACAATCTGGTTATGGCCGGATTTGCGAAATGGTTCAAGAGCCATGTAAGCTTTTGAATTGCACTGCCAATTTTTTTAATATATTAAGTACATAAGATGATCAACTTGTCTATTTTCTAACCATAGGTTAAGAAGATGCGGGAGGATGGGCAGGCAGTTGATGATGCCCTTTACTCACTAGCAATGGGTCCTGATACTCGGGTAAGAAATTATGAATCTTGCGTTGTTGGAGATGTGCGCTACAACACCCTTTCACGAGACGAAGGCAGGAAGACACAAAACAGTGCCATCATGAGCATGGATATGTATGACAAAGAGACAACTGAAATGTATGCTAACATAACAGACATTGTTCAGTTGCAGTATATCTCGAGTTTCGAGGATCATCTGTGTGTGGTTTTGTTGTGTTGTCGTTGGTATAACCTGTTTTCCAGGATCACAAAGCCCAAAGATGATGATTATTTCAAATCCATCAATGTCAAGGTGGCGTACCAGACCAACGAGCCTTTTATTTTGGCAAATCAAGCAACACAGATATTTTTCTTGGAAGACACATTTGCACGTAGCGATGACTGGAGAGTAGTGCAAAGGTTTGAGTAGAGGAATTTGTTTAATGAAGTTGCACAACAAGATGATGCTTACACTGCTCCTGATGTACAAGATAACACAGATGTTCCTAATATCTTTGAGAACCATCACGTCAATGACGCCGGCGAAACGATTGCTTGTCGTGCTGTGGACATACAAGAGTTGATCAAGAAGAAGCCAACGTTCGAGAACGTTGAGGACGAAGAAGATGATGACACCGTGGGGAAATACGATTCAGACTGATACACATGGCGAAGATGTTGATACTGCTGTTGCGGATGATGATTACATTGCTTTCGTCATATTTGCCTGTCAGAAGACGTATTTTTATCTACTATGTGAAATTGTGTTTGCTATGACAATTGAAACCTGATGAACATGTTGTTTAGTATTTTCCTGTGAGAACATCACTTGTTATGTATGCTGATTTGTGTTTGGTGATTGTATGACGACTAAAACATGATGATATTGTTGTTTAGTTGTACTCATATTCGGCTGTGAAACTTAAATTTGATGACATAGTTTGCTGTTGGACTGCAATTTGCTCGACGTCTTCGAATGAGAACAAAGCTGACCCGATAGGTCCTCTGCTAATTTATTTATTTATTACCAAAAGGGCCTCTGTTATTTATTTATTTATGAGCAAAAGGGAATACCCCCTGATTTCCATTAATAGAAATCATTAGATGTTCACAACACTACGCCCAGCCGGCTACACAGGTTTCATTCATTACTAGTTTCAGCAAAGTGCTCATGTCATAGCCACTAAATACATCATGAGTGCTACATACACTGCAAATAAAGAGACAATAATCCTACAGAGCAAATGGATTTTGCCCATTATCTTCACAAGCTCTTTCATCTCCTCATTGATGTCAAGGTCGTTCGGCAGCTGTTGCTTGGCCATGATCAGAGGAACTGCATCTTTAACCTTCTACTATGCATCTTCCTCTTCTGCAGTTCCTTCAGTTACTTGTCCAACACCCCAACCTGCTGGTATTGGGATTCCTTGGCTAACCAAATAATCATCGTAGTTGCACTCCCCCACATCAGCAACTTCCCAGAAATACAAATCACATGAATCTTCCCTTTTCTACACGAATCAAATTGGAAGATCATCAACCAAACTATTAAAAAAATCAGCAACTGAAAGCAGCAGAACAACAGTTAAACATATTATTACCCCATGATTCGGGCATTTGTAGAAGACTCGGCCAGCGTTGAGGATTGTGGTTGAGACGCGATGGATGACTCTGTGTGATTTGCAACAGTGGCACCACACCAACGGCAGCGGGTTGCGATGAGCAACCGGCTGCGATCTTGCGTCTTGCGGCGGGGTGTGATGAGACCCACGGGCGATGGTATGGGTGGCGACTTGGCGCATATTTGGTTGTTGCCTGCTGAAGAGCAGGTGGACGAGCAGCCAGTGGACATGGTTGCTGCGGCCAAAGCTTCTGATGCTAGGCAGAGTAAGTAGAGAAGAGGAGAAGCGAACGTTGGATATGTTAGTTTCATTACTTGCAGAGTAGCATAGCACCATATATAGTCATAGTGTAGGTTTGGATTGAACCAGCTACGAGAACACGTCTCTCTTTTTCTAAAACTCAGCAGCGTCTCTTCTTTGGTACACTAGCTTGTTACAGACGCCTTCTCAAGCCTTTGATTCCTCCACGACATCTGGGACCCACGGAAGGGCCTCTGTATTTCACAAAAAATGTGCCCCCGCGACGGTCGGACCCACCAGCTATCTTCGCATGCAAGGAAGTGCCTCCTTATTACACAAAAAATGAATACCCCCCGCTTGGTGGAACCCGGCATCGTGGGAGGCTGACTTGTGGGCCTACCAAGTTGGACGGGACGGAGGGCTTTGTCAACTTAGTCAATATGAAAGATTCTAGCTCCGATTACGTCGATGTTCATCCAACAGCAGAGTGCTTCTTCAACCTCTGGTCTTCTTGCTCCAGCCGCCCAAACCAGCGCCGGTGGTGTCGCGTGCTCCTGCCTCCCGTGGCCAGCTGTGATGCTGCGGAGGCCTCACCGCCCCTACTACTCCCACCGCTGGCCAGGGCATCCCTCTACTCACCCACACCGCATGTTATTCTGCGGCGACGACAGCCTCACACCGCAGCCGAACCAGTGAACCCTCGTACTCCTCTCTGTGTGGGCATCCACTGCCGTGTCTTCCCTGGCTTCGCGTCGTCCCCTTCCTAGGCCTCGCTGTCGTCCACTGCCTTGGCGCTCTCGGCGTGGCGTGGTCAATGTGGTCAACGACCGACTTCCATCGGAAGAGTACTGTACGTGGAGAGGCTGACAGCTGGGTCCACGGCCGCAGCTCGGTCCACGACCACAGCCCAGTTTTTTTGTGATTTGCCAAGTAAGTCGCTTTGTCAGGCCTGTTGCGTTGCAAATCTTTTAAGACGAGGAGAGCTTCATTCGGCTGGCCGAGAAAATGGCCTATCAGTAATGAGAAATGGGCTGTAAATTTTTAAAACACATCAAAGCGGCAATTGGTTTCAATTTTCTTTTTTTCATTTCGAGATTTTAAATTGCATTGATTTTTCTGTGTGGACAATTTGTTGGATTTTATATTGATATACATTTATTTTTAAAATCAGTTTCAATGTGACTCGAAATTTCGGGATTAAAAACAGTTTGGACCGCACCGAAATATGCAAAATTTCGTATAATTCTTTAACCGTGGCCACAATATGGGTTGTAATGCTAACAAAAATAATATGGGCTCCAAAAAAACCTTAAGAATTAGAAAATGAGCTGTAAATTATTAGACATAATGGCAGATGGGCTGTATGATGTTTTCCACAGATTTGAGGCTTTCCTAAAAAAGGTTGGCCTTACGAGCAAAGGATTGTTGGATGTCCATCCAACGGCCGTCGTGCTTCTTCAATCTCTGCTCTTCCTGCTCCAGCTGCTCAAACAAGAGCCAGCGGGACTGCCTGCTCTCTCCTCCCCATGGCCGGCTGTGCTGCCACGCAGACCTCACCGCCCCACCATACTCCCATCGTTGGCCTAGCCATCCCTCTACTCACGCACACCTGCTGTTATTCTCCGGCGACGGCAGACGAACTAGTAAACCCTCGTACAGTCGTACTCCCCTCCGCGTGGGAAACAACTGCCGAGTCTTCCCTGCCTCTGTGTCGTTCCCTTCCTAGGCCTCACCGTCGTCCACCGCCCTGGTGCTCTCGGCGTGGCCTGGTCAACATGGTCAATGACCGACATGTATCTGAAGTGGACTGTACGTGGAGAGGCTGACAGCTGGGTCCACGGCCGCACGCAAGGAAATGCCTCCTTATTACGCACAAAATAATGATTCCTCCACCTGACATCTGGGACCCACCAAAAGGGCCTCTGTATTTCATGAAAAAAACGTTACCGCCGCTAACAACTTGGACCCACCAGCTATATCTTCGCACGCAAGGAAGTGCCTCCTTATTACGCACAAAAAAATGAATACTCCCCTGCTAGCTGGGACCCAGTATAGTGGCAGGCTGACTTGTGGGCCTACTAAGTTGACGGGGACGGAGGGCTTTGTCAACTTAGTCAATATGCACGATTCTAGCTCCAGTGACCGTACGATGTCCATCCAATGGCCGTAGTGCTTCTTCAACCTCTGGTCTTCTTGCTCCAGTCGCCCAAACCAGCGCCGGTCGTGCCTCGTGCTCCTGCCTCCCGTGGACGAATGCGATGCGGCGGAGACCTCACCGCCCCCTACTACTCCCACTGCTGGCCAGGCCATCCCTCTACTCACCCACACCCCCTGTTATTCTACGGTGACGGCAGCCTCACACCGCAGCGAACCAGTGAACCCTCATACTTCTCTTCGCGTGGGCATCCACTGCCGCTTCTTCCCCGACTCCGCGTCGTCCCCTTCATAGGCCTCGCCGTCGTCCACCGCCCTGGTGCTCTCGGCGCGGCGTGGTTAGCGTGGTCAAGGAACGACTTCCATCGGAAGAGTACTGTACGTGGAGAGGCTAACAGCTGGGTCCATGGCAGCCGTAAGGAAGTGCCTCCTTATTACGCGGAAAATAATTATTCCTCCACCTGACAGCAGGGACCCACTTGACGAGCCACCGTATTTTGCGAAAAAATGTTTCCCCCTGACTGTTGGGACCCACCGGACGGGCCACCGTATTTCGCGAAAAAAACATTCACCCCGCTGTCAGCTTGGACCCACCGGAAGTGCCTCCTTATTACGCACAAAAAATGAATACTCCCCCTGCTAGTTGGGACCCACCTTGGTGGGTGGCTGACTTGTGGGCCTACTAAGTTGACGGGGACGGAGTGCTTTGTCAACTTTGTCAATATGAATGATTCTAGCTCTAGTGACCGTACGATGTCCATCCAACGGCTGTAGTGCTTCTTCAACCTCTAGTCTTCTTGCTCCAGCCGCCCAATGCAGCGCCGGTCATGCCGCATGCTCCTGCCTCCCATGGTCGGGTGTGCTGCCGCGGAGGCCTCACCGCCCCCTACTATTCCCACTGCTGGCCAGGCCCTGCAGCGATGGCAGCCTCACACCGCAGCCGAACCAGTGAACCCTCGTACTCCTCTCCACGCGGGCTTCCACTGTCGCGTCTTCCCCGGCTCCGCTTTGTCCCCTTCCTAGGCCTCGCCGTCATCCACCGCCCTGGTGCTCTCGGCTCGGCGTGGTCAACGTGGTCAAGGAACGACTTCCATTGGAAGAGTATTGTACGTGGAGAGGCTGACACCTGGGTCCATGGCCGCAGCAAGGAAGTGCCTCCTTATTACGCGCAAAATAATTATTCCTCCACCTGACAGCGGGGACCAACCGGACGGGCCACCGTATTTCGTGAAAAAACGTTTCCCCCTGACTACTGGGGCCCACTAGCTACATCTTCGCATGCAAGGTAGTGCATCCGGGCAAAAAAATGATCCACCCCCCCTGACTGCTGGGACCCACCAGCTACATTCGCACGCAAGGAAGTGCCTGACAGTCGGGACCCACTTGGTCGAAGCGTACGTAGCATTGTCATTCTGGTCACGTACCTGTACGTACATACTGGTCGATGAAGAGGCGCACACGTGTCGTAGTAGAGGCGCGCACGTAGCATGTACACGCGTACTACGCCGCCGGGGTGCAAGAAAGTAAATCTGACCCGCGTCACGTACATCTGAGAGGGGTATCAAGCGCCTACTGCTGCAGCGCGTCGTCGGCCAGGGCTCATGTACATGGTTCGTCAAAACGGATAAACAGCGTCGTCATCATGTTCATGGGGAGCCAACCGGCTGGGTTGGAACGGAATCCGTCGTCGTGTTCATCGGGAGGGCTTGGACGGAACAGCCGATGGAAATGAGGCCTGGCGTACCGCAGAACAGAGGAAACAGCCTTGTGTTCGATCGGCCATGTTCGAAACGGGATCCTATTCATCAGGAGGGGTCTGGCAAACCACAAAATGGAGGAAACAGACCTCCTATAGTCGAAACGGGGGTCCTGTTGATCGGGAGGGGTGTGGCATACCGCAAAACGGAGGAAACTGACTTGTTTTGGAGCGTTACGGTCGAAACGGGGTCCTGTTCATCGGGAGGGTGTGGCGTGCATAAGCAGGACTCCACGGATCTGTTCATCTCCACCGTCAACCCCTCCGGCCTCCACAGACTCTTGTTCATCCACCGTCAACCTCCTCCGGCCTCCACTGCATTGTTCGTCTACGGTCTCCTGTTCATCCAGCCTCCACCGCGCGCTACTCCACCGGCTACTGTTAAACCAGCCCTCTCCACGGGCTCCTGTTCAACCACCCCTCCACGGGCTACTGTTCATCTAGCCCTCCACCGTCTACTCTTCATCCTGCCCTCCATGGGGTGGTCCTGTTCATCCAGCCCTCCACGGGGTCCTGTTCATCTAGCCCCAACCAGCTCGATCGATCGGGGTCCTGTTCATCCAGAGGCAACACCACGGGGTCCTATTCATCCACCCCTACCGGGAACTGTTCATCCAAACCCCCCAGCAATGCTCACTGTTCATCCAGAGGCAGCATCGATCGGCTTTAGTTAGCAGCAGTAGCGAAGGAATCGCTCGATCAGGTTCAGTTAACAGCAATAGATCGATCGCTCGGGTTCAGTAACGCGTAGCATGTAGTGCAATCGCTCGGGTTCAGTTAGAGCCCAACGCCTCGCACCCACGCGCGTGCGTGTACGAGAGAAACGCGCATCGCTCGGCCCCGACCACCCACCCTAACCGGGAACACCTTGATATTTTCCTCGCCCTCGCTTCTACCATGGTTTTTTCCGTCATGGACGGCCCAAAGAAAGTCATGCAGCTACGTCTCCGGCCCGCTCAGGACGAAAAGCCCATTTTCTATCATGATTTTTTGTCATAGAAGTAGGACCCCACCACATCTATGATGATACCAGGTTTTATCACAATTATCATCATAGAAGTGTCATAAGTATGACAGGAAAAAAAATTCGTTCGGCCCAAAATGTCATGGATGTGTCTTTTTTTGTAGTGATTACCGATCTAGGGATGACACTTATACACAGAGATTTGACCGTCTGAGGTCGGATCTCTACAAGATGGTATCAGAGCACACGCTGATTGTAGGACACGACCACTAAGTTAAGCCATAGGTCACTCTTCTCTACTCATTTCTGACTCCTCTCCATTTTCTACTCTATAGGATGGCGGACTCAAGGAACAAGTTTGCACAACCGGATGAAGACACGCGTTTTGGGCGACAGTTAAAGGAAGTCAGTAGGTATTTGAACATAGGAATACCAAGATTCACCAGGACCTACACCGCCACTTTACCAGAAGAGGAGCGCTGGATGATTCGAGTTCAAGTTCCAGGAAGGACATTCACACCAGTTACTGAGCCCATAGAGTTTTCCTTTGATGCACCAACCTGGAGTCTAGGAAAGAGCATGGCAGCTCACATCGCCATGGGACGCATCGGCAAAGTTTATCACAAGGATCTTAAGGACACCATCTACCAGATATGTCCGCGCCGAGATGAGCAATGGGAGATGATCAGCACCAGGAGGGACAGGTCCATTGCAGCTTTCATCTAGGAGTTAAACCAGCACATTCGTCGCCAGGAGAACCAAATATGCGCAAGCATGATAGATCTGAAGAAGGTGATGACCAGGAACATGGAGCTAGAAGAGGAACTCAAGTCTACACGCAACGGATACGAGGAGGAAATCGCAATACTAGTGGAGAAGAATTACGACCTGACAAGGAAGCTAGGAGTATTCATGGGAGACCTCGCACCAGGAGGAGATGACGACCATACCGATGACATCCGTTCGGAGGACTACATCATCACCAACGACACCAACTCTGACCCTGACAGTAGTGATGATGATTATGAAGACGAAGCTGGAGCGGACATCATGGAGTCTTCCACCGATCAAAATTTCTAGTCGGCCACCATATTATTAGTAGTATTTTCCCCATGTATATAGTAGTAGTTTGAGCACTGTAACGATAGTTAGATAGATTGTATGCCCTTGCTTGAATTCATTTGATGTGATATGAATGTGTTTGTCTCATGTGCATATGGGTAGTGCTTTCTCACTAGACATCATCATATTCTAATATCTCCCCTCTAAACCCATCAGATGCCTCTGAGACGTGACCCCGGATTTGTCTTCCCACCAGAGCTCACTCAGTTGATCCAACAGCAGAATGCCTTGATGTAGTTACTAGTCCAGAACCAAGGCAACAACAATAACAACAACAACAACCCACCGCCACCACCTACAGTTGACAACTTAGCCCGTTTTCTGAGGTTGCAACCACCGGTGTTTTCTAGTAGCACCGAGCCGATAGTTGCTGATGACTGGCTACGCAGGATTGGAAGGGAGTTGACAACCGCAGGTTGCACGGATGCTGAGAAGGTGCATTTTGCCGCACATCAATTGGATGGACCCGCAGCCTTATGGTGGGAGAACTACACAGCCACTTTCCCCATAGCCAATGTCACTTGGGAGAAGTTTCAGCAAGCATTCCGCACTGCTCATGTCTCAACTGGAGCTATGAGCATGAAGAAGCGTGAGTTTCGCAACTTACACCAAGGAAATCGTACTGTGGGGCAATACATGGATGAGTTCAGTAAGTTAGCCCACTATGCCCCAGATGATGTGGCCACATATGCCGCGAAGCAGGAGATGTTTATGGAAGGGCTGAATGATGAGATGAGTATGCAGTTAATGGTGGCAACATTTAATAACTACCAGGATATGACGCTCGGGTAATTAAGCTACAGTGATCCTCTGCTAGTGATGCCACGTCACCTCGATTATAGTTGCTAATCTCGAGTTAGTTTGAAACCGATTCAAATTCAAATTCAAAATTTAATAAATAATAAAAGTTTTCAAACCTTAAAATAAAATTGTTCGGTTTGTACTAGATATTACATAGATAATTATGGTGTAGAAGACACAGTTTTATAAAATGCATAAATATTTTAAATTAAATGAAAACAGAAAATAATAAATAAAAGAAAAGTAAAAAAGAAAAGAAAAGGCAAAGCAAAAAAACAAAAATAAAGAAGGAGACCCCTTGTTGGGCCGTGGCCCAGCTAGCCATCGGGCCCCCAGTGCCGCCCATCGCCCCCCCTCCTCTGTGATAACCCCCTCCCCACCGCTAGGCACCGACACACCCTCTCCCCCTCCCGATCCAATGATCGGATCGAAACCCCCTCCACCTCGCTCTCTACCCCCACTCCCCTCCTCCGCCCTCTCCTTGCCTTTGTTTCGGATCGAGGGCGATCCCCGACCGCGCCACCGCCGCTCGGATCGCGGGCTCCCTCAAGGCTCCATCCATAGCCGCCCGACCCATCGCCGGAACCACGTCGCCGCCGCCCGGAGGATCACCTCGCCGGAGCTCCCCCCGCTGGATCTGGATCGGCACCCGAGCCGATCCCCGGTGCCCGCGCTCGCCGTCGTTCGCCGTCACCACGCCGGACCCCGTCGCCCGCCTCCTCGGCTGCCACCTCGTCGTTCCGCTTCTCCACCAACCACCTCGAGCCGCTGCCTCCCCGTCCGGCTCACTGTGAGCCCCGCGCCCTCCTCTTTCCTCTGTGCTCCGGCCTCCCCTCCCCTAGCTCGTTCGCCACTGTCACCGGCGCCCGTCGCCGCGCTCGACCACAGTGGTCGCGCTCCCGCGCGCGCCCTCCTCCGTCGTCGCAAGACGCTCCGCGCCCGTGGCTGCGTCTTTCTTGCTACTCTGGTTGTGCCCCCCCTGCGACCACCGTCGCTCCTGGCCTTCGCCTCGCGTCTGACCCGTGCCTCCCTTTACGCTCGGCCACGGCCACGCCTTGCCTTGCCCCCCCCGGGTGGGCTCGGTCTTCAAGAGGCGGCCGTGTGCCCGTAATCCGAACGCAGCTAAGGCTCTCACTGAGCCTTTGACATGGGGGCCCCGCCTAGAACGTTTTTTTTAAGGAATTAATAAAAATATAATAGTAAGTGAATAATAATAATTAATAATAATAATAATTAAACTATTAATTAAATAATAAAACAATTAATTAACTTAATTAAACCTGATTAGGTTAGCCTAATTAATTAACCAACCTAACTAATCTATTAATTAAACTAATTAACTTAGTTAATTAGCTAATTAATTAGTATGTGATGGGGCCCACCCCTAATTAATTTTGATTAGTTAATTAATCAGATTAATTAAAATGTGTCACCGACGGTGGGACCCTTTGGTCGAGTTGACCGATCAACCTGTTGACTGCTGAGGTCGACATGACATCATCTTGATGTCATTAAATCATTTTTGAATTAAATAAATAATTAATTAAATCCTAGAAATTAATAAAATCTTTAGAAAATCATATCTTTTAATCCGTAACTTCGATTAAAATATTATCAACATGAAAGTTGCTCGAGCGTCGAGGCGAACACGGATCGCAGCCCGTTCGTCCACCACACCCCTAACATATCAAACTCGCAACTTCCCCTCGGCTCCTCGCTCGAAAACGCGGAACCCGGGATACTTTCCGGATGCTTCCCCTTCGCGGTATCACCTCATACCGCGTTAGGGCACCCTAGCACCGTTACTTGTCTTGTCATGCATCGTTATGCATCTGTTTGCATTGTATTCATTGTTTCTTTCCCCCTCTTCTTCCGCTGAACCGAGACCGGCCCATTGCTACCGATGCGACTACGGAGTAGCGACCCCTCTCTCTTGCGGAGCAACCAGGCAAGCCCCCCCTTTGATCACGGATATCGCCTACTCTTCTCTATACCGCTTGCATTAGAGTAGTGTAGCATATTACCGCTTTCGATTAATCCTATCTTTGTTGCATAGCTTTGTCCTTGCTACTCTTGTTGTTACCTTTATACGCTATCCTCTTGCTTAGTATAGGATGCTAGTGTTCCATCGGTGGCCCTACATTCTTGTCCGTCGCCATGCTATACTCTTTGGGTTGTGATCACTTGGGAGGTGATCACGGGCATATACTATATACTTTACACTATTACATTACAGCGTGATTTGTTAGGAGATGGAAATTTGAAAGGACGGTGGCTCCATCCGGTAGAGGTGGGCCTGGGTTCCACGGCCCCGATTGTTACTTTGTGGCGGGGCGAGCAGGCAGGTTGAGACCACCTAGGAGAGAGGTGGGCCTGGCCTGGTCGGCGTTCATGGATACTTAACACGCTTAACGAGATCTTGGTATTTGATCTGAGTCGGCCATTTTGTCTATACGCACTAACCATCTCGTGGGAGTAGTTATGGGTATCCGGCGCCGTGGTATCGGCCGGCACTTCGTGGCGCTTAGCGTTGGCGCGCGCCGGATTGGAACGTAAGCCTGCTCTTGTATTAAGGGGCTAGTTACGCTTCCGCCGCCACGCATAGCGTCAGGTGTGCATTGGGCGATGGGCCTGCACCGTGCGCTTAGGTTTAGACCGGCGTCTGGCTCTCTGTTGTGCCTAGGTGGGGCTGCGGCGTGTTGATCTTCCGCTGCCGGGCATGACCCAGAAAGTGTGTCCGCCAAATGGGATCAAGCGTGTTGGGTTATGTGGTGCACCCGCAGGAAGTTTAATCTATTGAATAGCCGTGATCTTGATAATGAGACGACTTGGAGTTGTACCTTGACCTTATGACAACTAGAACCGGATACTTAATAAAACACACCCTTCCAAGTGCGGATACAACCGGTGGTCGCTCTCTCGGGGTTACAAGGAGGGATCGCGGGTAGGATTATTGCTATGTGATGCTACTTGGAGGATTTCAGTCTACTCTCTTCTACATGTTGCAAAGGCGGAGGCTGCGAGCGTAGTCTTGACGTGATTAGCTATCCCCTCTTATTACGGCATTCTGCAGTTCAGTCCACCGATATGGCCCTTACACATATATCCATGCATATGTAGTGTAGCTCCTTGCTTGTAGTACTTTGGATGAGTACTCACGGTTGCCTTGTTCCCCTTTTCCCCTTTCTTTACCCGATTGCTGCGACTCGCACGATGGAGCCCAGAGCGACGCCACCGTCGATGGCGACTACTACACGGAGGTGCCTACTACTACGTGCAGCCAGCAGACGGCGACTGGAGTAGTTTAGGAGGATCCCTGCGGGAGGCTGCGCCTCTTCGTCTGTATCCCGGTTTGTGCTAGCCTTCTTAAGGCAAACTTGTTTAACTTATGTACGTACTCAGATATTGCTGCTTCGCTGACTCGTCTATGATCGAGCACTTGTATTCGAGCCCTCGAGGCCCCTGGCTTGTATTATGATGCTTGTATGACTTATTTATGTTTTAGAATTGTGTTGTGATATCTTCACGTGAGTCCCTGATCTTGATCGTACACATTTGCGTGCATGATTAGTGTACGATTGAATCGGGGGCGTCACACAGGAGTTGGTAGACAAGGCTCTTATGATTCAAGGGAAGCAGCAGCAGATTGAGAGCCGCAAAAGGAAGTATGGACAAGGGAAGTACAATTCAGGAGCTCAACAGAAGCCTCGTTTTACCCCGAACTCGGGAGGTTATACTCATAACGTGGAGGCCATACCCACAATGGAGGAAGTTCGCATAACCACAATGGCCCCAAGAATGGAAACAGGAATGGAGCAGGTAGCAATCATAACCGCTCTAACCTAGCCACACCCGCCAAGAAGGATCTAAGTCACATTACTTGTTTCAAGTGCGGGAAGACTGGACACGACGCCACCGAGTGTTGTGAAGCAAAGAATGGTAACGGCAATGGAAGCTCTGGGAAGAAGCCCAACCCTTTCAACAGGGGACAAGTGAACCAAGTTAACGTAGAGGAGATTGAAGAGCAGCCAGATGCAGTTATAGGTAAGTTTTTGGTGAAGTCATTTACTGCAATCGTTCTTTTTTATACTGGTGCATCGCATTCATACATATCAAGGGGATTTGTGGATAAGTATAAGTTGCCCACCAAAGTTCTTAGGACACCTATGTTAGTAAGATCGCCAGGAGCAGAGTATATGGCAAGCCAAGGATGTTTTCAGATGCCATTGACCATAGGTAGGCATGTTTTCCCCTCAGACTTAATTATTCTGGAGTTGCAAGGATTGGATGTGATACAAGGAATGGACTGGCTATCGATGTATGGAGGAAACATCGATTGCACCAGTAAGTCAATCTTGCTCACCACCCCGGAGGGAAAAAGGATCACGTATGTATCCAGGCATGTGCCAAGGAGGACCCAAGTAAATTCCCTCTCAGGAGTTGTTCAGGAGGAAGTCCCAGTAGTGAAGGATTACCCAAATGTATTTCCAGAAGAGTTGCCAGGCATGTCGCCGGATCGAGACATTGAGTTTTTGATAGAGCTGTTGCCCGGCACCGGACCTATATCAAAGAGACCATACCGGATGCCCGCAAATGATCTGGAGGAAATTAAGAAGCAGATTAAGGATTTATTGGAGAAAGGTTACATACGACGAAGTGCGTCACCATGGGGAGCCCCATTGCTCTTGGTTGAGAAGAAGGATGGATCATTGAGAATGGTTTATTATCATGCGTTGAATGAAGTAACGATCAAGAACAAGTACCCACTACCGATGATCAATGACTTGTTTGACCAGCTGCAAGGAGCTAAAGTATTCTCCAAGATTGATCTGCGACCAGGACACCACCAGCTGAATATCCGAGAACAGGATATACCTAAGACAGCCTTCACCACAAGGTATGGGCTATACGAGTACACGGTTATGTCATTTGGATTGACTAACTCCCCTGCCTACTTCATGAGTATGATGAATAAGGTGTTCATGGAGTTCTTGGACAAGTTTGTAGTGGTGTTCATTGATGATATCTTGGTGTATTCGAAGAATGAAGAGTAGCACAAGGAGCATTTGCGTTTAGTTCTCGAGAAGCTCAGGGAACATCAGTCGTATGCCAAGTTCAGCAAGTGTGAGTTTTGGTTGAAGGAAGTTGGATTTCTTGGCCATGTTATATCAGGAGAAGGTATAGCAGTGGATCCTACCAAGGTTCACTCTGTCACTGATTGGCTAGCACCCACCTCAGTAGGAGAGATCCGCAGTTTTCTGGGACTCGCGGGATATTATCGGAGATTCATTGAGAATTTTTCTAAGATTGCGAAGCCTATGACGGAGTTGTTGATGAAAAACACTAAGTTTAAGTGGACAGATGAATGTGAGGCAAGTTTTCAGGAGCTGAAGAAACGTCTGGTTACAGCCCCAGTGTTGATTCTCCTGGATATAGCAAGGATTTCCAAGTGTATTGCGACGCTTCTCGCTTAGGACTTGGAGATGTACTTATGCAAGATGGACGAGTGGTTTCATATGCCTCACGTCACCTTCGATCGCATGAGTTGAATTATGCCACGCATGATTTGGAGTTAGCAGCTGTAGTTCATGCACTCAAGACCTGGAGACATTTTCTTATTGGAAACCGTTGTGATGTGTACACGGATCATAAGAGTTTGAAGTACATTTTCACTCAGAAGGAGCCGAATCTCAGGCAAAGGAGATGGTTGGAGCTTATAAAGGATTATGATATGAAGTTGCACTATCATCCAGGCAAGGCCAATGTCGTAGTAGCCGCTTTGAGCCGAAAGAGTTATGTCAATACCCTCGTAAGCGGAGGATTACCAAAGGAGTTAGCCGAAGATCTCAGGGAGCTTCGTTTGGAGATAGTCCCTAGAGGTTTTCTCGCTGCAATGGAGGTTCAGTCGACATTATTGGGAAAGATTTGAGAAGCTCAGAAGGATGACAAAGAGTTTTCCGAGATAAAGGACAAAATGAGCAAAGAAAAAGCCAAAGGTTTTCGTGAAGATGATCACGACGCCTTGTAGTTTGTGGACCGTGTTTATGTACCCAATAATGTAGAGATCAGGAAGTTAATACTTCAGGAGGCTCATGACTCGCCATACTCGATACACCTCGGAAACACCAAGATGTATTTGGATTTGAAGGAGCGTTTCTGGTGGACTGGAATGAAGAAGGATATTGCCGAGTATGTAGTCGTATGTGATGTATGTCATACAGTGAAGGCAGAACATCAGAAGCCAGCAGGATTATTGCAGCCTATGCCAATACCCAAATGGAAGTGGGACAAGCTTGGCATGAATTTTATCACCGGATTACCCAGGAACCGATCGGGATATGATTCTATCTGGGTAGTAGTGGATAATTTGACCAAAGTGGCTCACTTTATCCCAGTGAAAACCACCTATACAAGTGCAAAATGGGCCAACATATATATGACCAAGATCGTATGTCTGCATGGAGTTTCGAGGACCATCATATCCGATAGAGGGACCCAGTTTACCTCAAAAATTTTGCACCAGCTGCACCAGACTTTGGGAACCAGACTGGAGTTTAGCACAACCTTTCATCCGCAGACCGATGGATAGACCGAGAGAGTCAATCAGATTCTGGAGGACATGTTGAGAGCTTGTGCGCTAGATTATGGATCTAGTTGGGATGATAATTTGCCTTACGCGGAGTTCTCATACAACAACAGCTACCAGGCCAGTTTGAAAATGGCACCTTTCGAAGCTTTGTATGGAAGGAGGTGCAGGACACCGTTGATGTGGGATGAAGTTGGAGACTGGCAGTTGTTTGGACCTGATTTGATCAAAGATTCCGAAGAGAAGGTTAAGTTGATTCGAGATAGACTGAAGGTAGCTCAGTCCAGGCAAAAGAGTTATGCAGATTCAAAATGCAAGGAGGTAGTCCATGAAATCGGAGACAGAGCATATCTCCGAGTGTCGCCTCTATGAGGAGTTAAACGTTTTGGAGTTAAGGGAAAGTTAGCCCCGAGATTTGTAGGACCATACCGAGTTTTGGAGCATATGGGAGAAGTGGCCTACAAGTTTGAGTTACCCGAAGGACTGTCAGGAGTTCACGATGTGTTTCATGTTTCGAAGTTGAAGGAGTGCCATGTTGAGATGGCTGATATTCCTCTGAGAGATCAGTGCCCCTGGAGGCAATTCAGTTGGATAGTGATCTGACCTACGAGGAGAAACCTGTCGAGATTCTTGATTTTGCTAGCCGAGTTACACGCAACAAGGTTATCAAGTTTTGCAAAGTTCAGTGGAGCCACCATACCGAGGATGAAGCCACCTGGGAACAAGAGGAAGACCTACGGAAAGACCACCTGATACGTCTCCAATGTATCTATAATTTTTGATTGTTCCATGCTATTATATTATCTATTTTGGATGTTTAATGGGCTTTATTATACAATTTTATATTATTTTTGGGACTAACCTATTAACCGAAGGCCTAGTGCAAATTGCTGTTTTTTTGCCTATTTCGGTGTTTCGAGAAAAGGAATATCAAAGGGAGTCCAAACGGAATGAAACCTTCAGGAGAGTTATTTTTGGAACAAACATGATCCAGGGAACTTGGAGTGGGCGTCAAGAAAGAAGCAAGGAGGCCACGAGGCAGGGAGGTGCGCCTGCCCCCTTGGGAAAGCCCCCACCCTCGTGGGCCCCTCGCAGCTCCACCGACCTACTTATTCCTCCTATATATAACCATATACCCCGAAAACATCCAGGAGCACCACGAAACCCTATTTCCACCGCCGCAATCTTCTGTACCCGTGAGATCCCATCTAGGGGCCTTTTCCGGCGCTCCGTCGGAGGGGGAATCGATCATGGAGGGATTCTACATCAGCACCATGGCCTCTCCGATGATGTGTGAGTAGTTTACCACAGACCTTTGGGTCCATAGTTATTAGATAGATGGCTTCTTCTCTTTCTTTGGATCTCAATACAAAGTTCTCCTCGATCTTCTTGGAGATCTATTCGATGTAACTCTTTTTGCGGTGTGTTTTTCGCGATCCGATGAATTGTGGGTTTATAGATCAAGATTATCTATGAACAATATTTGAATCTCCTCTGATTTCTTTTATGTATGATTTGTTATCTTTGCAAGTCTCTTCGAATTATCAGTTTGGTTTGGCCTACTAGATTGATCTTTCTTGCAATGGGAGAAGTGCTTAGCTTTGGGTTCAATCTTGCGTTGCTCGATCCCAGTGACAGAAAGGGAAATGACACGTATTGTATTGTTTCCATCGAGGATAAAAATATGGGGTTTATATTATATTGCTTGAGTTTATCCCTCTACATCATGTCATCTTTCCTAATGTGTTACTCTGTTCTTATGAACTTAATACTCTAGATGCATGCTGGATAGCGGTCGACGTGTAGAGTAATAGTAGTAGATGTAGAATCGTTTTGGTCTACTTGTCGCGGACGTGATGCCTATATACATGATCATGCCTAGATATTCTCATAACTATGCACTTTTCTATCAATTGCTCGACGGTAATTTGTGCACCCACCGTAATACTTATGCTGTCTTGAGAGAAGCCACTAGTGAAACCTATGTCCCCCGCGTTCTATTCTCCATCATATAAGTTTCCAATCTATTTTACTTTGCAATCTTTACTTTCAATCTTTATCATAAAAAATACCAAAAATACTTATCTTATTATCTCTATCAGATCTTACTTTTGCATGTGGCCGTGAAAGGATTCACAACCCCTTTATCGCGTTGGTTGCAAGGTTCTTATTTGTTTGTGTAGGTATGAGGCGACTTGTGTGTGGTCTCCTACTGGATTGATACCTTAGTTCTCAAAAACTGAGGGAAATACTTACGCTACTTTGCTGCACCACCCTTTCCTCTTCAAGGAAAAAACCAATGCAGTGCTCAAGAGGTAGCAAGAAGGATTTCTGCCGCCGTTACCGGGGAGTCTACGCAAAAGTCAACATACCAAGTACCCATCACAAATACCTTATCTCCCGCATTACATTATTTGTCATTTGCCTCTCATTTTCCTCTCCCCCACTTCACCTTTGCCGTTTTATTCGCCCTCTCTTTCTGTTTGCCTCTTTTTCGCTTGCTCCTTGTGTCGCCATGTGTTAGATCGTTCTTCGTCATGGCTAGTCCTTTTATCATTGTTAATACTCTTGATCATGAAGTTCTCAATTTTAAACAAAGGGAGGGAGAAAATCTAAAAGATGCTTGGCATAGAATTTTCAATGTTCAGAATAGATCTACTAGGAAGAAATCTACTTCCGTTCTTCTTCGCAATTTTTATGTAGGCATCACTACTTGGAACAGATATATTCTTGATACCATTACAGGAGGGAATTTCTTGGGTAGCAATACTTTTGATTCTTATAATGCTATGTTAGATTTGTTTGGCCCACCACCTCTTTTGGTTAATGGAACTATTTTAACTTTGGAACATGTGATGCAAAGGCTTGAAATTATTGACAATAAAGTTGCCACTCCAGAGTTGATTGAAAATTTGGATAAAAATATCCATAACCAAATTACCCAATATGGATTTAAGGTAGGAGTTACTCTGAATTTTTTTAAAGAAAAGGAACCTATAGTAAACGACAAAATAGATCAAGATTCCACAAGAATTGGTAAACTCGAGGATATTATTACCAACTTAGGGTCTGCCTTTTCATCCGTGAAAAATACTCCAAATTCTCCTACTACCAAAGTTGCCAAATTAATGCATTTTCCTAAAAATAAGGGTGAATCTTCTAGTAAAGAAAACGCGGATCTCAAATCAATAAGTGTTCACCCCAACTTTTTTGCTATCATTAAGGAACCTTTTGCTACAAATGAATTTCTTGATTTCTTGCCTAGGAGTTTGATCATTAATAAAAATAAGGAAACTCCTAAGGGTTATAAGTGTTCTATTGAAGAATTGCAAACTAAAGATGATGATACCTAGATCTATTCTTGCCTTTATGCCTAGCTAGGGGCGTTAAACGATAGTGCTTGTTGGGAGGCAACCCAATTTTATTTTTGGTTCTTGCTTTTTCGTTATGTTTAGCAATAAATATTTGATCTAGCCTCTGGTTAGATGTGGTCTTATGTTTTAATTAGTGTTTGTGCCAAGTAAAACCTATAGGATCTTCTTGGATGATAGTTATTTAATCTTGCTGAAAAAAGTCAGAAACTTTCTGCTCACGAAAACAATTGTTAAAAATCACCAGAACGTGATAAAATATTAATTCCAATTGAATTATATCATTAAACAAATTATCTAGGCCGTCCTATTTTGGTAAATTTTTCTGAGTTACAGAAGTTTGTGTTAGATACAGATTACTACAGACTGTTCTGTTTTTGACAGATTCTGTTTTTCGTGTGTTGTTTGCTTATTTTGATGAATCTATGGCTAGTATCGGAGGTTATGAACCATAGAGAAGTTGTAATACAGTAGGTTTAACACCAATATAAATAAATAATGAGTTCATTACAGTACCTTTAAGTGGTGGTTTATATTATTTCGCTAACGGAGCTCATGAGATTTTCTGTTGAGTTTTGTGTTGTGAAGTTTTCAAGTTTTGGGTAAAGATTTGATGGATTATGGAATAAGGAGTGGCAAGAGCCTAATCTTGGGGATTCCCAAGGCACCCCAAGGTAAAATTCAAGGACAACCAAAAGCCTAAGCTTGGGGATGCCCCGGAAGGCATCCCCTCTTTAAATCTTAAATCTATCGGTAACTTTACTTGATGCTATATTTTTATTCACCACATGATATGTTTTTGCTTGGAGCGTCTTGTATTATTTGAGTCTTTGCTTTTTAGTTTACCACAATCATCCTTGCTGCACACACCTTTTGGGAGAGACACACATGAATCGGAATTTATTAGAATACTCTATGTGCTTCACTTATATCTTTTGAGCTAGATAATTTTTGCTCTAGTGCTTCGCTTATATCCTTTAAGAGCACGGTGGTGGTTTTATTTTATAGAAATTGTTGATCTCTCATGCGTCACTTATATTATTTTGAGATTCCTTTAGAACAGCATGGTAATTTTCTTTGGCTATAAAATTAGTCCTAATATAATAGGCATCCAATTTGGATATAATAAAAACTTTCATAAAAAGTGCATTGAATACTATGAGAAGTTTGATACTTGAAGATTGTTTTGAGATATGGAGATGGTAATATTAGAGTCATGCTAGTAGAGTAGTTGTGAATTTGATAAATACTTGTGTTGAAGTTTGCAAGTCCCGTAGCATGCACGTATGGTAACCGTTGTGTAACAAATTTGAAGCATGAGGTGTTCTTTGATTGTCATTTTTATGAGTGGCGGTCGGGGACGAGCGATGGTCTTTTCCTACCAATCAATCCCCCTAGGAGCATGCGCGTAATGCTTGGTTTTTGATGACTTGTAGACTTTTGCAATAAGTATGTGAGTTCTTTAGGACTAATGTTGAGTCCATGGATTATATGCACTCTCACCTTTCCATCATTGCTAGCCTCTTCGGTACCGTGCATTGTCCTTTCTCACCTTGAGAGTTGGTGCAAACTTCGCCGGTGCATCCAACCCCCGTGATATGATACGCTCTATCGCACATAAACCTCCTTATATCTTCCTCAAAACAGCCACCATACCTACCTATTATGGCATTACCATAGCCATTCTGAGATATATTGCCATGCAACTTTCCACCGTTTCATTTATTATGACACGCTTCATCATTGTCATATTGCCTTGCATGATCATGTAGTTGACATTGTATTTGTGGCAAAGCCACCATGCATAATTTATCATACATGGCACTCTTGATTCATTGCCCATCCCGGTACACCACCGGAGGCATTCATATAGAGTCATATTTTGTTCTAGTATCGAGTTGTAATCATTGAGTTGTAAATAAATAGAAGTGTGATGATCATCATAAATAGAGCATTGTCCCAAAAAAAGAGAAAGGCCAAATAAAAAAAGAAAAAGAAAGGCCCAAAAAAAGGGGGAGAAAAGAAATAAAAACGGACAATGCTACTATCCTTTTTTCCACACTTGTGCTTCAAAGTAGCACTATGATCTTTATGATAGAGAGTCTCTTGTTTTATCACTTTCATATACTAGTGGGAATTTTTCATTATAGAACTTGGCTTGTATATTCCAACAATGGGCTTCCTCAAATGCCCTAGGTCTTCGTGAGAAAGCAAGTTGGATGCACACCCACTTAGTTTATTTTGTTGAGCTTGCATACATTTATAGCTCTAGTGCACCCGTTGCATGGCAATCCCTACTCCTTGCATTGACATCGATTGATGGGCATCTCCCTAGCCCGTTGATTAGCCGCGTCAATGTGAGACTTTCTCCTTTTTTTTATCTTCTCCACATAACCCCCATCATTATATTCTATTCCACCCATAGTGCTATATCCATGGCTCACGCTCATATATTGCGTGAAGGTTGAAAAAGTTTGAGATTACTAAAGTATGTAACAATTGCTTGGCTTGTCATCGGGGTTGTGCATGATGAGAGCATTCTTGTATGACAAACATGGAGCATGACCAAACTATATGATTTTGTAGGGATGAACTTTCTTTGGCCATGTTATTTTGAGAAGACATAATTGCTTTGTTAGTATGCTTGAAGTATTATTATTTTTATGTCAATATTAAACTTTTATCTTGAGTCTTTCGGATCTGAACATTCATGCCACAATAAAGAAATTTACATTGAAAATTATGGTAGGTAGCATTCCACATCAAAAATTCTGTTTTTATCATTTACCTACTCGAGGACGAGCAGGAATTAAGCTTGGGGATGCTTGATACGTCTCCAACGTATCTATAATTTTTTATTGTTCCATGCTATTATATTATCTATTTTTGATGTTTAATGGGCTTTATCATACAATTTTATATTATTTTTGGGACTAACCTATTAACCGAAGGCCCAGTGCAAATTGATGTTTTTTTGCCTATTTCAGTGTTTCGCAGAAAAGGAATATCAAACGGAATCCAAACGGAATGAAACCTTCGGGAGAGTTAATTTTGGAACAAACGTGATCCAGGGGACTTGGAGTGGACGTCAAGAAAGAAGCGAGGAGGCCACGAGGCAGGGAGGCGCGCCTGCCCCCCTGGGCACGCCCCCACCCTCGTGGGCCCCTCGTAGCTCCACCGACCTACTTCTTCCTCCTATATATATCCATATACCCCGAAAACATCCAGGAGCACCACAAAACCCTATTTCCACCGCCACAACCTTCTGTACCCGTGAGATTCCATCTTGGGGCCTTTTCCGGCGCTCCACCGGAGGGGGAACCGATCACGGAGGGCATCTACATCAACACCATGGCCTCTCCGATGATGTGTGAGTAGTTTACCACAGACCTTCGGGTCCATAGTTATTAGCTAGATGGATTCTTCTCTTTCTTTGGATCTCAATACAAAGTTCTCCTCGATCTTCTTGGATATCTATTCGACGTAACTCTTTTGCGGCGTGTTTGTCGAGATCCGATGAATTGTGGGTTTATGATCAAGATTATCTATGAACAATATTTGAATCTTCTCTGAATTCTTTTATGTATGATTTGTTATCTTTGCAAGTCTCTTTGAGTTATCAGTTTGGTTTGGCCTACTAGATTGATCTTTCTTGCATTAGGAGAAGTGCTTAGCTTTGGGTTCAATCTTGCGTTGCTCGATCCCAGTGACAGAAAGGGAAATGACATGTATTGTATTGTTGCCATAGAGGATAAAAAGATGGGGTTTATACCATATTGCTTGAGTTTATCCCTCTACATCATATCATATTTCCTAATGCGTTACTCTGTTCTTATGAACTTAATACTCTAGATGCATGCTGGATAGCGGTCGATGTGTGGAGTAATAGTAGTAGATGTAGAATCGTTTCGGTCTACTTGTCGCGGACGTGATGCCTATATACATGATCATGCCTAGATATTCTCATAAATATGCACTTTTCTATCAATTGCTCGACCGTAATTTGTCCACCCATCGTAATACTTATGCTATCTTGAGAGAAGCCACTAGTGAAACCTATGGCCCCTGGGTCTATTCTCCATCATATAAGTTTCCGATCTATTTTACTTTGCAATCTATACTTTCAATGTTTATCATAAAAAATACCAAAAATATTTATCTTACTATCTCTATCAGATCTCACTTTTGCAAGTGGTCGTGAAGGGATTGACAACCCCTTTATCGCGTTGGTTGCAAGGTTCTTATTTGTTTGTGTAGGTACGAGGCGACTTGTGTGTAGTCTCCTACTGGATTGATACCTTGGTTCTCAAAAACCGAGGGAAATACTTACGCTACTTTGCTGCATCACCCTTTCCTCTTCAAGGAAAAAAACCAACGTAGTTCTCAAGAGGTAGCACCACCCACACCTATTTTCTAGCCAACCCGAATCTCGAGGGCGAGATTCACCTTAAGGGGGTAGGTTTGTAACATCCCAAATTTTTAATTTGGAATGTTATACATAGGTCATCATATGCATATCATATTTTTTTGCATTTTGGTTTTGATCCTAGAGATTCTAAGCAACTCAAGGACCCACAGAGAGAGTTGGGGATTTCGTTTATTTTCATATTTGAATTTTCCCAAATATTGAAAAGAGGATCATTTTGGTTTTAATTATTTTTCTCTCCAAAAATATTTCCAATATTAAAAATAAAACAGAGGAGATAGTATGACTTCTCCAAAATAAAAGAAATATTGGGAAAATGTTAAAATCAAATAATTATTTTATTTGGATTTTATTTGTTATTTTATTTGAATTAGAAAAATATGCATTTTTCAAATTGCATTTTTTGGCCAAGAAAATGTTCACTTTGTTCTAAATATTTAATTTAGACGGTGAAAATTGTTTTTGGCATTTTTCAGAGTTTTTTATTTATTTAGGATTTTTCCATTTTCTGCGGAATTTAAAAAAAACAAGAAAAGAAAGTTCTCGACCGAATCGGGTCAAGGCCCCCTGCCCATCGCTTGGCCTCCACCGGAGTCCGACTCCGCCCCGGCGCCGGTGCCCCTACCGCAAGCCACATCGCCCCCACCCCCCGACCCCCTATATATTCGCACCACCGCCTCTCCCCTCACCCCGCTTCACGCCTCGCACCCCACCACCTGCGCTTCGCCGCTTGTGCCATGCCATTCCCGAGCCACCGCAGCCACGCCCATTGCAGTAGAGCCGCCCTTGCCACTGCTTCTTTCTTGCTGCCGTCGTCGCCTCGCCTCGCCAGCGCCGCCCGCCGCTCATTGAATCCGAGCCGCCGCCATTGACCTCGCCGCCCCGGTTTTTTTCGGTTTAGGTAAAATCGTCGGTTTTTTTAAACCCTAGAGTGGTTCGGTTTTCTCGGTTTTGCTTCGGTTTAGGTTACTTTGCGAACGTTCGTTCGTTTTAACGAACGAATTCACCCGTTCGTCTCTGTTAGTGGCCGTTCGTCCGACAGATTTTTCTTTTTCCATTTATTTTCGGCCAGGGACCTATCCGTGATTATTTTTATCGCATATTAGCCCCTGATCTTCAAACCCTCGCAACTTTTTAACCGTTCGGCCAAATCCAGTGAAACCAACGCCAAAGTCTTCGTCTCGAGCCCCTCTTTCTGGTTAATCAACTGAACAAGGTTTTGACGAATTAAAATTTGGTTTCAAGCAGATTTGAATTCAAAGTTCTTTTGATCGTAGTTCCAGTTCCGTAGCTCGGATTTGACCGATTCTTTTTGCAAATCGAATCTCTTCAGTTGAACTTTCAGATTGGATCTTCTTATATGAGTTTTAGCCTTGCATCTATGCTTCAGTGCTTATGTATGCTATTGTTTGTTTGCGATAGAATTCTCGGAGTGCGAAGCGTGCTACTACGAGTCTCTTGGGTTTGCGGGTCGTAAGCAAGGCAAGTAACACATTGATCATACCCCTTTATTACCCAGTTTTTATGTATTAGTTACAATCCTCAAACATTGCATGAGTAGGATGTGATTAACTTGTGGGTATTGGGAAGTAGATGATGAGGTAGAACCTATTGCCCTTTTATTATCAAACCCTGGGAGTTACTTCTACGTTATGCGTATATTGTCGTGCTATGCTCGTAGACGTGGATTGGGTTTGAGTGTATCCATGACAGATGTGAGATTGTTAATTAATGGTTAACTCAAGGTGGCTATTTAAACACACATCTGGGTGGATTGGTTGCGGGCACCTAGAGAATCCAGTGTTGTCCTAGGATATCCTGTAGTACCCGTGTGATCATCCTATGGTTCGCCACCAAGGCTCAAAGGGATCATAAGACTATTCATGCTAGAAACTTCCGTGTGCAGCCACAAGCTATTATGGGCTCTAGCATAGTTGAGTAGGTTGCATGACATATTTCAATGGTGGGCTAGCATATGTAGGGGAAAGTAGGTGTAACTGTCCACCCAGAGTAAAGAGTTAGTGCTTCTGAAAGACTGTGTCTCGTTCATCCGTTACTCAAACACCATGTAGTGTGAGAAATCAAACGGAGGAGATCAAGATCAGGGACTCACGGGAAGATATCACAACACTACTTTAAAAATAAAATAAGTCATACAAGCATCATAATACAAGCCAGGGGCCTCGAGGGCTCGAATACAAGTGCTCGATCATAGACGAGTCAGCGGAAGCAACAATATCTGAGTACATACATAAGTAAACAAGTTTCCATAAGAAGGCTAGCACAAACTGGGATACAGATCGAAAGAGGCGCAGGCCTCCTACCTGGGATCCTCCTAAACTACTCTTGGTCGTCGTCAGCGGCCTGAACGTAGTAGTAGGCACCTCCGGTGTAGTAGGAGTCATCGTCGATGGTGGCGTCTGGCTCCTGGGCTCCAGCATCTGGTTGCGACAACAAGGTAGAATGGAAAGGGGGAAAAGAGGGAGAAAAGCAACCGTGAGTACTCATCCAAAGTACTCGCAAGCAAGGATCTACACTACATATGCATGGTATCTATGTAAAGGGGCAATATCGGTGGACTAAACTGCAGAATGCCAGAATAAGAGGGGGATAGCTAATCATGTCGAAGACTACGCTTCGGGCCACCTCCATCTTATAGCATGTAGAAGAGAGTAGATGGTAAGTTCACCAAGGAGAATCGTGCTACCTCTTGAGCACTGCGTTGGATTTCCCCGAAGAGGAAAGGATGATGCAGCTAAGTAGCGTAAGTATTTCCCTCAGTTTTTGAGAACCAAGGTATCAATCCAGTAGGAGGCTACGCGCGAGTCCCTCATACCTACACAAAGCAAATAACTCCTCGCAACCAACGCGAATAGGGGTTGTCAATCCCTTCACGGTCATTTACGAGAGTGAGATCTGATAGATATGATAGATAATATTTTTGGTATTTTTGGTATAAAGATGCAAAGTAAAATAAAAGGCAAAAGTAAAAAAAGTAAAGCAATAATAAAGTGATGGAAGATTAATATGATGAAGATATACCCGGGGGCCATAGATTTCACTAGTGGCTTCTCTCAAGAGCATAAGTATTCTACGGTGGGTGAACAAATTACTGTTGAGCAATTGGCAGAATTGAGCATAGTTATGAGAGTATCTAGGTATGATCATGTATATAGGCATCACGTCCGAGACAAGTAGACCGACTCCTGCCTGCATCTACTACTATTACTCCACTCATCGACCGCTATCCAGCATGCATCTAGAGTATTAAGTTCAAGAAAACAGAGTAACACCTTAAGCAAGATGACATGATGTAGAGGGATAAATTCATGCAATATGATAAAAAAACCCATCTTGTTATCCTCGATTGCAACAATACAATATGTGCCTTGCTGCCCTTGCTGTCACTGGGAAAGGACACCGCAAGATTGAACCCAAAGCTAAGCACTTCTCCCATTGCAAGAAAAACCAATCTAGTAGGCCAAACCAAACTGATAATTCGAAGAGACTTGCAAAGATAACCAATCATACATAAAAGAATTCAGAGAAGATTCAAATATTGTTCATAGATAATATTGATCATAAACCCACAATTCATCGGTCTCAACAAACACACCACAAAAATAAGATTACATGGAATAGATCTCCACGAGAGAGGGGAGAACATTGTATTGAGATCCAAAAAGAGAGAAGAATCCATCTAGCTACTAACTATGGACCCGAAGGTCTGAGGTAAACTACTCACACTTCATCGAAGGGGCTATGGTGATGATGTAGAAGCCCTCCATGGTGGATGCCCTCTCCGGCGGAGCTCCGGAACAGGCCCCAAGATGGGATCTCATGGGTACAGAAGGTTGCGGCGGTGGAATTAGGTTTTTGGCTCCGTGTCTGATCGTTTGGGGGTACGTAGGTATATATAGGAGTGAGGGAGTCCTGGATTAGGGGGTATCCGGATAGCCGGACTACATTCTTTGGCCGAACTGTTGGACTACGAAGATACAAGATTGAAGACTTCGTCCCATGTCCGGATGGGACTCTCCTTGGCGTGGAAGGCAAGCTTGGCGATACGGATATGTAGATCTCCTTCCTTGTAACCGACCCTGTGTAACCCTAACCCGCTCCGGTGTCTATATAAACTGGAGGGTTTAGTCCGTAGGACATATACAACAATCATACCATAGGCTAGCTTCTAGGGTTTAGCCTCTCCGATCTCGTGGTAGATCAACTCTTGTACTACCCATATCATCAATATTAATCAAGCAGGAGTAGGGTTTTACCTCCATCAACCTGGGTAAAAACATCGTGTCCCTTATCTCCTGTTATCATCCGCCTAGACGCACAGTTCGGGACCCCCTACCCGAGATCCGCCGGTTTTGACACCGACATTGGTGCTTTCATTGAGAGTTCCTCTGGGTCGTCACCATCAGGCTTGATGGCTCCTTCGATCATCGTTAGCGACGCAGTCCAGGGTGAGACTTTTCTCCCCGGACAGATTTTTGTGTTCGGCGGCTTTGCACTACAGGCCAATTCGCTTGGCCATCTGGAGCAGATTGAAAGTTACGCCCCTAGCCATCAGGTCAGGTTTGGAAGCTTAAACTACACGGCAGACATCCGCGGAGACTTGATCTTCACCAGATTCGAGCCCTTGCCAAGTGCGCCGCACTGTCACGATGGGCATGATTTAACTCTTCCGTCGGCCAATGTTCAGGAGATCACACCTGCAACCGCTCTGACCTTTGATTCGGAGCCAATTGCACCATCCGTGGACGGGCGGTTAGACCCCACCATGGAGGACGCAGCCTCAACGGCGATCGAGCCGGATACCAGCCTTACCCTTCGGGAGGCATGTGACTCCAAATTGTCGGACTCTCCTTCGGACTCCGAGCCACCCGCGCCCCTGCCAATCGAATCCGATTTGGCGCCGATCATAGAGTTCACCGCCGCAGATATCTTTCAACATTTGCCCTTTGGCGACATACTAAACTCACTAAGGTCTCTCTCCTTGTCAGGAGAATCCTTTCCGAACTACGTCCGGCAGGATTGGGATGCTAATGACGAAGAAATTCGCCGCCCACCCACCTCCCACTTAGTAGCCAATGTCGATGATTTCACCGACATGCTCGACTTCGACTCCGAAGACATCGACGGTATGGACGACGATGCAGGAGACGAACAAGAACCACTGCCTGCAGAGCACAGGACAACCACCTCATCTTACGATGTATACATGGTGGACACACCCAAAGGTAGCGACGACGAGGAACGGAGGGACGCAGCGAAGGATCGTTCCCTCGAAAAGCAGACAAAGCGGCGGCGTAAGCGCCGCTCCAAACCCCGCCTCGATAGAAACAGCGGTCATACAGACCCAGCGATAGAGCAGGGTGAGCCGGCGGACGACGAACATGGCATTGAACAACTGTCCGACCAAGGCAACACGGATAATCAATCCGAACAACCCATCCCCGGCGAAGATAACAGTCCGGACGACCTCACGCCGGATAAGCGCCTGGAGCAGAAGAAACTCCATAAAAGGCTCGTCGCCACTGCGCGTAGCCTGAAAAAGCAGAAGCGAAAGCTCAAGACCGCGGAAGATGCACTTAGAATCAGATGGAGTAAAGTGCTCAGCACCGCAGATAAATACAGCGGCAGTCGCCACACAAAAAGCTACCCGAAGCGAAAGCTACTGCCTGAATTTCATGAGGAGGCCTTAGAGCCCCCGCCCAATCAAAAGACAAAGCAGCCATCCGGTCGGATAGACGACCCCATGGCCCACATAGAGCGGCAAGCGACGCCGCACACAAGCCAACATGCGATCCACACGAGGACTCGCATCAAAACGACGGCCCAGTCAGATCTATCTACGGGCCAAGAAAGCATGCTCAAACACATAATACAATACACCAAAATTCCGAACAACACGGCACACCCAAGTACAGGGGCGCCGCACACCCCCTATGTTTCACCGATGAGGTGCTGGACCATGAATTTCCAGAGGGATTCAAACCCGTAAACATAGAGGCATACGACGGAACGACAGACCATGGGGTCTGGATTGAGGACTATATCCTCCATATCCACATGGCTAGAGGAGACAATCTCCATGCCATCAAGTACTTACCCCTCAAGCTCAAAGGGCCAGCCCGGCATTGGCTCAAAGGCCTTCCCGAAAACACCATTGGAAGTTGGGAGGAGCTCGAGGACGCTTTTTGGGCAAATTTTCAAGGGACTTATGTCCGACCACCGGATGCAGACGATCTAAGTCATATAACTCAACAGCCCGGAGAGTCAGCCCGAAAGCTTTGGAACAGGTTTCTTACTAAAAAGAATCAAATAGTAGACTGCCCGGACGTTGAAGCCTTAGCAGCCTTCAAACAAAGCGTTCGAGACGAGTGGCTCGCCAGACATCTCGGCCAAGAAAAGCCGAGAACAATGGCCGCATTAACAAGCCTCATGACCCTCTTTTGCGCAGGTGAGTACAGCTGGTTGGCAAGATGCAGCACCAGTGACCCAAGTACATCTGAAGTTAGGGATGGGAACGGAAAGCCACGATGCTGCAAAAACCAGCACCGACATAAAGAAGACAGCCTGAAGAGCGCGGTGGTAAACGCCGGATTTAGAAGCTCTTGGCAGGATCAGCAAAAGCTGCCTCTCAAAGGCAACAGGGACGATTTGTCCAGCCTAAATAAGATTTTGGACAAGATATGTCAAATCCACAACAACCCTGGTAAACTTGCAAATCATACCCATAGAGAATGTTGGGTCTTCAAGCAATCCGGCAAACTCAAAGCCGAACACAAGGGGCTGGATACACCAAGTGAAGACGATGACAAACCCCGCAAACAAAGCACTGGGGAACAGAAGAAATTCCCACCAGAAGTCAAAACAGTAAACGTGTTACACGTGACAAAGGGGAGAAACAAAGTGGCGCCCATAGAGATATGTGCCCCAGGGCCTATCACAACTGAGTTCCGCCACTGGTCATCCAAACCGATCTCCTTCGACCATCGGGATTACTCTGAAAGTACCCGGCACGCAGGATGGGCAGCCTTGGTGTTAGACCCAATAATTGACGGATACCACTTTACACGAGTCCTGATGGACGGCGGCAGTAGTCTAAACCTGATATATCAGGATACAATCCGCAAAATGGGGATGTACCCAACAATAATTAGCCATAGCAATACTTCCTTTAAAGGAGTAACGCTAGGCCAAGAGGCCCATTGCACGGGCTCCCCCCTACTAGAGGTTATATTCGGCTTCCCCGAAAACTTCCGTAGCGAAAAGCTAACCTTCCACATCGCTCCGTTTAAAAGTGGTTATCAAGCACTACTAGGACGCGAAGCTTTCGCTCGCTTTAATGCAATACCACATTATGCGTCCCTCATGCTTAAGATGCCCGGTCCATGAGGCATCATTTCTGTAAAGGGAAATATTGAGCGCTCCTTGCACGCGGAAGATTGTGCGGCTGCCTTGGCAGCCACACACTAAAATGCCTTACCAACCAGAGCACCTAACAGGTCGTTAAGACCACGGACATGGCTAGACGAGTCCGGCACAACCGTATAATTGATAAAATTCTGATGGCCATACACCCCTATGCAAGGGGCTCTGCGCATGTAAACAAGCGGCAATAAGGCTCAATTTTACCCATCTTGAATTATACTTTTTTTATTTAATATAACATACATTTTTGCACGACTGCCTTTTCAACTAAGTTCCTCTCTTTTACAGATGAACACCGTGCTACACTCGTCCAGGATACGGCACAACGGAGACACAGGCGCAGACGTGCAGCAGGGACCCGTTCCAAGGATTCTTTTCAGATTAAGACCCTGCGTAAACCTTTTTTACTGTCTCTTGTTGATACACATCCCCCGGATTCTCAGCACAACTGAGAAGGAGGCTGGCGTCTTGGCATGAGGCCACGTCAGAATATTGCACGTACCTGGACACTAGGGGCTTATTACAAAGGGCATTGTTCAGCCCGTTTAAAACCACAAAGACAGAATACCTTAGGGAGTGTTCGGTGTCGCGAGTTTGGCCTTATATGCATCAGCTCTGAATCATGTCTTTGGTCAAATGTTTGGATTGCCCGGCTCCTGTGTTTTGCTGCCTTACGTTCCGCTCTATCGGCTAAGGCAGCACCAGGAAAACTACTGCGATTGTGCCCCGGTTCGGCCAGGCGAGCACCTTAGTAGAGAAAGCCGAAAACTGACTGTCATGATATAGCGTGAGACTGGTCAACCACTCGATGACCTCATGGAATCTTTGGGATTCCTCCGCCTTAACGAAGGGCCATTTCCCGGCCAAGCATATACACGCCCCGAATTCGGATGAGCGTGGAGCCACCAGGGGCTATATAGTAGCCCCACTGTCAAACTCCTATGGCTAAGTGAAAGTGATAAAGCATTATAGTCCGATTGCCTAGTTCGCTACACTGTCACCTCCTTAATGGACCAAGATGTTGGACCAAGTGTGAATATGCGTCTTCTGCGAACACCCCACATTATATGCGTGGGGGCTGAAGCCTACGACTGCCATCTTTCAGGTTATATACATACATACATAAATGGCCGCACATGAGGTATTATAATTCTTGCAGGCACAAGTATAAAATAGCCTTTACATCTAAGCAAAACATTGTTTTCTATAAGAATACATGTCATTAGAACATAATATTCTTCAAGCACTGCGTCTCTATCGAACGAGCGCCCTCAATGACGGTGGCTTCCATCTCCGCCCAGTATGTCTTCACACGGGCAAGGGCCATCCATGCACCCTCTTCATAGCGTTGATATGCGGCACCGCACCAAGGAACTGTTGCACCAAACTAAAGTAACTCTTCGGCTTTGGCCTTTACGGCCACAGATGGTCCATGACATACTTCATGGCGAGTCCGGACAACCTATTCGGCTCGGCCCATTCGGCCAGCCGATCAGTCAATGGAAGCGCACGCTCGGGACGATTAAATTGTGACCAGAACAACTTCTCCACTTCACGATCCTTTTGGTCTCGGAAGTGTTCGGCCGCATCAGGAGCACTCGCCGCCAAATCCAGATATGCGTCCGTAGAACTCCACAGCCGGTCCAAAGGAGCATATTTAGGATCTCTGAACTTCATCTGCAGCATGTAGGGCTTCCCAGCCGCGATATCTCCGGCCTGGCGTAGCTCCTCCTTCATCGCTCTCATCGCGGAGCGGGTATCCTTGGCCGCCACCGTGGCCTTCTCCAGGTCTGTCTTCTTTGCTTGATCTTCCTTTTCAAGAAGCTTGTAACGGTCGGTTGCGTTCTTCAATTCCACAGCCATCTCGGCCATTTCCTCCTTGCTTTGGCAGTGAGCAGCCTGTTCGGCTTTCAGCTCCTGGATTGCCTTTAGGGCAGCCGCATCACTTTTTCTGGCTTGTTCCTTGGCTCGGGCAAGTTCTGCCCGCAGGTTCTCCACGGCCGCAGCTCCATCTGCATTAAACACACATGTTATAGATACTGGCATCATGCTCCTCTTACCATGTGTCTCCGGAGAAATCACATACCTTGTGCCTCGTCAAGCCGCTTGTTGACAAGCATGATGTCGGCATCTGCCACGTCAAGTTGCCGCTTTAACTCGGCAAATTCAGCAGTCCGGCTGGCCACCGGACACTTCGCCACCTGCATATTAAGGCGGCAAAATTAAACCTCGGACTATGATCCTCTGTGCGCCGTCGTCTGCGACGGCACCCAAAGTCTCAGGGGCTACTATCTACACAGGGCGCATCTTAAAGTATGCGGTACTGTCAAAACGAAACATCATTTCACTTACCTCAAAGACCGTCAGTAGACTCAAGACAGCTTCATGCAACCCGCTTTCCGTGGACAAAATCCTTTCAATTACCGCACCCATTAACGTGCGGTGCTCCTCTGAGATAATTGCTCGCTCTAGCAGATCCCTCAGTACGTCTGACCGCACACCAGGCGGTGCCGGACTCTCTGATTGCTCTCTTCAAAAGCCGGATACTGAGGGCTTCGGGCGGCCACATGACTACCTTCTGGCCTTGCCGGATTAGGAGAAACCCTCCGCGACGACACTTCGGGGTCGCCCGCCTCATGAGGCGGTATGGCAGGGGGAGGCGTTCCACTCTCCATCAACTCCGGAAGAAGACCCCCCGAAGACGAGCTCTGCTGGTAAGGGCTAAGGTCCGAACTGCAAAGATAAAGGTTTTATCATTTTTCTCAAAGGTAAAGCGAGGTTCTTCCTCATTACTAACACCCTTTTACTTACAGCTCGGTAGAGGGCTGATCCCCTTGAGGGCATAGCGCGGCCGGGGTATCCCCCGGCGCATGACCCTCTGGTGAAGATTTCTTCTCCCGTTTTGAGACCATTGTCTCCGGGTCCTCAGAGGTGGTCCTCTTCTTTCCCTGGGGAGAGGAGGTTTCGATTCCTCCCTTCCGGTTAACCTCCTCCTCGGAGGCGGTAGCTTCCTTGTTTCCCCCTTTGTCTTCTCCCGGAAGCGCTGGATAAGGTGCGATCTCCAGCATCCTAGTTAACACAGGGTCTGGCGATGTCTCAGGGAGGGGGGCCGGACACCTGATCAACTTTGCCTTCGCTATCCAGTCCTGGTTAAAAAGCGACCTTTTTAAGGGCGACATTGCAATAAATAAGCGGATAGGAATGTTCGGATGCAGGGCTACTTACATGGGTATCCAGGCGATTGCAGCTCAGACCCGGATCCTCAGTGGTGTCCGGACACATTACTTGTGATCCAAAGAACAATCTGTACATCTCCTCAGGCGTCATACCGAGGAACTGCTGAAGAACTCGCGGTCCCTCCGGATTGAATTCCCACAGGCGGAGAGGACGACGTTTGCAGGGCAGGACTCGTCGAATTAACATGACCTGCATCACCATGACCAGACTGACATCTCTCTCGAGGAGGTCTCGAATGCGGCCCTGCAGCATGGGCACATCCTTTGCTGGCCCCCAGTCCAGCCCCTTGTTGACCCATGACAATAGTCGTTGTGGAGGACCCGAGCGAAAGACAGGTGGGGCCACCCACTTGTTACCCCTGGGAGCTGTGATGTAAAACCACTTTTGTTGCCATAAACTGGGCACCTCCTCGAAAGATCCCTCGGGCCATGGGGCGATGGAGGTTCTGCTTATTACGGCGCCGCCGCACTCCGCGTGCTGACCCTCGATCATCATCGGTTCTACTTTGAAGGTCTTGAGCCACAGTCCGAAGTGAGGGGTAATCCGGAGGAAATCTTCGCACACGACGATGAACGACGAGATGTGGAGGATAGACTCCGGAGCTAAATCATGGAAGTCTAGCCAATAATAGAACATCAGCCCCCTCACGAAGGGATCTGGCGCGAAGCCTAGCCCTCGGAGGAAGTGAGATACGAACGCGACGCTCTCACCGGGCTTAGGAGTGGGGATAACCTGCCCTTGAGCAGGCAGCCTATGCGGGATTTCGCCGATCAGGTACCTGGCCTCCCTTAGCTTTACCACGTCTTCCTCCGTGACGGAGGAAGGCATCCACCGACCTTGAGGTTTGGATCCTGACATGATGGGAGGTCCGAAGCGCCTAAACCTGAGCTTTGGGTGTTGGAACTCGAGGCGGGAGGCGGATCTGATGAGATCTAAACAAAAAATAGGCCTTGGTCTCTTTATAAAGAGGTTGAATACCGAGAGCCCTCCTTGTGACCGTTTGGGACTTACCTTCGATTGAGAGGACATACCAACGGACACGATTGGGTTACCCACATCCGCGTTGATGAGAATCTCGTAAATAAAGGGGACACGATCTCTGCTTCAATAAGACGTGCCAAGGAAACCGCCTCGCGGAACGCGCTGAGGTGGGCTGTAAAAAACTATTCAAAAAAGGCTTGGTTGTGGTGTGATGTCACGCTACGGAATACGTCAGCAGATTAGATTTGTGAAAATATTATCCTCTCAACGGTGGTATGTGGAACTTGTTTTGCAGAGCCGGACACGACCCTTGTGTTCAAGATCTTCTATGAAGTATTCGGAGGAGGAACCCGCCTTGCAATGCCGAAAACAATCTGCACGCTGGACTCATCGTCATTGAAGCCTGGTTCAGGGGCTACTGAGGGAGTCCTGGATTAGGGGGTATCCGGACAGCCGGACTATATTCTTTGGCAGGACTGTTGGACTACGAAGATACAAGATTGAAGACTTCGTCCCGTGTCCGGATGGGACTCTCCTTGGCGTGGAAGGCAAGCTTGGCGATACGGATATGTAGATCTCCTTCCTTGTAACTGACCCTATGTAACCCTAACCCCCTCCGGTGTCTATATAAACCGGAGGGTTTAGTCCGTAGGACATATACAACAATCATACCATAGGCTAGCTTCTAGGGTTTAGCCTCTCCGATCTCGTGGTAGATCAACTCTTGTACTACCCATATCATCAATATTAATCAAGCAGGAGTAAGGTTTTACCTCCATCGAGAGGGCCCGAACCTTGGTAAAAACATTGTGTCCCTTGTCTCCTGTTACCATCCGCCTAGACGCACAGCTCGGGACCCCCTACCCGAGATCCGCCGATTTTGACACCGACAAGGAGGAAGAAGTACGTCGGTGGAGCTTCGTGGGCCCCACGAGGGTGGGGGCGCGCCTGGGGGTGGGGGAGTAGGGCGCGCCCCCCTACCTCGTTCCCACCTCGAAGCTTCCTTGGCATAGGGTCCAAGTCTCCTGGGTCATATTCGGTGAGAAAATCACGTTCCTGAAGGTTTCATTCCATTTGGACTCCATTTGATATTCCGTTTCTTCGAAACTTTGAAATAGGCAAAAAACAGCAATTCTGGGCTGGGCCTCTGGTTAATAGGTTAGTCCAAAAAATAATATAAAAGTGGAAAATAAAGCCCAATATTGTCCAAAACAGTAGATAATATAGCATGAAGAAATCAAAAAATTATAGATACGTCGGAGACGTATCAGGCATCCCCAAGCTTAATTCCTGCTCGTCCTCAAGTAGGTAAATGATAAAAAAGAATTTTTGATGCGGAGTGCTACTTGGCATAATTTCAATGTAATTCTTCTTAATTGTGGTATGAATATTCAGATCCGAAAGATTCAAGACAAAAGTTCATATTGACATAATAATAATAATACTTCAAGCATACTAACTAAGCAATTATGTCTTCTCAAAATAACATGGCCAAAGAAAGTTCATCCCTACAAAATCATATAGTTTAGTCATGCTCCATTTTCGTCACACAAGAATGCTCTCATCATGCACAACCCCGATGACAAGCCAAGCAATTGTTTCATACTTTAGTAATCTCAAACTTTATAAACCTTCACGCAATACATGAGCGTGAGCCATGGATATAGCACTATGGGTGGAATAGAATATGATGATGGGGGTTATGTGGAGAAGACAAAAAAAGGAGAAATTCTCACATCAATGAGGCTAATCAATGGGCTATGGAGATGCACATCGATTGATGTTAATGCAAGGAGTAGGGATTGCCATGCAACGGATGCACTACAGCTATAAATGTATGAAAGCTCAACAAAAGAAACTAAGTGGGTGTGCATCCAACTTGCTTGCTCACGAAGACCTAGGGCACTTCAGGAGGCCCATTGTTGGAATATACAAGCCAAGTTATATAATGAAAAATTCCCACCAGTATATGAAAGTGACAAAACAAAAGACTCTCTATCATAAATATTATGGTGCTACTTTGAAGCACAAGTTTGGAAAAAAGGATAGTAGCATTGTCCCTTTTTATTTCCTTTTTTTGCCTTCTTTTTTTTTCTTTGGCCTTTCTCCATTTTTTGGGACAATGCTCTATTAGATGATGATCATCACACTTCTATTTATTTACAACTCAATGATTACAATTCCATACTAGAACAAAGTATGACTCTATATGAATGCCTCCGGTGGTGTACCGGGATATGCAATGAATCAAGAGTGACATGTATGAAACAATTATGAACGGTGGCTTTGCCACAAATACTATGTCAACTACATGATCATGCTAAGCAATATGACAATGATGAATGTGTCATGAAGAACGGAATGGTGGAAAGTTGCATGGCAATATATCTCGGAATGGCTATGGAAATGCCATAATGGTAGGTATGGTGGCTGTTTTGAGGAAGATGTATGGAGATTTATGTGTGAAAGAGTGTATCATATCACGGGGTTTGGATGCACCGGCGAAGTTTGCACCAACTCTCAATGTGAGAAAGGGCAATGCACGGTACTGAAGAGGCTAGCGATGATGGAAGGGTGAGTGTGCGTATAATCCATGGACTCAACATTAGTCATAAAGAACTCACATACTTATTGCAAAAATCTACAAGCCATCAAAAACCAAAGCACTTACGTGCATGCTCCTAGGGGGATAGATTGGTAGGAAAAGACCATCGCTCATCCCCGACCACCACTCATAAGGAGGACAATCAAATAACTCCTCATGTTTCAAATTTGTTACATAACGTTTACCATACGTGCATGCTATGGGACTTGCAAACTTCAACACAAGCATTTCTCAAATTCACAACTACTCAACTAGCACGACTTTGATATTATCACCTCCACATCTCAAAACAATCATCAAGCATCAAACTTCTCTTAGTATTCAACACACCCAAAAGAAAGTTTTACAAATCTTGAATACCAAGCATATTAAGATTATTAAGCAAATTACCATGCTATTTAAGACTCTCAAAATAATCCAAGTGAAGCATGAGAGACCAATAGTTTCTATAAAACAAATCCACCACCGTGCTCTAAAAGATATAAGTGAAGCACTAGAGCAAAACTATATAACTCAAAAGATATAAGTGAAGCACAAAGAGTATTCTATCAAAAGTCCAATTCATGTATGGCTCTCTCAAAAGGTGTGTAAAGCAAGGATGATTGTGGTAAACTAAAAAGCAAAGACTCAAATCATACAAGACGCTCCAAGCAAAACACATATCATGTGGTGAATAAAAATATAGCTCCAAGTAAAGTTACCGATGGAAGTAGACAAAAGAGGGGATGCCTTCCGGGGCATCCCCAAGCTTTGACTTTTTGGTGTCCTTAGATTATCTTGGGGGTGCCATGGGCATCCCAAGCTTAGGCTCTTGCCACTCCTTGTTCCATAATCCATCAAAAGTTTTTACCCAAAAACTTCACAACACAAAACTCAACAGAAATCTCGTGAGCTCCGTTAGCAAAAGAAAACAAAAGACCACTTCAAGGTACTATAATGAACTCATTCATTATTTATATTGGTGTTAATCCTACTGTATTCCAACTTATCTATGGTTTATAAACTATTTTACTAGCCATAGATTCATCAAAATAAGCAAACAACACACGAAAAACAGAATCTGCCAAAAACAGAACAGTCTGTAGTAATCTGTAACTAACGCAAACTTCTGGAACTCCAACAAATCAGAAAAAATAGGACGACCTAGGAAATTTGTTTATTGATCAGCAGCAATTGGAATCACTATTTTATCACGTTGTGGTGATTTTTAACAATTTTTTTCGTGAACAGAAAGTTTCTGGAAATTACAGCAAGATCAAATAACTATCATCCAAGAAGATCCTATAGGTTTAACTTGGCTCAAACACTAATTAAAACATAAAAACACATCTAACCAGAGGCTAGATAAAAGATTTATTCCTAAGCAGAAGCAAAATCAAAAAAACTAAAAATAAAATTGGGTTGCCTCGCAACAAGCGCTATCGTTTAACGCCCCTAACTAGGCATAAAAGCAAGGATAGATCTAGGTATTGCCATCTTTGGTAGGCAATCCATAAGTGGCTCTCATGATAGATTCATATGGTAATTTTATTTTCTTCCTAGGGAAGTGTTCCATGCCTTTCTTTAATGGAAATTGGAATCTAATATTCCCTTCCTTCATATCAATAATTGCACCAATCGTTCTAAGGAAAGGTCTACCAAGAATAATAGGACAAGAAGGATTGCAATCTATATCAAGAACGATAAAAATCTACGGGCACATAATTCCTATTTGCAACAATAAGAACATCATTAATTCTTCCCATATGTTTTCTAATAGTGGAATCCGCAAGGTGCAAGTTTAGAGAGCAATCATCAAAATCATGGAAATCTAGCAAATCACACAAAGTTTTGGGAATAGTGAAAACACTAGCACCCAAATCACATAAAGCATAAAATTCATGATCCTTAATTTTAATTTTCATAGCTGGTTCCCACTCATCATAAAGTTTTCTAGGGATAGAAACTTCCAACTCAAGTTTTTCTTCATAAGATTGCATCAAGGCATCAATGATATGTTTGGTAAAGGCTTTATTTTGACTATAAGCATGAGGAGAATTTAGCACGGATTGCAACAAGGAAATACAATCAATTAAAGAAAAACTTTCATAATTAAATTCCTTGAAATCCAAAATAGTGGGTTTAGCAACATCTAGGGTTTTGCTTCCTTCAATTCCACTTTTATCGATTTCATCATTAAGATCTAAAAACTCCGAACTCTTGGAACGCCTTCTAGGTAAAGGTAGATCATATTCAGTCCCATCATTATCAAGATTCATATTACAAAACAAAGATTTAATAGGAGACACATCAATAACTTTTAGATCTTCATCTTTGTTTTCATAGGAATTGGAAGAACACGCTTTAATAAAGGCATCTTTCGTAACACGCATCCTAGCGGTTCTTTCCTTGAACTCATCAATGGAAATTCTCATGGCTTTGAGAGACTCATTGATATCATGCTTAGGAGGAATAGATCTAAGCTTTAAAGAATCAACATCAAGAGAAATTCTATCAACATTCCTAGCCAATTCATCAACTTTAAATAATTTCTCTTCAAGCAAAGCATTAAAATTCTTTTGTGAATTAATAAACTCTTTAACACTAGTCTCAAATTCAGAGGGCATCTTATTAAAATTCCCATAAGAGTTGTTGTAGGAATTTCCATAATTATTAGAAGGATTACTAGGATAAGGCCTAGGATTAAAGTTCCCTCTATACGCGTTGTTGCCAAAATTATTCCTACAAACAAAATTCACATCCATAGATTCATTATTATTCTCAATCAAAGTAGATAAAGGCATATCATTAGGATCAAAAGAAACACTCTTAGTAGCAAATAATTTCATAATTTCATCCATCTTTCCACTCAAAACATTAATTTCTTCTATCGCATGCACTTTTTTATTAGTAGATCTTTCAGTGTGCCATTGAGAATAATTAACCATAATATTATCTAGGAGTTTAGTAGCATCTCCTAAAGTGATTTCCATAACAGTGCCTCCCGCGGCCGAATCTAAAAGATTTCTAGAAGCCAAATTCAATCCGGCATAAATTTTTTGTATAATCATCCACAAGTTCAAACCATGAGTAGGGCAATTACGTATCATTAATTTCATTCTCTCCCAAGCTTGTGCAACATGTTCATGATCAAGTTGCTTAAAATTTATAATATCGTTTCTGAGAGAGATGATCTTAGCGGGAGGAAAATACTTAGAGATAAAAGCATCTTTGCACTTGTTCCAAGAATCAATACTATTTTTAGGCAAAAACGAAAACCAAGCTTTAGCACGATCTCTAAGCAAAAAAGGAAATAGCTTCAATTTAACAATATCATTATCAACATCTTTCTTCTTTTGCATATCCCACAAATCCATGAAGCTATTTAGATGAGTAGCGGCATCTTCACTAGGAAGGTCGGCGAATTGATCTTTCATAACAAGATTCAACAAAGCAATATTGATTTCACAAGATTCAGTGTTGGTAAGAGGAGCAATCGGAGTGCTAAGAAAATCATTATTGTTGGTATTGGTAAAGTCACATAAATTGGTATTATCTTGAGCCATCGTGACAAACAGGCAATCCAACACACGAGCAAACAAAAAGCAAGCGAGAAAAAGGCAAACGGAAAAGAGAGGGCGAATAAAACGGCAAGGGTGAAGTGGGGGAGAGGAAAACGAGAGGCAAATGGAAAATAATGTAATGCGAGAGATAAGGGATTGTGATGGGTACTTGGTATGTTGACTTTTATGTAGACTCCCGACAGCGGCGCCAGAAATTCTTCTTGCTACCTCTTGAGCATCTGCGTTGGATTTCCTCGAAGAGGAAAGGATGATGCAGCAAAGTAGCGTAAGTATTTCCCTCAGCTTTTGAGAACCAAGGTATCAATCCAGTAGGAGGCTACGCGCGAGTCCCTCGTACCTCCACAAAGCAAATAACTCCTCGCAACCAACGCGAATAGGGGTTGTCAATCCCTTCACGGTCACTTACGAGAGTGAGATCTGATATATATGATAGATAATATTTTGGTATAAAGATGCAAAGTAAAATAAAAGGCAAAAGTAAAAAACAAAGCAATAATAAAGTGATGGAAGACTAATATGATGAAGATAGACCCGGGGGCCATAGATTTCACTAGTGGCTTCTCTCAAGAGCATAAGTATTCTACGGTGGGTGAACAAATTACTGTTGAGCAATTGACAGAACTGAGCATAGTTATGAGAGTATCTAGGTATGATCATGTATATAGGCATCACGTCCGAGACAAGTAGACCGACTCCTTCCTGCATCTACTACTATTACTCCACTCATCGACCGCTATCCAGCATGCATCTAGAGTATTAAGTTCAAGAAAACAGAGTAACGCCTTAAGCAAGATGACATGATGTAGAGGGATAAATTCATGCAATATGATAAAAACCCCATCTAGTTATCCTCGATGGCAACAATACAATACGTGCCTTGCTACCCCTGCTGTCACTGGGAAAGGACACCGCAAGATTGAACCCAAAGCTAAGCACTTCTCCCATTGCAAGAAAAACCAATCTAGTAGGCCAAACCAACACTACAAAAAAAAAGACACATCCGTGACATTTTGGGCCGAACGAAAAAAATTCCTGTCATACATATGACACTTCTATAATGACAATTGTGACAAAACCCGGTATCATCATAGATGTGGTGGGCTCCTACTTCTATGACAAAAAATCATGACAGAAAATGGGCTTTTTGTCCTGGGCGGGCCGGAGACGCAGTTGCATGACATTCTTTGGGCCGTCCATGACGGAAAAAACCATGGTAGAAGCGAGGGGGAGAAAAATTTCGGGGAGTTGCCGGTTACGGTGGGAGGTCGGGGGCCGAGCGATTACCGTTTCTCTCGTACACGTGCGAGGCGTTGGCTCTAACTGAACCGAACGAGGCGTTGGGATCTACCTGAACCCGGCGATTACCTTTGCGAGCTACGTTCGAACCCGAGCGATCGATCGATGGCGTTAATCGAACCCGTGGAGCGATTCGCCGCTCTGCTGCTAATTGAAGCCGATCGATTGGATGAACAATGAGCGTTGCGGGGGGTTGGATGAATAGTGAGAGGTGGCGTTGCTCGTGGATGAACAGGACCCGTGGTGTGGAGGGTTGGATGAGCAGAGCGGTGGAGGGGTGGCCATGGAGGGTGGTTGAACAGGACCCGTGGTGTGGAGGGCTGGATGAAGCAGTGAGACGGTGGAGGGGTGCCCGTGGAGGGTGGTTGAGCATGAGCGGTGGAGTAGCGTCTGGCTGGAGGCTGGATGAGCGGAGCCCGTGGAGGCTGGAGGAGGTCTCGGTAGCCGTGGAGGCTGGAGGAGGTCGACGGTGGAGATGAACAGATCCGTGGAGTCCGTTTTGCGCACGCCACACCCTCCCGATGAACAGGACCCCGTTTCGACCGTAGCGCTCCAACACAAGTCTGTTTAGTCCGTTTTGCGGTACGCTACACCCCTCCCGATCAATAGGACCACAGTTTCGACCGTAGGAGGTTCGTTTCGTCCGTTTTGCAGTACGCCACACCCCTCCCGATCAACAGGACCGCCGTTTCGACCGTAGGAGGTCCGTTTCCTTCGTTTTGCGGTACGCCAGGCCCCTCCTGATCAACAGGACCCCCGTTTCGACCGTAGGAGGTCCGTTTCCTCCGTTTTGCGGTACGCCACACCCCTCCCGATCAACAGGACCCCGTTTGAGCGTGGGAGGTCCGATTCCTCGCCAGCGATACGCCAGCCCTCTCGATCAACAGGATCCCGTTTCGAACGTGGCCGGTCGAACACAAGGTCGTTTCCTCCGTTGTGCGGTACGCCAGGCCCCGTTTCCATCGCCTGTTCTGTCCGACCCAGCCGGTTGGCTCCCCATGAACATGACGACGACGCTGTTTTTCCCTTCCGACCCAGCCATGTACGTATGCGCGAGTAGGCGTTCGAGACCCTGCCGTATGTACGTACGTGGCCGTATTTTCTTTATTGCACCCTTGCCGCTGTACGTACCTGTACATGCTACGTGCGGACCTCTACTACGACACGTGCGCGCCTCTACAACGACCAATATGTACGTACACGTTCGCGACCAGAATGACAACCCTACTTACGCTTCGACCAGGTGGGTCCCGACTGACAGGCACTTCCTTGCCTGCGAAGATGTAGCTGGTGGGTCCCAGCAGTCAGGTGGGCGAATCATTTTTTTTGCCCGGACGCACTTCCTTGTGTGCGAAGATGTAGCTGGTGGGTCCCAGCAGTCATGGGGAAACATTTTATTCGCGAAATACGGTGGCCCGACCGGTGGGTCCCCGCTGTCAGGTGGAGGAATAATTATTTTGTGTGTAATAAGGAGGCACTTCCTTGCTGCGGCCGTGGACCCAGCTGTCAGCCTCTCCACGTACAGTCCATGTCCGATGGAAGCCATTCCTTGACCACGTTGACCATGCCGCGCCGAGAGCACCAGGGTGGTGGACGACGGCGAGGCCTAGGAAGGGGACGACGCGGATCCGGGGAAGACGCGGCAGTGAAAGCTCACGCGTAGAGGAGTACGAGGGTTTACTGGTTCGCTGCGGTGTGAGGCTGCCGTGGCCACATAATTACAGGGGGTGTGGGTGAGTAGAGGGATGGCCTGGCCAGCGGTGGGAGTAGTAGGGGGCGGTGAGGCCTCTGCCGCATCACAGCCGGCCACGGGAGGCAGGAGCACGAGGCACGACCGGCGCTGGTTTGGGCGGCTAGAGCAAGAAGACCAGAGGTTGAAGAAGCACTACGGCCGTTGGATGGGCATCGTACGGTCACTGGAGCTAGAATCGTGCATATTGACTAAGTTGACAAAGCCCTCCGTCCCCGTCAACATAGTAGGCCCACAAGTCAGCCTGCCACTATACTGGGTCCCAGCTAACAGGGGGAGTATTCATTTTTTTTGTGCGTAATAAGGAGGCACTTCCTTGCATGCGAAGATATAGCTGGTGGGTTCGAGCTGTCAGCGGAGGTAACGTTTTTTTTTCACGAAATACAGAGGCCCTTTCGGTGGGTCCCAGATGTCAGGTGGAGGAATCATTATTCTGCGCGTAATAAGGAGCCATTTCCTTGCGTGCGGCCGTGGACCCAGCTGTCGGCCTCTCCATGTACAATCCACTTCAGATGCATGTCGGTCGTTGACCACGTTGACCAGGCCACGCCGAGAGCACCAGGGCGGTGGACAACGGCGAGGCCTAGGGAGGGAATGACACGGAGGCAGGGAAGACTCGGCGCTTGTTTCCCGCGGGGGAGTCTGTTGTCGAGGGTTTTGGTTCGCTTGCCGTCGCCGGAGAATAACAGCAGGTGTGGGTGAGTAGAGGGATGGCTAGGCCGGCGAAGGGAGTACGGTGGGGAGGTGAGGCCTGCGCGGCAGCATAGCCGGCCGCGAGGAGGAGGAAGCGAGCAGTCCCTTGGCGCTTGTTTGAGCGGTTGGAGCAGGAAGAGTAGAGATTGAAGAAGACGACGGCCGTTGGATGGACATCCAACATCCTTGCTGTCGTCAACCTTTTTAGGAAAGCCTCAAATCTATGGAAAACAACATACAACCCATCTGCCATTATTTCTAATAATTTGCAGCCCATTTGCTAATTCTTAAGGTTTTTTGGAGCCCATATTCTTTTTGTTAGCATTACAGCCCATATTGTGGCCACGGTTAAAAATTATCTGAAATTTTGCATATTTGGTGCGGTCGAACTGTTTTTAATCCCAAAATTTCGACTCGCATTCAAACTGATTTTAAAATAAATGTATATCAATATAAAATCCAACAAATTCTCCATGCATAAAAATTAATGTAATTTAAAATCTCAAATGAAAATATGATATTTGAAACTAATTGCGGTTTGATGTGTTTTAAAATGTACAGCCCATTTCTCATTCTTGATAGGCCATTTTCTCGGCCAGCCGAATGAAGCTCTCCTCGTCTTGAAAGATTTGCAGCCCAACAGCCCGACAAAGCGACTTACTTGGCAAATCACAAAAAACTGGGCTGTGGCCTTGGACCCGGTGTGAGCCTCTCCACGTCTGATACTCTTCCGATGGAAATCGGTCGTTGACCACATTGACCATGCAGCGCCGAGAGCACCAAAGGCGGTGGACGACGGCGAGGCCTAGGAAGGGGACGACACGGAGCCGGGAAGACGCGGCGGTGGATGCCCGCGAGAGGAGTACGAGGTTCATCTGGTTCGATTGCGGCGTGAGGCTCTTGTCGCCTGAGAATAACAGGGGGTGTGGGTGAGTGGAGGGATACCCTGGGCCAGCGGTGGGAGTAGTAGGGGGTGGTGAGGCCTCCGTGGCATCACAGCCAGCCACGAGAGGAAGGAGCACGCGGCACGACCGGCGCTGCTTTGGGCGGCTGGAGCAAGAAGACCAGAGGTTGAAGAAGCACTATGGCCGTTGGATGGACATCGTATGGTCACTGGAGCTAGAATCGTTCATATTGACTAAGTTGACAAAGCCCTCCGTCCTCATCAACTTAGTAGGCCCACAAGTCAGCCACCCACTATTGTGGGTCCCAGCTAGCAGGGGGTATTCATTTTTTGGTGCGTAATAAGCAGGCACTTCCTTGCGTGTGAAGATATAGCTGGTGGGTCCGACACTGTCGGCCGGGGGGGCGTTTTTTCGCGAAATCTGAAGCCCTTCCACGTCGCATAAGGCGTAATAAGGAGGAACTTTCCTTGCGTGCGACCATAGACCTCGTGGGTCCCGGCTGTCAGGCTCTCCACGTACAGTCCTCTTCCGATGACTCTCGTATGTTGACCACGCCGTGCCGAGTGCACCGAGGCGGTGGACGACGGCAAGGCCCCAGACTGGAACGACCCGGAGATGGGGAAGACGCGGCAGTGGAGTCGCAGACGGAGAGGAGTGGGAAACTTGACTGGTTCGGGTGTGGGGTGGGCCTACACTCGGCAGAGAATAACAGGAGGTGCGGAGTGGAGGGATCGCCTGGCCGTCGGTGGGGTAGCGTTTCGTTGAGGAGCGCAAAACAATGTTGCTGGATGTCAAGGCTGGAGCAGCGGTTCGGCAGCGCTGGGGAAGAAGGCGAGAGATTGAAGAAGAATGCGGCCGTTGGATGTAAATCCAACGCCTTCTTAAACTTCACCTCATCGCCCACATGTCGGCCAGATCCATTTGTTTTAGTCCATTTGGTGGGCTGGGTGAAACAATGATGTAGCATCTATGCAGCCCGTTTAAATCCCATTTGCATTTTTCTCGAAATCCACAGACTTGCTGGGCTGGGTGAAAATATCATGTTGGGCCAGACGGAGAAATGTTATAAAAACATAAACACATGATTGCACGTCAGTAAAATCTTTACAAGCTTATGTACGCAATCACTAGGAGTTAACTTGGCAAGTTATATATAAACAATTATTATTATTATTTTGTAAGAACTTTAAACTTACGAAATAAAATATCATTTTAATTTGATGAGTTAATAGTACGTGGGGTATTAATATTTTTTAGGCTAGACGTGGGATAGTTGAGTTGGTTCTAGGGGAAAGTACTGGGAGAAAACTCAGTTTACATCGAAAAAGAAAGTGGGAGAAAATTCAGAGACCTGCTGGGTCCACCTGAGGAGAGGAATATGTTGGGTGGAAGGAGATTCATAGCACGGCAGCCGAGTGAACTAGTTTTTTTACGGACAAGTGAACTAGTTTACATACATAAGCAAATAGCCACTAAAAAAAGCAATCAGGTTAATGGGTTCTTAAAAGAAATATTTTGGACAAAACAGATAATTACGACACATAGGCTAATGCATGAAACACTCAGATGATAAAGGTGCTTATAAACAGATAAAGTACAACATCTAGACCTTCCTGGCACGCTTGATCATGACGCTGCGGTTGGCCATGTACTCGTCGGTTACGGGAAGCAGACACGCCCTCATGTCCAAGATCTGCATGTACATGTCGTAGCATGTGTATGCGTCCTTGGCCGCGTAGGTTATGTAGGCTATATTCAGAGGTACCTCCCACGTGTCCAGGTCGTCTTCTTTCATGTTGGCGTATCAGGGGTCGATGATGGTCTCAGCAAGGTCAACATGGAGTCCTTCTCCTGCCCGTTGTTGATGATCTTGTATTGCTTCTGGATGTCGACAAGCTTGTTGCACCAGATGGCCGAATCGTCGCGTTCTTCCTTCTCTCCACCGTAGCGAAGGTGCAGTCGGCGCTGCCGATGAAACGGGTGAATGCTCCATAACCTGGTGCAGCCATAGGACTGAGGCGAGGCACAGCTTCACCGAGTCCGTATCGTTGGTGTACATCACATTCAACTTGGTGCAGCCATAGGACTGAACGATGAACTAACTCCTTGCGGAAGTCCATATCCAGCAGGCTCACCCCTCGGATCGCCATTGGAGTCTCTTCGAGTGAACGAGTGTGTAGGCGGCGGCAGCAGTTCGTTTTTCAGCTCTTGGGAACTGGATTCAACGAAGAAGCTGAGTGTGTACAAAGCGACAACAGCATTACTACCCTCCTCGTCCTTTGCGACGCCCGTAGAAGATGCACCCTCAGCGCATTCAAATGCCTCCATTAAGAAACCTACTCGGCCACACGTTGGTTCACGAGCGGGTCTGTACTTTTTTTTTGACTGTGAACTGTAGGGTAAAACCCCCACAGCATATCAAAACTTTATTAAAGCCAGACAACAGTTACAACAACATGATTACAAGATGTAACCGAAAGGAGAGGAGAAAAACAAAATAAAATAAAGAAAAGGCTAAAACTTAAGGAGGCAAGAAAGAAATCCACTTGAGTAATTCATCCTTGTATCCAGATTTGATTCGATGCTGCATCAGAGTAATGTCATGCCTGAAAGCTCCTCTCCATTTGTTGAAACTTGCCCTCTCACCTCTGAACACTTTGGCATTTCTGATGAACCAAATATTCCAGCAGGCAATAAATACTACTTCATTAAAAAAGGGCTTATCAAAACTTCTCCTTGCCTGGATGACTAGGTCAGACATTGAAGTTCAACCGACCGATCAATCTGCAAATAATTCCAAACTCGACATTGAAATTGCGGTTGAAAAATAGATGGTCTCGGTTTCTCTCACTTGAAGGGGCATAGCCTACAAGTAACACCATCATCCATGTGCCAGTGCCTTCTATCAACCATATCTTTAGTGTTTAGTCTATCCATGATGAGCATCCATGCAAAAACCTTGATCTTGATAGTGCAAGAGGATTTCCAGATCCAGGACAGCAAGTGGTTGAATGTTTCATTCTGAAAAACATGACCATAGAATAGCTTGGGTTTGTAAACCTTTGAAGAGCCCTGCCAGAACCATAGATCCTTACAAGCGTCATCTCTTGTATGGGAGACCAACATATTTCTTATCAAGTTTAACTCATCAAAAGCTTGAGCAGACAAAGGTAGGTGAAAGTGTTGGTACAAGTCTATTGAATTGAAGATGTCCTTAACCGAAATCCATGGATCCTTGGCAAAGAGAATAATCTTGGGAATCTAGGCGCAAGCTAGAAACTTCATTGCCAAGGTTCCAGTTATCGACCAAAAGAGGCAAGTGTCCCCAAAGCATTGACTGCACCGTGAGCAGTCCCTAAAATTCTGCAAGACCTTGCAAATATCCTTCCACCAAAAGAGCCACAAGAAGTTGTTCCTCGGGCATGCCCTCATGATAATATGAGTCCCAAATTAAGGACACCCAAGGTAGGTCTTTCCTGTTGAGAAAGTTACTAGCATGCTTGAGAAGCAAAGCCACGTTCTGAACACCCAGGTTCAAAATACCAAGACCACCCTTGTTTTTTGGTCTACAAATCAAATCCAAGCAGCAAGAGAAGGAGCAGGCTCCTCCCTATTTTTTCTCCACAGACATTGCCTTTGAATTCTTTCCAACTGCTTGAGGATTCTAGCAGGAACAGCCAGGCTGCCCATAAAGAAGATTGGCATGGAAGACAAGGCAGAATTTAAGAACTGCAGTCTCTCACCTTGATTAAGGAAGGAGGAGCTGGCAGTCATTCTCCTCTCCATACAATCCACAATAGGCATAAAGTCCACCATCTTCGGCCTTGTAGTACCCACAGGCAGACCAAGGTAAGTAAAAGGCATCTTTCTAATTTGGCATCCAAAAGCAGAAGCAAGCTCAGTCATGACTGCATTTTCTACATTTATAGGAATGATAAAAGATTTATGGTAGTTGACATCAAGACCTGTGGACTGAGAGAACACCAACAACATATCCTTCAGTGCTAGAAGTTGTTGCCTATCAGCAGGGAGGATGATCAGAGTATCATCGGCATATTGTATGATAGGGTAGTCTTGATCATGGCAGGGAATAGGTAGCTTTAGGATCCCCTTGCTGAACATATCATTAATCACTGTTTGCAAAAGATCAGTAGCTATCACAAAGAGAAGAGGAGAAACAGGGTCCCCCTGTCTAACTCCTTTTTTGCAAATAAACTTCCTCCCAGGCACACCATTCAAGAGGACAGAAGAAGTACCAGTGGCAAGTAGCTGCTTCATCCATAGGATCCACTTTTCATTAAAACTTTTGTGCCTTAGGATTTGGAAGATAGCTTCATGCTCAACAGAGTCAAAAGCCTTCTCAAAGTCCAATTTGAGGATCACAATTGGCCTCTTTTGGTGATGGCATTGATGCGAGATACTCAAAGGTCCAACCAATGCAGTCTGAATTGTTACGCTCTTAATGAAACCATCTGATTCTTATGAATGCATTTCATAATTATCCTCTTAAACCTATTGGCAGCCATCTTAGAAAGGAACTTCAGACCCATGCTTGTGAGAGAAATAGGCCTATAATCCCCCACTTCCTCCGGTGATAGTTTCTTGGGTATCAGAGTAATGAAGGAACTATTAATGTTGTCCAGCACTGCAGTCCCCTCGTGAAAAGCATGAGCCAGATCATAGAAATCAGATGATATGATGTGCCAGCACCTCTTGAAGAATAGACCATTAAATCCATCAGGTCCAGGTGCTTTATCCACAGGCATTTGCTTGACCACATCATCCATTTCCTCTTTTTCAAAAGGTTTAGTAAGCATATCCAGGCCATCCACTGGAATTATGAGAGATGCTAAATCAAAACCCATTGCAATCCCTCTAGAAGTGCCCATTACATTCTTGAAACAGCTCCAAATAATTCCAGCCATTTGATCATGGTCGAGACCACAGAGCCATCGTGTAATTTAAGACTAGCAATTGAATTTCTCTGTGCCTCTCGGTGGCCATGGCATGAAAAAACTTGGTGTTCTCACCCCAACCTTAATATACACGATAGTGCATCTCTTTTTCCGGTACATGCGGTGCAGGTGCAAAAGCTTTTCAAATGGACCTTCACAATTTTCCTGAAATTGAACTCCTGTCTAAACAAGGGCCTCCATTCCTCCAACTCATCTAAAAGGAAGACCACATGATTACACTTGCTAATCAACAATTTTAACTTGGAAACATTCATTTGCCATCTCTTAAGGCACAATCTTAGATGCTTAAACTTGTCAGAAATCTTAGCGTAATGTGAGTCTTCCTAGATGGGGTTAGCCAAGATGATTCCACACAATCCATAAAGCCCTCTAGTTCCAACCAATAGTTTTCAAACCTAAAGAGATTTGATTTAGGTATGGTTGTCTTGATTGATACTAAACAAGGGATATGGTCAGAGGCAGTCCTGGCCAGAGGCAATACTTCAGTCATTGGATAGTCAGTGATCCAATCTACCGAGGTGAAGAACCAGTCTAACTGCTCCAGAAGAGGGATGTCCTGCATATTGGACCAAGTGTATGATCTACCTTTAATTGGCAATTCAAGAAGTCCCAAATGTCCAATAACCTCATTGAAGATGAACATATAATTTATGTCCCCACCAGGTAAGTTCCTATTGTCCACTGACCTAAGGAAATTGAAGTCACCAAGCAATAACCAGTGCTCATCAATAGGGATACAGAGATTATATAGCCAGTTTATAAAATTGTCCCTTGCTTCCCCCTGACAAGGACCATATACAACAACCAATGTCCAACTTTCATTATTCTGCCTGGAGGTAAACTTAATCACAACAGCAAATTGCTGGACTTCAATAAGATTTCCAATAAAAACATTTGAATTCCAAACCACAAGAATACCACCAGAGGCCCCTATAGAAGGGGAGCATGCAAAAGAGTCAAATCTCTTAGGGCAGAAACTTTTGATTGATCTGGAATCGAAAGATGAGCATTTAGTTTCTTGCAAGCAGGCTATAGAACATTGACATTCCTCAATTTTCTGTCTGACAGCTCGCTGCCTAGCTTCAGAGTTCAAACCTCTAACATTCCAGCACAGCACATTCCAGTTTCTACATGAATTACTCATTAAAACATATACTAGGCAGCATAACCCATATGACGCACAATGTCACATGTCCAAAATAATAGAACAAAGTCTGACCCACCACACAGACATAAGAAAGTTCATGACATAACTGGCATACATAAAGCAAAAAAATGGCAAGCTTAGGGGCCTGCCACACCCAAGAGTCCAGAAGCAGACTAAACATCAGGATCGACGGAGGCAGAAGCAAGTGGGTCCACCATAAGTGCGTCCACAGAGAGGAGAGCGGCATCAATTTCCAGCTCTCTCCCTATTTCCTGAAGCCGCGCAATTGGAGTCGCCAGGGGGATTTCTTCAGAAGCCTGCTCTTCAGACTCATGGGCCGTGAAGGGCTTCGCTCTGGGCTTCTTCTTCTTGGGTTGTAAAGCAAGCTCATGGAAAACGGGCTTGAAACCATCCCGCTTGACAGAACTCCTAGTGCAACGTATGACGGCAGTATCAACAATTGGTGTTGGCGCCAAAGGTTGTCGTGGCCTTCTCGTAGTCACCACGGACACTGGAGGAACCGCCTGATCAGGTGCAGAATCAACAAACAGAGCTCTAGCGACCGGTCTGGCCACTCCCTGGTCCTTCCAAGTGAGACGAGGCAAATCCAGATCAGAGAAAGCAAAATCCCAGCTTCGCTTAGACAGAACAACAGGCGACAGAGGCTGCATTGAAACTGGCTAGGGGACAGAAAACACCATAGGAGCTTGTAGCAGACTTTCAAAAGATCTTCTCCAAATCATGTCAGGAGGTAGAGGAGGCCCATAAGGCACAGCAGGCATAACAAATTCCTCCCTAATCATAGGAGGCTGATAGACCACAATGGCCCAATGATCAGGAACAAACTCCTCATTGAACGGAGGAGGAACAGGGGCCTCAAGCTGCTCATCATCAAGAACTACAACAGGTGGCACATGGGCATCAGCAGCAGAGCTTGGCTGTGCAGATAAATCTACGACCATGGACTCCTGGTCCTGCACCGGATCAGGGGCTACATTGTCATCCCAGTTCCCCCAGTTATCATCAGCTATCTCATTGACCACAGGTGCTGGTGGCACTGCATTCCATCCCAAAGCCGGAAAAGCAGGTAGGTTGAAAGGGGGCATCTCGGGGAATGGAACACCGGGCACGGGTGCGGATTGCCATTGATGGGCATCAATCCTCATCTTGAGGCATCTGCTCGACAAAATTTGCCCCCAAGATATATAGGGAGCAGTCCAAGAAACTCTTGCACCTCCATAGGGTGCAAAATCCATAAACACCACATCACGTGGCACGAGAATGTCTTGAGGAAGGAAGCAAACACCGAGACTGACCAAGTAAGGATCCTCGCTAACCCAATGATGAAACTTGCGAAAGTGTTGACAGCAGCCACGATACACTCAGTATTGCGAAGATCCAAAGGAATGCCCAGACCATGAGAAGGCCACGGCGGAAACCACGAGCGCCGCGGAAATTTTCTCCTCGTCATGCTTCATAAAGCGCTTAAAGCGATCATTGCCCAATGGATGCGGCGGAGCTGCAGCAAATGGAAACGGACAGCAGCATCACGAAGCTCAAAAAGCCCCATCGGCGAATCCATGGCTAAGCCGATCGACTAAAACTCCATGCTCCCGCAACCTTTCGAACTACAGCCTCTCTAGCAGCACCTATCTCATCCGGCTGGGGATAGGCATTACCTCAACAAGCATAAACTCCTCATGGCGGCGCACAATTGCGGTATCTTGGTAAACGAAGGTTCTTGAAGGCGATCTTCACCACCGTCGATGACATGGTGGTTCGCGGGACGTAGAGCTGAGGATCCGGATGAAAGTTCGCCATCGGAACCGAGGCTCGGCCTCAACGACGGCGAGTGCAGCGGCGGAGGAGGGTTTCGAGCAGCGAGGCGAGAGGGAGTCTTGGGGCCAGGGCTGATGGAACTGGACGAGGGAGTTAATGCGGAAGTGGAAGGGAGGTCCAAGTTTGGTAAAAGCGTTGTCAGAGAGATATTCTCGCAGCGCGCCTCGGAAGTCGTAACGTTAGTGGATTTGGGTTGCCAAACAAGCCCCAAAACCTGTGCAAATTTGTTGCAATCCTTCCTAATGTGACCCGTCCTAAGGCAGGAGATGCACCACAACTTGGACGCGCAAGAGGCCGCAAAGTGTCCCTTCCTCAAACACTTTTGACACGTGAGAACCTCATCAACCATATTAGAAATTAAATCCTCAAAATCATCCCTGGCTTGCTGCGAAGAAGGAATATCCAAATTATCCGCAGAAGAAGCCGGGCCAGCCCTGTCAGACCCAACGGAGAGCAGCCCATGGCCCGTGGCACGTGTTGGCACGTCCACATTCAAAGTACCCGAATTCCCGCCCGAGATAGTCGGTGAGCGATCAGATAACGGCAGGAGATCTTGAACCGTACCAAACGAGATAGATGGCCTCGTCGACGTCCACCGAAGGCTCATCGGCGGCGCGGGATGGATGACAACTCTCTCATATGGCGGGATAGAATAACCAGCGTCTTCAGTAGTTTGAATACAATTTTCCGTAGCCGGATACCGATAACCTCGACAAGCATTATAATTTTGAAAGACCGCAAACGATAATTTCTTGCCAATAGAATTTGAGGATTTGAATGAGGATTTTGATGGCCTAGAATGCATGGCTAGAACCCCAAGAGTTGAAAAACCTTCTCAGCAAAAACCAAACCCTTGGAGAAGTCCAAGCCAAGGGTGGAACCATCATTGGAACCCATGAAAGATGGGTATGAACGAGTAGATCTCAAGACACCGGAGAGATCTAATGGAGAGAAACTATAATTTGGTGGCTAGGGGTGGAGATCGCCGGAGGTGGTGGAGAGATCCTACAAGTAAGTTGTCATTGGTGCATAAAGAAATACTTGCTCCTACATATGTTTGATCTTTTACTGTAAGGGGAAATTGAGCGTTGTATGGATTTGTGATGGCAAAGTAATGAGCAGGTCTGTATTGGTACTGTAATAACATGAGTTAGTGGTCACTTTACTTAAATTTAATTAGCTTTAATAGAAATTTATACTTAAAACATGCAATGCATTGGCTCGTTCTATCAGTGCCACGGGATCAACATGCACAACAATTAGAATTATTATTCTCAGGATGCACACGATCAGCACATTTGTCGCACTTTCACAAAGATAATACTACCAAGTTTGAACTATTTGTTATGGTTGCTGTCCTCTGCATCATCATGCCGTGTTTCCCAGCTTGCAAGATTCAGAACCAACAAATAAGATCCAAATAATAAGTGCAACAAATATGCCTACACATCTCATTGATTCCCAGCTTGCAAGATTCAGAACCAACAAATAAGATTCAAATAATAAGTACAACAAAGATGCCTACACATCTCATTGATTCCCAGCTTGCAAGATTCAGAACCAACCCATTAGAGCCTTTTGATATAGTGAATATCGGGATTAAATCCATCTTGGCTAGCCATGTCATACAATCGAAGAACTTGGCGAATGCTCCTGACCGTCACAACATCTGTAGTTGAGTATTCCCGTTTGCACAACATGTTTGCACAGCACAAACAAGGAGACAGGAGAGCATGATTTCGCTTTAATAGCGGTCTCCTTGAACTCAACCTCCAGCTCCACTAGGATGAGGTCTGCCTTGAGTTCCATGATTCAATTCATGCGCCTTTTTCTGTGGTTGCATCATTTAGCTAGCAAGAAGTACTTGCTCTTGTGAGCTGGCAGGTTCTTCTTTAGTAGTTGCACTAAAATTGAGGAACATTAAGGTTGGCTGTCCTGCTCATGTAAGGTGCAACTACAATTTTCTTATCCTTTTGTGAAGTTCCACTAAAATAAAGTGCCATTGTGGTGACAGTGATGGCTCCATCTTGCAAAGGCTAATAAAATGTTGCGAGATTACCAGAGAACTTAGCGGAGATTTTGGAAACTCCAATCACCATTTTGTGCAGTTCCACCAAAATTGAGAGATGTTGCCCACGTGACATTTTAGTTGAACTGCACAAGACACTCATTCAAAAAAGTGTTTTGTGCAGTTCACCAAAAGGTCACAATAGCAACAAGGTGAAATGGATATCCCTATCTACACAAAATGATAGAAAGTAAACAGTTGTTGGTCAATAAGAATATACGAAACATATAAAAAATGAAAAGAAGCATCTTAATTTTGTTCATGGAAATCACGCAAGGACAGTAGAAATTTTAAAACGTCAGCAATGCTTCATGTTACCAGAAGCATTACGATCAACAATGAGATTCCTCATATATTGGATTACTTTAATGGTGGCATTGCTTGTTTACCAGACAGAGTAAATCAACAGCAGCTAAAGAGTTGGTTTAAGGGCATGGGACCGTGGGGACACCAGGACACTCAGCAACGTAAAGGAGCAACTTACTTATCATACTGGGGAAAACAGCAGGAGTTCCATTTGTAACACAGTTTAATTGCATCTTATCACTGGAGGCATTAGATTAACAATAACACTGGTTAGACATGTCCCTAAGGTAACAGCGTGATCGCTTCATTTTACATGTGCCCTTACATTAACAAGGGCAAAAGGTTGGTATAAGGACATGCGACAGTGGACGCATCAGCACAATGTACCTACAAGGAGGCATAAAGTGGTGATGTCGAGCTTGTTCACGCTATGTGAGGGCAGCAAACCTAATCCTGGAGACCTTTTACTATGTGACGGCAGCAAATCTAATCCTGGAGACCTTTTACTATGTGAGGGCAGCAAATCTAATCCTGAAACCTTTTACTATGTGAGGGCAGCAAATCTAATCCTGAGACCTTTTTAATATGTGAGCGCAGCAAATCTAATCCTGAGACCTTTTACTATGTGAGGGCAGCAAATCTAATCCTGGAGACCTTTTACTATGTGATGGCAGCAAATCTAATCCTGGACATACTATGTTGGCTTGTCCACCAGCCGCCACTTTCTATCCTTTTTTCAACCAATAATAGATTTGTTCCTTATCCAGTTTGTACTGCGTTTTCCCATTATTTCCCTTTTAAACCAAGAGACTGGTTGGGTATCCGGTCTCTACTACTTTCACCATATTATTTCCTCTTTGAATCAAGTCCTAGATTCATGCTACAACTTTCCCCCCTTTCTTTGTTTTGAACAAAGCCCTAGGTTCGAATGCATGAAGTAGCTTTACCTCTAATAATACTAAAAATTTAGGTGGCTTTGGAACAGCTGATGGGAGTAGAAAAAGATGCACATGCAGACACGTGGGGAGCTTGGGCAGTAGAGCAAGGCTGCTTTTGAAGAACTTATACCAGAGGGTCGCCGGGATGTCGGCGGTGGCAGGTCGGATCTGCGGACAATACGGCAGGGAGGAAGAAGGGTCAGAGGACCTCTCGAGCCGGCGCTGTGTCGGAGAGAACGGCACGGGCAGAGGATCGGGCCCCTCCGACAGCTGTGGGTTTCTCCCTTGGCGGTGATGACCGCGTGAACGATGCACCTTTTAGTCCTCTACACACACCGGCCGAAGGGATCCGGCCGGATCTGTGACCAGCGGTGGGCAGAGAGAAAATGTCGCTACCGCTGTCTTGTTTATATCTGGAGAGGATGAGAGAATGAAGAGAGCAACCGTAGTAAATCAAGCGCTCAGGCCCCTGCGTCCATATATAGTGGAGTGATTATCTTTTTTCTCTCCACAACAAGCATTTCAATTTGTGTACGTGGCATTAAAGAAAAGAAACTCTCTATTTAAGGTGACTACTCTATGACTCCTACTTACTACTACAGTACTACCTCCGTCCTGGTTTATAGGCCCCTTTTATAGTTTGTGCCAAATTTTGACTAAAGATTTAACTAACAAAATGTTAATGCATGTCAAGAAAAATTATCTCATTGGATTCGTATTTGAACATAGTTTTGAAAAATATAATGTTTGGTGACATGCGTGAACATTTTCTTAGTTTAATCTATGGTCAAAATTTGGCACGAAATACAATGGGGAACAATAAACCTGGACAGAGGTAGTATTGTTCACTTGTGCTCCACGCCCCTCCATTTTTTGAACAACCCCACGGGTGAATAAACATACAGTAAGTATTGTATTTATATAGAATGAACAAGCTCGAACTATTTTCGCGTAGTTAAAAGTTGAGGGCGGGGCTTTTCCCGGGCAGTACGCGCGGCAGTTTTCGGGTAGGCGGTTTGAAGAAGAGGCAAGGAGGGTGAGCGAGTGGGGCTGTGCGATTTGACGGCGCGTTACTGCTGGAAAGACTTGTGATATGACCACTCACTATATTCATGAATTACTGGCGCTCCGACCGGGGTGATGCCCCCCTTCCGTTCCGCGCTCTAATCTGGTGCATGACACGTCGACCCGGATGTTGGCTCTCCCACATGTCGGAGTAGTAAGAACGAGCAAAGAATGATGCGGTATATACTAGTACTATACTACTCCCTCCGTTCCTAAATATAAGTCTTTAGAGAGATTTCACTATGGACCACATACGGAGAAAAATGAGTGACACATAAAATGCATCTATATACATTCGTATGTGGTCCACAGTGAAATATCTACGAAGACTTATATTTAGGAATGGAGGGAGTACTACTCAGGTCGGAGGAGTGCGAACCACGGCAGCTCAGTGAACCAGCCGTGCGAACCATGGTAGCCCAGTGAACCAGCAGTAGAAAACAATGTGGTGATATGGCCATAAAAAAATGTGCTACGATCCACACTGTAGCATGTACAGTAACACTCCTCTTTGTTTGGATCCCTGAGTTAGAGCTAGTTTGGGTTGAAATAGCCTCAAATTATCAAAACAAGAGGGGTTAGTTTGAGCTAGTTTTCTCTAACCCAGCTAAAAAAACTAGCCCGGTGGAGAGGTTCTAATTGGGTTAGTTATCCTCGGGCCCACTAAAAGAGAACTAAAAAATCTCACCTGCCCGCACCAGATCGCTCCCCTAAAAAAATCTCACCTGGCCGCACCAGATCGCTCCCCACCCCCTCTCGCACGACTCCTCTCTGTTCCCCATAGGGCCGCCTGCCCAAGCGCCGCTCGCCCTCTCTCTCCTCCGGCCGCCCTCTCCTTGGCCTCCGCCGCCCCTCTCGGCCGCCCTCTCCCTCCGACCTTGAAGGTCGCCCGCTCCCCTTCACGGTCGTTTTCTCCCTCTGTCGTGCGCGGCAGCGGCGCATCTACCAGGGAAGTCGCGAGAGGGGTGAGTTTGTTCGTTCCTTCTCCGTCTCACGGCCATATCATTGATCTTGCTTGCTCTAGCGCTAATTCTGATTTGGAAAAGTAGATCTTGATCAAACTTGCTATAGATTTGTGGTGCACGCATGGAATTGTTTGATGCTGCTTGAGGAGGTAATAAATATTTCTAGAGGCCCAAAGATTCAGGTCACCTTTCTAGGTATTTCAATTTCAGGCTTGCATTATTTGTAGAGACCCAAAGATTCGGTTCACCTTTCTAGGTATTTCAATTTCAGGCTTGCATTGTTTCTAGAGGCCCAAAGATTCAGTTCACCTTTCTAGTTATTTGAGTTTCAGGCTTGCATTATTTCTAGAGGCCCAAAGATTCAGTTCACCTTTCTAGGTATTTCAGTTTCAGGCTTGCATTATTTCTAGAGGCCCAAAGATTCAGTTCACCTTTCTAGGTATTTCAGTTTGAGCTTGCATTATTTCTAGAGGCCCAAAGATTCAGTTCACCTTTCTAGGTATTTCAGTTTTAGGCTTGCATTATTTCTAGAGGCCCAAAGATTCAGTTCACCTTTCTAGGTATTTAAGTTTGAGCTTGCATTATTTCTAGAGGCCCAAAGATTGAGTTCACCTTTCTAGGTATTTCAGTTCGAGCTTGCATTATTTCTAGAGGCCCAAAGATTCAATTCACCTTTCTAGGTATTTTAATTCTGAGCTTGCATTATTTCTAGAGGCCCAAAGATTAAGTTCCCGATCGGCGACAAGCGGCCCTGCTACCCATGCCGGTGTCGACCTCAACTCGCAAGGGCAGGCGTCGGAGGGGTTCGGGGCTTGGGCTCTCTGAGCCTTCCTCGAGGCGGCGATGGTGAGCTCCTCCCTCGGTGCGTGAGGGGCTCCGGGCTCCCTCCCTATCGTGAACGACTTCCGTGATGAGTTATCTCATTCTTTGTTTCATGAAGTGTTTTTTTATTTTGTGAATCTTGATTGACGACTTGTATGTTTAAGTGGGATATCTCATTTGTATGGACAACGTAAAAATTATCATGTTTTGCATGCTTGATTTGTATAGATGGTTCGTTTATGTCAATTGTGAGCGGGAGGAGGCCACAGAAGAGCCGGCCACACCAAGAGGGTGCTTGGATCCAAGGGACTTATTTTAGTCTGACTAAAAATAGGGTCCAAAGTTGTCAAATGATTGAGATAGAGCATTTATTTTCAATCTAACCCTTCCATCCATACACCTCTTTGGTTTAGAGTTAGTTCAGGGTTAGAATCTAACTCTAACCTCTAACTTAGTTAGAGTTCTCCTCGTCTCTGTTCATCGCCATCATACTTTCCCCATTCCTGTGTTTTCAGTATCCTGCGAATCAAAGAGGCCCTTTTTTCGAGAAAAATCAAAGAGGCCCTTAGACTGGTTTAGGTCTGGTCATTTTTTATAAACGTGTTATGTCCAAAATTTAATGAACGTGCTCCGGTTTCCACGAAAATAATCCGGTTTCATGTAGTAATTCATTGATTTATTTATTCTTCTGCGGGGGGTTTGCATGTAATTCGTGAGGTCTGAAATGTAAAGTACCCCGGCATATGCTCAGTCGTGCATGCACTCGACCCAGATGCTCTATGTCCCACATGTCGGCGAATGGGAGCACGTGGAAATAGCCTAGGAGTACATATAGGAGGATAAACGCGTGAAAAAATATGTACTGTGAAGCGTAGCCGCGGTTCGAAAAGGAGACCTAAAGTGATGACAGCTATAGGTCATACGCACCCAACTAGTGGTACTAGACATCGACTAATTTTTCCCTCAAAAAAAAAAAAAGAGGCACGAGTGCTCGGTACTCCTATTCGTAAACACGAGTCCCATCGACAACAGCGTCGTGCTACAGCTAGCTCTCCTCCTCGTTTCTCTCTTCTAATTCTAAACTCGGCCGACGCCCGGTGGGTGGGGTAGGTTTGCTCAACTGCGGCCCCACCTCATAGTGAAAACGTTACGACTAGAATAAAAAATGACATATACTCCCTCCATTCATAAATATAAGCCTTTTTAGATACTAGTTCAAATGGAATACAGCATACAGATATATGAAGACATAGTTTAGAGTGTAGATTCACTCATTTTGCTCCGTATGTAGTAGTCACTTGCTGGAATCTTTAGAAAGACTTATATTTGGGAACGGAGGGAGTACTATACTAATAAAACATTAAGGCCACGAGGCGATGCAGTGCTGGTTACAGGAGGGAAGAAGATGAGATGCATCCATCGACGACGTCTACCTCCTCGACTCAGGGCGCCGGCCCACTGAACGGCGCCTAAGTAGCAGCGGCTTTCATGGCCAGGTCGACGTGCTTCTGAACAATGGCGTCCAAAGATTCCAGCCGATGGAAAAAGGCCAAATTCTTTCTGTCCTCGCTTGCCTTGTAGTGGCCTATGTAGACGATTTCCTTGTAGACGTGGATGTGCAGGTCGACGGTTTCTTGCATGGCGTGGCGCTCATGGCGGCAGCGGCCGAGGTGCACATTCTTCGTCGCGACCTCCGGCACCTGCAGGGCCACCAGGGCTTGAAAGAGTTTGTCACCATGTAGGCCGGTGAAGGTGGCAGGCAATGAGGAGCCTGGGCGCGTGGGTTGGAGCAGTACGGCAAGGTCGTCCGCGGGCTTCTTGACGGCGGTGAACTTGCGGATGGAGTTGACCATCATGTCGTCCATGCGAGAGGCGAAGCCGGCGTCGGCGAGGGCTACGATGCCTGCGGTCGCCAGCACCATCTGGAAACGCTGTGCGGTGTGGGGCCGCAGGTCGGCGCCTTGGATGCTTTGGCACAGCCGACTGCCGCTCGCGTCCATCGCCTCCATAGGTGCTTGTGGCTTCGGTCACTTGGTCTTGGATTGGAGCGGCGGTGTTCTTGCAGAGACTTGGGAGTAGATGGATTGGAGTGGTGGGGCGCCTTTATTATATGAGAGTCCAAACTCTGTTGCATTCACATCGTGCTGGCTCTAGTCTACTTCTCCAATTAATTCCCTCTGCATGTAATTGAGGATGCATCATTGACCGTTCAACGTCTCGGGAACCGCTACCCTCTTCCTCCTTGGCATTCAAGCACCTATGGACCAGTCAATGACGAGGTGCCTATGGTGACTTCGTAAATTTCAAGATGACTAGCAAGATGCCCGTGCGTTGCACGGAACATGAAGATGCATTTGTATGAGTAGTTTATCTTGGGGGAGAAAAGGATGAACGAGGGAAGGCCTTATCTGCAAATGTGGAGAGGAGTGCGGGTAAATTGTCATAGTTTCCTTCCTATCTGTTAGATATAGATCGGACGGCCTATATTGCAGGATGGCAGGCACACCATCATCACCAAGTCTGCTTTTTATGAGTTTCAAGATGATAGTGTCGTGCGTGTGTGCGTTCATAGGGGTGAGTGTATCTTGGCGTGTATATGGCGCTTGCGTCATCTTGTGTCAAAAAAACAACGTAAATGCGTGTCAAAAGAGACTAGTCAATTATACTCAATATTGTGCACCTCGGAGAGAAAGCGATAGAACTAGTACATATTTATTTACGGTGCAGATTCACTCATTTTGCTCCATATGTACTCCGTCTCGGTGTAGTCTAGTCACTTGTTGAAATCTCTAGAAGGGCAAATACTCCTTTCGGTTTACTGGGCTATACTAGCAAGTAGTTGTATGTACTAGTACAATAGTGGGCTCACATAGCAATTTTGTCTCATGTAAGAGCACGGCTATATCGTGCTCCAATGTTCAAAACTGCAACGTTCGGTTTGCGCTTGGCTCTTCGCCTCTTCGAGAAGACGAACAATGATGTTACTACTACTGTTTCTACAGTGTCAAATCCACTGTTGCATGTCCGTCCACCGTGAGCGGGACGGATAGCTTGTTGTAGAAGTACTACGAAGCAAAAGCATGTCCTCGTTTGTGAGCAACAGCGCGCATGGGCGAGGGAGAAGGCGTGTAGTAAAATCAAGCTTCTCCTCGTTCTACGAGTTGACACGACACATCATAGCACTGGCCCCACATGCTTGCCTCTAAACTTGGCTGAAAGACCCACAGTGTACAATATATTTGCTGCAACCTCTAACATTTACCCACCACAAATTAAAATATATGTGGCTGTATGCATCGTTACGATCACGAGAGGCGAGAGTCCCCCTTTGAAAAAAAAACAAATTAAAATATATATTCCTGTCTTGACCAGATGGCGTGCAAACTACAATCACCGGTGTGGTAGGGCCGAAGACTATTTTAATTTTAAAAAAACTTCGAGGCGGCCACATAGCATGGAGCCGACCCCAGCGATTTTAAGCTTACAGGGCACGGTACATGCTATCTAGACTACTCTACACATGAAACTGCCACACGGCGTCCGGGCTGCGCTTGGCTCTTAGCCTCTTGAAGTCGAACAATGATGGTGTACTACTGCACTAGAGGAGTACTACAAGATGCGCTTCAGCCATCGACACCGATTGAACTGCTGCATGTCCACCGCGTGCGGGAGGGAGAGCATGTAGCGAAAGCTTCTCCTATTCTTGCCAGCCACCACGCTCATGGGCGAGGGAGGGACACTCATGTCTTTGCGTGTATGACAGGTGGGCCCAACAGGTGTGTGGCCAACCTGTCATACAGCCAAAGGCAGGTGCAGTTAAGTCCTCGAGGGAGAGGATAATCAAACTTCTCGTTGATGTACGACTTGACGCGACACATCAAAGCACTGCACTCGATATATTTCAATAATTTGCGTTTACTGATGCATTAATTACAACGCATGCATGCATGCCGTGACTCTTCTTTTGATAGTACTTGCATGTGTTGATTTAATGCACCTTGAAGTAGTACTCCCTCCATTCCTAAATTATAAGTCTTTGTAGGGATTCCATTATGAATTACATACGGATTTATATAGATGCATTTTAAGTGTGGATTCATTCATTTTGCTCTGTATGTAGTCCACCTAGTGAAATCTCTATAAAGACTTACTCCCTCCGTTCGGAATTAGGCTGGTCATAGTGGGGAGTAACTTAGACTAGTAACATGCATACATTACTAGTCTATGTTAGTACTACCTCTATAGTGCATTGTATCATAGATTAGTAGTATCATAGATGGTCCCATTTATTGCCATGCATGACACATAGTAGCACCATATTTATTATTTTACGGTATCTACCTATGTTACTATAACCATCTCTCTCTTCTTTAATTGCCTGCCACATAAGCATGTTTGCGAGTCCCAAGTGCATGATACTACTTATGTTACTCCCACTATGGCCAGCCTTACTTGTCGCGAAAATGGATGTATCTAGATGTATTTTGGTTCTAGATACATCCATTTCCGAGACAAGTAATTCCGAACGGAGGGAGTACATTTAGGAACAGAGGGAGTATAAAATATGTGACGGTAAGCTTTGTAATACCCCGGCCCAAGTCAAGAGATGGTTGTGCACGAGGAGGGTGAGATCATGCAGACCGAACAGGAACAGGACCCGACGATGGAGCTCTCTAAGGTCTCGATGGACCTCACCGTGCTCCACTTGCCCTTGTGCCTCCGCCCCTTAGCGCCTCCAATGTATGAGGTTGAATACACCTCGTCCCTTGGCCGATTGAGCAAGGTGCAGGTTTCTTGATTGATGTGTTGTTGGATTGATTTACGAAGTGCAAGGGAGGGCACACGGCCTGCGCGGACTGCGCGTTGAGCGCCCGGGAACCAGCGGCGGTGCGGAAGTCTGGCTTGATAGTGGCCGGCGTGCGGAATCTGGCGGTGGACTCCGTCCTTTCGTCGATGAGGTGGAGTGCCGCACAAAGGCTATGGGCTCTCGTCACTTACGAGCTTCGCCGATCACCGTAGGCGTGTGTCCGCTCGCGCCCTGCAAATGCCCCGTGCCCGTCTGCGGCTACGAAGGCCCGCCGCTGGCGCTCTACCTCCACATCAACACCACGCATGACATGCCTGTGCACAGGATCCAGTACGGCAAGGTGCTCCAGCTGCAAGTGCCACTGTCGGAGCCACGGCTCTTGCTGTTTGCGGAGGAGGACCGCCACGCATTTTTCTTGGTCGGCGGCATGCTCGACATCGGCGCGCCTATCACCGTGTCGGTCATCTGCATCAGAGCAGGGGCGTCCCCACTGCCGCACTACTTGGCCAAGCTATGGGCGAACGGCCCGCCGGGGGAGCCCAAAGGCACGACCGCCGCCGTCAAGGTTGAAATGGAGGTGACAAGCAGCAAGGATCCCGGCGATGTCGACGTGCAGGAGCTGACCTTCTTAACAGTTCCGCCCAAGCTGCTGGCCGGGGCTAAGCTTGTGTCCCTCCACATTCAGATTGACAAGCTCACGTCCTAAATGTTTTGACAGTGCCTTCTGTTTATCTTAGTAATATGCTAATATAGGGATTACCTTGGTCTACTTTAGCTTAAGAAATGGTGGGTTTTGGTGGCGATGCAGCAATTACTTCGACATCAGATCAGTAATTTCCAACAGTCGGACGGATATTTTGTATCTATTGGATATAAAGTTCCTTTGGGTAAGAAGTACTACTTGTCATCAAAATGGATAAAAGGAGATGTATGTAGATGTATTTTAGTTCTAGATACGTCCCTTTTTATCCATTTTGATGACAAGCACTCCCTCCGTTCCACAATACATGCCTTCCATTTGTCAAAATATAGATGTATCTAGACATGTTTTAGTATATAGGTACATCCATGATAGAGCCAATCGGATGGTTGAGAACACTACAATTAGTAGCTACTGAGATCGTGTGTGACTCCAAGATCAGAGGCGGGGTCATCATCTTCCTTTTCGAGAAAAAACAGATGCATGTGTGAGAGGACGAGTGCGTGCGTGCACCTCTTCTCTTCCTGTATAACGTACTACTAAACTCAGAGTACAAGTTTTTGTGGGTGGCATGATGGTGCGTGCGATAAGTCCCGAGAGATAGGTTTAATGCGTCTGAAAAAAGGACTAGCCTAGAGCTCGCCACGCGGCTATTCCTGTCGAACGCCCCATAAACCGTAAGATATGTATACAACGGTGCCAGTTATTGCATGTACACACTAGTACTCCCTCCTTTCCTGTTTATGGTGAGTGGTGGAATATTTTTTGTAGTTTGCAAAAGCACCTAATTGATGCTCTTGTTTTTCTCAAAAAATTATGTTTATCAATGCATTAATTGCAATGCATGCATGCATAAAGTACATGCATTGGTCAATTTTCTCTTAATACTTGCATGCAATGATTTAATGCACCTTGGAATCTGAACATGTGTTGGGGAACAACCAAATTGAGCCTTATAAAATGGAAAAACAAAAAAATTTAGATAAGCCCTATAAAACCGGAAAGGAGGGAGTAGAAAAAGAAGTACTCCATGCGGGAATAGTGCCGCACTTCGAAACTAGAACCGTCAATAAATTTTGAGCTTGCGTCTCGTCACATTCTAAATTACTCCACGCTATATTGAATTGCAAACATGTTCACACCGATCACAACCTAAATGGTTTCACACTTAGGAGCGTATTAGTACCACGCTATATTGAATTCCAAACATGTTCACACCGATCACAACCTAAACGGTTTCCCACTCAGGAGCATATTAGTACTCAGTTATAAATACTAGTATGCCAAGATGACTGCACATTCCTCCTCAACTCCTCATCCACAAAAACAAACAAGTCATTCAGCATCCTTCCTTGCGTGCGCCATGGCCAGCGTGAGTTACAGGTGAAGATTGCCACGGGGAGGCGAGCATGGAAGCGGAAGCACGAGAGATGTCCGCCTCGCTGCGAGCATCCGACATGTCCCTTGGCGTGGAAGTAGCAACCTGAAGGTCCCTTGGCGCGCTGAAGCAACACGGAGGTCCCGCCGCACCGTCGATGCAGCGGACTGGTCGGGCGCGCCATTGCAGCGAAGATGTCTGTCGCGCCACGAATGCAGCAGAGATGTCCCACCGCGCCGCGGCGGCCTGGGAAAATTTCTCACGGGCAGGCGACCACTGTTATAGGCGCATGCATGCGATCGTCCATAGCCAGATGGATCAAATCTCCGGCTTGGCGAGGTTGCAGGACGACGTGAAAGCCTCGTTTGAACAGGCTACCGGCGTCATCCGACAACTAAGGGAGGGCAATGAGAGGCTCCGGGCCGAGCACGACCTGCTGAGGAAGAAGATCGTCCGAAGTGCAGACCAGCAGGAGGAGACCAGTGCCTTGTTGAAGAGGACCGGCGTCATCGTCAAGAAACTTATGGACGAGAATGACACACTACTAGGGAAAAGGCTAGCAGCAGCGCGGGTTTTAGGTGTATCAGTAGCGCGGGGAGTGGCGCTACTAATAAGGCGCTACAACTAACACATAGCAGTAGCGCGTGCTCACCAGCGCTACTGCTACACAAGTGTAGCAGCAGCGTGTCCAGGCAAAGCGCGCTAGAGCTACTGCTAATTTAAGTAGTTTTTTGTTTTTTTTGGCATATTTGTTTTGTATTTGAACATGCTTTATAGAAGAATCTTTAGCACATAGAAATGTCATCATGATACACATACAAATGCCTGCGAGACCACAAATGTAATCATAGCATATACATACAAATAGTCTCATCATAATCATCATCCAACACAAAGTGGTATCTTGTCATCATCTCGAAAATAGCGATACATGCAAGTCTCGAATACTTGCAACTACAACAACGTCATCCATCTAAATAAAGGTATCATAAGAAGAGCTATCACTATAAGTGAGGCGGAACTATCTGATACATGAGGTGGCGATTCTGAGTCCTCTCTCGCTAGAGTGAACCTCAAGTAACTAGCTTCTCCTTCTTATGCCTTTTGAAGCCTTTATGGCTGGCGCCCGTGAACCCATTCCCTTGCCGACACTCATGCCACTCATTGTACACCCGGAACCTTCCCTTTGTACCACGACATAGCAATTCCATCTCGCCATCAAGAAACTAGGTACACATTAGAGATGCATGTTCATGAAGAGGATGTACAATCATATATATGCAACAAAATATACTAGAGCAACACCGAAAAAGAAAGGGTTAGCAACTAGATGCAACATACGATCATAAATTAATTAACTAAGTGCACGCAGGTCATCATCGCAAACTAACAAAGTAGCGTTACGCAAGTTCGGTAGGGACCGTGGACATCACAAAGTTTCATCGCTACAAAAAGTATACAAGTTCAACCAACACATATCATCATCATCGGCATCATAAATCACTAGAAGTTCCATCCTTCCATATCGCCGAGGATGGACCCTAGCTTCTTGAGCGGCGTGAGGTCTATCGTTGCATGCCTATCGAGTTGAGACGCCCGACTCGCGATATAGGGCCGTGGTGGAACATCCCTTCTCATCGGCGACTTCTTTCATGATGATCGTCGCAATGTCGCTTTGGATGCGAAGAAGTCATCTCTAAGTTTATAATCCGCTTCTCCATGAGATTCTAGCCACTTGTGGATATGATCATCATTACGCTTCTCATCTGAAGCTTTTGGTGATCCGTGTTGAACTGAATCATGAGATGAACTATGTAGAATCCATCCTTCTTGCTTGGTTTTTGGACATGGATGCAGGAGAAGTTAGTTTTATGCGCGAAACCCATCTTCTTGTTACTTTGTTTCCTAATCTGCACATGGCCACCTCTAAAGCTGAAGCCTTGGAGAGCATCATCTAGAATATTCATTATGTGGGTGTAGTCTTTTTTCTCGTAGTATCTGGAAGGGTCAAAATACACGGCATGGGAGACTTGCGGGTAAAAACGATAAGGGCGGTAGCGCCCGTTGCTGCTGAGGAAAAGACACCTCAAATTATTCCCCATATGAGAGAGAAGGAATGATTGAAATGTCGAAAGGGTTGTCGGGAACTGACTTACTTTGGATGATAAGGCAGGGACAATTTCCGGTCCTTATTACGTACCATGAAGTTTTGGAGGTACTCCCTAGCAGTTTCATGCTCAAAGTCGCGAGACTCAATAAAGACTTCGTGCATGTAATGCGGATCCGCCACATAGATTTGCGAGAATTCTTCACTCTTCATGGCCAGACTCATATGTACCGCATAAAAGGTGGACAATTGTAAATCGGGCGCCTTGTTAGAAACATCTCGAAGATATGGTCAAACCGCGGGAAGAACACCTCCGGGGCGTGTCTCGGCGTAGCACTTCCCCTCGAGAGCACGAGCTGCGTATGTTGGATATCCTGGATCCTTTGAGGCTAGTAGGCTTTTCTCGGTCGGCGGCACATGGTCGTGCAGTCTCACGAGATCCCCGATAGTGCCTCCAGCGGTTTCGGCGATATCATCGGCTCGCCCGTGAGATGGAACATGACCGCACCTTTCACGGTACACGCTCTTGAGAATGCATCGTCGGCTGCTATGTGCTCGGCTTGTTTGGAGGCGATTATCTTCCCGATCTCTTCCTCTCCTTTTTCTTGGGCACACCTTCCATACCCTTCCTTAACCCCTGCCCAGTGTTCCCGGGCTAAGTCTTGTCACGACCCTCGCGCCCGGCTAGTTGAGCTTTGTGTTGAGGTGGCATCTTGAGCGTGTCTGTGAGGATTTCATGAAGAGACTTTTGCAATCCCCTTTCGACCCTGCCGGGCATATCATACATATCCTCATTAGCAAGTGATAGCCCGATTAGTCATATGGTTGACTCATCATATCTATGTCACAGTCATACAGCGTTTGTATTGAGGAAATCCATAGGGTCGACCTCCGTCTCATCATCCATTCTCTGTTCTCTGGGAGAAATTACACCAGCCCGATACTATTGCACCCCTTCATCATGTCGTCCGCCGCTCTCACCCGGCACTCTGGGGCTGGTAATTGCGTGGGCGGGGTGGTGGTCTCCGCACATGCTTGTTGATGTGTGGTTATTGGTGTGCTCTCGGCGGCTCTGACGAATAAGATTCTTGACCATAGTAGCACCCAACCCTTGCACTTCAATCATGGCGGGGTCTCGTCGTCCGCTCCCACATGTTGTACTGGAGGAGGCAAATCCTCGTGCCCTGATTTCACACTGGTCAAGCTAACCCTGAAGTGCCTAGCGGGGATCGGCTGGTTGTGGAACGTGGGTTGCTTGGGGTCCATTATCATCCCCTTTCCCGTCCACCTTCGGCCTTTGATCAAGTAGAGTATGGTGCAGGGGTTTCTTCGCCTGCAAACACATATATGCGTGGCGTAAAACAACGAAAGGCAACAAAATGGAATATTATATATATATATATATATATATATATATATATATATATATATATATATATATATATATATATATATATATATATATTGGTGCGACATGTAATTACGTGGCGGTGTCGAGCTCAGCCAAAGCGAAGGCCCACCTAGCGCGCGAGAGGCGAGGCGGGCTGCTATGGCGGGAGTGGCTGCGAGAGGAGGCCGGTTGCGTGAGCAAGTGATGGTCGCTGGTGTTGTTGTTCATGGAGTTGCTCCCGGCAAGCTGGCAGCGGAAATCATGTACCGTCTTATGCGGATTTTCCTTCGTCCGATTGATGATAAGCTGGAACCAAGTTAGTAGCGTAATCATTTCTGCGGTAATTACAGCTGCATTGATTACTCTTTGTAGCAACTCATATTTGTCCTCGGCTGCTTTTTCGCGTCCTCAACTGCTTTTTCTCGACCGCAAGCTTCACCTTGGCGTCGATGTCCGCTGACTAAACTTCTTTTTACGCTTCTTGGCCTTGGGCCCTCGTTGTAAACACCTTCCACGTGGTGCCATCTCGGCGCCGTGCATACGACCATATTGCGGCGCTGGCCCGGGAGTCCCTTAAGTTCGTTCAAGGCCGGTTGAGAGGGTGTCCCACTTGGGCCTCATCGAAGAAGTAGGGCTTTGGCTGCAAGCTGGTGTTGCTTCTCGATAGTCTAATCAATTTCCTCGTGATCTTGTCCATGTAAAAACCTTTTCTCCTTGTCCCACTTGTAGCGGGCCCTGATGAAGTCACGCTCCAAGGGGTTGGTGATCTTCGCGAAGGTGTCTGGGAGACCCCACGGCTTCACGTTCCGCGTCCTCCTTATCCAATATGGGCCTTTTACCGAGGTAGCCACGGCTTCCGAGGTGATGCTTCCCCGTGTTCCTTTGCTGAAGGCTCTTGAATTTCGCAGCCTTAGCCTTGGCTGCCACGGTAGCACAAGTGTCCTTGAACTTTTTGAACTCCTCTTCCGTAAGTGTCGGATTTTCCTCCAGAATCTTGGACAGGGGTTCATCAGCCTCAATAGCTTGTTTCACCCTCCCTTTCCAGGAGGCCAAATCATTGTTGAACATGCCCATGGCGTGATTGTTAAGCTTTTTCATCTTCGGATCATCCACGGTTGTTCTATGTTATCATCCCGGTCGGGAACTTGAATCTCTTGTGCAACCGTTAGGAGCAAGCTGCTTCAAATGTTCTTTACTCCTTAAGTCATAAATCGTTGATGCTCGCGCATTCCGTAGGATGCATCCTACTTGGTTCCCATAGCACTTGCGAGGTTCTTCCGGCTCTAACGGCTCAAACTTGCCAGTTGACATCTTTGTGATCACAAGTCGTCAATCCCTAGTTTGTTAGGTTTCGTATCCTCTGCTTCTTATGCTTCCTCTTTTGGTGGCGGCATCGGGGCGGTACCTTCCCCACGGTCTCGGCGCCGCCATCGGTGCAGCGCCCGTCGATGTCGATGTCGGCGTCGATTACCATCATCGAGGCCGACCTGCAAACCTTGCTTAGTAGTCAAATAGTCGAGGTACTCTTGTTCACCCTCCTAATACATCTAAATGCGCATCTTGGTGAGAAGGCCCAGTTTCTTCGTTGTTCGACATGTTTCCTATGATTAAGTGTCCTCATTTATTTCTAAAAGTATGAATAAATGAGAAATGACATAAAAAGAAATCTATGTGCCAGCACTCGATATACCAACTATGTAGCACAAATCATGCCTTTATTCATGGGAAATTTGGCATGACCTTTGCTAAACAATGGACATATCGGCGCTGAAATTCACGGAATGGAAATGAATCAACATTCGGCGTAACATAAACCACTCGGATCATTTTCCAAACATGACATGTCCAAAACATGACATATCCACATATCACATGTCAGTTAAAATTTGCATATAAATTCAGCTAATTTTGAAACCTAGCTAAATTCATAACTAAATAGATAACCTAATTAACATACTGCCCTAACTAAAACCTAAGTAAATTAACGAAGAACCCTAGCAGAGAGAGAGGGGGTTTACATAGTGTCTTGAGGCGAGGAGGCAGGCAGACGGCGGCCGAGGTTGGGAAGGAGGAAGCAGAGGAGGGAGGCCGAGGCCGACGGGTCGGGGCCTTGAGGTCGAGAACAGCGCCAGGCGCCAGGTCGAGGCGAGGCAGGTCGAGGTGGAGCTTGAGGTCGAGGCGAGGCTGGGTCGAGGCGGCGCGAGGTCGAAGGCGGCCTTGTGGCCGGGGTCGAGGCGGCGACGGGGAAGAGAGTGGGGATTTGGGGGAAAGGCGAGATGAAGCGAGGATAGTGAGAATTTTGGGTTAAGTGGGCGTAGCAGCAGCGTTTGGACAAAAGCGCTGCTACTACTTCGATGGCTATGGCGGTTTATCTGAAATGCGCTACTACTACCTTGATAGCTGTAGCGGTTTAGACAAAGCAGCTGCTACTACCTTCGCTACTGCCTGTTTTCCTTTTTCTTTTCCTTTATTTTCTCCCACTTTTATTTCACGAGAGCAGTGAGCGAAGGGAGGCGATATATATTGCATCATTTATTTATTAAATATGTATGCAAAATAGGAACATATATATTACATCATTGGACCCATGCATAATAATGGCTAAGTGTGTATACAAAATAGGAATATATATATATATATATATATATATATATATATATATATATATATATATATATATATATATATATTACATCATTTGACCGATAACATACGGTTCCTCGGTATTGGCGTTTTCGTTTTTGAGTCAACTTCTTTCCCTTCTTGTTCGTCGAAGAATAATTGAGCCCCTCATTGTGACTTTGCCTTTTCCATAGAGTACGATTTTTCTTAGGTAATGTAGTCTTGATTCTTCTTTTCACGTATACTTCATCATCATCATCATCTTCCCTCATTGGGTTGTCGTCTGATCATAGTCTTCCTCGTTGGCGACTCCATCCATTCAATGATGTTCCTTTTGCCTCTCCTCCGACAACACATTTGGGATTGCATGGGTCGGTTATGAAGAAGCATTGTGTCACGTTCTTAGCGTGTACCCATGGCTCGTTTTTTGGGATAGCGTTCACGGTAGCGCTCTTGGCGTCGGGTATACTCACGGTAGTGAAAATCCGGTTTTCTAGTTCGACATTCTTTGCCCATCTGACACGGAACATCGTCGTGTTGTGCAGTCGAGTAGTCAAGCTCCCGGATCTCCTCGACCCTTCCATAAAATCGTTCGATTTGCGCCGTTGTCGCTGCGGTCATGCATTCCATCGTCACCCCGAGTTACGATCATCCTGTCCATATCTTTGGCTCCGTGTAGAGCGTGTATCCGTTGGTATCATATGCACGATAGGTTCTGAGGTTGGGCGAGGGCCATGTGCTAAAGCGTATATGAGCAATCCGTCCTTAGAGCCCTCCTCCGGGATTAGCAATAATATGCTCTTTGAACCAATGCAGGAAAGTGGAGTTGTGCTCTCTAGTAACTTCGGCGTTTGTCCTGCATACCCCCCGGTCATGATACTTCTTTGCGATAATTTCTTTGTGCAGTGCCACGAAAGGATCTACCTCGTATAGGTGTTGTAGCACTACCAAGTTTGCTCTGTCAAAGTCGTTGCGTCGATCTGAGTATGCCACGTGCGGTTCCTACGGTATTGCGGTGACCATCTCCTTGAGCCTCCCATCGTGCTTGTTAGCAGGCAAACCAACACTAACACCAGCGGCTGGTCTGCGCCATATAGAAAATTCTCACGAAAGAGATGCACTCTTGTGTCAAATAGCCACAGACGATGCTTCCATCCGGACGGGACATATTCTGAAACGAATCCTTTGATGATCCCATTCATCCTCTCAAAGCGGCATCATGTTGTGCGGGAATGGCGGCCCAGGTCTATTATGTCATCCACAATATGGACACACAGATGCACCATCACGTCAAAAACAGCAGGCGGGAAGTACATCTCAAGCTCATTCAGTATCACAACAATCTCTTCCTGTAGCCTTTGAGCTGCTTCACACCGATCGACTTTCGAGAGATGGCGTTGAAAAAGTTGCGAGAAACCAATAAGCGTGTCATGGGCGTGCTTGTCCATTATCCCTCTAAGGGCAACAGGTAGTATCGCGTCATCATCACATAGCGGTCATGAGACTTCATCCGCTGAACCTTTTCTTGTCCGTGTCTAGATATCGCTTATCTTGCCACGATAACGGAACTAACTTTGACTCCGATAAGGCACTTAAAGAATTGATTGATCTCAGCCTGACTTAAGGTGAAGGAAGAAGGGGGGCAATAATCCTCTTTCTTTATTTTCTTGCCCTTCTTCTCCCGTGCCTCTGTCTCTGTCTCTGTCTCGTCTGACATTTTATGGGGCGGCATGTGCAGATCTTCCCTGATTTTCAAATCTTGCAAGTCTTTTCTTGCCTTCGACCCATCCTTGGTCTTATCCGGCATGTTCATCAGTGTTGCGAGCAAGCTCTCAAGGACATTCTTACAGATATGCATTTGATCAAGGCAATGAGTCCCAGAACACAGACCTCGTATTCCATACATTCAGCAGCGGCTCCGGCGCCTTTCTCATCGTCTTTCCCGGCGCGGGGCACTCCTTCCAGTTTCTCAATAGCTCATCGATTTCGGCACCGCTCCGCTTACGTGGAGGTCCTCGATGCTCAGCGTGACCATTGAATAGATCTCCACGGTTTCTCCACGGGTTGTCCTGCTCAAGCCATCTTCGATGCCCCATGTACATGATTTTCCCAGACCCGCCATTTTCCTTGACGTTAGCTGCTGAGACGTCGTCTCATCCATGCACCGCGTGCATCCGCAATATCCATGGCACACCTGGCCTGCCACATATCCGTAACCGAGATAGTCATGCACTATCGTGATCAGTGACTCTCATGTTGAAATACTACGCCTTTCTTTGGCGTCCCATGTCTTGGCGGTGTTTTCCATAGCGTGTCTAACTCCTCTTGAAGTAGCCCAGATACAAATTAATATTATTTCCTGGTTGTTTGGCCCTTGAATAAGCATGCTCATGTGAATGTACTTGATTTCATGCACAACCAGGGGAGGTTGTACATCCATACAAACACGGGCCATGTGCTATGGTTGGTGTTACGGTTGCCAAGCAGATTCATGCCATCGGTACCGCGCCAAACACGATGTTCCTTGCATCACATTCAAAATACCGATAGAAGCTGTTCAGCGCTGTCCATGGCTTCCATCCTTCCGTGTCTTAGCCGGATCATCTCCATCGTCGGGCTTCTTCCTCTCCGCGTGCAGCGCATTATCTTTGCTTCCTTGGGATCTACAAAATACCTCACGGAGGCGGCGGTGATCGGTAAATGCGATACAATTTTCGGGGACATTTCTTCCGGCCTTCTTGTATCGAGAAGCATTGCACACGGACAGCTTCTTTTTCGCGTGCTCCTTCCGATAAATTATGCAATCGTTGATGCATGCATGGTATCTAACGTGTACTCGTCTCCTTCCGAAGCAATGCTTGAACATGAGGGTCCCGCACGACTGAACTTAGTACCGACGAACTCTGCTGCGTGGAGTCCATGTCGTTCTCTCCGCCGCCATGTCCGGCCCCTTCTCCGCCGCCATGTCCGGTCTCTTCCCTGCCGCCATTATCGATCATCTCTTCGTCTTGCCCCGTGTCATCATTGCCTGCCCGTCGGCATCCTCAACATCGTCATCCTCATCTTGATTATCCACGAGTATAGCCATCCATGAAACCAGTCATGGCGGATGCGCCGACCGACCATCGTCATAGTGGTTGAGCCAAACTATTCCTTTGCATTTTAACACGCGACATAAAACCTCTGTCAGGTTATTTTCTTTCAAGTCCTGCACCGCCGACCGCAACCACCTGTCCACCATCGTTCCGCGACCATCATGAGCGTCGCGCGGTAATAATAAAACAAATTGATTATAAAAATGTGTGCATGCATCAAAGTCATACAAAAATTCGGCATGACCTTCCCTAAAAATAGGACATATATGGATCTAGAGTTTGCCCGAAATTCGCCGAAACAGAAATAAGTCGACATTTTGGCAAAACATAGGCAACTCAAAAGCACAATTTAGCGTCAACTCATGCCACACACACAATTTCCATAAACATATCGCACACACATAAACATATTTCCATTTTGCAAAAGCATGAAATTTTAATCACCTCTATCTCGAGATCGAGCACACGGTGGAGATGATGTTGTAGGGAGATCAAAAGTTCACAAAGCTCTTCTTGACAAAGATAGATCTAGTTAGGGGGCAAATAGGTCACTTAACTAAATCCTACATCTACCTAGCTACCTAATTTGGGAGGAGACAACTTCAACAAGTGGAGGGGGAAGGAAAAAGAGAAAGGAGATGCATTAATGGAGGTGGTGTAGTTAGGTAGGAGTAATGAAGAGAGACAAAGGTAGATAGAAGAGATAGAGTAATGGGGGAGAAGTATTGAGGAAGAAGAAGAGTGAGAGTGGGAGCATGTGGGAGGTAGGGGAAAGGGAAGAGAGGAGGGGGAGGGGGAGGGAGGGTGGGGAAAAGGTGGTGTGTTAGTGCGGATAAGCGATGGCGGGATCTAAACATGCTGCTGCTAAATAAGTGACAACAGCGCTTTGGCCAATGGCGCTCTTGCTAACCAAGACCAAAAGTGTGCCAATTTGAAATTTAGCGGCGACCTCGGAAAGCGCTACTACTACATCCATAGCAGATGCGCGGCTCACGGCACCAGCGCTGCTGCTAAATGGAGTTTGGTGGACACCGCGGTCGATATTTGTAGCAGCGGTTTACACCGAGCGCTCTACTGCTAAAAACTTGTCAGTAGCGAGTTTCCAGCACATGCGCTACTACTAATTAGCAGCAGCGCTCCTTTTTTAGCTGCGCTGCTGCTAAGATTCTGTGTATAGGCTTTTCCCTAGTAGTGACATGCTCTGCAACGAGCGCCAAAGGCTGGTGGAGGAATCCGTGGATGTTCTCAAGAGCGTCTTGAGGACAAGAAAGAGCTCATCGCCGCTCGCCGCGGAGACTAGTTCCGTGGCCTCTGACAACGCATCAAGAAAGTAGAGATCGTGAGCGGATCCTTGTCTTCCTTCTTCTTTTGCCCTTGTGTATTTGAGGCGTAGCCGCATGTAGCTTTTAATTATCTTTCTAATTATGTAAGACAATTAATCGTCCTTATCTTTATGTGGAAGATCAATGTTGCGAGGTGGAATGAAGAAAACTCTTCTTTGTGGCGACCACAGGCGTTCTTTGTTCTTCTAGTTCTTCTTTGGGCTTCCTTGAGTTTCCTGGTTTCTTTTGATGTAATAATCGGTTTAGGATGTGGATTGTGTCGTCGGTTGTGAAATGTTGGGTTCTAGCGCGGATGTTTGGCCTTTGTTGGCCTCTTGGGATGTTGCGATTTCAATCTGGTTGTAACACCCCGGAAGTAACTTTCCATATTGGTAACTCCGACTCTTGCCATTTTCGGCATTGATATATGATATTCCCTCCGTGGTTGGGTTTTCTTCATGTTGCTTTTTGTCCATGTCATGCATTTTATATTATGTCATCATGTGCATCGCATTTGCATACGTGTTCGTCCCATGATTCCGAGCATTTTTCCCGTTGTCCGTTTTGCAATCCGGCACTCCTATCTCCCCCGGCGGTCCCTTTTGCGTTTTTCCGTGTGCGGGTATTAAACCTTCTCGAAATGGACGAGGTTTGTCTAGTGGCCTTGGTATAACACCGGAGACCACCGGTCAAGTTTGGTCATTTGGAGCTCGTTTGGTACTCAGCGGTTAACGCACTCTCGCAAAGGCCTCTTTTAAGTTGCAGCCCAACACCCTTCAAAACAGCCCAATAACCCATCTAAGTCACTTCCATGCTCTCCGTCGTTCGATCACGATCGTGTGGTAGAAAACTACACCTCATTTGGACTCTCCTAGCTCCCTCTATGCCTATTTAAACACCTCCCAAAATCCGGATCATCCCTTCCCGAAACCCTAATTTTGCCCTCGCGCCCGGACACGTCCCGGCGAGCAGACAGCGATCCGCCCCGCCGCCGCCGCCCTTGCTCATCATGAGCCCATGAGGCCCACGGCCGGCCCGTCCCGCGCCCGTCCAAGCCGCTCAGCCATCTCTCGCCCGCCCGCTCGCCGCCGCCCTTGAGCCAGCCGCCGCCCCCTCCGCCCGGCACCCCTCCCCCGCGCCTCCCCGCCCGGGCGGGCGCCCGCCAGCCTCCCTCGCCGGCGGCCGCGCCCGCCGCCGCCCGCGGCGCCGCCTCCCTCGCCGCCGCCGGCCGGCCACTCGCCGCCGCCCGCCCCGCCGCCCTTGGCGACCTCCCTCCGCCTCCCGGCGAGCAGCCCGGGCGGCACCCGATCCGGTCGTTCCGGCCCGATCCAACCTCGGGAATCGCGCGTTGACTTCTTCCCCTTCCCCTTTTTCCTTCTAAGTCATTTGCATCATTGTAATTTTGTGCAGTTTTCAACATGCTATATCTTCGCATCCGTAGATCCACTTTTCGCGTATAATATGTCAAAATGTTCGCCTCGAAGAGCAGATCATTTCATTCCATTGCATCATTTTCATTTGAGCTCATCTTGATGCCCGAAATGCTGTTGGAAGAGTGCTATGTGCTGTTAGTTTCTGATTTTTATCAGAAGTTGCACTTTTGTTATTTTTGCTATGATTAATATGTGCACCCTATGAATTTGATTCCTACATGTGTTTTGTAAAATGCCATGTCATCTTTCCAGGGGTGTATGCCATGTATTTTTGTGATCTATGTGGTGACTATCACAAGCATGCAAAGTAGGTGTCCCAATGTTGCTGATTTCAGCCCTGTTTTAGCTGATTTTGATGCCATGTTTACTTGATGATACCGAGAGATCTATGCATATTTCGAGATACTTCAGTAAGGGTGTTTTGTAAAGCATGACTTGCTCTATCCATCCATGCCTTTGTTTGCAATTATGGCATGCCATAGCTTGAGTCAATCGAGCTCTACTTTTGCTACCAAATGTTTCCTGGCAGATTGTATACGTGTTATTCAATTTTGCCTAGGATGTTGTGGTTGACCCGTATAGGCTATGTTAGTGTTCTTGCCATGTATGTCTTCTATGTCATGTCTTCTTGATGTAGGTATGCTTAGTTTATCATTTGAGGCTCTGTAGTGAGTGCATTGAGCTTGTTAACATGCCATCTCGTTATCAGTTTTTGACATGCCATGTTGCTGGATCTGTTAACAAGACTTTCATTTTGACATGGGTGTTACTATATTTTTTAGTCCTTTTTGGCTTATGGTCAGTAAGGGACTTTTGAAATATGATTTGAGTAGATTCATGCCATGCCATGTTTTGCTATTTTAAGTTCCTGTAGCATGTAGTTTTGATGCTCTTAACATTGCAACCTGTTACTGTTTTTGCCATGTCCAGCCTGTTACTTTGAGCTCTTTTGCCATGCTTGTTTGAGCATGTTATGATGTGAACTAGCCGTAGCTCAGTGCTCATCTTTTGTCGAGCATCATGTGTAGATCACTGCCATATACTTTGTTGATACGTTTGGGTGCAGTAGCTTAATTAATTGTTGCTTGCTAGGTGGTATCATGCTGTTAATGGCAGATTTGCGCCATTCTTGTTTTGCTTGTCATTTGCAAACCGTGCATCCGTTTCGGTGATCTTTATATCGATTTCAACGAAATCATCTCATCTTTCAGTGGCATGCTTGGTTTGCCAAGTTGATGCCTGGTTCATCATTACCTTCGGGCGCACATAAGCATTGCATATCTCATCATGCATATCATGTCATGTTTTGCATCATGTTGATTGTGCATTGCACCGTGATTTATTGTGGTTCCTTTGTTTGTGTTGTTGCTTTGGGTAGAGTCGGAGGCGAGTGCGTGAGCGAGGAGCCTGTTGAGAAGCGTTTTCGAGGATCAAGCTTTCGACAACTCGAGAACATTGCGAGCAAGATGACCATACCCTCGAAATCACTTCTATCTTTGCTATGCTAGTTGCTCGCTCTTTTGCTATGCCTATGCTGCGATGCCTACCACTTGCTATATCATGCCACCCATATTGCCATGTCAGCCCTAACCATCCTTTTCCTAGCAAACCGTTGATTGGCTATGTTCTTTGCTTTGCTCAGCCCTCTTATAGCGTTGCTAGTTGCGGTGAAGCTGAAGTTTGTTCCTTGTTGGAACATGGAGATGTTGTTCCTTTTTGGAACATGTTTACTTGTTGGGGATATCACAATATATATATATCTGCTATAATTAATACATCTATATACTTGGTAAAGGGTGGAAGGCTCGGCCTTATGCAGTGTTTTGTTCCCTCTTGCCACCTAGTTTCCGTCATACGGTGTTATGTTCCTTGATTTTGCGTTCCTTACGGTTGGGTGATTTATGGGACCCCTTGACAGTTCGCTTTGAATAAGACTCGTCCGGCAAGGCCCAACTTTGGTTTTACCATTTGCCACCTAAGCCTTTTCCCCGGGTTTTCGAGCCCGAGGGTCATCTTTATTTTAACCCCGGACGGTGCTCCTTGAGTGCTGGCCCGAACTAAGTCTTGTCTGGCGCCCCTCAAGGCAACTTGAGGTTTGGTTTTAGTTGTATGGACTGCTCATCCGGATGTGCCACGAGCGAGATATGTGCAGCTCCTATCGGGATTTGTCGGCTGTCAGGCGGCTTTGCTGGTCTTGTTTTATTCTGTCGAAATGTCTTGTAGTCCGGGATTCGAGATTGATCGGGTCTTCGGTAGAAGAATATCCTTAGTTGACCGTGAGAGCTTATAATGGGCTAAGTTGGGACACCCTGCAGGTAATATCTTTGAAAGCCGTGCCCATGCGGTTATGAGGCAGATGGGAATTTGTTAATGTCGGTTGTAGAAAACCCAAAGTTGACCTCAAATAAAATACACATCAACGCGTGTGTAACCGTGATGGTCTCTTCTCGTGAGTCCGGGAAGTGAACTGATGTTGGAGTTATGTCGGCGTAAGTAGTTCGGGATCACTTCTTGATCGCTATTAGTTTCACGACCGCTTTGCTTCTCTTCTCGCTCTCTTTTGCGAAGTAGCCACCATATTTGCTAGTCGCTTGCTGCAGCTCCACTTTATTACCTTGTCCTTCCTATTAGCTTAAATAGTCTTGATCTCGCGGGTGTGAGATTGCTGAGTCCCCGTGACTCACAGATACTTCAAAACAGTTGCGAGTTCCGATGAGGCGGTGCAGGTGATTCAACCGAGCTCAAGTGGGAGTTCGACGAGGAACGTGGTCGTTACTATGTGTCGTTTCCAGATGATCAGTAGTGGTGCCCAGTTGGGACGATTCGGGGATCTGTGTAGCATTTGGGGTATCTTCTTTTATTTTGGTTCCGTAGTCGGACCTTGAGTGTACTCTGAATGATGTATGTTTATTTATGTACTGTGTGAAGTGGCGACTGTAAGCCAACTATGTATCTTTCCCTTAATTATTACATGGGTTGTGTGAAGATTACCTCACTTGCGACATTGCTTTCAATGCGGTTATGCCTCTAAGTCGTGCCTCGACACGTGGGAGATATAGCCGCATCGGGGGCGTTACAAGTTGGTAATCAGAGCCTTCCCCGACTTAGGAGCCCCTACTTGATTGTTTCTTTGGCGTTGTTGAGTCTAGAATGGAAAATGTTTTGAGTCTTAGGATTATATATATCGAGAGTAGGATTCTTTTTACTTCGGTCCCTTCATCGCTCTATGAGGTCTCTGACGTAGAGTTTTGACTCTCCTCTTCTCAAATTTCACTAAAAAATTTTTAGGATCACGTGGGTATCTTGGAATCGTTCCGATGGTTTTGTGGCGAGAACATTGTTCTTGGTGCCTCGACATTTAGGGGTTGTGGCGGTGTCCGGGGAGTTGAGCTCCGAGGTGTTGTCGTCACAATTTTATCGTTGCGATTCTGGAATACGAGTTTTGCCGACATCGAAATCTCTTTTGTGCAGTTGTTGGTGAGATAACCACGATAGCCCGATCTTGTGGCGAGTCGGGAGTATTGCCATGACTTGCATAACGGATGTTTTTGAAGGTCGAGGTACACGATTTCGAGGATTTCTTGGTTATGTGTTGACGGATGGATCTGTTGGATCTAGGTATTGTTAGTTTGGGTGATATATTTTGTGTCCCTGTATCCCCAACACCAGATTGCATAACCAGAAAGTTTGGGAGTTTATAGGTGGGAATTCTAGTAGCTTACGGGATATTCTTTCCGACGGATGTATGATTTGAGATTGGGGTTCAACGTCTAGTGGTCCGCCCATTCACGGTCGATTCTGATGGTCGCGAGGCGTCTTAAAGAATCCTTGGCTATGCTGATTCGGGGCGTCTTGTTAGTCATTCGTGACGTCCGCTATCGTCGTGTCCGTGTGGGCCCCACCACGAACACTTTGGCGAAATCTCTATCATGTGTTTGTTCGGCTCATTCTAGAAGCCAACCTTTTGTTTTCAGTTGTGATATTCGATTTGTTTCTAAGGCAGATGTTGTTTCCATATTCTTTATCTAAGTGGCTTCTCACCTTAATGGGCGTGTGATGATTAACTTTGGAATTCATTTGTTCATTCTTGTTGAATGTTTATTGTGAAGACTATATGTTGCAATTTCTATCCGTTGATTCTACTTATCAATTTGTCTATCAAAGGACTAACGGATGTCACCCTCTTGAGGATGGCTCCGCCAGCGTACGAATCCGGATCGCAATGATGGGGATCGATCGAATCCTCCACCTCCACCTCCACCTCCGCCTCCGGAGGCACGGCAAGCTATCATGGCAGCCACCAATGCCAATGCTCGAGATGATTTTGCAGCTCTTGCAAGAAGCGTACTCGAGGCAAGGCAATCAAGGCAATCAAGGCAATCAAGGTCAAGGCAACAATCAGCCACACTTTGCTACTCTCGATCGGTTCCTCGCTAATCAGCGAAGTCTTTCGGTTTACGTGTTGAGGCAGCGAGACGCGATGATTGGTTAGTGGACATCTGCAAGCACTTTGGTGTAGCAATGTCGGACACGAGGACTTTGTCAAGTTTGCATCGTTTCAACTCAAGGATCAAGCTGCTGAGTGGTTCCAGCAATACAAAGATTCGAGAGGAGGTCGTGTCATTACAGGATGAGTTCGCCGTGATTTCGAGCTCATCACATCCCGAAGAGTGTTGTTGAGAGCAAGCGTGAGGAGTTCCGCAATCTCAAGCAGGGCAACATGTCTGTCTATCAATACAATATCCAGTTCGAGCTCGCTCGTTTTGCTAAGCAAGGCGTACACGATGAAAGGAGTATGATCTATCGATTCGGAGGTGGTGCGAGAGAAGATCTGCAATTACCTCTTGTGCTGTTTGAGCGGATAAGTATGATGATTTCTACAACATGGCACTCAAGCAAGAAGCGGCACAGCTCAAATCGAGGCTTCTAAGAAGAGAATCGGGGATGCGATTCAGTCCTCCTCGTCCTCTCAAGTGGCAGCCAAGCAGCGAAGTTTTACTGCCCCCTCCTCCGTTCCGTCGGCCTTACCGTGCAGAAGAACTCAGGTGGCCGTGGATCTTCCACCCACCCAACCCAAGCTATCGAACAAGTCTAATTCTCAAGCTCCAAGGTCAAGTGCTCCTTACCACCGTCCGCTCTCGAGGTCACTTGCAACAAGTGTCGCAGAAGGGTCACTATCTGAACAAGTGCTTCAACCAAAGGCGTCTTCCGCCTCCTCCTCTGTGAAATCTTCCAGCAATGCGGTGGTCAAGCATAATCCAAAGTATGCCAAGGTCAATATGATGAATGCAGCTCAAGCGGAGGAATCTTCGATGTGATAATGGGTAATCTCTCGATTAATGATATTCTGCAAAAGTCTTATTTGATCTTGGTGCATCGCATTGTTTCATCTCAAGACCATTTGCATCTAAGCATGAATTGGTTATCAAGAGTTGCCTAGTTCCTTATCAATTGTGTCCCGGGTAAGCATATGACAGCTAATAATTATGTCCGGATGTTTCTATCAAGATGGGCGATTATAGGTTTTTGGCTAAACCAATTGTTCTTGGTGACTCGGATATTGATCTTATTCTCGGAATGGGTGGCTTTATCGGCACAAAGCTCAAATTGATTGTGCTGCGGGGAAATTCAATTGACTCATTCTTCTAATGATGTGATCATCTATGCCTCTCGTGATGAAACTATTGGTTGTTTTCTCTCAATGAGAAGGGCGAATTGAATGCCATCTCTCGATTCGATCGTTTGTGAGTACCAAGATGTCTTTCGGAAGAGCTTCGGGTATGCCTCCTCATCGGCCGATTGAGTTCGTTATCGATCTTGAGCACCGCATCGAACCCGTTTGCAAGCGTCCATACAAGCTTGGACTGATGAGCTGAGGAATTGAAGAAGCAGCTCGATGAACAAGAGCGTCTGGGTTTGATCGGACGAGTTCATCTCCTTGGGGTTGTGGTGTTCTTTTTGTCCGGAAGAAGGATGGCGCGGACCGACTTTGCGTCGATTACCGTCCATTGAATAAGAAGACAATCAAGAACAAGTATCCACTTCCCAACATCAATGAGCTTTTCGAGCAACTCAAAGGTGCTACGGTGTTCTCTAAGCTTGACCTTCGTATGGGGTATCATCAGATTCGCATTCGTGAACAAGATATTCCCAAGACAGCATTCAGAACAAGCTTTGGTTCTTATGAATATACTGTCATGTCTTTCGGCCTCGTCAATGCTCCTCCAACTTTCTCTCGGATGATGAACTTCATATTCAATCCCTACACCAATGAATTCGTCTTGGTCTATCTTGATGATATTTTGGTCTTCTCCAAGAATAAGAAGGATCATGCCAAACATTTGCGATTGGTGCTAGACAAGCTCGAGAGTACCAATTCTATGCTAAGTTCTCCAAATGTGAATTTTGGCTTGATGAAGTGCTTTATCTTGGTCATATCATCTCGCCAAGGGCATCGCTGTTGATCCGAGAAGGTGTCCGCAATTGTGAATTGGGAACCTCCTCGGAATGTCAAGCAGCTCCATGATTTTCTTGGTCTTGCAAGCTATTGCGAAGATTCGTTGAGAACTTCTCCAAGATTGCAAAGCCTCTTTCCAACCTTCTCGAAGCATGTGAAGTATGTCCGGTCTCCCGAGTGTGGCGTTGCTTTCAATACCCTCAAAGAGAAACTCGTCACAGCTCTGTTCGACTCCTCTGATGAATCCAAGCCATATGAAGTTTTACGTGATGCTTCTCTTCAAGGTCTCGGTCTGTGTTAATGCAAGAGAAGAGAGTTGTGGCTTATACCTCTCGCTTGATTGAAGCCCAACGAGAAGAACTACCCCACTCACGATCTTGAGTTGGCGGCGATTGTCCATGCATTGATTACGTGGAGACATCTCTTGTTGGGAAGGAAAGTGGACATTTTCACCGATCACAAGAGTCTCAAGTACATCTTCACTCAGCCCAACCTCAACCTCGAGCAGACTCGATGGGTGAAATGATTCAAGAGTACAACCCAAGTATTGAGTATACTCGAGGCAAAGCCAATGTCATTGCAGATGCTTTGAGCAGAAAGCTTCTCGCAACAGTCTAATCCTCAAGCCCTTTCGGCGGATCTCGTGAATCTTTCCATAAGCTGAATCTTCAAGTTGTTCCTCAAGGTTTTCTTGCCAACCTCATAGTCTCTCCTACTTTGGAAGATCAGATTCGTGAGGCTCAACTTTTGGATACCATGGTGAAAAAGGTGAAGCGTGGTATCGACAAGGGCATTTCAAGTACAAGTGCTTCGCGTTGATGACAAAGACACTCTGTTCTTTGAGGACGGATTATGGTTCCTAAGGGTGATCTCGAAAAGTCATTATGAGCGAGGCTCACAATTCGCTTCTATCCATTCATCCCGGAAATGCGAAGATGTACCATGACCTCAAGCAGTCATATTGGTGGACTCGAATGAAGCGAGAAATTGCTCAATTCGTGAATGAATGTGATGTCTGCAGAAGAGTGAAAGCAGAACACCAAAGACCAGCTGGTCTCCTCCAACCTCTTGCTATTCCTGAATGGAAGTTTGATCATATTGAAATGGACTTCGTGGTGGCTTTCCAAAGTCCAAGCGTGGAAATGATGCTATCTTCGTTGTCATTGACAAGCTTACTAAAGTGGCTCATTTTCTTCCTATCAAAGAATCCATCACTGCAGCTCGGTTAGCGAGCTATACACCTCGAGGATTGTCTCCTTGCGGCATTCCACAAGTGATCTCTTGAGACCGTGGCAGCATCTTTACCTCCAAGTTTTGGGAGTCTTTTGAGAAGGCCATGGGCACCAACATTCGTTCAGACAGCTTTCCATCCTCAAACAAGTGGCCAAGTCGGCGAGTTAATCAAATCCTTGAAGATATGCTCGGGGCTTGTGTCATTTCCTTCGGTATGAAGTGGGAAGATTGTCTTCCTTATGCGAGTTCTCTTACAACAACAGCTTCCAAGCGAGTTGGGCAAGGCCCCATTCGAAATTCTCTATGGCGAAAGTGCGTACTCCTCTCAATTAGTGCGAGCGGTGAGCGCCAACTTCTTGGCAATGACTTGATCACGAAGCGGAAGAAATGTGCCAAGTCATTCGTGAGAATCTCAAAGCAGCATAATCGCGCGGAAAACTATTATGATGATAAGCACCGTGATGTGACTTTTGAAATCGGAGACCATGTCTACCTCGCGTCTCTCAATGAAAGGCACTCGTCCGCCCGGTATCAAAGGAAGCTTGCCCCTAGATCGTGGGTCCTTTCAAGATCATTGGGAAAAGAGGCGATCTTGCCTATCAACGAGCTTCCATCCAACTTTGCAAGCGTGCACGATGTGTTTCACGTGTCACAGCCGCAAGTGCTTCAAGACTCTGAACGCACTATCAACCGAAGAGATTGACCTTCAAGAAGATCTCTCTTATCATGAGCACCCGTTGCTATTCTTGAAGAAACCGGCGCAAGACTCGCAACAAGTCAATCAAATTCCTGAAAGTGAAGTGGTCACACCATTCCGACCGAGAAGCTACACGGGGCGCGAGGATCACCTCCGTTCTGAATATCCGGAGTTCTTTCGGTCCTAGATCTGGGGCGAGATCCTCTTGTAGTGGTGGAGTGTTGTAACACCCGGAAGTAACTTTCCATATTGGTAACTCCGACTCTTGCCATTTCGGCATTGATATATGATATTCCCTCCGTGGTTGGGTTTTCTTCATGTTGCTTTTGTCCATGTCATGCATTTTATATTATGTCATCATGTGCATCGCATTTGCATACGTGTTAGTCCCATGATTCGAGCATTTTTCCGTTGTCCGTTTTGCAATCCGGCACTCCTATCTCCCGGCGGTCCCTTTTACGTTTTTCCGTGTGCGGGTATTAAACCTTCTCGAAATGGACCGAGGTTTGTCTAGTGGCCTTGGTATAACACCGGAGACCACCGGTCAAGTTTGGTCATTTGGAGCTCGTTTGGTACTCCAACGGTTAACGCACTCTCGCAAAGGCCTCTTTTAAGTTGCAGCCCAACACCCTTCAAAACAGCCCAATAACCCATCTAAGTCACTTCCATGCTCTCCGTCGTTCGATCACGATCGTGTGGAAAACTACACCTCATTTGGACTCTCCTAGCTCCCTCTATGCCTATTTAAACACCTCCCGAAAATCCGGATCATCCCTTCCCGAAACCCTAATTTTGCCCTCGCGCCGCCCGGACACGTCCGGCGAGCAGACGCGTCCGCCCGCCGCCGCCCGCTGCGCCATGAGCCCGCGAGGCCCACGGCCGGCCCGTCCCAGCGCCCGATCCGGGCCCTCCGCCGCCTCCGCCCCGCCGCTTCGCCGCGCCGCGATGAGCGCCGCCGCCCCCCGCCGGCGCCCCCTCCGCCGCGCCTCCCTCGCCGGGCGGGCGCCCGCCCGCCTCCTCGCGCTTGCGGCGCCTCCACGCCGCCGGCCAGCGCCGCCTCCCTCGCCGGTCGCGCCGCCTCCCTCGCCGCCCTTGGCCGGCCGGCTCGCCGCCGCCCGCCACGCCGCCCCCGCGGCGACCTCCCTCCGCCTCCCGGCGAGCAGCCCCAGCGGCGGCGCCCGATCCGTCGTTCGGCCCGATCCAACCTCGGGAATCGCGTTGACTTCTTCCCTTCCCTTTTCCTTCTAAGTCATTTGCATCATTGTAATTTTGTGCAGTTTTCAACATGCTATATCTTCGCATCCGTAGATCCATTTTTCGCGTATAATATGTCAAAATGTTCGCCTCGAAGAGTAGATCATTTCATTCCATTGCATCATTTTCATTTGAGCTCATCTTGATGCCCGAAATGCTGTTGGAAGAGTGCTATGTGCTGTTAGTTTCTGATTTTTATCAGAAGTTGCACTTTTGTTATTTTTGCTATGATTAATATGTGCACCCTATGAATTTGATTCCTACATGTGTTTTGTAAAATGCCATGTCATCTTTCCAGGGGTGTATGCCATGTATTTTTGTGATCTATGTGGTGACTAGCACAAGCATGCAAAGTAGGTGTCCCAATGTTGCTGATTTCAGCCCTGTTTTAGCTGATTTTGATGCCATGTTTACTTGATGATACCGAGAGATCTATGCATATTTTGAGATACTTCAGTAAGGGTGTTTTGTAAAGCATGACTTGCTCTATCCATCCATGCCTTTGTTTGCAATTATGGCATGCCATAGCTTGAGTCAATCGAGCTCTACTTTTGCTACCAAATGTTTCCTGGCAGATTGTATCGTGTTATTCAATTTTGCCTAGGATGTTGTGGTTGATCCATATAGGCTATGTTAGTGTTCTTGCCATGTATGTCTTCTATGTCATGTCTTCTTGATGTAGGTATGCTTAGTTTATCATTTGAGGCTCTGTAGTGAGTGCATTGAGCTTGTTAACATGCCATCTCGTTAACAGTTTTTGACATGCCATGTTGCTGGATCTGTTAACAAGACTTTCATTTTGACATGGGTGTTACTATATTTTTTAGTCCTTTTTGGCTTATGGTCAGTAAGGGACTTTTGAAATATGCTTTGAGTAGATTCATGCCATGCCATGTTTTGCTATTTTAAGTTCCTGTAGCATGTAGTTTTGATGCTCTGAACATTGCAACCTGTTACTGTTTTTGCCATGTCCAGCCTGTTACTTTGAGCTCTTTTGCCATGCTTGTTTGAGCATGTTATGATGTGAACTAGCCGTAGCTCAGTGCTCATCTTTTGTCGAGCATCATGTGTAGATCACTGCCATATACTTTGTTGATACGTTTGGGTGCAGTAGCTTAATTAATTGTTGCTTGCTAGGTGGTATCATGCTGTTAATGGCAGATTTGCGCCATTCTTGTTTTGCTTGTCATTTGCAAACCGTGCATCCGTTTCCGGTGATCTTTATATCGATTTCAACCGAAATCATCTCATCTTTCAGTGGCATGCTTGGTTTGCCAAGTTGATGCCTGGTTCATCATTACCTTCGGGCGCACATAAGCATTGCATATCTCATCATGCATATCATGTCATGTTTTGCATCATGTTGATTGTGCATTGCACCGTGATTTATTGTGGTTCCTTTGTTTGTGTTGTTGCTTTGGGTAGAGTCGGAGGCGAGTACGTGAGCGAGGAGCCTGTTGAGAGCGTTTTCGAGGATCAAGCTTTCGACAACTCGAGAACATTGCGAGCAAGATGACCATACCCTCGAAATCACTTCTATCTTTGCTATGCTAGTTGCTCGCTCTTTTGCTATGCCTATGCTGCGATGCCTACCACTTGCTATATCATGCCACCCATATTGCCATGTCAGCCCTAACCATCCTTTTCCTAGCAAACCGTTGATTGGCTATGTTCTTGCTTTGCTCAGCCCTCTTATAGCGTTGCTAGTTGCAGGTGAAGCTGAAGTTTGTTCCTTGTTGGAACATGGAGATGTTGTTCCTTTTTGGAACATGTTTAATTGTGGGGATTATCACAATATATATATATCTGTTATAATTAATACATCTATATACTTGGTAAAGGGTGGAAGGCTCGGCCTTATGCAGTGTTTTGTTCCACTCTTGCCACCCTAGTTTCCGTCATACGGTGTTATGTTCCTTGATTTTGCGTTCCTTACGGTTGGGTGATTTATGGGACCCCTTGACAGTTCGCTTTGAATAAGACTCGTCCAGCAAGGCCCAACTTTGGTTTTACCATTTGCCACCTAAGCCTTTTCCCCGGGTTTCGCGAGCCGAGGGTCATCTTTATTTTAACCCCGGACCGGTGCTCCTTGAGTGCTGGCCCGAACTAAGTCTTGTCTGGCGCCCCTCAAGGCAACTTGAGGTTTGGTTTTAGTTGTATGGACTGCTCATCCGGATGTGCCGAGAGCGAGATATGTGCAGCTCCTATCGGGATTTGTCGGCACAATCGGGCGGCTTTGCTGGTCTTGTTTTATTCTGTCGAAATGTCTTGTAGTCCGGGATTCGAGATTGATCGGGTCTTCGGTAGAAGGAATATCCTTCGTTGACCGTGAGAGCTTATAATGGGCTAAGTTGGGACACCCTGCAGGGTAATATCTTTGAAAGCCGTGCCCGCGGTTATGAGGCAGATGGGAATTTGTTAATGTCGGTTGTAGAAAACCCAAAGTTGACCTCAAATAAAATACACATCAACGCGTGTGTAACCGTGATGGTCTCTTCTCGGAGTCCGGGAAGTGAACACGATGTTGGAGTTATGTCGGCGTAAGTAGTTCAGGATCACTTCTTGATCGCTATTAGTTTCACGACCGCGCTTTGCTTCTCTTCTCGCTCTCTTTTGCGAAGTAGCCACCATATTTGCTAGTCGCTTGCTGCAGCTCCACTTTATTACCTTGTCCTTCCTATTAGCTTAAATAGTCTTGATCTCGCGGGTGTGAGATTGCTGAGTCCCGTGACTCACGAGATACTTCAAAACAGTTGCAGGTTCCGATGAGGCGGTGCAGGTGATTCAACCGAGCTCAAGTGGGAGTTCGACGAGGCGTGGTCGTTACTATGTGTCTTTTCAGATGATCGATAGTGGTGCCCAGTTGGGACGATTCGGGATCTGTGTAGCATTTGGGGTATCTTCTTTTATTTAGGTTCCGTAGTCGGACCTTGAGTGTACTCTGAATGATGTATGTTTATTTATGTACTGTGTGAAGTGGCGACTGTAAGCCAACTATGTATCTTTCCCTTAATTATTACATGGGTTGTGTGAAGATTACCTCACTTGCGACATTGCTTTCAATGCGGTTATGCCTCTAAGTCGTGCCTCGACACGTGGGAGATATAGCCGCATCGGGGGCGTTACACTGGTAGTCCTTCATGTTAGGCTGGAGTTGTGCTGAACTTCTTGTGAATTGTGGTGGTTTTCAGTAATGAAAATCGGAAGGGGCAAGCCCTTCTTTGATCAAAAAAAATAAAAATCATCCTTATATATTCATCAGTCTTGCTATATGTCGCAGTAGAAGCTATATAGGTCCGTCGGATCTTACATCAAGATCCGTGCTTTCAGATTTTCTTTTTTCTCTCTTAAATCTCAGTCGAGTGAGACATAACCACGCCATTAAACAGAGGCTCGGGCGCCATTAATGGAGACCTTGGGAGAGAGGTGCACGGTAGATGGAGGTCAAAGGGCTCTCCTCCCGATAAGCACGTGCAGGGGTCTGATCGCACGCCTCTCGTACTCAAATAGCTACCCTGCACGGCGCCTCCTAGCTAATAAAAAATGGGGACGCGTGGCGGCACGTAAATGGTACTAGTAAGTAGAAGCATACGGTTTCAATAATACTTGTGTTTCCGATTGTAGCGTGACAGCACTTGTTCCAAAATGACTTTGTTGATTGTTAATGTATGCGCCATAAATCAGACTGCAAATTTACCACAGCATGTTGGTGCCATGTCATGGCACCAAGCCAAAATTCATTATTTTCATGCGTGTTTTGGATTTACAGAATTAAAAACTAAGTTTCTCAATGTTTCCAACCAAGCCATGACGCCTTGAATTTTGAATTTCATTCCCATTTCTTGCATGGAACCTAGAAATTTACCCGAGGACACACATGTGATTTTTCAACCAACTTTTGTGCACTGGAACATGTGCTTGTATTTCAAATTTGAATTATGCACACAAAGGTGACACGTTCCCTCCCAGAACCACGAGCCTTCTTGAGAGAAGCTCCGATTTGCAAGAGCTTATACCCAAATTTGTTCCTATTCGGCTAAATTTTTTTACCACGGAATGGTACTACCATGACATGACACCATGCCAAGTTTCATGATTTTAAAACCAAGTTTCTCAATGTTCTCAACCGAGCCACGATGCCCAGATGTTTGAATCTTCTTCTCATTTTTGCATGGGAGTATAAATTCACCCGAGGACACAAATGTGATTTTTCAACCAACTTTGGTGCACGGGAGCACGTGCTTGTAGTTCAAATTTGAATTATGCACATTAAATGGCCAAAAACTCAATTAATGTGTAAATAAGGCCAAACGAAGCCGGAATAATTCCAAAATTTAACAGGGCACTCATGTAGTTCTATGTTGCCTTTGTAAATAAACTCAAGGGGGACAACGTATATCGTTTCGCACTCAAAGGTGACACGTTCCCTCTCAGAACCACGAGCCTTCTTGAGAGAAGCTTCGGTTTGCAAGAAGCTTATACCAAAACTTGTTCCTATTCGGCCATTTTTTTACCACAACATGGTAGTACCATGACATGACATCCATGCCAAGTTTCATGATTTCAGACGTGTTTTGGATTTACAAGAATTTTAAAACCAAGTTTCTCAATGTTCTCGGCCGAGCCATGATGCCCAGATGCTTTAATTTTATTCTCATTTCTTGCATGGGACCTAGAAATTCACCCGGGGACACAAATGTGATTTTTCAACCAACTTTGGTGCACGAGAGCATGTGCTTGTAGTTCAAATTTGACTTATGCACATTAATTGACCAGAAACTCAATTAATGTATAAAAAACAACAAACGAACCCGGAATAATTCCAAAATTTAACATGGCACTAATGTAGTTCTATGTTGCCTTTGTTAAGAAACTCAAGGGGGCAGCATATATCGTTTCACACTCAAAGGTGGCACGTTCCCTCTTAGAACCACGAGCTTCCAAATCGGCCCAATTTTTTGAAGGAAATATGCCCTAGAGGCAATAATAAAGTTATTATTTATTTCCTTATACCATGATAAATGTTTATTATTCATGCTAGAATTGTATTAACCGGAAACATAATACATGTGTGAATACATAGACAAACAGATAGTCACTAGTATGCCTCTACAAGACTAGCTCATTAATCGAAGATGGTTATGTTTCCTAACCATAGACATATGTTGTCATTTGATTAATGGGATCACATCATTAGGAGAATGATGTGATTGACATGACCCATTCCGTTAGCTTAGCACTTGATCGTTTAGTATGTTGCTAATGCTTTCTTCATGACCCATACATGTTTACGTAACTATGAGATTATGCAACTCCGTTTACGGAGGAACACTTTGGGTACTACCAAGCGTCTGGCGTAATCGGGTGATTATAAAGGAGTACTACAGGTGTCTCCAAAGGTACTTGTTGGGTTGGCGTATTTGAGATTAGGTTTTGTCACTCCGATTGTCGGAGAGGTATCTCTAGGCCTTCTCGGTGATACACATCACTCAAGCCTTGCAAGCATTACAACTAATGAGTTAGTTGTGAGATGATGTATTACGGAACGAGTAAAGAGACTTACCGTAGCGAGATTGAAATAGGTATTGGATACCGACGATCGAATCTCGGGTAAGTAACATACCGATGACAAAGGGAACAACATTATGTCGTTATGCGGTTTGACCGATAAAGATCTTAAGTAGAATATGTAGGAATCAATATGGGCATCCAGGTTCCGCTATTGGTTATTGACCGAGAATGGTTCTAGGTCATGTCTACATAGTTCTCGAACCCGTAGGGTCCGCACGCTTAACGTTTCGATGACAGTTCATTATGAGTTTATAAGTATTGATGCACGAAGGTTGTTGAGTCCGGATGTGATCACGGACATGACGAGGAGTCTCGAAATGGTCGAGACATAAAGATTGATATATTGGAAGCCTACATTTGGACATCGGAAGTGTTCCGAGTGAAATCGAATTTACGAGTGCAGGGAGGTTACGGAACCCCGGGACTACATGGGCCATAGTGGGCCTTGGAGGAAAGGAGAAAGGGCCAGCCCTAGGTGGCGCGCCCCCCCTTCCCTAGTCCTATTAGGACTAGGAAAGGTGGGTCGGCCCCCTCTCTCTCTTTCCCCTCAGGAATCCTAATCCAACTAGGATTGGGGGAATCCTACTCCGGAGGAGTAGGACTCCTGGCGCGCCCCTCTTGGCCGGCCAGCCCCTCCCCTTGGCTCCTTTATATCACGGGGCGGGGGCACCCTAGAACACACAAGTTGATCTACGGATCGTTCCTTAGCCGTGTGCGGTGCCCCTTCCACCATATTCCACTTCGGTCATATCGTCGTAGAGCTTAGGCGAAGCCTGCGCCGGAGAAGTCATATCGTCGCGGAGCTTAAGCGAAGCCCTGCGTCGGTGGAGCATCAACATCGTCCTGCGCCGTCGTCTGACGGAACTCATCCCGACACTTTGCTGGATCGAGTCGGGGATCGTCATCGAGCTGAGCGTGTGCGAACTCGGAGGTGCCGTCGTTCGGTGCTTGGATCGGTCGGATCGTGAAGGCGTCGACTACATCAACCGCGTTGTTATAAGCGCTTCGCTTTCGGTCTCACGAGTGCGTGGGCGGACACTCTCCCTCTCGTTGCTATGCCATCACCATGGTCTTGCGTGTTCGTAGGAAATTTTTGAAATTACTCGTTCCCCAATGATGGCATCCGAGCCTGGTTTTATGCGTTGATGTCATGTGCACGAGTAGAACACAAGTGAGTTGTGGGCAATACAATTCATACTGCCTACCAGCATGTCATACTTTGGTTCAGCGGTATTGTGAGATGAAGCGGCCCGGACCGACATTACGCCAGACGCTTACGCGAGACTGGTTTCACCGCCCGAGCACTCGTTGCTTAAAGGTGACCGGCGGATGTCTGCTCTCTCACTTTAGTTGAACCGAGTATGACTACGCCCGGTCCTTGAGAAGGTTAAAACGGAGTCTATTTGACAAACTATCGTTGTGGTTTTGATGCGTAGGTAAGAACGGTTCTTGCTCAGCCCGTAGCAGCCACGTAAAACTTGCAACAACAAAGTAGAGGACGTCTAACTTGTTTTTGCAGGGCATGTTGTGATGTGATATGGTCAAGACGTGATGCTATATTTTATTGTATGAGATGATCATGTTTTGTAACCGAGTTATCGGCAACTGGCAGGAGCCATATGGTTGTCGCTTTATTGTATGAAATGCAAACGCCGTGTAATTGCTTTACTTTATCACTAAGGAGTAGCGATAGTCGTAGAAGCAATAGTTGGCGAGACGACAACGATGCTACGATGGAGATCAAGGTGTCGCTACCGGTGGCGATGGTGATCATGGCGGTGCTTCGGCGATGGAGATCACAAGCACAAGATGATGATGACCATATCATATCACTTATATTGATTGCATGTGATGTTTATCCTTTATGCATCTTATCTTGCTTTGATTGACGGTAGCATTATAAGATGATCTCTCACTAAAAATTATCAAGAAGTGTTCTCCACGAGTATGCACCGTTGCCAAAGTTCGTAGTACCCGGACACCACGTGATGATCGGTGTGATAAGTTCTCGTCCATCTACAACGGTGCAAAACAGTTGCATGCGCGAATACTCAGGTTAAACTTGACGAGCCTAGCATATAACAGATATGGCCTCGGAACACGGAGACCGAAAGGTCGGCGTGAATCATATAGTAGATATGATCAACATAGTGATGTTCACCATTGAAACTACTCCATCTCACGTGATGATCGGACATGGTTTAGTTGATTTGGATCACGTGATCACTTAGATAACTAGAGAGATGTCTGTCTAAGTGGGAGTTTTAATATGATTAAATAAACTTAAATTTATCATGAGCTTAGTACCGATAGTATTTTGCTTGTCTATGTTTCTTGTAGATAGATGGCTCGTGTTGTTGTTCCGTTGAATTTTAATGCGTTCCTTGAGAAAGCAAAGTTGAAAGATGATGGTAGAAATTACACGGATTGGGTCCGTAACGAGGATTATCCTCATTGCTGCATGAAAAATTACGCCCTGGAAGCACCGCTGGGTGAAAGGCTGCTGCGGGGAGCTGAGCGAAGTTGTGAGCGTCGGCAAAGCAAAGCGATGACTACTCAATAGTTCAGTGTGCCATGCTTTACGGCTTAGAACCGGGTCTTCAACGGCGTTTTGAGCGTCATGGAGCATATGAGATGTTCCAGAGTTGAAGTTAATATTTCAAGCAAATGCCGGATTGAGAGATATGAAGTCTCCAATAAGTTCTATAGCTGCAAGATGGAGGAGAATAGTTACGTCGGTGAGCACATACTCAAAATGTCCGGGTATAATAATCACTTAATTCAGCTGGGAGTTAATCTTCCGGATGATAGTGTCATTGATGAATTCTCCAATCACGCCACCAAGCTACAAGAGCTTCGTGATGAACTATAATATGCAAGGGATGACCAAAACAATTCTGAGCTCTTCGCAATGCTAAAAGCAGCGGAGGTAGAAATCAAGAAAGAGCATCAAGTGTTGATGGTCAACAAGACCATTAGTTTCAAGAAAAGGGCAAAGGGAAGAAGAAGGAAACTTCAAAAGAACAGCAAGAAAGTTGTTGATCAAGAGAAGAAACCCAAGTCTGGACCTAAGCCTGGCGAGTGTTTTTACCGCAAGCGATGGACCTTTGAAGCGGAACTGCCCCAAGTATTTGGCGGATAAGAAGGATGGCAAGGTGAACAAAGGTATATGTGATATACATGTTATTGATGTGTACCTTACTAGAGCTCGTAGTAGCACTGGTATTTGATCTTGGTTCATTGCTAATATTTGCAACTCGAAGCAGGGGACTACGGAATAGACGAGCACCGGCAAAGGGCGAGGTGACGATCTTGGCGTGGGAAATGGTTCCAAAGTCAATGTGATCGCGATCGGCACGCTACCTCTACATCTACCTTGGGATTAGTTTTAGACCTAAATAATTGTTATTTGGTGCGGCGTTGAGCATGAACATCATATCTGGATCTTGTTTGATGCGAGGCGGTTATTCATTTAAATCGAGAGAATAATGGTTGTTCTATTTATATGAGTAATATCTTTTATGGTCATGCACCCTTGAAGAATGGTCTATTCTTGTTGAATCTTGCGAGTAGTGATACACATATTCATAATGTCGAAGCCAAAAGATGCAGAGTTGATAATGATAGTGCAACTTATTTGTGGCACTTGCCGTTTAGGTCATATCGGTATAAAACGCATGAAGAAACTCCATACGGATGGACTTACGGAATCACTTGATTATGAATCACTTGGTACTTGCGAACCGTGCCTCATAGGCAAGATGACCAAAACGCCGTTCTCGGAACTATGGAGCGAGCAACTGATTTGTTGGAAATCATACATACCGATGTTTGTGGTCCAATGAATGTTGAGGCTTGGCATGGTATCGTTATTTTCTCACCTTCACAGATGATTTGAGCAGATATGGGTATATCTACTTAATGAAACACAAATCTGAAACATTTGAAAAGTTCAAAGAATTTCAGAGTGAAGTGGAAAATCATCGTAACAAGAAAATAAAGTTTCTACGATCTGATCGTGGAGGAGAATATTTGAGTTCTGAGTTTGGTTTACATTTGAAACAATGTGGAATAGTTTAGCAACTCCGCCACCGGAACACCACAGAGAAATGGTGTGTCGAGCGTCGTGTCGTACTTTACTAGATATGGTGCGATCTATGATGTCTATTTCGATTTACCGCTATCGTTTTGGGGTTATGCTTTAGAGGCGGCGCATTCACGTTAAATAGGACACCGTCAAAATCCGTTGAGGCGACGCCTTATGAACTGTGGTTTGGCAAGAAACCAAAGTTGTCGTTTCTTAAAGTTTGGGGCTGCGATGCTTATGTAAAGAAACTTCAACCAGATAAGCTCGAACCCAAATCGGAAAAATGTGTCTTCATAGGATACCCAAAGGAGACTGTTGGGTACACCTTCTATCACAGATCTGAAGGCAAGATTTTCGTTGCTAAATTCGGATCCTTTCTAGAGAAGGAGTTTCTCTCGAAAGAAGTGAGTGGGAGGAAAGTAGAACTTGATGAGATAATCAGTATCTGCTCCCTTATTGGAAAGTAGTTCATCACAAGAAATGGTTCTGTGACAACTACACCAATTAGTGAGGAAACTAATGATGATGATCATGAAGCTTCAAATCAAGTTACTCTTGAACTTCGTAGGTCAACAGAGTAAAATACGCACAGTGAGTGCGGTAATCTTATTTCGAAGTCATGTTACTTGACCATGGCGAACCTACAAACTATGAAGAAGCGATGGTGAGCCCAGATTCCATAAAATGGCTGGAAGCCATGAAATCTGAGATGGGATCCATGTATGAGAACAAAGTATGGACTTTGGTTGACTTGCCCGATGATCGGCAAGCCATTGAAAATAAATGGATCTTTAAGAAGAAGACCGGCGATGGTAATATAACTGTCTACAAAGCTCGACTTGTTGCGAAAGGTTTTCGACAAGTTCAAGGGGTTGACTACGATGAGACTTTCTCACCGATGGCGATGCTTAAGTCTGTCCGAATCATGTTAGCAATTGCGCATTTTATGATTATGAAATTTGGCAAATGGATGTAAAACTGCATTCTTGAATGGATTTCTAGAAGAAGAGTTGTATATGATGCAACCAGAAGGTTTTGTCGATCCAAAGGGTACTAACAAAGTGTGCAAGCTCCAGCGATCAATTTATGGTGCAGGTGCAAGCCTCTCGGAGTTGGAATAAGCGCTTTGATAGTGTGATCAAAGCATATGGGTTTATCTGAGACTTGGAGAAGCTGTATTTACAAAAAAGTGAGTGGGAGCTCTGTAGCATTTCTAATATTATATGTGGACGACATATTATTGATTGGAAATGATATAGAATTTCTGGATAGCATAAAAGGATACTTGAATAAAAGTTTTTCAATGAAAGACCTCGGTGAAGCTGCTTACATATTGGGCATCAAGATCTATAGAGATAGATCAAGGCGCTTGATTGGACTTTCACAAAGCACATACCTTGATAAAGTTTTGAAAAAGTTCAAAATGGATCGGCAAAGAAAGGTTTTTACTGTATTACAAGGTGTAAGATTGAGTCGGACTCAATGCCCGACCACAGCAGAAGATAGAGAGAAAATGAAAGATGTTCCTATGCTTCAGCCATAGGCTCTATCATGTATGCAATGATGTGTACCAGACACGGCGTATGCTTAGCTGTAAGCTTGGCAGGAAGGTACCAAAGTAATCCAGAGTGGATCCTTTGGACAGCGGTCAAGAACATCCTGAAATACGAAAAGGACTAAGGATATGTTTCTCGTATATGGAGGTGACAAAGAGCTAGTCGTAAATGGTTACGTCGATGCAAGCTTTGACACCGATCCGGACGATTCTAAATCGCAAACCGGATCGTGTTTTTATTAAGCGGTGGAGCTGTCGGTTGGTGCAGTTCTAAACAAAGCGTCGTGGCGGGATCTACATGTGAAGCGGAGTACATAGCTGCTTGAAGCAGCAAATGAAGGAGTCTGGATGAAAGAGTTCATTTCCAATCTAGGTGTCATACCTAGTGCATCGGGACCGATGAAGATCTTCTGTGACAATCTTGGTGCAATTGCCTTGGCAAAGGAATCCAGATTTCACAAGAGGACCAAGCATATCAAGAGACGCTTCAATTCCATTCGGGACCAAGTCCAAGTGGGAGACATAGAGGTTTGCAAAATACATACGGATCTGAATGTTGCAGACCCGTTGACTAAGCCTCTTCCACGAGCAAAACATGATCAGCACCAAGACTCCATGGGTGTTAGAATCATTACTATGTAATCTAGATTATTGACTCTAGTGCAAGTGGGATCTTGAAGGAAATATGCCCTAGAGGCAATAATAAAGTTATTATTTATTTCCTTATACCATGATAAATGTTTATTATTCATGCTAGAATTGTATTAACGGAAACATAATACATGTGTGAATACATAGACAAACAGATAGTCACTAGTATGCCTCTACAAGACTAGCTCATTAATCGAAGATGGTTATGTTTCCTAACCATAGACATATGTTGTCATTTGATTAATGGGATCACATCATTAGGAGAATGATGTGATTGACATGACCCATTCCGTTAGCTTAGCACTTGATCGTTTAGTATGTTGCTAATGCTTTCTTCATGACCCATACATGTTTACGTAACTATGAGATTATGCAACTCCGTTTACGGAGGAACACTTTGGTACTACCAAACGCCACTGGCGTAACTGGGTGATTATAAAGGAGTACTACAGGTGTCTCCAAAGGTACTTGTTGGGTTGGCGTATTTCGAGATTAGGTTTTGTCACTCCGATTGTCGGAGAGGTATCTCTAGGCCTTCTCGGTGATACACATCACTCAAGCCTTGCAAGCATTACAACTAATGAGTTAGTCGTGAGATGATGTATTACGGAACGAGTAAAGAGACTTACCGGTAACGAGATTGAAATAGGTATTGGATACCGACGATCGAATCTCGGGTAAGTAACATGCCGATGACAAAGGGAACAACGTATGTCGTTATGCGGTTTGACCGATAAAGATCTTCGTAGAATATGTAGGAATCAATATGGGCATCTAGGTTCCGCTATTGGTTATTGACCGAGAATGGTTCTAGGTCATGTCTACATAGTTCTCGAACCCGTAGGGTCCGCACGCTTAACGTTTCGATGACAGATTCATTATGAGTTTATAAGTATTGATGCGAAGGTTGTTCGAGTCCCGGATGTGATCACGGACATGACGAGGAGTCTCGAAATGGTCGAGACATAAAGATTGATATATTGAAGCCTACATTTGGACATCGGAAGTGTTCGAGTGAAATCGAATTTCAGATGTACCGGAGGTTACGGAACCCCCGGGACTACATGGGCCATAGTGGGCCTTGGAGGAAAGGAGAAAGGGCCAGCCCTAGGTGGCGCCCCCTTCCCTAGTCCTATTAGGACTAGGAAAGGTGGGCCGCCCCCCTCTCTCTCTTTCCCCTCAGGAATCCTAATCCAACTAGGATTGGGGGAATCCTACTCCGGAGGGAGTAGGACTCCTGGCGCGCCCCTCTTGGCCGCCAGCCCCTCCCCTTGGCTCCTTTATATACGGGGCAGGGGCACCCTAGAACACACAAGTTGATCTACGGATCGTTCCTTAGCCGTGTCGGTGCCCCTTCCACCATATTCCACTTCGGTCATATCGTCAGAGCTTAGGCGAAGCCTGCGCGGAGAAGTCATATCGTCGCGGAGCTTAGGCGAAGCCCTGCGTTGGTGGAGCATCAACATCGTCACCACGCTGTCGTCTTGTGGAACTCATCCCGACACTTTGCTGGATCGAGTCCGGGATCGTCATCGAGCTGAGCGTGTGCAGAACTCGGAGGTGCCGTGACGTTCGGTGCTTGGATCGGTCGGATCGTGAAGGCGTCGACTACATCAACAGCGTTGTTATAAGCGCTTCGCTTTCGGTCTCGACAGTGCGTGGGCGGACACTCTCCCTCTCGTTGCTATGCCATCACCATGGTCTTGCGTGTTCGTAGGAAATTTTTTGAAATTACTACGTTCCCCAACATTTTTTACCACAACATGTTAGTGCCATGACATGACACCATGCCAAGTTTCATGATTTCCAGCCGAGTTTTGGATTTACATGAATTTAAAATCTAAGTTTCTCGATGTTCTCGGCAGAGTCATGACGCCCAGATGTTTGAATTTCATTCTTATTTCTTCCATGGGACCTAGAAATTCAACCAAGGACACACATGTGATTTTTCAACCCACTTTGGTACACTGGAGCATGTGCATGCAATTCATATTTAGATTATGCACATTAAAAGTCCAGAAACTCAATTAATGTATAAAAAGGCCAAATGAACCCAAAATAATTCCAAAATTTAACAGGGCACTCATATAGTTCTATGTTGCCTATGTAAATAAAATCAGGGGGAGGCAGCGTATATCGTTTCGCACACAAAGGTGACACGTTCCCTCTCAGAACCACGAGGCTTGTTAAGAGAATCTCCGGTTTTGCAAGAGGCTTATACGAAAACTTGTCCCAATTCAGCCAAAAATTATACGTATGAAAACAGGGTTTAGATTATCATGAACATCTCGCTACCTAGACCAATAATGTACTATGATTTGAATTCAACATAAAATGGATACATATATTTGAATTGGAGAGCGTATGGTACATGTAGTTCATAGTGAAATATGATTACTGCTATATGCATGTCTTTTTGTTATCAAGATAATATTTAAATTATTTTATAACTTGACAACAATCGTATTCAAATAAGGAAAATTGATTCAAATTTAGTCCATATGGTAGACGACAATATATATGTTCACATGGTGGAGTAAAATGGTCATATATGATGGAAGATCAAAATGTACGACTACATCAATTATAAACCATAAGGTCACCTAATGATATATTGAATTCAACATAATGTGGATTCAAAATTGAAATTCGAGATCATGGCATCTGTAATCATATAAAAAGGGACATTAATCTTTCTTTGGTGGGAATTGATTTGTTTTTTGTTGTTGTTGAGGGAAGTGCGAATCGATTTGGTACTGTGCAGGGTAATCTTGTTCTCCCAATTTTTTTAACATTTTTCTTGTAGTTTTTTCAATGGCATCTATAGCAATATAGTAAAAGGGGACATGACTCTCTTGTGTCTCGTATGATTTTTTTTACACGTTAAGTTTGTTCTGCCGAACAAGGAATCCGCACCTTGTTATCCCGAAATTTTCAAGCTCGAGTATCTTTTGTCTCACCTGCTTTGAAACTCCCGCTTCTTCAACCCGCGCCGTGCCTTGTTATCCCGAAATTTGAACGCGCGCGAGAGCTCCCTCCTCATCCGAAATCGCTCCCGCAGCCCAGACACGCGAAATCCCCCTTCTACCCCTCAGCCGAAAATGAAGCTCCACGTTGCGGTGTCAAAACCGGTGGGGGCATGCTGGTAACTTACCCTACATTTCGGACAAGCGCGTCCCTAAGCTTGGCTCCCCCAACCCCCTTCACCACCCCCCCCCCATTCATACACCGAGGCCACCAAAACCCGCGAAACCCCACGCTCCTCCGTCGGCCTCCCGACCGCCGCCCAGCCGGAGACTCTTCCCCGACTATGTCGTCCACTGCAACAGCTCGCCGTCCCTCATCCACCGCACTGGATGAGGATCCGTTGTCGATCTCGTCATCCCTCCGGATCAGCCGCCCCGTCCTCCACCTCCAAGGAGATGCCCCGACGTTCGCCTCGTCTATCGCGCCACCTCAATCCCCATAGCGCCGTCTTGACCTGCCCCACCGGAACCGCAGCACCCTCACCAATTCCTCCGATGAAGCAGAGGCCAACTCGGCGCCACCAAGGAGGTTCTGCACTCACTGCTGCATTTTATCTTTTATTCGATCTCACGGGGCTGCCGGTGCTCAATACCGAGCAGACATGGCGTCTCCATCGACGGCGCCGTCACCGGCCACATCATCCACGGCGTCTCTCCCCCATGTCGTTGCTTCCTCAGCAGCGACTTCCACAACGGCACTAGCTGCAGCTGCTCCGGCTCTCACTCGCGTTGCGGCTCTGTTCTTGTTGTCGATCGCGCTGCTGCACTGCTCCTGCTTTCGTTCGTGCTGCTGCTCTACTCTTGCTCTCGCTTGCGCTGCTGCTGCTGCTGCACGACCTCCAGCAGCTACTGAGGAGTTGCTGCTTTAGCACTTCGCTCGCATGGTGCTCTTTGCACGACTTGCTCTCTGCTAGTCGTTCCCCTGCTCGGCGTCTGCTGATTTATATCACTGCTTCTCGCTACTAGTGCTCGAACGCCCTAAACATCTATTGCAATGCTCTATTACTAGTTCAATCAGTTTTGACGGTAAAATTTAGTTTTATTTGTGAAGTTCATTTTCTTTAGTTAAGTTCAGAGTGAACAGACTTACAACATCTGTCGGAGCGGCCGTGGCGCGCTGATCGTTTACATCTAGCACTTTTGGTGATGTATTTTACATCATCTATTGCAGATGATATTAGGGTCCCACTTCAGATTAAAGTTATCTGTCTTGTCATGCTTCAGCCTTGTCGCAGTACACCTTAGCGGAGCTGCTCCAACGACGGAACCGTCCATCACAGCGGAGCAGTACCCTCGGTGCCATTTCCAGAGGCCTCGGGTCTTCTTCCCCGCCTCCGACAGTCACACCAGCATCATCATCATCCTCCACGTCCAACCTAATGATGCTGAGGTCCACAAGGCTATGCCAAAGAGGTTGTACACTTGCCGCATCACTTTGTTTCTCCATTCCTCTGTTCTTCCAATTCATGTGAGCCAAACACCTAGGTTGACTGAAATCCTATGTTTCCAAATGCTCATTGTGCCGTGCATTCCTATCCTATTCTGTGTTTTTCCTGTCCCTGCGTTTATAGAATCCTCCAATTCGAGGAGCCCTTACAGATTTACTTCATTTTCAGATTGACGTCAAAGAAAACTCGTGCGTTATGTCCTGCTCCTGCCGTGCCGTCATCCACCCCACCGAGGCGCACCATCGGCGAAGCGTTCATCGCAGCGTAGATCCCCTGCAGACTTTCTTTCGCCGCCTCGAGATCATCTTCCTGTTGCCGCAGCCACGCCTAACTGCATTACCATCATCGGTGGCGAGATGAACACGAGGACTAGACCGTTCGGAAGAGAGGTCGCAGATCTTTCGTGTTTGCTTATGTTATACATCGGTTATTATTACCTACTACTTTATCATTCAATCTTGAGTTTTGAATTGCCCATGGGTCTCATATCGAGCCAACAACGAATAGTATCATCTACTATCTGGTTCATCTGGGGTCTTCTATGTGTTTCATGTTGGGTGGGCAACAAACAATAGATGATCCATTGTCTATCTTTTAAAGCTGAAGCTATAATCTACCGCTATCATTAGTTTTGGATCTATCCACTCGTTTGCTACCATCGGTCTTGATTTTTGCATGCACCCTTAGTCCTTACAAAATCTAACTATTTTTTATGCATGTCGGATATTGTACACAATCGTCTTGAACATGTAGAGAAAAGAGAAGACCGTTAACGTCTTGAATATAATGTCATCTGACGCTGCTCCATGGTGGGCTAAGTGCCCCCCCTCTCCTGCATTTCCAGATTGTATTCGAGAGGAAGATAACTGTTGAGATGGAGATTCGGAAGGAGCCGACCATGCTGTTTACCACGAGGTGTTTGCTCTAACTTGGCATCTTGATGTTGGTCATATCATGCATATGGCGCCTTGCATTGCTTACATTATACATCTTATATGTCATCAGCTTAGTTTAGATTTGCTTTGTGTGAATGCCACCTGTTTGGTTTCTATATCATACTCCCACCATTCCTAAATATTTGTCTTTTATAGATTTCAACAAGTGACTACATACGGAACAAAATGAGTGAATCTACACTCTAAAATATGTCTATATACATCCGTATGTGGTAGTCCATTTGAAATCTCTAAAAGGCAAATATTAAAACGAAAAAGTATATAGAATTATGCAATGCCATCTTCTTTAGCCGGGCATCATATCGTGAATCATGCAATGCCATCCTGTTTAGCCATCATCGTATATGAGAATTGTATCGTGCCATATTTTTTCCATAATGTATTCCATTTGTCAACAATGTTTATACATTCATCTACTCTTCTGTGCATCAGCCATTTGAGTCGGTCATGGGAAAATATGGAGTGAAAACAAGGTCTTCGAGCGATTAGTGCTACTGTCAATGCAGATTTCTTGCTTGATTCTGAGATAGCTCCTCGGAGGAGGATTGAGAGAGAGATGACCGGTCGTATCCCCGAGGTGCATGCTCTAACTTGGCTGGGTTATATTGCTCATATCATGCATATGGTGTCTTGCATTGCCATGCCATCTGCTTAGATTAGACATGCTTTGTGTGAATGCCTCCTGTTTGCTTTCTATATCAGATATGTGAATTATGCAATGCCATGTTTTCCAGCCAATTATCATATATGTTAATTATGCACCGCCATGGAGCCAGGCATCATATATGTGAATTATCTCATGCCATCTTTTTTTCATTACGTATTCCATTTGTCGACAATCTATGTATATTGAACTACTCTTCATGTGTATCAGCCATTTGAGTCGGTTATGGAAAAATCTGGAGTGAAAAAAGGTCTTGAGTAGGCAATGGTACATGTTGAAGCATATATCTCGATGGTTCTGAGGAGCTCCTCGGAGGAGGATTAGAGACAGATGACCAGTCCTATATCCCACGAGGTGTATGCTCTAAGTTGCAATGTTTATATTTCTCATATGATGCATATGGTGTCTTGCATTGCTTAGTTTAGACATCATATGCACAATGTTGAATTCTATCTGCTTAGTTTAGAGATCATACATGCGAGTGACAGTTTCTTAGTATATGAATCAATTATGTCAATTATATCATGCCATCATGTATACTTAGACAACATTTATGTGAATTATTTCATCCCAAATTATTTTAGAAAGACATCATAGAGTTTTGTCATGTCATGTTATTTAGATATTCGTTATATGTTGAATTATGTCAGTATATCCTGTTAAGTTATCCATCATATATCCGAAACTGTGTCATGCTATCCTGTTTAGTTAGGCATCATATATGTGAAATTGTGTCATGCTGTCCTGTTTGGTTAGACAACATATATGTTAATTACCACATCTGTCTATGATACAATGTCTGTACATTCAATTTCTTTTCTTGTTTATCAGCCATTTGAAATGGAGGGGGTGATGGCAGTATCTAAGGGAGCAAAAACCCGTTCTTCACAAAAGACAGTGCTACCCGTCGATGCAGATAGAACCATGGTTGTACTGGCCCACAAACTAGCCCCACCACACATAATCGAGATTCTTCCAGATTGCACACTTACTTTGTTAGGCGAGAGAACCAGCTACAACCCATCTAACCGCAACCCCAGCAGATAGTAACCCACTTATAGTTGACAAAGCACCATGTCCACCACAGTACCCCCACGAGCAGTTTGTAAAGCTCTTTGGAGTGCCCAAAGCACGAAGACCACCACAGCTAACCCAAACTCCACGTTTAAAGCGGAAGAGCAACTGTTCTTAGGTCGATTCCGTAGCTATGGTCCATACTCCTTTCTTTGTTGCATCATTTGTATTTACTCATACCAACTACTTTCAATTTGAAGGATCCAATTGAAACTCCAATGGCGCAACAGGTATGTTTTAAACCTATTTCTTTAACTGGATTGCTGTTCTAACTTCTTGCTCTATGTTGATTTCAGTTTAAGTTGTATAAACAGTTATGTTCTCATGTGATGCACATTACAAGTGCTGCCAATGATGTGTAGTTTCTCACACTTATATTCTGTCTATCTCTTTGTGTCTTAAAAATATATGAGTTGAACTGTGTCTTTATCTTGATTAGGGAACATAAACTAGAAGATATGGACAATCCAGTGACCATAGTACATAGATATATGTTTGTTTCATGTTGTTATCCTGTCCACCTTACTCTTGAACGGTTTACCAAAATGAGTTTGGTATACTACAAGCTAAACCTGTGATGTGTGCGCTTGTTTCTCTTGTAGTATGCAAACAGAATATTGGAGAAGAGCACCCCACTATGCAATGGTAGAGAAAGTAATGCAGATAAGGTTCAAGATAGTGAGACAACCTGTTGGTCTCCAAGAAAGGTGATAAAAGCGATCTTGTAGACGGTGAGAAAACCCCACAGTCCTGCGTTGATGTAGTGTTCGATTCTTGGCGATCACCTGGCACAAGCTCTTCGAACTCGCTGCTGAATCACTTCGACTTCTTCAGTCTCAGCTACAAGCTGAAAGGCATCAGTCAGCTGTGTTGCGGCAAGAAGCCGAAGGACCGAGGAAGTCCTGCAGAATTCAGATGCATACTTTCTTGTGCAATGACAAGTTACTGGAGGATTTAAGCGCCAAACAAGAGAAAGTTAATAAGCTTGCTAAGCATCTTGCCAGCATTATGGGTACCCAGGATATTGTTTCTTGAACTCTTCTGAAGTGGTTTCAGTTCTGGACTTGTTTTCCTGTGGCGTTTATATGTTGTTGTGTTCCCTATATTTGCACTGGTGGTGAACTTTGATGCCCAGTGGATGTAATATGTGTAATAGCCGTGATAGCCTAGCATAAGTTGCTTGCTTATTTATTTCCTTGTTGTCTTGTTTATTTGTTTGCTTGTAGTCAGTGCAGTTATTTTTCTGCGGTTTGCTAGTGGCTGCAATAACCTATTTTTTAAAACTAGGCCACAATAACCATGGGCTAATATTCTTGTAGTGACATGGGCCTCCTACGGGTCGTAGAAACAATGGGCCTTCTACGGGCCGAGAAAGCGATGAGGCCTTCTACGGGCCGTAGAAACATTGGGCCTTCTATGGGCCGTAGAAACAATGGGCCTTCTACGGGCCGTATCATCAATGGGCCTTATACGGGCCGTATGATCGATTGGCCAAACATGGGCCAATAAAAGGACGCATTATGGCCGTAAACGGGCTAGAGTTGGAATCGTCCGTTCATGGGCCGACCATAACGGGCCATCATTAATAGGCTGTATTTGATGACGCTATGAAAACGGACCAATGTATTAATGGACCACAAACGGGCCGACTGTAACCACGGGCTGAATTTGGCCCACAAGCAGAAAATGACAGTAACGGGCCGTAAGTAAACGAATGCTCCAAATGAGCCCAAGAATAAATGGGCTCTGAGAAGGCCAAAAGATAACATGGGCTGGAAATGGCCCAACTGAATAACAGGCCCTTAATGGGTATAAAGTGATACACTGTTCATTACGGGCCAATTTCACCACGGGCCGTTAATGGGTCTAAAGTGATACACTGTTCATTGCGGGCCAGTTTCACCACGGGCCGTTAATAGGCCAAGAGTTACATAGGGCCTCATATGGGCCGAAAGACGTCATGGGCCATACATGGACCAGAAGTGAAATGGGCTGGAATCATATTGGATGGCCCAGATGACGCTACTGGGCCTAATTCGGATAGGGCATAACGGGCCTTGGGTTAGCGGGCTGTAAATGGGCTATATGCGAACATGCCGTTAACAGGATTTCCATGGGTCGGCCCATCACCTTTTGACCAAGTCAAATGGGCTGGCCTTTTCACAGGAATGGGCCTCTGTTGGGTCGTGCCACGTGTCAATGTATCATAGGCGCCTTCTGTCCAATGAGTGGATGACATCTGTCCCAACAATGAGCCGACACGTGTTTCCTCCAGCCAATGATGATTTTATACTTGGAAAATCCCCATTGGTCGGGGCTGTTAACGGGTTATCGGATCCAAAACCCGACCCGATAGCTTAACGGCGTTCCGTTACGGTGGATGCCACGTGTCGGTCACCCTTGACGAAAGAACTTCTGTGACGCGCGATTTATCGTCATCGAAGTGGACACTTCCGTGATGATAATTTTGCTAATGTCATGGAACACTTCTACGACAGCACAGGTATGACTATCTTGATTCTGTCATAAGTTTGTCATGGATGTACATGCATGACAAAAAACGCGACCTACTGTGACAAACACGTATCATCACGGAAGTGTATTTTTTTGTAGTGCAAACTGATAATTCGAAGAGACTTGCAAAGATAACCAATCATACATAAAAGAATTTAGAGAAGATTCAAATATTGTTCATAGATAATCTTGATCATAAACCCAAAATTCATCGATCTCAACAAACACACCGCAAAAACAAGATTGCATTGAATAGATCTCCACGAGAGAGGGGGAGAACATTGTATTGAGATCCAAAAAGAGAGAAGAAGCCATCTAGCTACTAACTATGGACCCGAAGGTCTGAGGTAAACTACTCACACTTCATCGGAGGGGCTATGGTGATGATGTAGAAGCCCTCCATGGTGGATGCCCTCTCCGGCGGAGCTCCGGAATAGGCCCCAAGATGGGATCTCGTGGGTACAGAAGGTTGCGGCGGTGGAATTAGGTTTTTGGCTCCGTGTCAAGTCGTTTTGGGGTACGTAGGTATATATAGGAGGAAGAAGTACGTCGGTGGAGCTTTGTGGGCCCCACGAGGGTGGGGGCGCGGGGGGGGTAGGGCGCGCCCCCCTACCTCGTGCACACCTCGAAGCTTCCTTGGCGTAGGGTCCAAGTCTCATGGGTCAGATTCGGTGAGAAAATCACGTTCCCGAAGGTTTCATTCCGTTTGGACTCCGTTTGATATTCCGTTTCTTCGAAACTTTGAAATAGGCAAAAAAACAGCTATTCTGGACTGGGCCTCCAGTTAATAGGTTAGTCCCAAAAATAATATAAAAGTGGAAAATAAAGCCCAATATTGTCCAAAATAGTAGAAAATATAGCATGGAGTAATCAAAAATTATAGATACGTTGGAGACGTATCACATCGCATAGCATAAACCTACCCGGCGATCCCCTCCTCGTCCCCCTGTTAGAGAGCGATCACCGGGTTATATCTGGCACTTGGAAGGGTGTGTTTTATTAAGTATTCGGTTCTAGTTGTCATAAGGTCAAGGTACAACTCCAAGTCGTCCTGTTACCGAAGATCACGGCTATCCAAATAGATAAACTTCCATGCAGGGGTGCACCACATAACCCAACACGCTCGATCCCATTTGGCCAGACACACTTTTCTGGGTCATGCCCAGCCTCGGAAGATCAACACGTCACAGCCCCACCTAGGCACAACAGAGAGGTCAGCACGCCGGTCTAAATCCTATGGCACAGGGGTCTGGGCCCATCGCCCATTGCACACCTACACGTTGCGTGGGCAGCCGGAAGCAGAACTAGCCCCCTTAATACAAGAGCAGGCTTACCTTCCAATCCGGCGTGCGCCGCTCAGTTGCTGACGTCATGAAGGCTTCGGCTGAAACCACGACGTCGAGTGCCCATAACTGTTCTCGCGTAATTGGTTAGTGCGTATAGGCCAGTGGCCAGACTCAGATCAAATACCAAGATCTCGTTAAGCATGTTAAGTATCCGCGAACGCTGACCAGGGCCAGGCCCACCTCTCTCCTAGGCGGTCTCAACCTGCCCTGTCGCTCCGCCACAAAGTAACAGTCGGGGGCCGTCGGGAACCCAGGCCCACCTCTACCAGGATGGAGCCACCTGCCCCTTTAGCCCCCATCTTCGAACAGTATCACAAGTAATGTTACAGTATAAAGTATATATCATATGCCCGTGATCACCTCCCGAAGTGATCACGGCCCAGTAGTATAGCATGGTAGATGGACAAGAGTGTAGGGCCACTGATGGAATACTAGCATCCTATACTAAGCATTTAGGAATGCAGGTAAGGGTAACAACTGTAGCAACAATGACAGGCTATGCAGCAGAATAGGATTAATCGAAAGCAGTAACATGCTACACTACTCTAATGCAAGAAGTAGAGAGAAGAATAGGCAATATCTGGTGATCAAAGGGGGGGCTTGCCTGGTTGCTCTGGTAAGAAGGACGGGTCGTCAACACCGTAGTCGAACTGGGGGTCGTCGGCAGCCTCGGGGTCTACCGGAAAGAAGTAACGGAGGGGGAACACAATAAATAACAGAGCAATCAAAGCATCACAAAGTATAGCATGGCAATATGTAGTGCTAGGGTAATCTAACGCAGGGATAGGTGATACCGGCGAAGGGGGGAAACATCCGGGAAAGTATTCCCGGTGTTTCGCGTTTTCGGACAAATGAACCAAAGGAGGAAAGTTGCGAGTTTGCTATGCTAGGGATGTGTGGCGAGCGAACTGGCTGCATATCCGGATTCGTCTCGTCGTTCTGAACAACTTTCATGTAGAAAACATTTTCATCTGAGCTACGGTTTATTTTCTATGTTTTTTCTAAAGTTTAAATAATTTTTGAATGTATTTATCTATTTAATTCTAACATTATCCAGAATAGTGCTTGCTGACGTCATCAGCATGGCGTCGTGATCAATCAATGTGGTGTTGATCGGGTCAATCTGACGTCACGGGTCCCGGTGTCATTGGTATTTAATTAGCTGGGTTAACTAAACAGAGTTAATTAGGTTAGTGATTAGAATAATCTAATTATGATTAATTAACTTAATTAATTAATTAAATCTATTACTATTATTATCATTATTTAAAATCTTTTTATTATTATTATTAAATGTTCTGGGGCCGGGCCCCTCATGTCATTGGCCCATGGCCATAGTGGGTTCGGGCGTTGCGTGCGTTGCCCGAACAGACGCAGCGGGAGCGGGCGATAGGGTGAGGCCGGGCGCTGGCTCGGGCGAGGCCATCGGTGCCGGCCGGGAAGCGGACTGGGCGGCTGCGGCGACCGCGGAGCAGCATAGAGGTGAGCGGCGGAGCCGTGGCAGCAGGTAGAAGGGCGAGCGGGGTGGACGCCGAGGCACGGGCAGCAGCAGAGCAGCGGTGGGACGAGGCGGAATGGCGGCGCCGACCAGCAAGCAGAGGCGGCCGGGGACAGAACGGGCGGCGGTGCGGAGCTAGCGGCGAGACGGGCGCGGCAGGCGAAAGCGGCGATGGCGGCGATGGCGGCGTGGCGTGGCAGACGCAAAAGCGCCTGGAGCTTGGGCGCGGAGGGGACGCGATGTCGCGGGCGGCGTGCCGCGTCGGGGCGGCGCGGGAGGGAGGGAGAGGAGGCCGTGGCGCTGGCAATTCGGCCGGGCGCGACCGATGTGGTGGCGCTGGTGAGCTCGCTACGAGGGCTCTGGCGGCGAGCGCTTGGCGAGGGAGAGGGAGGGAGCTAGGCTCACGACGAGATGTAGGGTTCCTGGCAGTGTTGCTTGGGGAGGATGACAGCGACGACGTGCGTAGGGGGAGGCAGACCGGTGAAGGAGCGCTCCGGCGAGTCGGTGATGGCGACGGCAGTGGTGCGGCGTCGGGCGGCGGGGTCGGGGCTTCACGCCCCGATCCAGATCCAGCGGGGGGAGTGGGTGCGAGGAGTGGGGAACGTGGGATGTTGGTGGGGTGGATAGGGTTTCGGGGTCCAGGGATAAGGGTAAGTGGGGGAGTGGCCGGCTGGGCCTGGTGGGTTGGCCCAGTTGGGCCTATGGTCAGCTGGGCCGAAGCCCGGGGGGGTCTCTTCTATTATTATTTTTGTCTTTTGTTTTTCTATTTTTATTCTTTTTCTTTTATTTATTTTCTTTTGCTGTTTTAATTCAACTTAGGGCATTTAAGTATTTTATAAATTTGTGTTTTCTTTACTATAATTACCTTTATAATATTCGGCACAAACCGAACATTTTTGTTTCAATGTTTGAGGACATTTGTTTGTTTGCCATATTTTGAATTGATTTTTTAATCGGTTTTGAACTAACAAAAGTTTAGCAACAGTAACAGAGGTGACGTGGCTAGCGTGGGATTACTGTAGCATGATTATCCGGGCGTTACAGATCCACTAGCTGATTTTTGGTTTTATTTGTTTGTTGTCATGCTGGTTTTTATTTTGATTATTTAATATCTCTTTTTTGGTCATTTGTTTTTAGATCATGAAGCCTCTATTCAAACCTATGGTTTCATCAAAGGATAGGAAAGTGAACCACTTTTCCTTATATGTCATGAATCGGTACCGAAGTAGTGTCGACATCCTTGACTCTTTACCTTATAAGAAGAACCATCGTCCTTCAAAGAACACCTATCATAAAGACTGCGAGAAGATTGTGAGTGACATTTATTATCTATACTGGATTAATTTTTCCGCATCTTTGTTTCTACTTTTCTGAGACCCGAAAATGTGATGAAGGTTGTGTATGGTGATGCTCAGTACAATGCGAGCAAGTAGCCCAAATGGGAGGTTTTTGCAAAGAAACCAACATTTGTCAAGGTTCCACTTCAAGGGGCGACTCAATGTGGCCATTATACTCTGAAGTATGCGGGATCCTATGATGGTGAAAAGATTGTTGAGAACATTCAAAATAATGACGTGGGTTCTAGTTGAGCTTTTCACTTTCTGTGTTTGGCTCATTGTGTATTCTTTTTTTATGTGTCATGATTTTTGATAATTTGTTTTATTGTTTTGTAGCCTTGTATTGTTGATTGGAACGTTGAGGATCTGTATAGAGTTGTGTTCAACCGGAATAACCAGCTTCTGGTGACGGAGCTTCCCAAGGAGGTTCAAGCTTTAGCTCCTAGTGCCTAGAAGAAATGGTCATCATTTGCTTAGTGAATGGGATAGTTGTGTAATATATCTCTTGAAAGCATTGTAGGCTTTGTTTGTAGTGTTTGGATGTCTTGTCAAGTAGTATGTAATAACTGGTATTGTGATGTGTTTAAGTGTGGCACAATGTTTAACAAACTTTTTTCCATGATGATAGTGTGGTTGAATAGCTATTTCACTTGTGTATGTTTCATCGGGAATTCATTTTGGTTAAGTTTTATTTTTTGTACTGAAGTCTTATAAACTAGTTGAACTGAAAACACCTTTTTTCAAGTGCATTACAAGTTGTTGCTGAAAAAGTGAGATTTATTTTATTTTTCATCTGTCCCAACCTAAGTTGGACCTTTATAGTTTTTGTACCCTCTTTTCTTGTACTTATGGTATAGTTCTGTTAGTACTGAATTGTAATCTATTTCAGCATAAGGCTTTTAAAATTTGGTGTCACAATAGCACTTGTGGATCTAGCGTGAGTGGAGTGATGCTTCCTTGTTATGTAGAACTGATTTCATATAATGTATTAGAACTGAAGTTTTTTTTGGGATTGAAATTATTTACGACGAAGTTGTTACGTGATCTCTAGCGATATTTTATTTAAGTATAAGAAATTTAGCAAAATTTGAGAGCCAAATTTTTGTTTGAACTTCTTGAATTTTAGTAGTTGAACTTCATAGTAAAAGTTAAAGCACTGGTTTAAATTAGCTACATTTAACAGATAGCCCTATTAAGTTCATAATTACTTCCCTATTAAGCTTCCCGTTCCTTTTTATTTTTGTAGAACGAATGTACTGTGTGTTCAAGTGTACCAGTACTTTCAATCCTAGCATGCTAGTGACTAGGAAATACGTACTGGTGGTTCTTTGCTTTTCCTGTTGCAGTACTTAGTAATTTTCTAATTACTATTAGCATGATGTTGTTAGTACTGAATGTTGTCCTCGGCTGAAACTTAGTCTTTTTAGTGTTCTTCTGAAACTAAAAACTGATTTTTAATGTGATAGTACTACCATAAATGTCTAAGCTGTACTGAGCGTCCGAGGCTACTATTTGTTGTTTTCCTTAGTTAGTCTGCCACTTTTTGTGTGAAAATATCCATGTGTGATTTGTTGCTCCATGACTAGTGCTGCATAGCAGCCATCAAGTTTCATTCACAACCTACTTCAACTTCAAATGATGGATAAACAAAATGGGAAGCTAGCAAACTTGTCGAACGGCTTAAACAAATGATGTACTCGATAGACATAGGCAAACTTGTTCAAATCCTGACACACATAACCTAAGAAAGCTGGTTCAACCTAACGAAAGCAAACTACAAACAACAAAAATAAGGACAAGCAGAAGCGCGAGCAACACAAAGGTAGACTTTCATGCCTCTTCATCCCGTGAAGTTGAAGTGGTAGTAGGGGTCAGCCTCTTGCTCTTCTGAAATATCCCAACCTGTCACGATGTTGTTGATTATCTTCCATGACTTGAACGTGGCGTACTGTCGGTGTACAAAAGTAGGGGCTCTTCTTTTGACCCCTTTACTAGTGCACGGGCAATCAGAGCCCCACGCCACGGCCACACTTAGCAGGGCAGAGGAGGGAAGTCGGAGAGAAGCCGAAGCCCAAGACAAACAAGACAACGCCAAGACCAAGAACCCAAAGAGCAGAGGGGTAAAGCAGGTTCCCCCGGCAAGACCCTTGCGGGGGCAGCCTCAGCAGCCCCGGCAAGAGCCTTGCCGGGGCAGCTCGCCCAACACCAATGGAGCGAGCCACCCTTGAGCCCAGGGGTTCCGGACGCCGTCGACAGCTATGTTGGAACCAGGGCTCGGGAGGCACCTCCGTGGTGGCATGCTGATCTTTGTCAAGATCATGAATACATGAGGTCAGATGAGAACCAGAAGACGACGACCCTCGGCAGGATCCTAGTAGAGGGAATCCACAAGACCCCCGGCAAGCGCCTTGCCAGGGACGACCGCAACACCACGGCAAGACCCTTGATGGGCCCCCCGGTGAGGCCCTTGCCGAGGGCACCAGCGGGGCCGCAACCAGGCCCACGTCTGCCAAGATGCCACCGCCGTCCGCAAGCAGCTGCTAGCTCAACCAACTAGGCAGGCACCTGCGTGGCGACGGGCGGCCTCTACACCAACTCAGCAAACACCGGCGTGGTGGCATGCAGATCTTCATGAAGACCCTACCACCGCGCCACCTCAGTGATACGTCTCCAACGTATCTATAATTTTTTATTGTTCCATGATATATTATATTCTGTTTTGGATGTTTATTGGGCTTTATTATACACTTTTACATTATTTTTGGGACTAACTAATTAACCGGAGGCCCAGCCCAAATTGTTGTTTTTTTACCTATTTCAGTGTTTCAAAGGAAAAGGATATCAAACGGAATGAAACATTCGGAAATGTGATTTTTGGAACAAACGTGATCCAGAGGACTTGGAGTCTACATAATGCAATCAACGAGGAGAGCACGAGGTAGGGGAGCGCGCCCACCTCCCCCAGGCGCGCCCTCCACCCTCGTGGGCCCCTCGTTGCTCCACCGACGTACTTCTTCCTCCTATATATACCCATGTACCCTGGAAACATCATATATGGAGCCAAGACCCTATTTCCACCGCCGCAACCTTCTGTACCCATGAGATCCCATCTTGGGGCCTTTACCGACGCTCCGCCGGAGGGGGCATTGATCATGGAGGGCTTCTACATCAACACCATAGCCTCTCCGATGATGCATGAGTAGTTTACCTCAGACCTTCGGGTCCATAGTTATTAGTTAGATGGCTTCTTCTCCCTCTTTGGATCTCAATACAAAGTTCTCCTTGATCTTCTTGGAGATCTATTCGATGTAATCTTATTTTGCGATGTGTTTTTCGAGATCCGATGAATTGTGGGTTTATGATCAAGTTTATCTATGAACAATATTTGAATCTCCTCTGAATTCTTTTATGTATGATTGGTTATCTTTGCAAGTCTCTTCGACTTATCAGTTTGGTTTGGTCTACTAGATTGATCTTTGTTGCAATGGGAGAAGTGCTTAGCTTTGGGTTCAATCTTGCGGTGTCCTTTCCCAAAGGATGAGGGCAGCAAGGCACGTATTGTATTGTTGCCACCGAGGATAAAAGATGGGGTTTATATCATATTGCATGAGTTTATCCCTCTACATCATGTCATCTTCCTTAAAGCATTACTTTGTTCTTATGATCTTAATACTCTAGATGCATCTTTGGATAGCGGTCGATGTGTGGAGTAATAGTAGTAGATGCAGAATCGTTTCGGTCTACTTATCACGGACGTGATGCCTATATACATGATAATACCTAGATATTCTCATAACTATGCTCAATTCTATCAACTGCTCGACAGTAATTCGTTTACCCACCGTAATACTTATGCTCTTGAGAGAAGCCACTACTGAAACCTATGGCCCCCGGGTCTATTTTCCATCATATTAATCTCCCGTCAACAAGCTATTGCTGGCGCCGTTTATTTTGCTTTCTTTACTTTTAGTCTTTATCATAAAAATACCAAAAATATTATCTTATCAGATCTCACTCTCGTAAGTGACCGTGAAGGGATTAACAACCCCTTTATCGCGTTGGTTGCGAGGTTCTTATTTGTTTGTGTAGGTGCGTGGGACTCGAGCGTGGTCTCCTACTGGATTGATACCTTGGTTCTCAAAAACTGAGGGAAATACTTACGTTACTTTACTTCATCACCCTTTCCTCTTCAAGGGAAAACCAACGCAGTGCTCAAGAGGTAGCAAGAAGGATTTGTGGCACCGTTGCCGGGTAGTCTACGCACAAGTCAAGACATACCAAGTACCCATCACAAACTCTTATCCCTCGCATTACATTATTTGCCATTTGCCTCTCGTTTTCCTCTCCCCCACTTCACCCTTGCCGTTTTATTCGCCCTCTCTTTTTCGTTCGCCTCTTTTTTGCTTGCTTCTTGTTTGCTTGTGTGTTGGATTGCTTGCTTGTCACGATGGCTCAAGATAATACTAAATTATGTGACTTTGCCAATACCAACATCAATGATTTTCTTAGCACTCCTATTGCTCCTCTTACCGATGTTGAATCTTGTGAAATTAATGCTGCTTTGTTGAATCTTTTCATGAAAGATCAATTCGCCGGCCTTCCTAGTGAAGATGCCGCTACCCATCAAAATAGCTTCGTTGATTTGTGTGACATGCAAAAGAAGAAAGATGTGGACAATCATATTGTTAAAGTGAAGCTATTTCCTTTTTCGCTTAGAGATCGTGCTAAAGCTTGGTTTTTGTCTTTGCCTAAAAATAGTATTGATTCATGGAAAAAGTGCAAGGATTCTTTTATCTCTAAGTATTTTCCTCCCGCTAAAATCATCTCTTTTACAAACGATATCATGAATTTTAAGCAACTTGATCATGAACATGTTGCACAAGCTTGGGACAGGATGAAATTAATGATACGTAATTGCCCTATGCATGGCTAAAATCATCTCTTTTACAAACGATATCATGAATTTTAAGCAACTTGATCATGAACATGTTGCACAAGCTTGGGACAGGATGAAATTAATGATACGTAATTGCCCTATGCATGGTTTGAATCTTTGGAGGATTATACAAAAAAAATTATGCCGGATTGAATTTTGCTTCTAGAAATCTTTTAGACTCGGCCGCGGGAGGCACTTTTATGGAAATCACTTTAGGAAACTACTAAACTCCTAGATAATATTATGGTTAATTATTCTCAATGGCACACCAAAAGATCTAATAATTAAAAAGTGCATGCGATAGAAGAAATTAATGTTTTGAGTGGAAAAATGGATGAACTTATGAAATTATTTGCTACTAAAAGTGTTTCTTCTGATCCCAATAATATTCCTTTGTCTACTTTGATTGAGAATGATAATGAATCTATGGATGTGAATTTTGTTGGTAGGAATAATTTTGGTAACAACACGTATAGAGGAAACTTTAATCCTAGGCCGTTCCCTAATAATTCCTCTAATAATTATGGAAATTCCTACAACAATTCTTATGGAAATTTAAATAAGATGCCCTCTGAATTTGAGACTAGTGTTAAGGAGTTTATGAATTAGCAAAATAATTTCAACGCTTTGCTTGAAGAAAAATTGCTTAAGGTTGATGAATTGGCTAGGAACGTTGATAGAATTTCTCTTGATGTTGATTCTTTGAAACTTAGATCTATTCCACCTAAGCATGATATCAATGAGTCTCTCAAAGCCATGAGAATTTCCATTGATGAGTGCAAAGAAAGAACTGCTAGGATGCGTGCTAAGAAAGATTGCTTTGTGAAAGTGTGTTCTTCTAGTTTCTATGAGAATAAAGATGAAGATCTAAAAGTTATTGATGTGTCTCCTATTAAATCTTTGTTTTGCAATATGAGTCTTGATAATGATGGTAGTGGAGATGAGTCACCTTTACCTAGAAGGCGTCCCAAAAATTCGGAGTTTTTAGATCTTGATGCAAAAATTGGTAAAAGTGGGATTGAAGAGGTCAAAACTTTAGATATCAATGAACCCACTATTTTGGATTTCAAGGAATTTAATTATGATAATTGCTCTTTGATAGATTGTATTTCCTTGTTGCAATCCGTGCTAAATTCTCCTCATTCTTATAGTCAAAATAAAGCTTTTACTAAACATATTATTGATGCTTTGATGCAATCTTATGAAGAAAAACTTGAGTTGGAAGTTTCTATCCCTAGAAAACTTTATGATGAGCGGGAACCTACTATTAAAATTAAAATTAAAGATCATGAATGCTATGCTTTGTGTGATTTGGGTGCTAGTGTTTCCATGATCCCAAAAACTTTGTGTGATTTGCTAGGATTCTGTGAATTTGATGATTGTGCTTTAAACTTGCACCTTGCGGATTCCACTATTAAGAAACCTATGGGAAGAATTAATGATGTTCTTATTGTTGCAAATAGGAACTATGTGCCCGTGGATTTCATTGTTCTTGACATAGATTGCAATCCTTCATGTCCGATTATTCTTGGTAGACCTTTCCTTAGAACAACTGGTGCAATTATTGATATGAAGGAAGGGAATATGAGATTCCAATTTCCGTTAAGGAAATGCATGGAGCACTTCCCTAGAAATAAGATTAAATTACCATATGAATCTATTATGAGAGCCACTTATGGATTGCCTACGAAAGATGGCAATACCTAGATCTATCCTTGCTTTTATGCCTAGCTAGGGGCGTTAAACGATAGCGCTTGTTGGGAGGCAACCCAATTTTATTTTAGTTTTTTGCTTTCTGCTTCTGTTTAGGAATAGATATTTGATCTAGCCTCTGGTTAGATTTGGTTTTATGTTTTAGTTAGTGTTTGTTCCAAGTGAAACCTATAGGATCTTCTTGGATGATAGTTACTTGATCTTGCTGAAAATTCCAGAAACTTTCTGTTCACGAAAAGAATTGTTAAAATCACCAGAACATGATAAAATACTGATTCCAATTGCAGTAGATCAATACCCAAATTTTCCAGGCCTTCCTATTTTTATTGAAGTTTTTGAGTTGCAGAAGTTTGCGTTAGTTATAGATTACTACAGACTGTTCTGTTTTTGACAGATTCAGTTTTTCGTGTGTTGTTTGCTTATTTTGATGAATCTATGGCTAGTAAAATAGATTATAAACCATAGAGAAGTTGGAATACAGTAGGTTTAACACCAATATAAATAAAAAATGAGGTAAATACAGTACCTTGAAGTGGTGTTTTGTTTTCTTTCGCTAACGGAGCTCACGAGATTTTCTGTTGAGTTTTGTGTTGTGAAGTTTTCAAGTCTTGGGTAAAGATTTGATCGATTATGGAACAAGGAGTGGCAAGAGCCTAAGCTTGGGGATGCCCATGGCACCCCAAGATAATCTAAGGACACCAAAAAGCCAAAGCTTTGGGATACCCCGGAAGGCATCCCCTCATTCGTCTTCGTCCATCGGTAACTTAACTTGGAGCTATTTTTTTTATTCACCACATGATATGTGTTTTGCTTGGAGCGTCTTGTATGATTTGAGTCTTTGCTTTTTAGTTTACCACAATCATCCTTGCTGTACACACGTTTTGAGAGAGACACACATGATTCGGAATTTATTAAAATACTCTAAGTGCTTCACTTATATCTTTTGAGCTATATAGTTTTTGCTCCAGTGCTTCACTTATATCTTTTAGAGCACGGTGGTGGATTTGTTTTATAGAAACTATTGTTCTCTCATGCTTCACTTATATTATTTTGAGAGTCCTACAAAACAGCATGGTAATTTGCTTTAATTGTGAAATTAGTCCTAATATGCTAGGTATTCAAGACTAGTAAAAACTTTCTTATGAGTGTGTTGAATACTAAGAGAAGTTGGATTGTTGATGATTGTTTTGAGATATGGAGATAGTGATATTAAAGTTGTGCTAGTTGAGTAATTGTGAACTTGAGAAATACTTGTGTTGAAGTTTGCAAATCCCGTAGCATGCACGTATGGTAAACGTTATGTAACAAATTTGAAAAATGAGGTGTTCTTTGATTGTCCTCCTTATGAGTGGCGGTCGGGGACGAGCGGTGGTCTTTTCCTACCAATCTATCCCCCTAGGAGTATGCGCGTAGTGCTTGGTTTTTTATGACTTTTAGATTTTTGCAATAAGTATGTGAGTTCTTTATGACTAATGTTGAGTCCACGGATTATACGCACTCTTACCCTTCCATCATTGCTAGCCTCTTCGGTACCGTGCAATGCCCTTTCTCACCTTGAGAGTTGGTGCAAACTTCACCGGTGCATCCAAACCCCGTGATACGATACGCTCTATCACACATAAACCTCCTTATATCTTCCTCAAAACAGCCACCATACCTACCTATTATGGCATTTCCATAGCCATTCCGAGATATATTGCCATGCAACTTTCCACCGTTCCGTTTATCATGACACGTTCATCGTTGTCATATTGCCTTACATGATTATGTAGTTGACATCGTATTTGTGGCAAAGCCACCATGCATATTATTTCATACATGTCACTCTTGATTCATTGCCCTTCCTGGTACATCGCCGGAGGCATTCATATAGAGTCATACTTTGTTCTAGTATCGAGTTGTAATCATTGAGTTGTAAATAAATAGAAGTGTGATGATCATCATTCATAGAGCATTGTCCCCAAAAAAAGGGCCAAAAGAAAAATAAGAAAGGCCCAAAAAAATAAAAGAAAAGAAAAAGGGGCAAAGCTACTATGTTTTTTCCATAATTGTGCTTCAAAGTAGCACCATGATCCTTATGATAGATAGTCTCTTGTTTTGTCATTTTCATATACTAGTGGGAATTTTTCGTTATAGAACTTGGCTTGTATATTCCAACAATGGGCTTCCTCAAATGCCCTAGGTCTTCGTGAGCAAGCAAGTTGCATGCACATCCACTTAGTTTCTTTTGTTGAGCTTTCATACATTTATAGCTCTAGTGCATCCGTTGCATCGCAATCCCTACTCCTCACATTAACATCAATTGATGGGCATCTCCCTAGCCCGTTGATTAGCTGCGTTGATGTGAGACTTTCTCCTTTCTTGTCTTCTCCACATAACCCCCATCATTATATTCTATTCCACCCATAGTGTTATATCCATGGCTCACGCTCATGTATTGCGTGAAAGTTGAAAAAAGTTTGGGATTACTAAAGTATGAAACAATTGCTTGGCTTGTCATCGGGGTTGTGCATGATGAGAGCATTCTTGTGTGACAAAAATGGAGCATGACCAAACTATATGATTTTGTAGGGATGAACTTTCTTTGGCCATGTTATTTTGAGAAGACATAATTGCTTAGTTAGTATGCTTGAAGTATTATTACTTTTATTCCAATATTAAACTTTTATCTTGAATCTTTCGGATCTGTATATTCATACCACAATTCAGAGGGTTACGTTGAAAATTATGCTCAGTAGCATTCCACATCAAAAAATCTATTTTTTATCATTTACCTACTCGAGGACGAGCAGGAATTAAGCTTGGGGATGCTTGATACGTCTCCAACGTATCTATAATTTTTATTGTTCCATTCTGTATTATATTCTGTTTTGGATGTTTATTGGGCTTTATTATATACTTTTACATTACTTTTGGGACTAACCAATTAATCGGAGGCCCAGCCCAAATTGCTGTTTTTTTTACCTATTTCAGTGTTTTGAAGGAAAAAGATGTCAAATGGAGTCCAAACGGAATGAAACCTTCAGAAACGTGATTTTCGGAAGAAACGTGATCTAGAGGACTCGGAGTCTACGTAAAGCAATCAACAAGGAGAACACGAGGTAGGGGAGTGCGCCCACCTCCCCCAGGCGCGCCCTCCACCCTCGTGGGCCCCTCGTTGCTCCACCGACGTACTTCTTCCTCCTATATATACCCATGTACCCTGGAAACATCGTATACGGAGCAAAAACCCTATTTCCACCGCCGCAACCTTATGTACCTGTGAGATCCCATCTTGGGGCCTTTTCTGGCGCTCCGCCGGAGGGGGCATTGATCACGAAGGGCTTCTACATCAACACCATAGCCTCTCCGATGATGTGTGAGTAGTTTACCTCAGACCTTCGGGTCCATAGTTATTAGCTAGATGGCTTATTCTCTCTCGTCAACAAGCTATTTCTAGCGCCGTTTATTTTTCTTTCTTTACTTTTAGTCTTTATCATAAAAATACCAAAAATATTATCTTATCATATCTATCAGATCTCACTCTCGTAAGTGACCGTGAAGGATTGACAACCCTTTATCGCGTTGGTTGCGAGGTTCTTATTGTTTGTGTAGGTGCATGGGACTCGAGCATGGTCTCCTACTGGATTGATACCTTCGTTCACAAAAACTGAGGGAAATACTTACGCTACTTTACTGCATCACCCTTTCCTCTTCAAGGGAAAACCAACGCAGTGCTCAAGAGGTAGCACTCAGCGGCTTGCTTGCCTACATGGCACCGCACGCATCGCTAGCCCGGGCGCGTGTCGAAGCGAGGCAGGGCTGCGACGAAAGGGACGGGCCTCGTTCCCGTCCCTGATAAAGCTAATGGACACCTAAGTAGCGCATTTAATGCACTTTATCCTGTAACGCCGAGCGATAAGCTCACGCACTGTACGCCTTTCCACCTCCTGTGTGCCACTGTGGCGACCCCTTTTGCCTATAAAAGGAGGCCCGAGGCGACCAGGAGAAGGATTCGACTTTTTAGAACTATGCAGCAGCTGTAGCTAGTTTGAGAGCTCAAGAACACTCAATACATCCACCAAAGCAGGACTAGGGTTTTACGCATCCTCGCGGCCCGAACCTGGGTAAACGATCCGTGTGCTAGCTCCTAAACCTGCTCTTCTCACGACACCGCGCCCGCTGACCGTAGAAGGGATCCCAATGATCCCATAGGTGTCGTTCTCACCGACATCTTTGGCAGATGCTTTCTCCTTCGCGCTTGGAAGGCGGAGTCTGGACGCGCTTGGATGAAGAAGAGGCAGATGCTTTCTCCTTCGCTACCGCGGCCTTCACTAATTTCTTCGCAGCCGCGGCCCTCGTTTGGCGCGCGGACGCCTCCTGGGCTTGCCGGGGCTGCACGACCCAGCCGGGCCGAACCGGCTCGCCAGAGGTAGCCCGCCGCAGGACTCGCCCTCTTCCCGTGGACGGAGGGTCGACGGCCTCGGCCTCCTCCGACGACGACTCGTCGACCACGTCTTCGACAAGAAGGGCCCCGGTGCCGGCGCTGCTGGCCTCCCCAGAGGACTCTGCCCACTGGGCAAGCTCCTTCTCCTCCGCGGCCACCGCGGCCTTATCCTCCATGCCGCGGCGCTGCTGGCCTCCTTGGCGAGCTCCGCCTCCACCGCCCTGGCGGCGATATAGTCCAGCTCCTCCATGGTGGTGTCCTGGACGAGCCGCGGCTCGGTGGTGACATACTTCTCCTCCAAGGTGTCGAAAAACTACCGCACCTGGTCCTCAGGCGGCTCAACCCAATTTGGGACGAGGCCATGCGCGTTGAATTCCGGCATCATGGCAATGATGTCGCTCCGACGCGAATTGTTGCACAGCGGGACCACCCCCACCGGCAACTTAAATAAGGGCCCCTTGGCGACCTTGCCGTCCTTCGCGGCGGCCTTCGCAGTCTTGCCGGACCGCTCAACCTCGCCATCGTGGTTCACGTCGAGCTGGAAGAGCCGCTGGCAGAAGTGGGTGTGCCCCATCACCGTGAAGTTGTGGTCCAAGCCGGGTCGGAGCCTCATGATGTCGGCGGTGTTCGTAAAGAGCCAGGCCGGCCTCCCCTTGTTGTGCAGTGGAGCGATTCGGTGGCGGATGAAATCCGCCTAGATCATCTCAAGGGTGAGCCCAGCCTCGGTGAGACGAAGGATCCTGGTGGTGGCGACCGTGAGCTTCTTGTCGTCGACATCGACATCGCTCCAGTCATTTCTGTGGACCTGCGGCGCCTGGTGAACCTCGCAGAATGCTGGTGGATCCTTCTCCTCAATCCATCACCACCGGCCTCACCACTCCTCCCACCTCTCCTTCTGGGCACCGTTCGATATGTCTCTTTCTCCTGGGTCCTAGGGATCCAGGCGACGCAACCGGAAATGGCGCCCCCCTTTTGGATGCCAGGGAAGAAATAGTGGCGGAAGAGCGCCGTGTTGGAATGCACCCCGGCGAAACCCTCGCAGAGGTGCGCAAAAAGAGCCATGCACGCCACGGCATTTGGAGTAAAATCCAGAAGGTGGAAGCTAAAGGTGTGCATGATGTCGCTGAAGAAATCACAGAAGGGGGGCAGAGGCCGCAAGAAAAGTAGTCGACAAAGAACGGGTACCAATTCGGGCCAGCTTCGGCGAAGGCGGCGGGGATGACGCGCGTGGCCGGATGACCCATCGTCTCGCTTCCCGTCTTGCACCCCCACAGGTGCTTGAAGTAGTCCCGGAGTTCGACCGCGTCGACCGTCGACGGGAAGTAGGCGTGCTGCGTCCGCCGCACCGCCAACCCGCTCTCTGGCGGCTCCTTCTTCCCAGCGTCCTTGGCCACTCCCTTACCTCTTCTGGTCTTGGGTGCCATGGCGGCTGCGGAAGCGAGGAATGGAGGATGGCAAAAAAGCGGCGGCGAGCGAAGGAAGAGCTTGGGAAGTAGGAAGAAGGGGACGACGGTTCGAGATTGGGGAAAGCACGAAGGGTAAATGAGCAGCGTGCCCCTAGTTATTCCTTTTACGGGAAGGCGCGGCCGCCTCTTTTCCCATTAAGCGTGATGTGGCGCATGCATGCGGGAACCACCCCACGCATGGCCCCCATGTCACACATGATCCTCCACGTCGCGCGTTCAACGCGGGTCGTGGGGAAGCGCAGCAGACGAAACGGTTCCAGCGGTAAAAATCCGCCCCACCTGCCCGCGCACCGTTTTGGGCCTGGCCCAACAACGCTTCGCGCTTATGTGTGGTCGGGGCCCGGGGGCTCCTGTCGGTGTACAAAAGTAGGGGCTCTTCTTTTGACCCCTTTAATTATGCACGGGCAGTCAGAGCCGCGTGCCACGACCACACTTAGCAGGGCAGAGGAGGGAAGCTAGAGAGAAGCCGAAGCCCAAGACAAACAAGAAAACGCCAAGACCAAGAACCCAAAGAGCAGAGGGGCGAAGCAGGTTCCCCTGGCAAGACCCTTGTCGGGGCAGCCTCAGCAGCCCCGGCAAGAGCCTTGCCGGGGCAGCTCGCCCAACACCAGCGGAGCGAGCCACCCTTGAGCCCAGGGGTTCCGGGCGCCGTTAACAGCTACGTTGGAACCAAGGCTCGGGAGGCACCTCCGTGGTGGCATGCAGATCTTTGTCAAGATCATGAATACATGAGATCAGATGAGAACCAGAAGATGACGACCCTCGGCGGGATCCTAGCTGAGCGAATCCACAATACCCCCGGCAAGCGCCTTCCCGGGGACGACCGCAACACCAAGGTAAGACCCTTGCCGGGCCCCCCGGCGAGGCCCTTGCCAAGGGCACCAGTGGGGCCGCAACTAGGCCCGCGTCTGCCAAGATGGCACCGCCGTCCCCAAGCAGCTGCTAGCTCAACCAACTGGGCAGGCACCCGCGTGGCGACGGGCGGCCTCTACACCGACTCAGCAAGCACCAGTGTGGTGACATGCGGATCTTCGTGAAGACCCTACCACCGCGCCACCTCAGCAGCCTGCCTGCCTACATGGCATCGCACGCATCGCTGGCCCGGGCGCGTGTCGAAGTGAGGCGGGGCGGCGACGGACGGGACGGGCCTCGTTCCCGTCCCTGATAAGGCTAATGGACACCTAAGTAGCGCATTTAATGCACTTTGTCCTGTAACGCGGGGCGATAAGCTCGCACACTATACGCCTTTCCACCTCCCGTGTGCCATTGTGGCGACCCCTTTTGCCTATAAAAGGAGGCCCGAGGCGACCAGGAGAAGGATTCGGCTTTTTGGAACTATGCAGCCGTCGTAGCTAGTTCGAGAGCTCAAGAACACTCAATACATCCACCAAAGCAGGACTAGGGTTTTACGACTCTCGCGCCCGAACCTGGGTAAACGATCCATGTGCTAGCTCCTAAACCTGCTCTTCTCACGACCCCGCGCCCGCTGACCGTAGAAGGGATCGGTGATCCCATAGGTGTCGTTCTCACCGACATCTTTAGCGCACGAGGTAGGGGTGCGCAGATGTGAAATCTGGTCGATCGAGATGGCGGCTCCATTGTGGCCGTCGTCCCAAGGAGGGAGAGCGACCAAGCTCGACGTCGCTGTCTCTGAGACGTAGTGGACGCCCGTGCGACGACAAAAAAGCTAAGTCATGCCGAATTTTAAGCATTCCTTTTTATATAAGGTTATTCCCCTCAGAGATCTCGTCCTTTGTATGGAAAACCTGCATGCAATGGGGCCATTCCGCTATTGGCAACGCCCTTACCCTGTTTTGAGTTCGCTCAACAGCTTAAGCGGCCGCGTCAAGAACGACACGGTAGCCTTCCGCAGTTGGCAACGCTCTCGATTCTGACTCGAGTCAAGCTCGACAGTTCGAGCGGCCGCGTTGAGAGCGGTAAGGTGGTTCGCCTGGCAGCAACCACACTAGGCAGGCCATTGGGGATCCGTCCCCGAGGAGCCACCCTGGGTTTACGCGCCGGCCAGCCTACCCGATTAGCGTAGGGTGAACATACAAAGGGTGGATTGAACAGGAAAGTAACATGCATAATATCAAAAGTACTGCAGAGTTATATTACATCAATTGTTGCTGCGGTTCTAACTAAAGATAGAAATTCTCTTGGTCCTGAACCTGCAGCGACGATAAGGCGGGGTGCCTAGTCCCAGCGCTGTCCCTCTACCCTCTGGATTCCATCGATGCCATTGATGATGGGCTCGATATGCTCCTTGAGCGGCGCGAGGTCCACACCCTTCGGCAAGCTCTCCAGCGCAGCATCGAAGTCGAGGTTGGGATTCCAGTATGCCACCTTGGTGAGAACCTTGGTCATGGCACCCCGGCAAAGCCTGCGGACCTCATTGGCCAGGAAAGTCACCCTGGTGGAGCGAAAATGCTCCAGGGCTCCCAGAACACCCTCAAAGAACAGGGTCAGCCTGGCGTTGGGAGTCGTGCTGCAATCTGGAGTGTACCTCACAGTTGGCATCCCCATGGTGGCCAGCTACGTGGTGATCCTGCCGGCGACGCCTCCAAGGCGGCCGATCCAGCGATTCTCACCCTCCACAAAGTCTTTGTGGTTGGCGGTCTCGTTCTTCCGCAGCTGCTTCTCATTCTCCAGATCCTTGGTCAGGGTCTCCTCCCGGGCCTTGCTCTCCGACACATCCCCTCGAGACCCTCCAGATTCAGCTTGAGGTCTTTAATGGAGTTGTTGGCCTCGGAGAGCTCCCCAGCCCTGCTGACGGTCGCGCCCTGCACCTCCGTCAGGGCGTTGTTGAGCGTGTCCTTCTCCTTGGACAGCTTCAGGGCATGGTCCTTCAGCTCGTCCCGCTCCACCTCCAGATCCTTCACCTTGCCGGCGTGAACCAGAGCCTGGGCATCGTGTGCCTCTTTGTGCCTCTGCCTCAGCTCCCGGGTTCACTGCGCGGCGAGTTTCTCCACCTCCTCGTCCTTGCCGTGGAGCGTTGCGGCAAGCTTATCCTCACGCGCGGCAAGGTCCTCCTCCTGGGAGTTCAGCGCGGCCTGGTGCTGGGTTCGAGCGGCCTCGGCTGCGGTGGCCAAGTTATCCACCATCTCTTCGGCCTTCTTGATGTCGGCCCGCTGCATGGTGAGCTCCACCTCGCGCTTGGCTAGCTCGCCCTAGGCGGCCTTCAGCTCCTCACAAGCTTGTCGGAACCAAGTTTGCGCCTCGGCGACGCGTCCCTTGAGGTCCGCCTCCGCCTTGTCCACCATTGCCATCCTGGACTTGGTCTTGTCCAGGCGGGCACGGTGGAGCGCTTGGAGCTTCCGGAAGCTAGCGCCCATGGCCTGGAGAAGCCGCTCCTCCTGAGAACCTTTGCCACCGGCGCTCAGCTCATCGACAACCTTGAGCCCGACGGCGGCAAGCACCTCTTCATCGAACACCTCTCCCTCGATGGGCGCCCTGGAGCTCAACGACCCTGGGAGGTGGACGAAAAGGTCGTCGCTCATCCTCAGATACCTGCCAGAGCCAGAGCCAGCAGAGGAGGAAGGTTGGTCATCAACCACCTCCTCCTTGGCAGCGGCCTTGCTAGCCTCCCCGGCAGGCCCCTTGCCGGCTGTAACGCCCCCGATGCGGCTATATCTCCCACGTGTCGAGGCACGACTTAGAGGCATAACCGCATTGAAAGCAATGTCGCAAGTGAGGTAATCTTCACACAACCCATGTAATAATTAAGGGAAAAGGTACATAGTTGGCTTACAGTCGCCACTTCACACAGTACATAAAAAACATCCATCATTGAGTACACTCAAGGTCCGACTACGGAACCAAAATAAAAGAAGATACCCCAAATGCTACACAGATCCCGAATCGTCCCAACTGGGCACCACTCGATCATCGGGAAAAGACACATAGTAACGACCACGTTCCTCGTCGAACTCCCACTTGAGCTCGGTGGAATCACCTGACCGCATCGTCGGAACCTGCAACTGTTTTGGAAGTATCTGTGAGTCACGGGGACTCAGCAATCTCACACCCGCGAGATCAAGACTATTTAAGCTTATAGGAAGGACAAGGTAGTAAAGTGGAGCTGCAGCAAGCGACTAGCATATATGGTGGCTACATCGCAAAAGAGAGCGAGAAGAGAAGCAAAGCACGGTCGTGAAGCTAATAGCGATCAAGAAGTGATCCTGAACTACTTACGTCAGACATAACTCCAACACCGTGTTCACTTCCCGGACTCCGCCGAGAAGAGACCATCACGGTTACACACGCGGTTGATGTGTATTTTATTGAGATCAACTTTGGGTTTTCTACAACCGGACATTAACAAATACCCATCGCCTCATAACCGCGGGCACGGCTTTGAAAGATATTACCTGCAGGGTGTCCCAACAGCCCATTATAAGCTCTCACGGTCAACGAAGGATATTCCTTCTACCGGGAAGACCCGATCAATCTCGGAATCCCGGACTACAATACATTTCGACAGCAATAAAACAAGACCAGCAAAGCCACCCGAATGTGCCGACAAATCCCGATAGGAGCTGCACATATCTCGTTCTCGTGGCACACCGGATAAGCGAAGCGTCTGAGGAACCGACGTAATCCATGTTGCCAAGGAATGGTCCCAAGACGGTGCTCTAGTTTGGACCAACACTCGAGGAGCATTGGCCGGGGTTTAAAATAAGATGACCCTCGGGCTCGCGAAAACCGGGGAAAAGGCTTAGGTGGCAAATGGTAAAACCAATGTTGGGCCTTCTTTGGAGGAGTCTTATTCAAAGCGAACTGTCAAGGGGTCCCATAAATCACCCAACCGTGTAAGGAACGCAAAATCAAGGAACATAACACGGTATGGCGGAAACTAGGGTGGCAAGAGTGGAACAAAACACACAGGCATAAGGCCGAGCCTTCCACCCTTTACCAAGTATATAGATGTATTAATTATAGCAGATATATATTGTGATATCCCCAACAAGTAAACATGTTCCAAAAGGAACAACATCTCCATGTTCAACAAGGAACAAACTTCACTTCACCGCAACTAGCAGCGCTATAAGAGGGCTGAGCAAAGCGGTAACATAGCCAATCAACGGTTTGCTAGGAAAGGATGGTTAGGGGCTGACATGGCAATATGGGTGGCATGATATAGCAAGTGGTAGGCATCGCAGCATAGGCATAGCAAAAGAGCGAGCAACTAGCATAGCAAAGATAGAAGTGATTTCGAGGGTATGGTCATCTTGCTCGCAATGTTCTCGAGTTGTCGAAAGCTTGATCCTCGAAAACGTTCTCAACAGGCTCCTCGTTCACGTACTCGTCTCCCGACTCTACCCAAAGCAACAACACAAACAAAGGAACCACAATAAATCACGGTGCAATGCACAATCAACATGATGCAAAACATGACATGATATGCGGGATGTGATATGCAATGCGTATGTGCACTCCGGAAGGAAAATGATGAACCAGGCATCAACTTGGCAAACCAAACATGCCACTGGAAAGATGAGATGATTTCGGTTGAAATCGATATAAAGATCACCGGAATCGGATGCACGGTTTGCAAATGACAAGCAAAACAAGAATGGCACAAATCTGCCATTAACAGCATGATGCCACTTAGCAAGCAACAATTAATTAAGCTACTGCACCCAAACGTAACAACAAAGCACATGGCAGTGATCTACACATGATGCTCAACAAAAGATGAGCACTGAGCTACGGCTAGTTCACATCATAACATGTTCAAACAAGCATGGCAAAAGAGCACAAAATATCAGGCTGGACATGGCAAAAACAGTAACAGGTTGCAATGTTCAGAGCAGCAAAACTACATGCTACAGGACCTTAAAATAGCAAAACAAGGCATGACATGAATCTAATCAAAGCCTAGAACAAAAGTCCCTTACTGACCATAAGCCAAAAAGGACTAGAAAATATAGTAACACCCATGTCAATATTGAAAGTCTCGTTAACAGATTCAGCAACATGACATGTCAAAAACTGATAACGAGAGGGCATGTATACAAGCTCAATGCACTCACTACAGAGCCTTATATGATAAACTAAGCATACATACATCAAGAAGACATGACATAGAAGAGATACATGGCAAGAACAACAACATAGCATGAATGGATCAACCACAACAAGCTTGGCAAAATTGAATAACACGTACACAATCTGCCAGGAAACATTTGATAGCAAAAGTAGAGCTCGATTGACTCAAGCTATGGCACTCCATAATTGCAAACAAAGGCATGAATGGATAGAACAAGACATGCTTTACAAAACACCCTTACTGAAGTATCTCAAAATATGCATAGATCTCTTGGTATCATCAAGTAAACTTGGCATCAAAATCAGCTAAACAGGGCTGAAAATCAGTAACATCAGGACACCTACTTTGCATGCTTGTGCTAGTCACCACATAGATCACAAAAATACATGGCATACACCCCTGGAAAGATGGCATGGCATTTTACAAAACACATGTAGGACTCAAATTCATAGGGTGCATACAATAATCATGGCAAAAATAAGAAAAGTGCAAGTTCTGATAAAAATCAGAAACTAACATCACATAGCATTCTTCCAACAGCATTTCGGGCATCAAGATGAGCTCGAATGAAAATGATGCAATGGAATGAAATGATCTACTCTTCGAGGCGAACATTTTGACATATTATACGCGCAAAATGGATCTACGGATGCGAAGATATAGCACGTCGAAAAATGCACAAATTAACAAAAGATGCAAAAACTTAGAGAAATAAGAGGAGGGAGAAGTCAACGGGTGTGGTTCCCGAGGTCGGATCGGGCCGGATCGACCGGATCGGGGCGCCGGCGCGGGGCTGCCCGCGAACTCGCCGGGAAGGCGGCGGCCGGAGGGGCGCCGGAGGGCGGCGGCGGGCGCGGAAGGGCGGCGGCGGGGGGGCGAGGGCGACGTGGCGCCCGCGATTGGCCGGCGCGGGCGCGGGCGGATCGTCTGCTCGCCGCCGGACGTGTCCGGCGGCGCGGAGGGGCGAAATAGCTAGGGTTTCGGGGGGATGATCCGGGATTTCGGGGGAGGTTTGCTTAAATAGGCATAGAAGGAGCTAGGAGAGTCCAAATGAGGTGTAGTTTTCGCCCACACGATCGTGATCGAACGACGGAGAGCATGGAGGTGACTTAGATGGGTTATTGGGCTGTTTTGAAGGGGTGTTGGGCTGCAACTTAAAAGAGGCCTTTGCGAGAGTGCGGTTAACCGTTGGAGTACCAAACGAGCTCCAAATGACCCGAAACTTGACCGGTGGTCTACGGGTGGTATACCAAGGCCACTAGACAAACCTCGGTCCATTTCGAGGAGGTTTAATACCCGCACACGGAAATACGTAAAAGGGACCGCGTTGGGAGATAGGAGTGCCGGATTGCAAAACGGACAACGGGAAAAATGCTCGGAATCATGAGACGAACACGTATGCAAATGCGATGCACATGATGACATAATATAAAATGCATGACATGGACAAAATGCAAAAAGAAGAAACCCAACCACGGAGGGAATATCATATATCAATGCGAAAATGGCAAGAGTTGGAGTTACAAATATGGCAAGTTACTCCGGGTGTTACAACACTCCACCACTACAAGAGGATCTCGTCCGAGATCTAGGACTGAAAGAACTCCGGATATTGAGCGGAGGTGATCCTCGCGCTCCCGGTAGCTTCTCGGTCGGAATGGTGTGACCACTTCACTTTCAGGAATTTGATTGACTTGTTGCGAGTCTTGCGCTCGGTTTCTTCAAGAATAGCAACGGGTGCTCATGGTAAGAGATCTTCTTGAAGGTCAATCTCTTGAAGTTGATAGTGCGTTCAGAGTCTTGAAGCACTTGCGAAGCTGTGACACGTGAAACACATCGTGCACGTTTGCAAAGTTGGATGGAAGCTCAAGTTGATAGGCGAGATCGCCTCTTTTGCCAATGATCTTGAAAGGACCCACGTATCTAGGTGCAAGCTTCCTTTGATACCGGGCGGCGAGTGCCTTTCATTGGGGAGACGCGGAGGTAGACATGGTCTCCAATTTCAAAAGCCACATCACGGTGCTTATCATCATAATAGCTCTTCCGCGCGATTGCGGCTTTGAGATTCTCACGAATGACTTGGCACATTTCTTCCGCTTCGTGATCAAGTCATTGCCAAGAAGTTGGCGTTCACTGTCTCGAGACCAATTGAGAGGAGTACGGCACTTTCGCCATAGAGAATTTCGAATGGGGCCTTGCCCGAACTCGCTTGGAAGCTGTTGTTGTAAGAGAACTTCGGCATATGGAAGACAATCTTCCCACTTCATACGAAAGAAATGACACAAGCCCCGAGCATGTCTTCAAGGATTTTATTAACTCGCTCAACTTGGCCACTTGTTTGAGGATGGAAAGCTGTCTTTGAAAGCGAATGTTGGTGCCCATGGCCTTCGAAAAGAATCCCAAAACTTGGAGGTAAAGATGCTGCCACGGTCAGAAGAGATCACTTGTGGAATACCGTGCAAGGAGACAATCTCTGGAGGTGTATAGCTCGCCAACCGAGCTGCTGTGATGGATTCTTTGATAGGAAGAAAATGAGCCACTTTAGTAAGCTTGTCAATGACAATGAAGATGGCATCATTTCCACGCTTGGACTTTGGAAAGCCAGTCACGAAGTCCATTTCAATATGATCAAACTTCCATTCAGGAATAGCAAGAGGTTGGAGGAGACCAGCTGGTCTTTGGTGTTCCGCTTTCACTCTTCTGCAGACATCACACTCATTCACGAATTGAGCAATTTCTCGCTTCATTCGAGTCCACCAATATGACTGCTTGAGGTCATGGTACATCTTCGTACTACCAGGATGAATGGATAGAAGCGAATTGTGAGCCTCGTTCATAATGACTTTTCTCAGATCACCCTTAGGAACCACAATCCGGTCCTCAAAGAACAGAGTGTCTTTGTCATCAACATGGAAGCACTTGTACTTGGAAATGCCCTTGTCGATACCACGTTTCACTTTCTTCACCATGGTATCCGAAGTTGAGCCTCACGAATCTGATCTTCCAAAGTAGGAGAGACTATGAGGTTGGCAAGAAAGCCTTGAGGAACAACTTGAAGATTCAGCTTATGGAAAGATTCACAGAGATCCGGTGAAAGGGCTTGAGGATTAGGCATTGCGATAAGCTTTCTGCTCAAGGCATCTGCAATGACATTGGCTTTGCCGGAGTATACTCAATACTTGGGTTGTACTCTTGAATCATTTCGACCCATCGAGTCTGCACGAGGTTGAGGTTGGGCTGAGTGAAAATGTACTTGAGACTCTTGTGATCAGTGAAAATGTCCACTTTCCTTCCCAACAAGAGATGTCTCCAAGTTATCAATGCATGGACAACTGCCGCCAACTCAAGATCGTGAGTGGGGTAGTTCTTCTTGTTGGGCTTCAACTGGCGAGATGTATAAGCCACAACTCTCTTCTCTTGCATTAACACAGCACCGAGACCTTGAAGAGAAGCATCACAGAAAACTTCAAATGGCTTGGATTCATCGGGAGGAGTCGAGCAGGGAGCTGTGACGAGTTTCTCTTTGAGGGTATTGAAAGCAACGTCACACTCGGGAGACCGACATACTTCACATGCTTACGGAGAAGGTTGGAAAGAGGCTTTGCAATCTTGGAGAAGTTCTCAACGAATCTTGACAATAGCTTGCAAGACCAAGAAAACTGCGGAGCTGCTTGACATTCGAGGAGGTTCCCAATTCACAATGCGGACACCTTCTCGGGATCAACAGCGATGCCCTTAGCGAGATGATATGACCAAGATAAAGCACTTCATCAAGCCAAAATTCACATTTGGAGAACTTAGCATAGAATTGGTACTCTCGAGCTTGTCTAGCACCAATCGCAAATGTTTGGCATGATCCTTCTTATTCTTGGAGAAGACCAAAATATCATCAAGATAGACCAAGACGAATTCATTGGTGTAGGGGTTGAATATGAAGTTCATCATCCGAGAGAATGTTGGAGGAGCATTGACGAGGCGAAAGACATGACACGGTATATTCATAAGAACCAAAGCTTGTTCGAATGCTGTCTTGGGAATATCTTGTCCACGAATGCGAATCTGATGATACCCCATACGAAGGTCAAGCTTGGAGAACACAGTAGCACCTTTGAGTTGCTCGAAAAGCTCATTGATGTTGGGAAGTGGATACTTGTTCTTGATTGTCTTCTTATTCAATGGACGGTAATCGACACAAAGTCGGTCCGTGCCATCCTTCTTCCGGACAAAAGAACACCACAACCCCAAGGAGATGAAATCGGTCCGATCAAACCAGACGCTCTTGTTCATCGAGCTGCTTCTTCAATTCCTTCAGCTCATCAGGTCCAAGCTTGTATGGGCGCTTGCAAACGGGTTGATGCGGGCTCAAGATCGATAACGAACTCAAGCGGCGATGAGGAGGCATACCGGAAGCTCTTACGGAAAGACATCTTGGTACTCACAAGCGATGGAATCTGAGAGATGGCATTCAATTCGCCCTTCTCATTGAGAGAAAACAACCGAATGGTTTCATCACGAGCGGCATAGATGATCACATCATTAGAAGAGTGAGTCAATTGAATTTCCCTGGCAGCACAATCAAGCTGAGCTTTGTGCTGATAAAGCCAGTCCATTCCGAGAATAAGATCAATATCCGAGTCACCAAGAACCATTGGTTTAGAAAGAAATCTATAATCGCCCATCTTGATAGAGACATCATGAACTATTGAGTTGGCTCTCATTGACTTTGCCGGAGAAATAACACCCAAAGGTTTATCCAGGTAAGACCAAGAAAAATCATTCTTTGCAAAGAACGATCTGGACATGAAACAATGCGATGCACCAGTATCAAATAAGACTTTTGCAGGAATATCATTAACTGAGAGATTACCCATGATCACATCAGAAGAATCCTCTGCCTGAGCTGCATTCATCATATTGACCTTGGCATACTTTGGATTATGCTTGACCACTGCATTGCTGGAAGATTTCACAGAGGAGGAGGCGGAAGGCGCCTCTGGTTGAAGCACTTGTTAGCATAGTGACCCTTCTGCGACACTTGTTGCAAGTGACCTCGAGAGCGGACGGTGGTAAGGAGCACTTGACCTTGGAGCTTGAGAATTAGACTTGTTACGATAGCTTGGGTTGGGTGGGTGGGAAGATCCACGGCCACCTGAGTTCTTCTTTGGTAAGGCCGACGGAACGGAGGAGGGGCAGGTAAAACTTCTGCTGCTTAGCTGCCACTTGAGAGGACGAAGAGGACTGAACTGCATCCCTGATTCTCTTCTTAGAAGCCTCACATTTGAGCTGGGCAGCTTCTTGCTTGATGCCATGTTGTAGAAATCATCATACTTATCGGCTCAAAAGCACAAGAGGTAATTGCAGATCTTCTCTCGGACCACCTCTGGCGATAGATCATACTCTTTTCATCAGCACGTCTTGCTTAGCAAAACAAGCGAGCTTCAGGCTGGATATTGTATTGATAGACAGACATGGTGCCCTGCTTGAGATTGCGGAACTCCTCACGCTTGCTCTCAACAACACTTTTGAATGTGATGAGCTCGAAATCACGGCGGAACTCATCCTGTAATGACACGACCTCCTCTGGAATCTTTGTATTGCTGGTACCACTCGGCAGCTTGATCCTTGAGTTGAAACGATGCAAACTTGACAAAGTCCTCAGGTCTGACATTGCTACAGTCAAAGTGCTTGCATATGTCCACTAACCAATCGTCAACGTCTGTGGCTTCAACACAGAAACTGAAAGACTTCGGCTGATTAGCGAGGAACTGACTGAGAGTAGCAAAGTGTGGCTGATTGTTGCCTTGACCTTGATTTCCTTGATTGCCTTGCCCCTGAGTACGTTCTTGCAAGAGCTGCAAAATCATCTGAGCATTGGCATTGGTGGCTGCCATGATAGCTTGCCGAGCCTCCGGAGGCGGAGGTGGAGGTGGAGGTGGAGGATTCGTGATCCCCATCATTGCGATCCGGATTGACGCGTTGGCGGAGCCATCTGAAGAGGGTGACATCCGTTAGTCCTTTGATAGACAAATAGATAAGTAGAATCAACGGATAGAAATTGCAACATATAGTCTTCACAATAAACATTCAACAAGAATGAGCGAATGAATTCAAAGTTAATCATCACACGTCCATTAAGGTGAGAAGCCACTTAGATAAAGATATGGAAACAACAACTGTCTTAGAAACAATTGAATATCACAACTGAAAACAAAAGGTTGGCTTCTAGAATGAGCGGAACAAACACATGATAGAGATTTACGCCCAAAGTGTTCGTGGTGGGGCCCACACGGACACGACGTATAGCGGACGTCACGAATGACAAACAAGGCGTCCCGAATCAGCATAGCCAAGGATTCTTTAAGGCGTCTCGCGACCCATCGTAGAATCGACCGTGAATGGGCGGACCACTAGACTTTGAACCCCAATCTCAAATCATACATCCGCCGGAAAGAATATCCCGTAAGCTACTAGAATTCCCACCTATAAACTCCCGAAACTTTCGGTTATGCAATCTGGTGTTGGGGATACAGGGACACAAAATATATCACCCAAACTAACAATACCTAGATCCAGATGTATCCATCCGTCAACACATAACCAAGAAATCCTCGAAATCGTGTACCTCGACCTTGAAAAACATCCGTTATGCAAGTCATGGCAATACTCCCTTTTCGCCACGATCTTGGGCTATCGGGGTTATCTCACCAACAAGCGCACAAAAGAGATTTCGATGTCGGCAAAACTCAGGTATTCGAACTGCAAGCGATAAAATTGTGGCGACAACACCTCGGAACTCAACTCCCGGGACACCGCCACAACCCCTAAATGTCAGGAGGCACCAAGAACAATGTTCTCGTCACAAAACCATCGGAACGATTCCAAGATACCCACGTGATCCTAAAAATTTTTTTTAGTGAAATTTGAGAAGAGGAGAGTCAAAACTCTACGCCAGGATACCTCACCAGAGCGACGAAGGGACTGGGGAGTAAAAAGAATCCTACTCTCCGATATATAATCCTAAGACTCAAAACATTTTCCATTCTAGACTCAACAACGTCAGCAAACAATCAAGTAGGGGGCTCCTAAGTCGGGGAAGGCTCTGATTACCAACTTGTAACGCCCCCGATGCGGCTATATCTCCCACGTGTCGAGGCACGACTTAGAGGCATAACCGCATTGAAAGCAATGTCGCAAGTGAGGTAATCTTCACACAACCCATGTAATAATTAAGGGAAAAGGTACATAGTTGGCTTACAGTCGCCACTTCACACAGTACATAAAAAAACATCCATCATTCAGAGTACACTCAAGGTCCGACTACGGAACCAAAATAAAAGAAGATACCCCAAATGCTACACAGATCCCCGAATCGTCCCAACTGGGCACCACTACTGATCATCAGGAAAAGACACATAGTAACGACCACGTTCCTCGTCGAACTCCCACTTGAGCTCGGTGGAATCACCTGCACTGGCATCGTCGGAACCTGCAACTGTTTTGGAAGTATCTGTGAGTCACGGGGACTCAGCAATCTCACACCCGCGAGATCAAGACTATTTAAGCTTATAGGAAGGACAAGGTAGTAAAGTGGAGCTGCAGCAAGCGACTAGCATATATGGTGGCTACATCGCAAAAGAGAGCGAGAAGAGAAGCAAAGCACGGTCGTGAAGCTAATAGCGATCAAGAAGTGATCCTGAACTACTTACGTCAGACATAACTCCAACACCGTGTTCACTTCCCGGACTCCGCCGAGAAGAGACCATCACGGTTACACACGCGGTTGATGTGTATTTTATTGAGATCAACTTTGGGTTTTCTACAACCGGACATTAACAAATACCCATCTGCCTCATAACCGCGGGCACGGCTTTCGAAAGATATTACCCTGCAGGGGTGTCCCAACTTAGCCCATTATAAGCTCTCACGGTCAACGAAGGATATTCCTTCTCTGGGAAGACCCGATCAATCTCGGAATCCGGACTACAAGACATTTCGACAGCAATAAAACAAGACCAGCAAAGCCACCCGAATGTGCCGACAAATCCCGATAGGAGCTGCACATATCTCGTTCTCGTGGCACACCGGATAAGCGAAGCGTCAGAACCGACGTAATCCATGTTGCCAAGGAATGGTCCCAGACGGTGCTCTAGTTTGGACCAACACTCGAGGAGCATTGGCGGGGGTTTAAAATAAGATGACCCTCGGGCTCGCGAAAACCGGGGAAAAGGCTTAGGTGGCAAATGGTAAAACCAATGTTGGGCCTTCTTTGGAGGAGTCTTATTCAAAGCGAACTGTCAAGGGGTCCCATAAATCACCCAACCGTGTAAGGAGCATAAAATCAAGGAACATAACACGGTATGGCGGAAACTAGGGTGGCAAAGTGGAACAAAACACGGGCATAAGGCCGAGCCTTCCACCCTTTACCAAGTATATAGATGTATTAATTATAGCAGATATATATTGTGATATCCCCAACAAGTAAACATGTTCCAAAAGGAACAACATCTCCATGTTCAACAAGGAACAAACTTCACTTCACCGCAACTAGCAACGCTATAAGAGGGCTGAGCAAAGCGGTAACATAGCCAATCAACGGTTTGCTAGGAAAGGATGGTTAGGGCTGACATGGCAATATGGGTGGCATGATATAGCAAGTGGTAGGCATCGCAGCATAGGCATAGCAAAAGAGCGAGCAACTAGCATAGCAAAGATAGAAGTGATTTCGAGGGTATGGTCATCTTGCTCGCAATGTTCTCGAGTTGTCGAAAGCTTGATCCTCGAAAACGTTCTCAACAGGCTCCTCGTTCACGTACTCGTCTCCCGACTCTACCCAAAGCAACAACACAAACAAAGGAACCACAATAAATCACGGTGCAATGCACAATCAACATGATGCAAAACATGACATGATATGCGGGATGTGATATGCAATGCGTATGTGCACTCCGGAAGGAAAATGATGAACCAGGCATCAACTTGGCAAACCAAGCATGCCACCGGAAAAAATGAGATGATTTCGGTTGAAATCGATATAAAGATCACCGGAATCGGATGCACGGTTTGCAAATGACAAGCAAAACAAGAATGGCACAAATCTGCCATTAACAGCATGATGCCACTTAGCAAGCAACAATTAATTAAGCTACTGCACCCAAACGTAACAACAAAGCACATGGCAGTGATCTACACATGATGCTCGACAAAAGATGAGCACTGAGCTACGGCTAGTTCACATCATAACATGTTCAAACAAGCATGGCAAAAGAGCACAAAATATCAGGCTGGACATGGCAAAAACAGTAACAGGTTGCAATGTTCAGAGCAGCAAAACTACATGCTACAGGACCTTAAAATAGCAAAACAAGGCATGGCATGAATCTACTCAAAGCCTAGAACAAAAGTCCCTTACTGACCATAAGCCAAAAAGGACTAGAAAATATAGTAACACCCATGTCAATATTGAAAGTCTCGTTAACAGATTCAGCAACATGACATGTCAAAAACTGATAACGAGAGGGCATGTATACAAGCTCAATGCACTCACTACAGAGCCTTATATGATAAACTAAGCATACATACATCAAGAAGACATGACATAGAAGAGATACATGGCAAGAACAACAACATAGCATGAATGGATCAACCACAACAAGCTTGGCAAAATTGAATAACATGTACACAATCTGCCAGGAAACATTTGATAGCAAAAGTAGAGCTCGATTGACTCAAGCTATGGCACTCCATAATTGCAAACAAAGGCATGAATGGATAGAGCAAGACATGCTTTACAAAACACCCTTACTGAAGTATCTCAAAATATGCATAGATCTCTTGGTATCATCAAGTAAACATGGCATGCAAAGTAGGTGTCCTGATGTTAAATCACCTGCACTGGCATCGTCGGAACCTGCAACTGTTTTGGAAGTATCTGTGAGTCACGGGGACTCAGCAATCTCACACCCGCGAGATCAAGACTATTTAAGCTTATAGGAAGGACAAGGTAGTAAAGTGGAGCTGCAGCAAGCGACTAGCATATATGGTGGCTACATCGCAAAAGAGAGCGAGAAGAGAAGCAAAGCACGGTCGTGAAGCTAATAGCGATCAAGAAGTGATCCTGAACTACTTACGTCAGACATAACTCCAACACCATGTTCACTTCCCGGACTCCGCCGAGAAGAGACCATCACGGTTACACACGCGGTTGATGTGTATTTTATTGAGATCAACTTTGGGTTTTCTACAACCGGACATTAACAAATACCCATCTGCCTCATAACCGCGGGCACGGCTTTCGAAAGATATTACCCTGCAGGGGTGTCCCAACTTAGCCCATTATAAGCTCTCACGGTCAACGAAGGATATTCCTTCTACCGGGAAGACCCGATCAATCTCGGAATCCCGGACTACAATACATTTCGACAGCAATAAAACAAGACCAGCAAAGCCACCCGAATGTGCCGACAAATCCCGATAGGAGCTGCACATATCTCGTTCTCAGGGCACACCGGATAAGCGAAGCGTACAGGAACCGACGTAATCCATGTTGCCAAGGAATGGTCCCGCACGGTGCTCTAGTTTGGACCAACACTCAGAGGAGCATTGGCCCGGGGGGTTTAAAATAAGATGACCCTCGGGCTCGCGAAAACCCGGGGGAAAAGGCTTAGGTGGAAAATGGTAAAACCAATGTTGGGCCTTGCTGGAGGAGTCTTATTCAAAGCGAACTGTCAAGGGGGTCCCATAAATCACCCAACCGTGTAAGGAACGCAAAATCAAGGAACATAACACCGGTATGACGGAAACTAGGGTGGCAAGAGTGGAACAAAACACCAGGCATAAGGCCGAGCCTTCCACCCTTTACCAAGTATATAGATGTATTAATTATGGCAGATATATATTGTGATATCCCCAACAAGTAAACATGTTCCAAAAAGGAACAACATCTCCATGTTCAACAAGGAACAAACTTCACTTCACCGCAACTAGCAACGCTATAAGAGGGCTGAGCAAAGCGGTAACATAGCCAATCAACGGTTTGCTAGGAAAGGATGGTTAGGGGCTGACATGGCAATATGGGTGGCATGATATAGCAAGTGGTAGGCATCGCAGCATAGGCATAGCAAAAGAGCGAGCAACTAGCATAGCAAAGATAGAAGTGATTTCGAGGGTATGGTCATCTTGCCTGCAATGTTCTCAGAGTTGTCGAAAGCTTGATCCTCGAAAACATTCTCAACAGGCTCCTCGTTCACGTACTCGTCTCCCGACTCTACCCAAAGAAACAACACAAACAAAGGAACCACAATAAATCACGGTGCAATGCACAATCAACATGATGCAAAACATGACATGATATGCGGGATGTGATATGCAATGCGTATGTGCACTCCGGAAGGAAAATGATGAACCAGGCATCAACTTGGCAAACCAAGCATGCCATTGGAAATATGAGATGATTTCGGTTGAAATCAATATAAAGATCACCGGAATCGGATGCACGGTTTGCAAATGACAAGCAAAACAAGAATGGCACAAATCTGCCATTAACAGCATGATGCCACTTAGCAAGCAACAATTAATTAAGCTACTGCACCCAAACGTAACAACAAAGCACATGGAAGTGATCTACACATGATGCTCGACAAAAGATGAGCACTGAGCTACGGCTAGTTCACATCATAACATGTTCAAACAAGCATGGCAAAAGAGCACAAAATATCAGGCTGGACATGGCAAAAACAGTAACAGGTTGCAATGTTCAGAGCAGCAAAACTACATGCTACAGGACCTTAAAATAGCAAAACAAGGCATGGCATGAATCTACTCAAATCCTAGAACAAAAGTCCCTTACTGACCATAAGCCAAAAAGGACTAGAAAATATAGTAACACCCATGTCAATATTGAAAGTCTCGTTAACAGATTCAGCAACATGACATGTCAAAAACTGATAACGAGAGGGCATGTATACAAGCTCAATGCACTCACTACAGAGCCTTATATGATAAACTAAGCATACATACATCAAGAAGACATGACATAGAAGAGATACATGGCAAGAAAAACAATATAGCATGAATGGATCAACCACAACAAGCTTGGCAAAATTGAATAACACGTACACAATCTGCCAGGAAACATTTGATAGCAAAAGTAGAGCTCGATTGACTCAAGCTATGGCACTCCATAATTGCAAACAAAGGCATGAATGGATAGAACAAGACATGCTTTACAAAACACCCTTACTGAAGTATCTCAAAATATGCATAGATCTCTTGGTATCATCAAGTAAACATGGCATCAAAATCAGCTAAACAGGGCTGAAAATCAGTAACATCAGGACACCTACTTTGCATGCTTGTGCTAGTCACCACATAGATCACAAAAATACATGGAATACACCCCTGGAAAGATGGCATGGCATTTTACAAAACACATGTAGGACTCAAATTCATAGGGTGCATACAATAATCATGGCAAAAATAACAAAAGTGCAAGTTCTGATAAAAATCAGAAACTAACATCACATAGCATTCTTCCAACAGCATTTCGGGCATCAAGATGAGCTCGAATGAAAATGATGCAATGGAATGAAATTATCTACTCTTCGAGGCGAACATTTTGACATATTATACGCGCAAAATGGATCTACGGATGCGAAGATATAGCACGTCGAAAAATGCACAAATTAACAAAAGATGCAAAAACTTAGAGAAATAAGAGGAGGAGAAGTCAGGTGCGGTTCCCGAGGTCGGATCGGGCGGATCGACCGGATCGGGCGCCGGCGCTGGGCTGCCCGCGAACTTCGCCGGGAAGGCGGCGGCCGGAGGGGCGCGGAGGGCGGCGGGCGGCGGCCGGAGGAGGAGGAGGGCGGCGGGGAGGAGCGGCCTGGCGGTGGTGGCGGCTGGTGGCGGCGCGGCGGCGGCGGCGGGCGGGCGGCCTCGGCCCGGAGGCGGGAACCAGGCGGCGGCGGCGGGCTCATGCAGGGCCCTTCTGGGCCCCATGGCGGGCGCGAAGGGGCGGAAGCGGGGGCGCGGGGTGGCGTGGCGCCCATGATTGGCGGCGGGCGGGCGGGCGGACGCGTCCGGCTCGCCGGACGTGTCGGCGCGCGGGGGCGAAATAGCTAGGGTTTCGGGGATGATCAAGGATTTGGGGAGGTTTGCTTAAATAGGCATAGAGGAGCTAGGAGAGTCCAAATGAGGTGTAGTTTTCGCCACACGATCGTGATCGAGCGACGGAGAGCATGGAGGTGACTTAGATGGGTTATTGGGCTGTTTTGAAGGGTGTTGGGCTGCAACTTAAAAGAGGCCTTTTTGAGAGTGCGGTTAACCGTTGGAGTACCAAACGAGCTCCAAATGACCCGAAACTTGACCGGTGGTCTACGGGTGGTATACCAAGGCCACTAGACAAACCTCGGTCCATTTCGAGGAGGTTTAATACCCTCACACGGAAATACGTAAAAGGGACCGCCGAGGGAGATAGGAGTGCCGGATTGCAAAACGGACAACGGGAAAAATGCTCGGAATCATGAGACGAACACGTATGCAAATGCGATGCACATGATGACATAATATAAAATGCATGACATGGACAAAGTGCAAAAAGAAGAAACCCAACCACGGAGGGAATATCATATATCAATGCCGAAAATGGCAAGAGTTGGAGTTACAAATATGGCAAGTTACTTCCGGGGTGTTACACCAGCCTCCTCGGCAGTAGCCTTGTCGGGCTCCCCGGCAGGCCCCTTGGCGGCGTCCTCAGCAGCGCCCTTGGCGGCCTCCTCGGCGGCGATCTTCTCGGCCTCCGCCTCAGCGGCCTTGGTGATATCCTCGATGACGGTGTCTATGTTCTCCTGTTCCGCCGACGGACGATCTGGATACCAAGAAGGGGATGAGGCGAAGCCAAGACCAAAAGTCAGAAATGACAAAAAAAGAACAGGGACGGAAGGCGAGTGACTTACCCGTGCTAGGCTGGGAAGCAGAGGTCCCCTTCCCGCCAACATTTAGCGCCGAGGCGAAGCCACCAGCACCCGGGTTCTCCTCCTCCTCCATGTGCATGGGCTCGGTGCTTGGCGCCCTTGCCGGGAACGCCCCTCGGGGCGGCGTAGTCGATGGGGGCGACGTGTTGGGGGTAACCCTCTGTGGCTCCTCCTGCTACTGTCCTCCTCCTGGAACCACGGCGAGATCAGCACCAAGAGATCGTGCCCCCAACACACGTCGATGAGGGGTGAGTGGTGAACTTATGTTGGGGGCTGTGCCGGGGGCTGCTGTCCGGGCTTCTCAACACCACCAACGGTGTACCAGAAATCCCTGCCGGGGACTGGCCGCTCGCCAAAGCCCTGGCCCTCTTCACCCTCTAGGCCAGTGTCTCCGCATCCCTGCAAAGATGAAGATGAATCAAGATAAGTGGCACGGTCCGAGGGGACGGAGATGACAGAAAAGGACAAGATACTTACTCGTCCTCCAACTCCTCCTCTGCTGCTTTCCTCTTCTTCCTTGGGTTGAGGGACCTGAGGTCAAAGGTGACCTCTACGTCGATGTCTGCCGGGGGAGGGGGGAAGGCGGAGTCTGGACACGCTTGGATGAAGAAGAGGCATATGCTTTCTCCTTCGCTATCGCGGCCTTCACCGCAGTCGCGGCCCTCGTTTGGCGCGCGGACGCCTCCTGGGCTTGCCGGGGCTGCACGACCATGCCGGGCCGAACCGGCTCGCCAAAGGTGGCCCGCCGCAGGACTCGCCCTCTCTCCGCGGCCGGAGGATCGACGGCCTCAGCCTCCTCCAACGATGACTCGTCGACCACGTCTTCGACAAGAGGGGCCCCGTTGCCGGTGCTGCTGGCCTCCCCAGCGGACTCCACCCACTGGGCAAACTCCTTCTCCTCCAAGGCCGCCGGGCTTTATCCTCCATGCCGCCCGCGCTGCCGACCTCCTTGGCAAACTCCACCTCCACCGCCCTGGCGGCGATATAGTCCAGCTCCGCCTGGGTGGTGTCCTGGACGAGTCGCGGCTCGGCGGTGACATACTTCTCCTCCAAGGTGTCGAAAAACTCCTACACCTGGTCCTCCGGCGGCTTGACCCAATTTGGGACGAGGCCGTGCGCGTTGAATTCCGGCATCATGGTGATGATGTCGCTCCGACGTGAATTGTTGCACAGCGGGACCACCCCCACCGGCAACTTAAACAAGGGACCCTTGGCGACCTTGCCGGCCCTCGTGGCGGCCTTCGCGGCCTTGCTGGACCGCTCGACCTCGCCGTCGCGGTTCACGTCGAGCTGGAAGAGCCGCTGGCAGAAGTGGGCGTGCCCCATCACCGTGAAGTTGTGGTCCAAGCCAGGTCGAAGTCTCATGACGTCGGCGGCGTTCGTAAAGAGCGAGGCCGGCCTCCCCTTGTTGTGCAGCGGAGCGATTCAGCGGCGGATGAAATCCGCCCCGATCATCTCAAGGGTGACCTAGCCTCGGTGAGACGAAGGATCCTGGTGGTGGCGACCGTGAGCTTCTTGTCGTCGACATCGACATTGCTCCAGTCGTTTCTGCGGACCGGCGGCGCCTGGCGAACCTCGTAGAAAGCTGGTGGGTCCTTCTCCTCAATCCAGCACCACCGGCCTCGCCACTCCTCCCACCTCTCCTTCTAGGCGCCGTTCGGATATGTCTCTTTCTCCTGGGTCCTAGGGATCGAGGCGACGCAACGAAATGGCACCCCCCTTTTGGATGCGAGGGAACAAATAGTGGCGGAAGAGCGCCATGTTGGGATGCACCCCGGTGAAACCCTCGCAAAGGTGCGCAAAAAGAGCCATGCACGCCATGGCATTTGGAGTAAAATATAGAAGGTGGAAGCCATAGGTGTGCATGATGTCGCTGAAGAAATCATAGAAGGGGGGCAGAGGCCGCAAGAAAAGTAGTCGACGAAGAACGGGTACCGATTCGGGCCAGCTTCGGCGAAGGCGGCGGGGATGACGCGGATGGCCGGATGCCCCGTCGTCTCGCTTCCCATCTTGCACCCCCACAGGTGCTTGAAGTAGTCCCGGAGTTCGACCGCGTCGACCGTCGATGGGAAGTAGGCGTGCTGCGTCCGAAGCACCGCCAACCCGCTCTCCGGCGGCTCCTTCTCCCGGCGTCCTTGGCCACCCTTTCCTCTCTGGTCTTGGGTGCCATGGCGACTACGGAAGCGAGAATGGAGGATGGTGAAGCGCGGCGGTGGCGAGCGAAGGCAAGAGCTTGAGAAGGAGGAAGAAGGGGACGATGGTTCCGAGATTGGGGAAAGAACGAAGGGTAAATGAGCAGCGTGCCCCGGTTATTCCTTTTTACGGGGAAGGCGCGGGCCGCCTCTTTTCCCATTAACTGCGATGTGACGCATGCGTGCGGGAACCACTCACGCATGGCCCCCATGTCACGCACGATCCTCCGTCGCCGCGCGTTCAACACGGGTTGTGGGGAAGCGCAGCAGACGTAAACGGTTTCTGCGGTAAAATCCGCCCCACCTGTCCGCGCACCATTACAGGCCTGGCCCAACAACGCGTCGCACTTATGTGTGGCCCAGGCCGGGGCTCTGTGGGTGTACAAAGTATGGGCTCTTCTTTTGACCCTTTACTTGTGCACGGGCAGTCGAGCCCGCGCCATAGCCACACTTAGCAGGCGGAGGAGGGAAGCCGAGAGAAGCGAAGCCCAAGACAAACAAGACAACGCCAAGACAAAGAACCCAAAGAGCAGAGGGGCGAAGAAGGTTCCCCCGGCAAAACCCTTGCCGGGGAAGGTCGCCCAACACTAGAAGAGCGAGCCACCCTTGAGCCCAGGGGTTCCAGATGCCGTCAACAGCTACGTTGGAACCAGGGCTCGAGAGGCACCTCCGTGGTGGCATGCAGATCTTTGTCAAGATCATGAATACATGAGATCAGATGAGAACCAGAAGACGACGACCCTCGGCGGAATCCTAGCCGAGGAATCCACAAGACCCCCGGCAAGCGCCTTGCCGGGGACGACCGCAACACCACGGCAAGACCCTTGCCGGGCCCCCCAGCGAGGCCCTTGCCGATGGCACCAGCGGGGCCGCAACCAGGCCCGCGTCCGCCAAGATGCCACCGCCGTCCCCAAGCAGCTGCTAGCTCAACCAACTGGGCAGGCACCTGCGTGGCGACGGGCGGCCTCTACACTGACTCAGCAAGCAAATTGTTGTTTTTTTACCTATTTCAGTGTTTCAAAGGAAAAGGATATCAAACGGAATGAAACATTCGGAAATGTGATTTTTGGAACAAACGTGATCCAGAGGACTTGGAGTCTACATAATGCAATCAACGAGGAGAGCACGAGGTAGGGGAGCGCGCCCACCTCCCCCAGGCGCGCCCTCCACCCTCGTGGGCCTCTCGTTGCTCCACCGACGTGCTTCTTCCTCCTATATATACCCATGTACCCTGGAAACATCATATACGGAGCCAAGACCCTATTTCCACCGCCGCAACCTTCTGTACCCATGAGATCCCATCTTGGGGCCTTTACCGACGCTCCGCCGGAGGGGGCATTGATCATGGAGGGCTTCTACATCAACACCATAGCCTCTCCGATGATGCATGAGTAGTTTACCTCAGACCTTCGGGTCCATAGTTATTAGTTAGATGGCTTCTTCTCCCTCTTTGGATCTCAATACAAAGTTCTCCTTGATCTTCTTGGAGATCTATTCGATGTAATCTTATTTTGCGATGTGTTTTTCGAGATCCGATGAATTGTGGGTTTATGATCAAGTTTATCTATGAACAATATTTGAATCTCCTCTGAATTCTTTTATGTATGATTGGTTATCTTTGCAAGTCTCTTCGACTTATCAGTTTGGTTTGGTCTACTAGATTGATCTTTGTTGCAATGGGAGAAGTGCTTAGCTTTGGGTTCAATCTTGCGGTGTCCTTTCCCAGTGACAGCAGGGGCAGCAAGGCACGTATTGTATTGTTGCCACCGAGGATAAAAAGATGGGGTTTATATCATATTGCATGAGTTTATCCCTCTACATCATGTCATCTTCCTTAAAGCATTACTTTGTTCTTATGATCTTAATACTCTAGATGCATGCTGGATAGCGGTCGATGTGTGGAGTAATAGTAGTAGATGCAGAATCGTTTCGGTCTACTTATCACGGACGTGATGCCTATATACATGATAATACCTAGATATTCTCATAACTATGCTCAATTCTATCAACTGCTCGACAGTAATTCGTTTACCCACCGTAATACTTATGCTCTTGAGAGAAGCCACTACTGAAACCTATGGCCCCCGGGTCTATTTTCCATCATATTAATCTCCCGTCAACAAGCTATTGCTGGCGCCGTTTATTTTGCTTTCTTTACTTTTAGTCTTTATCATAAAAATACCAAAAATATTATCTTATCAGATCTCACTCTCGTAAGTGACCGTGAAGGGATTAACAACCCCTTTATCGCGTTGGTTGCGAGGTTCTTATTTGTTTGTGTAGGTGCGTGGGACTCGAGCGTGGTCTCCTACTGGATTGATACCTTGGTTCTCAAAAACTGAGGGAAATACTTACGTTACTTTACTTCATCACCCTTTCCTCTTCAAGGGAAAACCAACGCAGTGCTCAAGAGGTAGCAAGAAGGATTTGTGGCACCGTTGCCGGGTAGTCTACGCACAAGTCAAGACATACCAAGTACCCATCACAAACTCTTATCCCTCGCATTACATTATTTGCCATTTGCCTCTCGTTTTCCTCTCCCCCACTTCACCCTTGCCGTTTTATTCGCCCTCTCTTTTTCGTTCGCCTCTTTTTTGCTTGCTTCTTGTTTGCTTGTGTGTTGGATTGCTTGCTTGTCACGATGGCTCAAGATAATACTAAATTATGTGACTTTGCCAATACCAACATCAATGATTTTCTTAGCACTCCTATTGCTCCTCTTACCGATGTTGAATCTTGTGAAATTAATGCTGCTTTGTTGAATCTTTTCATGAAAGATCAATTCGCCGGCCTTCCTAGTGAAGATGCCGCTACCCATCAAAATAGCTTCGTTGATTTGTGTGACATGCAAAAGAAGAAAGATGTGGACAATCGTATTGTTAAAGTGAAGCTATTTCCTTTTTCGCTTAGAGATCGTGCTAAAGCTTGGTTTTCGTCTTTGCCTAAAAATAGTATTGATTCATGGAAAAAGTGCAAGGATTCTTTTATCTCTAAGTATTTTCCTCCCGCTAAAATCATCTCTTTTACAAACGATATCATGAATTTTAAGCAACTTGATCATGAACATGTTGCACAAGCTTGGGACAGGATGAAATTAATGATACGTAATCGCCCTATACATGGCTAAAATCATCTCTTTTACAAACGATATCATGAATTTTAAGCAACTTGATCATGAACATGTTGCACAAGCTTGGGACAGGATGAAATTAATGATACGTAATTGCCCTATGCATGGTTTGAATCTTTGGAGGATTATACAAAAAAAATTATGCCGGATTGAATTTTGCTTCTAGAAATCTTTTAGACTCGGCCGCGGGAGGCACTTTTATGGAAATCACTTTAGGAGAAGCTACTAAACTCCTAGATAATATTATGGTTAATTATTCTCAATGGCACACCAAAAGATCTAATAATTAAAAAGTGCATGCGATAGAAGAAATTAATGTTTTGAGTGGAAAAATGGATGAACTTATGAAATTATTTGCTACTAAAAGTGTTTCTTCTGATCCCAATAATATGCCTTTGTCTACTTTGATTGAGAATGATAATGAATCTATGGATGTGAATTTTGTTGGTAGGAATAATTTTGGTAACAACACGTATAGAGGAAACTTTAATCCTAGGCCGTTCCCTAATAATTCCTCTAATAATTATGGAAATTCCTACAACAATTCTTATGGAAATTTAAATAAGATGCCCTCTGAATTTGAGACTAGTGTTAAGGAGTTTATGAATTAGCAAAATAATTTCAACGCTTTGCTTGAAGAAAAATTGCTTAAGGTTGATGAATTGGCTAGGAACGTTGATAGAATTTCTCTTGGTGTTGATTCTTTGAAACTTAGATCTATTCCACCTAAGCATGATATCAATGAGTCTCTCAAAGCCATGAGAATTTCCATTGATGAGTGCAAAGAAAGAACTGCTAGGATGCGTGCTAAGAAAGATTGCTTTGTGAAAGTGTGTTCTTCTAGTTTCTATGAGAATAAAGATGAAGATCTAAAAGTTATTGATGTGTCTCCTATTAAATCTTTGTTTTGCAATATGAGTCTTGATAATGATGGTAGTGGAGATGAGTCACCTTTACCTAGAAGGCGTCCCAAAAATTCGGAGTTTTTAGATCTTGATGCAAAAATTGGTAAAAGTGGGATTGAAGAGGTCAAAACTTTAGATATCAATGAACCCACTATTTTGGATTTCAAGGAATTTAATTATGATAATTGCTCTTTGATAGATTGTATTTCCTTGTTGCAATCCGTGCTAAATTCTCCTCATTCTTATAGTCAAAATAAAGCTTTTACTAAACATATTATTGATGCTTTGATGCAATCTTATGAAGAAAAACTTGAGTTGGAAGTTTCTATCCCTAGAAAACTTTATGATGAGCGGGAACCTACTATTAAAATTAAAATTAAAGATCATGAATGCTATGCTTTGTGTGATTTGGGTGCTAGTGTTTCCACGATCCCAAAAACTTTGTGTGATTTGCTAGGATTCCGTGAATTTGATGATTGTGCTTTAAACTTGCACCTTGCGGATTCCACTATTAAGAAACCTATGGGAAGAATTAATGATGTTCTTATTGTTGCAAATAGGAACTATGTGCCCGTGGATTTCATTGTTCTTGACATAGATTGCAATCCTTCATGTCCGATTATTCTTGGTAGACCTTTCCTTAGAACAACTGGTGCAATTATTGATATGAAGGAAGGGAATATGAGATTCCAATTTCCGTTAAGGAAATGCATGGAGCACTTCCCTAGAAATAAGATTAAATTACCATATGAATCTATTATGAGAGCCACTTATGGATTGCCTACGAAAGATGGCAATACCTAGATCTATCCTTGCTTTTATGCCTAGCTAGGGGCGTTAAACGATAGCGCTTGTTGGGAGGCAACCCAATTTTATTTTAGTTTTTTGCTTTCTGCTTCTGTTTAGGAATAGATATTTGATCTAGCCTCTGGTTAGATTTGGTTTTATGTTTTAGTTAGTGTTTGTTCCAAGTGAAACCTATAGGATCTTCTTGGATGATAGTTACTTGATCTTGCTGAAAATTCCAGAAACTTTCTGTTCACGAAAAGAATTGTTAAAAATCACCAGAACATGATAAAATACTGATTCCAATTGCAGTAGATCAATACCCAAATTTTCCAGGCCTTCCTATTTTTATTGAAGTTTTTGAGTTGCAGAAGTTTGCGTTAGTTATAGATTACTACAGACTGTTCTGTTTTTGACAGATTCAGTTTTTCGTGTGTTGTTTGCTTATTTTGATGAATCTATGGCTAGTAAAATAGATTATAAACCATAGAGAAGTTGGAATACAGTAGGTTTAACACCAATATAAATAAAAAATGAGGTAAATACAGTACCTTGAAGTGGTGTTTTGTTTTCTTTTCGCTAACAGACTCACGAGATTTTCTGTTGAGTTTTGTGTTGTGAAGTTTTCAAGTCTTGGGTAAAGATTTGATCGATTATGGAACAAGGAGTGGCAAGAGCCTAAGCTTGGGGATGCCCATGGCACCCCAAGATAATCTAAGGACACCAAAAAGCCAAAGCTTTGGGATACCCCGGAAGGCATCCCCTCATTCGTCTTCGTCCATCGGTAACTTAACTTGGAGCTATTTTTTTTATTCACCACATGATATGTGTTTTGCTTGGAGCGTCTTGTATGATTTGAGTCTTTGCTTTTTAGTTTACCACAATCATCCTTGCTGTACACACGTTTTGAGAGAGACACACATGATTCGGAATTTATTAAAATACTCTAAGTGCTTCACTTATATCTTTTGAGCTATATAGTTTTTGCTCCAGTGCTTCACTTATATCTTTTAGAGCACGGTGGTGGATTTGTTTTATAGAAACTATTGTTCTCTCATGCTTCACTTATATTATTTTGAGAGTCCTACAATACAGCATGGTAATTTGCTTTAATTGTGAAATTAGTCCTAATATGCTAGGTATTCAAGACTAGTAAAAACTTTCTTATGAGTGTGTTGAATACTAAGAGAAGTTGGATTGTTGATGATTGTTTTGAGATATGGAGATAGTGATATTAAAGTTGTGCTAGTTGAGTAATTGTGAACTTGAGAAATACTTGTGTTGAAGTTTGCAAATCCGTAGCATGCACGTATGGTAAACGTTATGTAACAAATTTGAAAATGAGGTGTTCTTTGATTGTCCTCCTTATGAGTGGCGGTCGGGGACGAGCGGTGGTCTTTTCCTACCAATCTATCCCCTAGGAGTATGCGTAGTGCTTGGTTTTTATGACTTTTAGATTTTTGCAATAAGTATGTGAGTTCTTTATGACTAATGTTGAGTCCACGGATTATACGCACTCTTACCCTTCCATCATTGCTAGCCTCTTCGGTACCGTGCAATGCCCTTTCTCACCTTGAGAGTTGGTGCAAACTTCACCGGTGCATCCAAACCCCGTGATACGATCGCTCTATCACACATAAACCTCCTTATATCTTCCTCAAAACAGCCACCATACCTACCTATTATGGCATTTCCATAGCCATTCCGAGATATATTGCCATGCAACTTTCCACCGTTCCGTTTATCATGACACGTTCATCGTTGTCATATTGCCTTACATGATTATGTAGTTGACATCGTATTTGTGGCAAAGCCACCATGCATATTATTTCATACATGTCACTCTTGATTCATTGCCCTTCCTGGTACATCGCCGGAGGCATTCATATAGAGTCATACTTTGTTCTAGTATCGAGTTGTAATCATTGAGTTGTAAATAAATAGAAGTGTGATGATCATCATTCATAGAGCATTGTCCCCAAAAAAAGGGCCAAAAGAAAAATAAGAAAGGCCCAAAAAAATAAAAGAAAAGAAAAAGGGGCAAAGCTACTATGTTTTTCCATAATTGTGCTTCAAAGTAGCACCATGATCCTTATGATAGATAGTCTCTTGTTTTGTCATTTTCATATACTAGTGGGAATTTTTTGGTATAAAACTTTGCTTGTATATTCCAACAATGGGCTTCCTCAAATGCCCTAGGTCTTCATGAGCAAGCAAGTTGGATGCACACCCACTTAGTTTATTTTGTTGAGCTTTCATACATATATAGCTCTAGTGCATCCGTTGCATGGCAATCCCTACTCCTCACATTAACATCAATTGATGGGCATCTCCCTAGCCCGTTGATTAGCTGCGTTGATGTGAGACTTTCTCCTTTTTTGTCTTCTCCACATAACCCCCGTCATTATATTCTATTCCACCCATAGTGCTATGTCCATGGCTCATGCTCATGTATTGCGTGAAAGTTGAAAAAGTTTGGGATTACTAAAGTATGAAACAATTGCTTGGCTTGTCATCGGGGTTGTGCATGATGAGAGCATTCTTGTGTGACAAAAATGGAGCATGACCAAACTATATGATTTTGTAGGGATGAACTTTCTTTGGCCATGTTATTTTGAGAAGACATAATTGCTTAGTTAGTATGCTTGAAGTATTATTACTTTTATTCCAATATTAAACTTTTATCTTGAATCTTTCGGATCTGTATATTCATACCACAATTCAGAGGGTTACGTTGAAAATTATGCTCAGTAGCATTCCACATCAAAAAATCTATTTTTTATCATTTACCTACTCGAGGACGAGCAGGAATTAAGCTTGGGATGCTTGATCGTCTCCAACGTATCTATAATTTTATTGTTCCATTCTGTATTATATTCTGTTTTGGATGTTTATTGGGCTTTATTATATACTTTTACATTACTTTTGGGACTAACCAATTAATCGGAGGCCCAGCCCAAATTGCTGTTTTTTTTACCTATTTCAGTGTTTTGAAGGAAAAAGATGTCAAATGGAGTCCAAACGGAATGAAACCTTCAGAAACGTGATTTTCGGAACAAACGTGATCTAGAGGACTCGGAGTCTACGTAAAGCAATCAACAAGGAGAACACGAGGTAGGGGAGTGCGCCCACCTCCCCCAGGCGCGCCCTCCACCCTCGTGGGCCCCTCGTTGCTCCACCGACGTACTTCTTCCTCCTATATATACCCATGTACCACGAAACATCGATATCTGAGCAAAACCCTATTTCCACCGCCGCAACCTTATGTACCTGTGAGATCCCATCTTGGGGCCTTTTCTGGCGCTCCGCCGGAGGGGGCATTGATCACGAAGGGCTTCTACATCAACACCATAGCCTCTCCGATGATGTGTGAGTAGTTTACCTCAGACCTTCGGGTCCATAGTTATTAGCTAGATGGCTTATTCTCTCTCGTCAACAAGCTATTTCTGGCGCCGTTTATTTTTCTTTCTTTACTTTTAGTCTTTATCATAAAAATACCAAAAATATTATCTTATCATATCTATCAGATCTCACTCTCGTAAGTGACCGTGAAGGGATTGACAACCCTTTATCGCGTTGGTTGCGAGGTTCTTATTTGTTTGTGTAGGTGCATGGGACTCGAGCATGGTCTCCTACTGGATTGATACCTTCGTTCACAAAAACTGAGGGAAATACTTACGCTACTTTACTGCATCACCCTTTCCTCTTCAAGGGAAAACCAACGCAGTGCTCAAGAGGTAGCACTCAGCGGCTTGCTTGCCTACATGGCACCGCACGCATCGCTAGCCCGGGCGCGTGTCGAAGCGAGGCGGGGCTGCGACGAAAGGGACGGGCCTCGTTCCCGTCCCTGATAAAGCTAATGGACACCTAAGTAGTGCATTTAATGCACTTTATCCTGTAACGCCGGGCGATAAGCTCACGCACTGTACGCCTTTCCACCTCCTGTGTGCCACTTTGGCGACCCCTTTTGCCTATAAAAGGAGGCCCGAGGCGACCAGGAGAAGGATTCAACTTTTTAGAACTATGCAGCAGCCGTAGCTAGTTTGAGAGCTCAAGAACACTCAATACATCCACCAAAGCAGGACTAGGGTTTTACGCATCCTCGCGGCCCGAACCTGGGTAAACGATCCGTGTGCTAGCTCCTAAACCTGCTCTTCTCACGACACCGCGCCCGCTGACCGTAGAAGGGTTCCCAGTGATCCCATAGGTGTCGTTCTCACCGACATCTTTGGCAGATGCTTTCTCCTTCGCGCTTGGAAGGCGGAGTCTGGACGCGCTTGGATGAAGAAGAGGCAGATGCTTTCTCCTTCGCTACCGCGGCCTTCACTAATTTCTTCGCAGCCGCGGCCCTCGTTTGGCGCGCGGACGCCTCCTGGGCTTGCCGGGGCTGCACGACCCAGCCGGGCCGAACCGGCTCGCCAGAGGTAGCCCGCCGCAGGACTCGCCCTCTTCCCGTGGACGGAGGGTCGACGGCCTCGGCCTCCTCCTCCGACGACTCGTCGACCACGTCTTCGACAAGAAGGGCCCCGGTGCCGGCGCTGCTGGCCTCCCCAGAGGACTCTGCCCACTGGGCAAGCTCCTTCTCCTCCGCGGCCACCGCGGCCTTATCCTCCATGCCGCGGCGCTGCTGGCCTCCTTGGCGAGCTCCGCCTCCACCGCCCTGGCGGCGATATAGTCCAGCTCCTCCATGGTGGTGTCCTGGACGAGCCGCGGCTCGGTGGTGACATACTTCTCCTCCAAGGTGTCGAAAAACTACCGCACCTGGTCCTCAGGCGGCTCAACCCAATTTGGGACGAGGCCATGCGCGTTGAATTCCGGCATCATGGCAATGATGTCGCTCCGACGCGAATTGTTGCACAGCGGGACCACCCCCACCGGCAACTTAAATAAGGGCCCCTTGGCGACCTTGCCGTCCTTCGCGGCGGCCTTCGCAGTCTTGCCGGACCGCTCAACCTCGCCATCGTGGTTCACGTCGAGCTGGAAGAGCCGCTGGCAGAAGTGGGTGTGCCCCATCACCGTGAAGTTGTGGTCCAAGCCGGGTCGGAGCCTCATGATGTCGGCGGCGTTCGTAAAGAGCCAGGCCGGCCTCCCCTTGTTGTGCAGTGGAGCGATTCGGCGGCGGATGAAATCCGCCTAGATCATCTCAAGGGTGAGCCCAGCCTCGGTGAGACGAAGGATCCTGGTGGTGGCGACCGCGAGCTTCTTGTCGTCGACATCGACATCGCTCCAGTCATTTCTGTGGACCTGCGGCGCCTGGTGAACCTCGCAGAATGCTGGTGGATCCTTCTCCTCAATCCATCACCACCGGCCTCACCACTCCTCCCACCTCTCCTTCTGGGCACCGTTCGATATGTCTCTTTCTCCTGGGTCCTAGGGATCCAGGCGACGCAACCGGAAATGGCGCCCCCCTTTTGGATGCCAGGGAAGAAATAGTGGCGGAAGAGCGCCGTGTTGGAATGCACCCCGGCGAAACCCTCGCAGAGGTGTGCAAAAAGAGCCATGCACGCCACGGCATTTGGAGTAAAATCCAGAAGGTGGAAGCTAAAGGTGTGCATGATGTCGCTGAAGAAATCACAGAAGGGGGGCAGAGGCCGCAAGAAAAGTAGTCGACAAAGAACGGGTACCAATTCGGGCCAGCTTCGGCGAAGGCGGCGGGGATGACGCGCGTGGCCGGATGACCCATCGTCTCGCTTCCCGTCTTGCACCCCCACAGGTGCTTGAAGTAGTCCCGGAGTTCGACCGCGTCGACCGTCGACGGGAAGTAGGCGTGCTGCGTCCGCCGCACCGCCAACCCGCTCTCTGGCGGCTCCTTCTTCCCAGCGTCCTTGGCCACTCCCTTACCTCTTCTGGTCTTGGGTGCCATGGCGGCTGCGGGAAGCGAGGAATGGAGGATGGCAAAGGCGCGGCGGCGGCGAGCGAAGGAAGAGCTTGGGAAGTAGGAAGAAGGGGACGACGGTTCCGAGATTGGGGAAAGCACGAAGGGTAAATGAGCAGCGTGCCCCTAGTTATTCCTTTTTACGGGGAAGGCGCGGGCCGCCTCTTTTCCCATTAACTGTGATGTGACGCATGCATGCGGGAACCACCCCACGCATGGCCCCCATGTCACACATGATCCTCCACGTCGCGCGTTCAACGCGGGTCGTGGGGAAGCGCAGCAGACGAAACGGTTCCAGCGGTAAAAATCCGCCCCACCTGCCCGCGCACCGTTTTGGGCCTGGCCCAACAACGCTTCGCGCTTATGTGTGTCCGGGGCCCGGGGGCTCCTGTCGGTGTACAAAAGTAGGGGCTCTTCTTTTGACCCCTTTAATTATGCACGGGCAGTCAGAGCCGCGTGCCACGACCACACTTAGCGAGGCGAGAGGAGGAAGCGAGAGAAGCCGAAGCCCAAGACAAACAAGAAAACGCCAAGACCAAGAACCCAAAGAGCAGAGGGGCGAAGCAGGTTCCCCTGGCAAGACCCTTGTCGGGGCAGCCTCAGCAGCCCCGGCAAGAGCCTTGCCGGGGCAGCTCGCCCAACACCAGCGGAGCGAGCCACCCTTGAGCCCGGGGTTCCGGCGCCGTTAACAGCCTACGTTGGAACCAAAGCTGGGAGGCACCTCCGTGGTGGCATGCAGATCTTTGTCAAGATCATGAATACATGAGATCAGATGAGAACCAGAAGATGACGACCCTCGGCGGGATCCTAGCTGAGCGAATCCACAATACCCCCGGCAAGCGCCTTCCCGGGGACGACCGCAACACCAAGGTAAGACCCTTGCCGGGCCCCCCGGCGAGGCCCTTGCCAAGGGCACCAGTGGGGCCGCAACTAGGCCCGCGTCTGCCAAGATGGCACCGCCGTCCCCAAGCAGCTGCTAGCTCAACCAACTGGGCAGGCACCCGCGTGGCGACGGGCGGCCTCTACACCGACTCAGCAAGCACCAGTGTGGTGACATGCGGATCTTCGTGAAGACCCTACCACCGCGCCACCTCAGCAGCCTGCCTGCCTACATGGCATCGCACGCATCGCTGGCCCGGGCGCGTGTCGAAGTGAGGCGGGGCGGCGACGGACGGGACGGGCCTCGTTCCCGTCCCTGATAAGGCTAATGGACACCTAAGTAGCGCATTTAATGCACTTTGTCCTGTAACGCGGGGCGATAAGCTCGCACACTATACGCCTTTCCACCTCCCGTGTGCCATTGTGGCGACCCCTTTTGCCTATAAAAGGAGGCCCGAGGCGACCAGGAGAAGGATTCGGCTTTTTGGAACTATGCAGCCGTCGTAGCTAGTTCGAGAGCTCAAGAACACTCAATACATCCACCAAAGCAGGACTAGGGTTTTACGCACTCTCGCGGCCCGAACCTGGGTAAACGATCCATGTGCTAGCTCCTAAACCTGCTCTTCTCACGACCCCGCGCCCGCTGACCGTAGAAGGGATCCCAGTGATCCCATAGGTGTCGTTCTCACCGACATCTTTGGCGCACGAGGTAGGGGGTGCGCAGATGTGGAAATCTGGTCTGATCGGAGTAGCGGCTCCATTGTGGCCGTCGTCCCAAGGAGGGAGACGACCAAGCCTGACGTCGCTGTCTACAGACGTAGTGGACGCCCGTGCGACGACAAAAAAGCTAAGTCATGCCGAATTTTAAGCATTCCTTTTTATATAAGGTTATTCCCCTCGGAGATCTCGTCCTTTGTATGGAAAACCTGCATGCAATGGGGCCATTCCGCTATTGGCAACGCCCTTACCCTGTTTTGAGTTCGCTCAACAGCTTAAGCGGCCGCGTCAAGAATGACACGGTAGCCTTCCGCAGTTGGCAACGCTCTCGATTCTGACTCGAGTCAAGCTCGACAGTTCGAGCGGCCGCGTTGAGAGCGGTAAGTTGGTTCGCCTGGCAGCAACCACACTAGGCAGGCCATTGGGGATCCGTCCCCGAGGAGCCACCCTGGGTTTACGCGCCGGCCAGCCTACCCGATTAGCGTAGGGTGAACATACAAAGGGTGGATTGAACAGGAAAGTAACATGCATAATATCAAAAGTACTGCAGAGTTATATTACATCAATTGTTGCTGCGGTTCTAACTAAAGATAGAAATTCTCTTGGTCCTGAACCTGCAGCGACGATAAGGCGGGGTGCCTAGTCCCAGCGCTGTCCCTCTACCCTCTGGATTCCATCGATGCCATTGATGATGGGCTCGATATGCTCCTTGAGTGGCGCGAGGTCCACACCCTTCGGCAAGCTCTCCAGCGAAGCATCGAAGTCGAGGTTGGGATTCCAGTATGCCACCTTGGTGAGAACCTTGGTCATGGCACCCCGGCAAAGCCTGCGGACCTCATTGGCCAGGAAAGTCACCCTGGTGGAGCGAAAATGCTCCAGGGCTCCCAGAACACCCTCAAAGAACAGGGTCAGCCTGGCGTTGGGAGTCGTGCTGCAATCTGGAGCGTACCTCACAGTTGGCATCCCCATGGTGGCCAGCTACGTGGTGATCCTGCCGGCGGCGCCTCCAAGGCGGCCGATCCAATGATTCTCACCTCCACAAAGTCTTTGTGGTTGGCGGTCTCGTTCTTCCGCAGCTGCTTCTCATTCTCCAGATCCTTGGTCAGGGTCTCCTCCCGGGCCTTGCTCTCCGACACATCCCCTCGAGACCCTCCAGATTCAGCTTGAGGTCTTTAATGGAGTTGTTGGCCTCGGAGAGCTCCCCAGCCCTGCTGACGGTCGCGCCCTGCACCTCCGTCAGGGCGTTGTTGAGCGTGTCCTTCTCCTTGGACAGCTTCAGGGCATGGTCCTTCAGCTCGTCCCGCTCCACCTCCAGATCCTTCACCTTGCCGGCGTGAACCAGAGCCTGGGCATCGTGTGCCTCTTTGTGCCTCTGCCTCAGCTCCGGGTTCACTGCGTGGCGAGTTTCTCCACCTCCTCGTCCTTGCCGTGGGCGTTGCGGCAAGCTTATCCTCACGCTGCAAGGTCCTCCTCCAGGAGTTCAGCGCGGCCTGGTGCTGGGTTCGAGCGGCCTCGGCTGTGGTGGCCAAGTTATCCACCATCTCTTCGGCCTTCTCGATGTCGGCCCGCTGCATGGTGAGCTCCACCTCGCGCTTGGCTAGCTCGCCCTAGGCGGCCTTCAGCTCCTCACAAGCTTGCCGGAACCAAGTTTGCGCCTCGGCGACGCGTCCCTTGAGGTCCGCCTCCGCCTTGTCCACCGTTGCCATCCTGGACTTGGTCTTGTCCAGGCGGGCACGGTGGAGCGCTTGGAGCTTCCGGAAGCTAGCGCCCATGGCCTGGAGAAGCCGCTCCTCCCGAGAACCTTTGCCACCGGCGCTCAGCTCATCGACAACCTTGAGCCCGACGGCGGCAAGCACCTCTTGATCGAACACCTCTCCCTCGATGGGCGCCCTGGAGCTCAACGACCCTGGGAGGTGGACGAAAAGGTCGTCGCTCATCCTCAGATACCTGCCAGAGCCAGAGCCAGCAGAGGAGGAAGGTTGGTCATCAACCACCTCCTCCTTGGCAGCGGCCTTGCTAGCCTCCCCGGCAGGCCCCTTGCCGGCCTCCTCGGCAGTAGCCTTGTCGGGCTCCCCGGCAGGCCCCTTGGCGGCGTCCTCAGCAGCGCCCTTGGCGGCCTCCTCGGCGGCGATCTTCTCAGCCTCCGCCTCAGCGGCCTTGGTGATATCCTCGATGACGGTGTCTATGTTCTCCTGTTCCGCCAACGGACGATCTGGATACCAAGAAGGGGATGAGGCGAAGCCAAGACCAAAAGTCAGAAATGACAAAAAAAGAACAGGGACGGAAGGCGAGTGACTTACCCGTGCTAGGCTGGGAAGCAGAGGTCCCCTTCCCGCCAACATTTGGCGCCGAGGCGAAGCCACCAGCGCCCGGGTTCTCCTCCTCCTCCATGTGCATGGGCTCGGTGCTTGGCGCCCTTGGGAACGCCTCGGGCGGCGAGTCGATGGGGGCGGCGTGTTGGGGGTAACCTCTGTGGCTCCTCCTGCTCTCGTCCTCCTCCCGGAACCACGGCGAGATCAGCACTAAGAGATCGTGCCCCCAACACACGTCGATGAGGGGTGAGTGGTGAACTTATGCTGGGGGCTGTGCCGGGGGCTGCTGTCCGGGCTTCTCAACACCACCAACGGTGTACCAGAAATCCCTGCCGGGGACTGGCCGCTCGCCAAAGCCCTGGCCCTCTTCACTCTCTAGGCCAGTGTCTCCGCATCCCTGCAAAGATGAAGATGAATCAAGATAAGTGGCACGGTCCGAGGGGACGGAGATGACAGAAAAGGACAAGATACTTACTCGTCCTCCAACTCCTCCTCTGCTGCTTTCCTCTTCTTCCTTGGGTTGAGGGACCTGAGGTCAAAGGTGACCTCTACGTCGATGTCTGTCGGGGGAGGGGGGAAGGCGGAGTCTGGACACGCTTGGATGAAGAAGAGGCATATGCTTTCTCCTTCGCTATCGCGGCCTTCACCATGATCGCGCCCTCGTTTAGCGCCATGGACGCCTCCTGGGCTTGCCGGGGCTGCACAACCATGCCGGGCCGAACCGGCTCGCCAAAGGTGGCCCGCCGCAGGACTCGCCCTCTCTCCGCGGCCGGAGGATCGACGGCCTCAGCCTCCTCCAACGATGACTCGTCGACCACGTCTTCGACAAGAGGGGCCCGTTGCAGTGCTGCTTGGCCTCCCAGCGGACTCCACCCTTGGGCAAACTCCTTCTCCTCCAAGGCCGCGGGCTTTATCCTCCATGCCGCCCGAGCTGCCGACCTCCTTGGCAAACTCCACCTCCACCGCCCTGGCGGCGATATAGTCCAGCTCCGACTGGGTGGTGTCCTGGACGAGTCGCGGCTCGGCGGTGACATACTTCTCCTCCAAGGTGTTGAAAAACTCCTACACCTGGTCCTCCGGCTGCTTGACCCAATTTGGGACGAGGCCGTGCGCGTTGAATTCCGGCATCATGGTGATGATGTCGCCCGGCGTGAATTGTTGCACAGGACCACCCCATCGCAACAAACAAAGGACCCTTGGCGACCTTGCGGCCCTCGTGGCGGCCTTCGCGCCTTGCTGGACCGCTCGACCTCGCCGTCGCGGTTCACGCCGAGTGGAAGAGCCGCTGGCAGAAGTGGGCGTGCCCCATCACCGTGAAGTTGTGGTCCAAGCCAGGTCGGAGTCTCATGACGTCGGCGGCGTTCGTAAAGAGCGAGGCCGGCCTCCCCTTGTTGTGCAGCGGAGCGATTCAGCGGCGGATGAAATCCGCCCCGATCATCTCAAGGGTGAGCCTAGCCTCGGTGAGACGAAGGATCCTGGTGGTGGCGACCGTGAGCTTCTTGTCGTCGACATCGACATTGCTCCAGTCGTTTCTGCGGACCGGCGGCGCCTGGCGAACCTCGTAGAAAGCTGGTGGGTCCTTCTCCTCAATCCAGCACCACCGGCCTCGCCACTCCTCCCACCTCTCCTTCTAGGCGCCGTTCGGATATGTCTCTTTCTCCTGGGTCCTAGGGATCGAGGCGACGCAACCGGAAATGGCACCCCCCTTTTGGATGCGAGGGAACAAATAGTGGCGGAAGAGCGCCATGTTGGGATGCACCCCGGTGAAACCCTCGCAAAGGTGCACAAAAAGAGCCATGCACGCCATGGCATTTGGAGTAAAATATAGAAGGTGGAAGCCATAGGTGTGCATGATGTCGCTGAAGAAATCATAGAAGGGGGGCAGAGGCCGCAAGAAAAGTAGTCGACGAAGAACGGGTACCGATTCGGGCCAGCTTCGGCGAAGGCGGCGGGGATGACGCGGATGGCCGGATGCCCCGTCGTCTCGCTTCCCATCTTGCACCCCCACAGGTGCTTGAAGTAGTCCCGGAGTTCGACCGCGTCGACCGTCGATGGGAAGTAGGCGTGCTGCGTCCGAAGCACCGCCAACCCGCTCTCCGGCGGCTCCTTCTCCCGGCGTCCTTGGCCACTCCCTTTCCTCTACTGGTCTTGGGTGCCATGGCGACTACGGGAAGCGAGGAATGGAGGATGGTGAAGGCGCGGCGGTGGCGAGCGAAGGCAAGAGCTTGAGAAGGAGGAAGAAGGGGACGATGGTTCCGAGATTGGGGAAAGAACGAAGGGTAAATGAGCAGCGTGCCCCCGGTTATTCCTTTTTACGGGGAAGGCGCAGGCCGCCTCTTTTCCCATTAACTGCGATGTGACGCATGCGTGCGGGAACCACTCCACGCATGGCCCCCATGTCACGCACGATCCTCCACGTCGCGCGTTCAACACGGGTTGTGGGGAAGCGCAACGGACGAAACGGTTACTGCGGTAAAAATCCGCCCCACCTGTCCGCGCACCATTCTGGGCCTGGCCCAACAACGCGTCGCACTTATGTGTGGCCCAGGCCCGGGGGCTCCTGTGGGTGTACAAAGTATGGGCTCTTCTTTTGACCCCTTTACTTGTGCACGGGCAGTCAGAGCCACGCGCCATAGCCACACTTAGCAGGGCAGAGGAGGGAAGCCGGAGAGAAGCCGAAGCCCAAGACAAACAAGACAACGCCAAGACAAAGAACCCAAAGAGCAGAGGGGCGAAGAAGGTTCCCCCGGCAAAACCCTTGCCGGGGAAGGTCGCCCAACACTAGCAGAGCGAGCCACCCTTGAGCCCAGGGGTTCCAGATGCCGTCAACAGCTACGTTGGAACCAGGGCTCGAGAGGCACCTCCGTGGTGGCATGCAGATCTTTGTCAAGATCATGAATACATGAGATCAGATGAGAACCAGAAGACGACGACCCTCGGCGGAATCCTAGCCGAGAGAATCCACAAGACCCCCGGCAAGCGCCTTGCGGGACGCATCAAGAACACCACGGCAAGACCCTTGCGGGTCCCCCAATGAGGCCCTTGCCGATGGCACCAGCGGGGCCGCAACCAGGCCCGCGTCTGCCAAGATGCCACCGCCGTCCCCAAGCAGCTGCTAGCTCAACCAACTGGGCAGGCACCTGCGTGGCGACGGGCGGCCTCTACACTGACTCAGCAAGCACATGCGTGGTGGCATGCAGATCTTCGTGAAGACCCTACCACCGCGCCACCTCAGCATCCTGCCTGCCTACATGGCACCGCATGCATCGCAGGCCCGAGCGCGTGTCGAAGGGAGGCTGGGCGGCGACGGACGGGACGGGCTTCGTTCCCGTCCCTGATAAATCTAATGGACACCTAAGTAGCGCATTTAATGCACTTTGTCCTGTAACGCCGGGCGATAAGCTCGCGCACTGTACGCCTTTCCACCTCCTGTGTGCCACTGTAGCGACCCCTTTGCCTATAAAATGAGGCCCGAGGCGACCAGGAGATGGATTTGGCTTTTCGGAACTATGCAGCCGCCGTAGCTAGTTCGAGAGCTCAATAACACTAAATACATCCACCAAAGCAAGACTTGGGTTTTACGCATCCTCGCGGCCCGAACCTAGGTAAAGGATCCGTGTGCTAGCTCCTAAACCTGCTCTTCTCACGACCCCGCGCCCGCTGACCGTAGAAGGGATCCCAGTGATCCCATAGGTGTCATTCTCACCGACACGTACGCATCTATTCATGTGTACTCGATGAGCTTGTCTGGCAGCGGGCTGATCCCCCACAGTTTGTGGTCTTCCTCCACTACTGGAATCTGGCACTTTGCCATCTGCCATGGCAGATGGCAAAGGCATGGTCGGCGGATGGCAAACAGTTTGTCTGAAACCCTGCCGGCAAAACGCTTCTTTGCCGTCTGCTGGCTGATGGCAAAGATCCTGTGCCTTTGCCATCAGCTGGGATGGCAAAGCCTCTTAACGGGGTTAGCCCCGTTAGAAGGCTAACGACATACTTTGCCGTCTGCCAGCAGATGGCAAAGGCTCTGAGCTCTTTGCGTCTCACGGCAGATGGCAAAGAGCTTTTGCCATCTATTTGGCGCAGATGGCAAGGGCCCAAATATGCCAGCCCAAATTTTACATGTAGATGACACGTGGCCTCTTTGCCATCTACCAGCTGATGGCAAAGCTCTTTGCCATCCGCCAGCAGATGGCAAAGTGCCCATATTGCCCCATTTAATTTTGTTTTTTCTTATATCAATTCATTTTCACACAAAATCAAACACAAATATATTTATATAACCAATATAGCATATTCAACACATATTACCAATAGTCATGAACACATATATATCGAACACATATCCAACACATGTTACCAATAGTAGCAAGTTTCATCCATACATATACATAGTTTCATCAATATTACACAGTTTCATCATAGGTAGCAAGTTTCACAAAGTCAAAACAAAAACTAAAGACAAGCACTCCATCAACCCAAGCTTCCGTGATCTGAAGCAAATCTAAAAAATGGGAAAGAAGAAAGTTAGAAGAAGAAGACTAGAAGAAGAAGATTATTATGATGCAACTTATATCTGTAAAATAGGTCATTTTGGAGCTAAGTATGGTTATTATGTCATTTTTGAGCTAACTAAGCATACTAAGTCATTTTGGTGTAAAAATGCTAAGTAAGGTCATTTTGGAACTAATAAGTTTATTATGTCATTTTGGAGCTAGCTAAGCATATGAAGTCATTTCGGAGCTAAAATATGGCATTTCGTAAGTCATTTTAGAGCTAGCTAAGCATATTAAGTCATTTGGAGGAAAAAATGCTAAGTATAGGTCATTTTAGAGCTATCCTAGGTTAAACAGGTCATTTTTGAGCTAGCTAAGCATATTAAGTCATTTTGGAGGAAAAAATGCTAAGTATAGGTCATTTTAGAGCTATCCTAGGTTAAATAGGTCATTTTGGAGCTAATTAAGAAAAGCACTAGGCAAAACTTACCGTCAACCCGTAGGTGAAGGATCAAGGTTCTTGCTCGTGGTAGTGGCTGACGGAGGAGGATCAGGGTTCTTGCTCGCGCCAATGGCAGACGTCGATACTTGTCGGGAGTTATGTTGCACCAAATTAAAGATCATTTGCAATGTCTCGTTAGCATGAATGCACGGGGAGGTCGTCGAACACCAGACCCTCATAGCGACGAAACAACTGCACATTTAAATCCACTTGATCAACACAAATATATTATGATGTTTTTCATAACAAAATCGGAAAATATATGACCTAACTCACAGTTCATAAATATATGACCCCGTCACCTATGGAAGGCCGAAAAGCAGGAAGCCGAAGAGGTGTCGGTGGTGTTGTGTCTGGGTGTCGTGGTATCAAAGGGACAAAGATAAATTCTATCCGGCAAAATTGGACTGTAAAGAAAAGCATGCTACATGATCCTCAAAACATCTATAAGTGTATCCTAAATCTTTACTGAATCTTCTAAGCTTGATGTCAGTGTGTATAAGATATTGCTTGAAAGATCACTTTCTGGTAATGTGTCGTGGTATCAAAGGGACAAAGATAAATTCTATCCGGCAAAAGTGGACTGTAAAGAAAAGCATGCTACATGATCCTCAAAACATCTATAAGCATATCTTAAATCTTTACTGAATCTTCTAAGCTTGATGTCAGTGTGTATAAGATATTGCTTGAAAGATCACTTCCTGGTAATGATCGAACATGTAGAAAAACTTTAAAATACAGCCAAATAAAATAACAAGCAACAGCTAAAAGAGAAATAACTGAATATACAACTTTGTTGAAGCAAGTTTCATTTGTGCTCTCCAGATGGCCATAAATGTTGCCCTTTTGAACGGGAGACGCTCTCCAAATGGACAATATTATGACGGTTATAAATATGCAAAGAAATGCATATTTATAGATGTCGCCCTTTCGAACGGGAGACGCCTAGGTTATGAGACTTGACATGAAAGCAAAATCTATTGGCATCGGCACGACGACCGAAACAAAGCAAAAAGGTCACTATTCATCATTCCAAATATGTCATACAAAATTTAATGAATTGACTACAAAATCATTTTTCGTGATTTTTCTGGATTATAAGAAAACAAAATTGGAAGAGAAACTTCAGGGAAAGAGAAGTTTGTTATTTACAGAGCCATTAATCCATAAACCATGAAGCACCTACAATCATACATACCATGACCACGAGCATAATTAATGTACCTAGATTGTCAAACACGTCAGGATGCAAAATCATAACTAAAATACACTGAGGGCAACAAAAAAAGGCACTAATTGACCTAAGTATTTGATGCACATCACATTTGAGCGCTTCCTTTCCAGTATAGATGCATACTTCCTGATTTACTTGGTGAATGCATTATGTAAATATCAAAATATAAATAGGAAACTCATACGAAAATCCGGTGTTGTTCACTGAAGAAATACATCAAAGCATATCTTTAACTTACACAAAAGTAGAATGTCTACTCGCTTCTTTACAAACAAAGCCAAGGATGTATGTGGACATCACCCTGGTATATTTAGCAAGGGATTTATTGTTTTTTCTTCAATGCCTACAAAGCCACCAGAAGTAAAAAATTAAACTAAGATGTAAAAAATGGAACAACATGCTCTGGATGGGTGGTAAACATTTATCTCCCTGTCAACTTGGTGCCAGGATAATATATGTTAAACAGGAAACTTGCAAGAGTACACATAAGATGTTGGACCAGGTTTATGAGACAATTCGTGGAAGTGGGGGGTGAAAGAGTGGAAGCAGGCAGCAAGCTGGTACAACATCGATTCCGAACCAGCATTACATAAAAATCATGCTTACTTCCTCGTCGAGTGTCTGAGAACACGCCCTTGGCATGAGAAAGAGAGAGAGAGAGATGGCAGAGGAGAGGAATACCCATGCGGAGTCGGTTGTGAGGAGGATCCGGTTGTCGACAACGTGGTGTGCTACTCGCTGGTCTGTCGAGCGATCAAGGAGATCCCCGGATTAACGGATGGTGTCCGTGAGCATGAACTTGGAAAACCAACCATCAAGGGCTTCGATGTCGCCTTCGAGCACCGACGTAGCTCCCAAGCAGGACCTCCAGTTCCTAAGCTCGACCTCCGGCTTGAGAGTAGCATGCGGCTGGGCATCATTGCAGAATTTCTCATCGCAGGGCGGTGAAGGAATTTTCCTCAAACATTATCATCTCGTGCTTCATGAGAGTCCACCATTACTTTCCTAGTTCTCTGAAAGCTATCACGGATAAGGGAAAAGGCATCAGTATTTTGATTCAGTGAAACTACATCAATCATCAATTCCACACACGAAAAACATGAGATCAGTTTACCTATGCAACATCTCAACAAGCTGCGGTTGCGGCTCCTCGTCCGTAATTGTTATATTCTATCGGATATTGATTCTGCTGCTCGTAGAGAAACCTAGATCCTTGTGTGCAAGCCTCTTACATTGTCCTGGCTTTTTCAGCACAACGCCGCTCTAAACCTTTGGCGTCTTGGTTCCTCAGACACACATATTTCTTCTCTTGTCAGATTTGATCTATGGCCTGTACAAGCCTCTAGACGCAATAGAGGATAGCTTCAGATCGACACACACACACAGCGTCATGGAGCATGTCCTGCGCGACCATGATCTGGGACTGGAGGCGCAGCGGACCTGGTCCTCGTCATCGCGGGCAAAGGCGGGGAGCTGGGAGAGGTCACACCTGCCACACAGTCCCTATAGACGTAGCCAGCGCACCTGACAACGCACCTCCCTCCTGCTAAGACAGACAGTCCATGGTTGAGAAATCATGTACATAAGTCATAATGTGTAGGAGCAAGAGATGAATTGCTCAAAAAAAAAGAAAAATGGACAAAACAAGAGCTGATGATCCTGCTAGAAATTAGTTAAAACATTGACTTTTTGTCTTTTTGAATATCTTGTATGTCCTGCTAGAAATTAGTTCATTGGAGCCAAGGCATTCAAATGCCAACATTACCATAATACATCACTTGTAATCATCAGCTACAACAAAACACATCATATCGTGTGTAATTGGCACAATTTCTGTCATATATGGTAAACCTGCCCTAGAATAACACAATGATGTGAATCCATTGCAAATATTTTCTGGTTGTCATCATTATTAAAAAAAACAGAGCCAAACAGAAGATACTATTATGTTGCCAATCAATGCATGTCATTCACATAGGCCACCATCTGTGCATAGAAGTAGATGATACATACATGATCTAATGAGCGACAAGTCTGTCATACTGATGGTGAGCAGAGCCACTTCTTCAACGGGCGTTCCAGCTCATGGCGATCCAGCTTCTGCTACTGCACGACGTTGAGGTACACATGGTTCTCCGTCTTCTCAAAGTTCCGTGGCACATGCTCCCTCCCGAATCCATGGAACGAGTTCATGTCCACGTACAGCCCCCGTCCAACCTCTACACAGTACACACATACACAGAAAGAAACAATTCATGCTATAATTTGTTTAGCTGTAATCAATGATTGTGACCACAATTAACAAGAAAAAGATGTAATAAGTGCAGATAAACAAGATAGACCAACCTTTTAGTAGATTCTTCTATTTTAGCAAACACCATATGAGCAAGTTCCTAGATTGCAATAACACTATAATTAGGAAAATCTGATAAACAAAGACTAGTAAGATTCTTCAAAACAAAGACTCTGAATTTAGCACATACAGCACAAAAGACTCCGAATTTGGCGACAGCATCGGTTCTTTTTCGTCTGTGATACAGCATCATTCGGAGAGATATAAACAAAGACTCCGAATTTAACACATATAGTACAAAAGAAACATTGAAACTCACTACTGAATTCCGATATAAACAAGGGGGGTATTCCACAGAGAATCCCCACCGCTAAGCTACCGACAACTGCACCGAACTAACCGATCAAAGAAGAACTCGCTCACCTTGGCGGACGAGGAAGGCGTGATTCGGCCGACGGAGCCTCCCCACAGACAACCCGACCAGCCAATCAAGAATCCAGTCCGCCTCAAACCAATTGCCAAGAATGCCAATTCGCCGAATTCAAACCGCACCGGCGACGGATCGGGAGCTCCATGAAGCAGCAGGGCTGGCGATTTGATCGAGAGACACGGACAGGCGCTCAGTTCCTCCTCGGAGCCAAATCCAAGAAACGCCATGAGGGAGGGAGGGAGGGAGGGAGCGATTAATCTCTCGAGATCCTCCTCGCTGTTTACTAGTAGTAGTAGTACTCCCGTTCTGTTGTTGGTGGTGGGCTGGGGACGGCGTGGGTGGGGCGGGGAGCGACGGGGCAGCGTGGTGGCGGAGGAGGGCCGGGCGGCAGCTGGGAGGGCCGCAACGGAGGCGGGGAGCGACGGCGACAGGCGGGGAGTGACGGCCGGGACGGGCGGGGAGCGACAGGGCCGGGCGACAGGGTGGCGGCGGGCGAGCCTAGAGCGCCATCGACGGGGGTTGTTCAGTGTGTGTGGATGAGATGGGAACGTAGTATTTTTTTACCTGGATGGGTGGGTAGAGAAGGAGGGGATAACCCCACAATTTTTTTTACCCGGAAAAAAAAATAACCCCATCTCTTTGCCATCTGCTGGCAGATGGCAAAGAGGTGGGGCTGGTACGTCGTTACACTCTTGACGGCCACATGATTTGTCAACCTCTTTGCCATCTGCTGGCAGATGGCAAAGATTATTTGCCATCCACTAGCAGATGGCAAAGAATTAGCTGATGGCAACCATGTTCTTTGTCGTCTGTCAGTTCTTTGCCATCTGTTTTTTATAAGCAGATGGCAAAGATGTTCTTTGCCATCAGCTGGCAGATGGCAAAGAGCTGGCTGATGGCAAATTCCTTGTTTCCAGTAGTGCTCCTTGTCGATCTTCTTCTTCATGTCTTTGTAGAATGGGTGGATGACGCTGCCTGCAACATCAGCCAAGGAGTCATACAATTTCCTGGTGGTTGGAACTTTCCACTTGCGCTGCATGTCGATGAAGTTGTTGGGGTTGATCTCCAAACTAGACTTGTTCAGCATCCGCTTGTCACGTTCAATGTTGATACCGGCAAATGTGTACAATTTCTCCTCCTGCAGGAACTCTTTGAGGCGCTTGGGCCTGCAAGGGGGAGACACATATTGAAGATTAGTGTCCTTTTTTGAAGATTTAATTCTTTTGTTTTTTGGTTTACAAGTGATAATCCATGAGGTAGATGCTTATATAGTATAAGTCATGGATGAATGTAGTTCAGAAACTAGTACACAAAGTTTTGAAATTAAATTCAACTACACCATGTCATTTTTCTTTTTTGGTATCTTCAGTGCTTCACCAAATGGTTCACCAAGTTCAAGAACCTATAACCAGAGTAAATGATATATGTGCTGCTTACTTCAAGTTTAGTTTTGTTTTTGTTGAGTAAAATACCTATACCAGTGCTTCACCAAATTCTTACTTCATTTTTTGCTGCTGAAAATTACATCAGACGAGGTTTAGAAACTACTTGTGTACATCAAGTTTAAAAACATCTTTTAATACATCAATTCTATAAACTATACTAGTGCATCAAGATCAGAATCTATGCTAGTACATCAAGTTCAGAAATTAATTTGGTGAAACAATTTTCAGATGCTAATCCAGTGCATCAGTTTCAGATGCTAATCTGGTGAAACAATCCACTTCACAAATTCAGAAATGCATGTAACATGAGAAACATGTACTCGTGCATCCGCTTCACAAACTATAGTAGTTCATCTAGTTGGGAAATACGTTTAATGAAACTTTTAGGGAGTAGTACTAGTAGAATAGATGAATGAACAATAGTATGGGTTACCATTTTGTGGCCGCTGTGATGTGGTACATGATACGTCTCCGACGTATCTATAATTTTTTATTGTTCCATGCTATATTATATTCTATTTTGGATGTTTAATGGGCTTTATTATACACTTTTCTATTATTTTTGGGACTAACCTATTAACCGGAGGCCCAGCCCAAATTTCTGTTTTTTGCCTATTTCAGTGTTTCGAAGGAAAAAGATATCAAACGGAGTACAAACAGAATGAAACCTTCGGGAACGTGATTTTCGGAACAAACATGATCCAGAGGACTTGGAGTCTAGGTAAAACAATCAACGAGGAGAGCACGAGGCACGGGGGCGCGCCCACCTCCCCCAGGCGCGCCCTCCACCCTCGTGGGGCCCATGTTGCTCCACCGACGTACTTCTTCCTCCTATATATACCCATATACCCAGAAACATCAGACACGGAGCCAAAACCCTATTTCCACCGCCGCAACCTTACATGCCGTGAGATCCCATCTTGGGGCCTTTTCCGGTGCTCCGCCGGAGGGGGCATTGATCACGGAGGGCTTCTACATCAACACCATAGCCTCTCCGATGATGTGTGAGTAGTTTACCTCAAACCTTTGGGTCCATAGTTATTAGATAGATGGCTTCTTCTCTCTCTTTGGATCTCAATACAAAGTTCTCCTCGATCTTCTTGGAGATCTATTCGATGTAATCTTCTTTTGCGGTGTGTTTCTCAAGATCCGATGAATTGTGGGTTTATGATCAAAATTATCTATCAACAATATTTGAATCTCCTCTGAATTCCTTTATGTATGATTGGTTATCTTTGCAAGTCTATTCGAATTATCAGTTTGGTTTGGCATACTAGATTGATCTTTCTTGCAATGGGAGAAGTGCTTAGCTTTGGGTTCAATCTTGCGGTGTCCTTTCCCTGTGACAGCAGGGGCAGCAAGGCACGTATTGTATTGTTGCCATCGAGGAAAAAAGATGGGGTTTATATCATATTGCATGAGTTTATCCCTCTACATCATGTCATCTTACTTAAAGCATTACTCTGTTCTTATGAATTTAATACTCTAGATGCATGCTGGGTAGCGGTCGATGTGTTGAGTAATAGTAGTAGATGCAGAATTGTTTCGGTCTACTTGTCATGGACGTGATGCCTATATACATGATCATACCTAGATATTCTCATAACTATGCTCAATTCTATCAATTGCTCGATAGTAATTCGGTTACCCACCGTAATACTTATGCTCTTGAGAGAAGCCACTAGTGAAACCTATGGCCCCCGGGTCTATTTTCTATCATATTAATTTTCCAACACTTAGCTATTTATATTGCTGTTTATTTTACTTTGCATCTTTATTTCTCTTTATCATAAAAATACCAAAAATATTATCTTATCATATCTATCAGATCTCACTCTCGTAAGTGATCGTGAAGGGATTGACAACCCCTTTATCGTGTTGGTTGCGAGGTTCTTATTTGTTTGTGTAGGTGCGTGGGACTCGAGCGTGGTCTCCTACTGGATTGATACCTTGGTTCTCAAAAACTGAGGGGAATACTTACGCTACTTTACTGCATCACCCTTTCCTCTTCAAGGGAAAACCAATGCAGTGCTCAAGAGGTAGCAAGAAGGATTTCTGGCGCCGTTGCCGGGGAGATTAGTGCCAAGTCAAGTCAAGATTTGACTCCCAGCAACGAGCCATTTCTGGGGAGTCTACGCAAAAGTCAAGACATACCAAGTACCTATCACAAACTCTTATCCCTCGCATTACATTATTTTCCATTTGCCTCTCTCCCCCCCCCCCCCCACTTCACCCTTGCCATTTTATTTGGCCGCTCTTTTTTGTTCGCCTCTTTTTCGCTTGCTTTTTGTTTGCTCGTGTGGTTGATTGCTTGCTTGTCACGATAGCTCAAGATAATAATAAATTGTGTGACTTTACCAATACCAACAACAATGATTTTCTTAGCACTCTGATTGCTGCTCTTACCGATGCTGAATCTTGTGAAATTAATGCTGCTTTGCTGAATCTTGTCATGAAAGATCAATTTGCTGGCCTTCCTAGTGAAGATGCCGCTACCCATCTAAATAGCTTTGTTGATTTGTGTGATATGCAAAATAAGAAAGATGTGGATAATGATATTGTTAAATTGAAGCTATTTCCTTTTTCGCTTAGAGATCGTGCTAAAGCTTGGTTTTCGTCTTTGCCTAAAATTAGTATTGATTCATGGAATAAGTGCAAAGATGCTTTTATATCTAAGTATTTTCATCCTGCTAAAATAATCTCTCTTAGAAATGATATCATGAATTTTAAGCAACATGATCATGAACATGTTGCACAAGCTTGGGAGAGAATGAAATTAATGATACGTAATTGCCCTACGCATGGTTTGAATCTTTGGATGATTATACAAAAAAATTATGCCGGATTGAATTTTTCTTCTAGAAATCTTTTAGATTCGGACGCGAGCGGCACTTTTATGGAAATCACTTTAGGAGAAGCTACTAAACTCCTAGACAATATTATGGTTAATTATTCTCAATGGCACACCTAAAGATCTACTAGTAACAAAGTGCATGCGATAGAAGAAATTAATGTTTTGAGTGGAAAGATGGATGAACTTATGAAATTGTTTGCTAATAAGAGTGTTTCCTCTGATCCTAATGATGTGCCTTTGTCTACCTTGATTGAGAATAATAATGAATCTATGGATGTGAATTTTGTTGGTAGGAATAATTTTGGTAACAACACCTATAGAGGAAACTTTAATCCTAGGTTGTTCCCTAGTAATTCCTCTAATAATTATGGTAATTCCTACAACAATTCTTATGGAAATTTTAATAAGATGCCCTCTGAATTTGAGACTAGTGTTAAGGAGTTTATGAATTCGCAAAAGAATTTCAATGCTTTGCTTGAAGAAAAATTGCTTAAGGTTGATGAATTGGCTAGGAACATTGATAGAATTTCTCTTGATGTTGATTCTTTGAAACTTAAATCTATTGCACCTAAGCATGATATCAATGAGTCTCTCAAAGCCATGAGAATTTCCATTGATGAGTGCAAAGAAAGAACCGCTAGGATGCATGCTAAGGAAGATTGCTTTGTGAAAGCGTGTTCTTCTAGTTTCTATGAAAATAAAGAGGAAGATCTAAAAGTTATTGATGTGTCTCCTATTAAATCTTTGTTTTGCCATATGAATCTTGATAATTATGGGACTCACCTTTACCTAAAAGGCGTCCCAAAAATTTGGAGTTCTTAGATCTTGATGCAAAAATTGGCAAAAGTGGGATTGAAGAGTTCAAAACTTTAGATATTAATGAACCCACTATTTTGGATTTCAAGGAATTTAATTATGATAATTGCTCTTTGATAGATTGTATTTCCTTGTTGCAATCCGTGCTAAATTCTCCTCATGCTTATAGTCAAAATAAAGGTTTTACTAAACATATCGTTGATGCTTTGATGCAATCTTATGAAGAAAAACTTGAGTTGGAAGTTTCTATCCCTAGAAAACTTTATGATGAGTGGGAACCTACTATTAAAATTAAAATTAAAGATCATGAATGCTATGCTTTGTGTGATTTGGGTGCTAGTGTTTCCACGATTCCCAAAACCTTGTGTGATTTGCTAGGATTCCGTGAATTTGATGATTGTTCTTTAAACTTGCACCTTGCGGATTCCACTATTAAGAAACCTATGGGAAGAAATAATGATGTTCTTATTGTTGCAAATAGTAACTATGTGCCCGTAGATTTCATTGGTTTTGACATAGATTGCAATCCTTCATGCCCTATTATTTTTGGTAGACCTTTCCTTAGAACGATTGGTGCAATTAACAATATGAAGGAAGGGAATATTAGATTCCAATTTCCATTAAGGAAAGGTATGGAACACTTTCCTAGAAAGAAAATAAAATTACCATATGAATCTATTATGAGAGATATGAAGGAAATATGCCCTAAAGGCAATAATAGAGTTATTTTTTATTTCCTTATTTCATGATAAATGTTTATTATTCATTCTAGAATTGTATTAACCGGAAACATAATACATGTGTGAGTACATAGACAAACAGAGTGTCACTACTATGCCTCTACTTGACTAGCTCGTTGATCAAAGATGGTTATGTTTCCTAGCCATAGACATGAGTTGTCATTTGATTAACGGGGTCACGTCATTAGGAGAATGAGGTGATTGACTTGATCCATTCCGTTAGCTTAGCACTTGATCGTTTAGTATGTTGATATTGCTTTCTTAATGACTTATACATGTTCCTATGACTATGAGATTATGAAACTCCTGTTTACCGGAGGAACACTTTGTGTGCTACCAAAGCGTCTGGCGTAATCTGGGTGATTATAAAGGTGCTCTCAGGTGTCTCCGAAGGTACTTGTTGGGTTGGCGTATTTCGAGATTAGGATTTGTCACTCCGATTGTCGGAGAGGTATCTCTGGGCCCTCTCAGTAATGCACATCACTATAAGCCTTGCAAGCATTGTGACTAATGAGTTAGTTGCGAGATGATGTATTACAGAACGAGTAAAGAGACTTGCCGGTAACGAGATTGAACTAGGTATTGAGATACCGATGATCAAATCTTGGGCAAGTAACATACCGATGACAAAGGGAACAACGTATGTTGTTATGCGGTTTGACCGATAAAGATCTTCGTAGAATATGTAGGAGCCAATATGAGCATCCAGGTTCCGCTATTGGTTATTTACCGGAGAAATGTCTCGATCATGTCTACATAGTTCTCGAACCCGTAGGGTCCGCACGCTTAATGTTCTGTGACGATTTGTATTATGAGTTTATGTGTTTTGATGTACCGAAGGTAGTTCGGAGTCCCGGATGAGATCGGGGACATGACGAGGAGTCTCGAAATGGTCGAGCATAAAGATCGATATATTGGACGACTATATTCGGACATCGGAAAGGTTCCGGGTGGTTCGGGTGTTTTTCGGAGTACCGGGGAGTTACGGGAATACGGGGAAGAAGTATATGGGCCTTATTGGGCTTTAGGGGAGAGAGAGGGAGGCAGGCTGCGCCCCCCCCCCTAAGGCCTAGTCCGAATTGGACTAGGGGGAGGGGCTGCGCCCCTTCCTTCCTTCTCTTCTTTCTTCCCATTCCTTGTCTCCTACTCCTACTACATGGAAGGGGGGAATCCTACTCCCGGTGGGAGTAGGACTCCCCAGGGCGCACCATAGAGAGGGTCGGCCCCTCCCCTCCTCCACTCCTTTATATACGTGGCCAGGGGGCGCCCTATAGACACAAGTTGATTTGTTGATCTCTCCCTGCCGTGTGTGGTGCCCCCCTCCACCATATTCCACCTCGGTCGTATCATAGCGGTGCTTAGGCGAAGCCCTGCGTCGGTAGCAACATCATCACCGTCATCACGCTGTCGTGCTGACGGAACTCTCCCGTGAAGCTCTGCTAGATCAGAGTTCGCTGGACGTCATCGAGCTGAATGTGTGCTGAACTCGGAGGTGTCGTACATTCGATACTTGGATCGGTCGGATCGTGAAGACGTACGACTACATCAACCGCGTTATGCTAACGCTTTCGCTTTCGGTCTACGAGGGTACGTGGACAACACTCTCCCCTCTCGTTGCTATGCATCACCATGATCCTTTGTGTGCGTAGGAACTTTTTTGAAATGATTACGTTCCCCAACAGTGGCATCCGAGCCTGGTTTTATGTGTAGATGTTATATGCACGAGTAGAACACAAGTGAGTTGTGGGCGATACAAGTCATACTACTTACCAGCATTTCATACTTTGGTTCGCCGGTATTGTTGGATGAAGCGGCCCCGACCGACATTACGCGTACGCTTACGCGAGACTGGTTCTACCGACGTGCTTTGCACACAGGTGGCTGGCGGGTGTCAGTTTCTCCAACTTTAGTTGAACCGAGTGTGGCTACGCCCGTTCCTTGTGAAGGTTAAAACAACACTAACTTGACGAACTATCGTTGTGGTTTTGATGCGTAGGTAAGAACGGTTCTTGCTTAGCCTGTAGCAGCCACGTAAAACTTGCAACAACAAAGTAGAGGACGTCTAACTTGTTTTTGCAGGGCATGTTGTGATGTGATATGGTCAAGACATGATGCTAAATTTTATTGTATGAGATGATCATGTTTTGTAACCGAGTAATCGGCAACTGGCAGGAACCATATGGTTGTCGCTTTATTGTATGCAGTGCAATCGCCCAATAATTGCTTTACTTTATCACTAAGCGGTAACGATAGTCGTAGAAGCAATAGTTGGCGAGACGACAACGATGCTACGATGGAGATCAAGGTGTCGTGTCGATGACGATGGTGATCATGACGGTGCTTCGGAGATGGAGATCACAAGCACAAGATGATGATGGCCATATCATATCACTTATATTGATTGCATGTGATGTTTATCTTTTATGCATCTTATTTTGCTTAGATCGACGGTAGCATTATAAGATGATCTCTCACTAAATTTCAAGGTATAAGTGTTCTCCCTGAGTATGCACCGTTGCGAAAGTTCTTCGTGCTGAGACACCACGTGATGATCGGGTGTGATAGGCTCTACGTTCAAATACAATGGGTTCAAAACAGTTGCACACGCGGAATACTCAGGTTAAACTTGACGAGCCTAGCATATGCAGATATGGCCTCGGAACACTGAGACCGAAAGGTCGAGCGTGAATCATATAGTAGATATGATCAACATAGTGATTTTCACAATTGAAACTACTCCATCTCACGTGATGATCGGACATGGTTTAGTTGATTTGGATCACGTGATCACTTAGATGATTAGAGGGATGCCTATCTAAGTGGGAGTTCTTAAGTAATATGATTAAATTGAACTTTAATTTATCATGAACTAGTCCTGATAGTATTTGCATAACTATGTTGTAGATCAATAGCTCGCGATGTTGCTCCCCGTTTATTTTGATATGTTCCTAGAGAAAAAACTATGTTGAAAGATGTTAGTAGCAATGATGCGGACTTGGTCCGTGATCTGAGGATTATCCTCATTGTTGCACAGAAGAATTAAGTCCTTGATGCACCGCTAGGTGACGGACCTATTGCAGGAGGATATGCAGACGTTATGAATGTTTTACAAAGCTCGGTATGATGACTACTTGATAGTTTAGTGCACCATACTTTACGGCTTAGAATCGGGACTTCAAAGAGGTTTTGAACGTCATGGACCATATGAGATGTTCCAGGAGTTGAAGTTAATATTTCAAGCAAATACCCGAGTTGAGAGATATGAAGTCTCCAACAAGTTCTATAGCTAAAAGATGGAGGATAATAGTTCAAGCAGTGAGCATGTGCTCAGATTGTCTGAGTACTACAATTACTTGAATCAAATGGGAGTTAATCTTCCAGATAAGATAGTAATTGACAAAGTTCTCTAGTCACTATCACCAAGTTAATAGAACTTCGTGATGAACTATAATATGCAAGGGATGACGAAAGTAATTCCCGAGCTCTTCGCGATGCTGAGATCGGCGAAGGTAGAAATCAAGAAAAGAGCATCAAGTGTTGATGGTTAACAAGATCACTAGTTTCAAGAAAAGGGCAAAGGGAAAGAAGGGGAACTTCAAGAAGAACGGCAAGCAAGTTGCTGCTCAAGTGAAGAAACTCAAGTTTGGACCTAAGCCTGATAGTGAGTGCTTCTACTACAAAAAGGACTGGTCACTGGAAGCGGAACTACCCCAAATAATTGGCGGATAAGAAGGATGGCAAAGTGAAGAAAAGTATATTTGATATACATGTTATTGATGTGTACTTTACTAGTGTTTATAGCAACCCTCGGTACTTGATCTGGTTCGGTTGCTAAAGAGTAGTAACTTCAAGCGGAGTTTCATAATGAAGCGAAACTAGTTAAGGATGAAGTGACGATGTGTATTGGAAGTGGTTCCAAGATTGATATGATCATCATCGCACACTCCTATACTTTCGGGATTAGTGTTGAACCTAAATAAGTGTTATTTGGTGTTTGCGTTGAGCATGAATATGATTTGATCATGTTTATTGCAATACGTTATTCATTTAAGTTAGAGAATAATTGTTGTTCTGTTTACATGAATAAAACCTTATATGGTTACACACCCAATGAAAATGGTTCGTTGGATCTCGATCGTAGTGATACACATATTTATAATATTGAAGCCAAAAGATGCAAAGTTAATAATGATAGTGCAACTTATTTGTGGCACTGCCGTTTAGGTCATATTGGTGTAAAGCGCATGAAGAAACTCCATGCTGATGGGCTTTTGGAATCACTTCATTACGAATCACTTGATGCTTGCGAACCATGCCTCTTGGGCAAAATGACTAAAAAGCCGTTCTCCAGAACAATGGAGCGAGCAACAAATTTGTTGGAAATCATACATACTGATGTATGTGGTCCGATGAATATTGAGGCTCGCGGCAGGTATCGTTATTTTCTAACCTTCACAGATGATTTGAGCAGATATGGGTACATCTACTTGATGAAACATAAAGTCTGAAACATTTGAAAAGTTCATATAATTTCAGAGTGAAGTGGAAAATCATCGTAACAAGAAAATAAAGTTTCTACGATCTGATCATGGAGGAGAATATTTGAGTTATGAGTTTGGTCTTCATTTGAAACAATGCGGAATAGTTTCACAACTCACGCCACCTGGAACACCACAGCGTAATGGTGTGTTCGGACGTCATAACCGTACTTTATTAGATATGGTGCGATCTATGATGTTTCTTACCAATCTACCACTATCATTTTGGGGTTACGCATTAGAGACAGCTGCATTCACGTTAAAAAGGGTACCATCTAAATCCGTTGAGATGACACCTTATGAACTGTGGTTTGGCAAGAAACCAAAGTTGTCGTTTCTTAAACTTTGGGGTTGCGATGATTAGGTGAAAAAGTTTCAACATGATAAGCTTGAACCCAAATCGGAGAAATGCGTCTTCATAGGATACCCAAAGGAGACTATTAGGTATATCTTCTATCACAGATCCGAAGGCAAATTCGTTGCTAAGAATGGATCCTTTCTAGAGAAGGAGTTTCTCTCGAAAGAAGTGAGTGGGAGGAAAGTAGAACTTGATGAGGTAACTGTACCTGCTCCCTTATTGGAAAGTAGTTCATCACAGAAACCGGTTCCTGTGACACCTACACCAATTAGTGAGGAAGCTAATGATAATGATCATGAAACTTCAGATCAAGTTAATACCGAACCTCGTAGGTCAACCAGAGTAAGATCCTCACTAGAGTGGTACGGTAATCATGTTCTGGAGGTCATGTTACTTGACCATGACGAACCTACGAACTATGAGGAAGAGATAATGAGCCCAGATTCTGCAAAATGGCTTGAGGCCATGAAATCTGAGATGGGATCCATGTATGAGAACAAAGTATGGACTTTGATTGACTTGTCCGATGATTGGTGAGCCATTGAGATTAAATGGATCCTCAAGAGGAAGACAGACGCTAATAGTGGTGTTACTATCTACAAAGCTAGAATTATCGCAAAAAGATTTTCGACAAGTTCAAGGTGTTGAATATGATGAGAGTTTCTCATTCGTATCTATGCTTAAGTCTGTCCGAATCATGTTAGCAATTGCCGCATTTTATGAAATCTGGCAAATGGATAAACAAAAATGCATTCCTTAATGGATTTATTAAAGAATAGTTGTATATGATGCAACAAGAAGGTTTTGTCGATCCTAAAGGTGCTTACAAAATATGCAAGCTCTAGCAATCCATCTATGGACTAGGGTAAGCATCTCGGAGTTGGAATATACGCTTTGATAAATTGATCAAAGCATATAGTTTTATACAGACTTCAGGTGAAGCCTGTATTTACAAGAAAGTGAGTGGGACCACTACAACATTTCTGATAAGTATATGTGAATGCCATATTGTTGATCGAAAATAATGTAGAATTATTCTGCAAAGCATGAAGGAGTGTTTGAAAGGAGTTTTTTCAAAGAAAGACCTCGGTGAAGCTGCTTACATATTGAGCATCAAGATCTATAGAGATAGATCAAGACGCTTGATAAGTTTTTTCAATGAGTACATACCTTGACAAGATTTTGAAGTAGTTTAAAATAGAACAGTCAAAGAAATAGTTCTTGCCTGTGTTACAAGGTGTGAAATTGAGAAAGACTCAAAGCCCGACCACGGCAGAAGATAGAAAAGGAACGAAAGTCATTCCCTATGCCTCAGCCATAGGTTCTATAAAGTATGCCATGCTGTGTACCAGATCTATTGTATACCCTACACTGATTTTAGCAATGGAGTACAATAGTGATCAAGGAGTAGATCACTGAACAGCGGTCAAAATTATCCTTAGTGGAATAAGGATGTGTTTCTCGATTATGGAGGTGACAAAAAGGTTCGTCGTAAAGGGTTACGTCGATACAAGTTTTGGCACTGACCCAGATGACCCTAAGTCTTAATCTAGATACATATTGAAAGTGGGAGCAATTAGCTAAAGTAGCTCCGTGCAGAGCATTGTAGACATAGAAATTTGCAAAATACATATGGATCTGAATATGGCAGACCTGTTGACTAAACTTCTCTCACAAGCAAAACATGATCACACCTTAGTACTCTTTGGGTGTTAATCACTTAGCGATGTGAACTAGATTATTAACTCTAGTAAACCCTTTGGGTGTTGGTCACATGACGATGTGAACTATGGGTGTTAATCACATGGTGATGTGAACTGTTGATGTTAAATCACATGGCGATGTGATCTAGATTATTGACTCAAGTGCAAGTGGGAGATTGAAGGAAATATGCCCTAGAGGCAATAATAAAGTTATTATTTATTTCCTTATTTCATGATAAATGTTTATTATTCATGCTAGAATTGTATTAACAGGAAACATAACACATGTGTGAGTACATAGACAAACAGAGTGTCACTACTATGCCTCTACTTGACTAGCTCATTGATCAAAGATGGTTATGTTTCCTAGCCATAGACATGAGTTGTCATTTGATTAACGGGGTCACATCATTAGGAGAATGATGTGATTGACTTGACCCATTCCGTTAGCTTAGCACTTGATCATTTAGTATGTTGATATTGCTTTCTTCATGACTTATACATGTTCCTATGACTATGAGATTATGCAACTCCTGTTTACCGGAGGAACACTTTGTGTGCTACCAAACGTCACAACGTAACTGGGTGATTATAAGGGTGCTCTAAAGGTGTCTCCGAACGTACTTGTTGGGTTGGCGTATTTCGAGATTAGGATTTGTCACTCCGATTGTCGGAGAGGTATCTCTGGGACCTCTCGGTAATGCACATCACTATAAGCCTTGCAAGCATTGTGACTAATGAGTTAGCTGCGAGATGATGTATTACGGAACGAGTAAAGACTCTTGCCAGTAACGAGATTGAACTAGGTATTGATACACCGACGATCAAATCTCGGGCAGGAACAACGTATGTTGTTATGCGGTTTGACCAATAAAGATCTTCGTAGAATATGTAGGAGCCAATATGAGCATCCAGGTTCCGCTATTGGTTATTGACCGGAGACGTGTCTCGATCATATCTACATAGTTCTCGAACCCTTTGGGTCCGCACGCTTAAAATTCTGTGACGATTTGTATAAAGAGTTTATGTGTCTTGATGTACCGAAGGTAGTTCGGAGTCCCGGATGAGATCGGGGACATGACGAGGAGTCTCGAAATGGTCGAGACGTAAAGATCGATATATTGGACGACTATATTCAGACATCGGAAAGGTTCCGAGTGGTTCGGGTATTTTTCGGAGTACCGGGGACTTACGGGAATACGCGGAAGAAGTATATGGGCCTTATTGGGCTTTAGGGGGGAGAGAGAGGCAGGCTGCATGCCCCCCAAGGCCTAGTCCGAATTGGACTAGGGGAGGGGCTGTGCCCCCTCCTTCCTTCTCTTCTTTCTTCCCCTTCCTTGTCTCCTACTCCTACTACATGGAAGGGGGGAATCCTACTCCCGGTGGGAGTAGGACTCCCCAGGACGCGCCATAGAGAGGGCCGGCCCCTCCCCTCCTCCACTCCTTTATATACGTGGCCAGGGGCACCCCATAGACACAAGTTGATCTATTGATCTCTACCAGCCGTGTGTGGTGCCCCCCTCCACCATATTCCACCTCGGTCATATCGTAGCGGTGCTTAGGCGAAGCCCTGCGTCGGTAGCAACATCATCACCGTCATCACGCCGTCGTGCTGACGGAACTCTCCCGTGAGCTCTACTGGATCGGAGTTTGCTGGACGTCATCGAGCTGAACGTGTGCTGAACTCGGAGGTGCCGTATGTTCGGTACTTGGATCTGTCGGATCGTGAAGACGTACGACTACATCAACCGCGTTGTGCTAACGCTTCCGCTTTCGGTCTACGAGGGTACGTGGACAACACTCTCCCCTCTCGTTGCTATGCATCACCATGATCCTGTGTGTGCGTAGGATTTTTTTTGAAATTACTACGTTCCCCAACAAGCTACTTATGGATTGCCTACCAAAGATGGCAATACCTAGATCTATCCTTGCTTTTATGCCTAGCTAAGGGCGTTAACGATAGCGCTTGTTGGGAGGCAACCCAATTTTATTTTAGTTTTTTTTGCTTTTTGCTTCTGTTTAGGAATAAATATTTGATCTATCCTTTGGTTAGATTTTTTTTATGGTTTAATTAGTGTTTGTGCCAAGTTAAACCTATAGGATCTTCTTGGATGATAGTTATTTGATCTTGCTGAAAATTCCATAAACTTTCTGTTCATGAAAACAATTGTTAAATCACCAGAACGTGATAAAATACTGATTCCAATTGCAGTAGATCAATAAACAAATTGTCTAGGTCTTCCTATTTTGGTAGATTTTTCTGAGTTCCAGAAGTTTGCGTTAGTTTCAGATTACTAGAGACCCTTCTGTTTTTGACAGATTCTGTTTTTCGTGTGTTGTTTGCTTATTTTGATGAATCTATAGCTAGTAAAAGAGTTTATAAACCATAGAGAAGTTGGAATACAGTAGGTTTAACACCAATATAAATAAATAATAAGTTAAATACAGTACCTTAAAGTGGTGTTTTGTTTTCTTTCGCTAACGGAACTAATGAGATTTTCTGTTGAGTTTTGTGTTGTGAAGTTTCCAAGTTTTGGGTAAAGATTTGATGGATTATGGAACAAGGAGTGGCAAGAGCCTAAGCTTGGGGATTCCCATGGCACCCGAAGGTAATCTAAGGACACCAAAAATCCAAAGCTTGGGGATGCCCGGAAGGCATCCCTCTTTAAATCTTAAATCCATCGGTAACTTTACTTGGAGCTATATTTTTATTCACCACATGATATGTGTTTTGCTTGGAGCGTCTTGTATGATTTGAGTCTTTTCTTTTTAGTTTACCACAATCATCCTTGCTGTACACACCTTTTGAGAGAGACACACATGATTCGGAATTTATTAGAATACTCTATGTGCTTCACTTATATCTTTTGAGCTATATAGTTTTTGCTCTAGTGCTTCACTTATATCTTTTAGAGAACGGTGGTGGATTTGTTTTATAGAAACTATTGTTCTCTCATGCTTCACTTATATTATTTTGAGAGTCCTACAAAACAGCATGGTGATTTGCTTCAATCATAAAAAAATGTCCTAATATAATAGGCATCCAAGATTAGTAAAAAACATCTTATGAGTGTATTGAATACTATGAGAAGTTTGATGCTTGATAATTGTTTTGAGATATGAAGATGGTGATATTAGAGTCATGCTAGTTGAGTGTTTATGAATTTGAGAAATACTTGTGTTAAAGTTTGTGATTCTCGTAGCATGCGCGTATGGTGAACCGTTATGTGATGAAGTCGGAGCATGATTTATTTATTGATTGTCTTCCTTATGAGTGGCGGTCGGGGACAAGTGATGGTCCTTTCCTACTAATCTATCCCCCTAGGAGCATGCGTGTAATACTTTGCTTTGATAAATTGTAGATTTTTGCAACAAGTATATGAGTTCTTTATGACTAATGTTGAGTCCATGGATTATACGCATTTTCATCCTTCCACCATTGCTAGCCTCTCTAATACCGCGCACTTTTCGTCGGTATCATACACCCACCATATGCCTTCCTTAAAACAGCCACCATACCTACATATCATGGCATTTCCTTAGCCATTCCGAGATATATTGCCATGCAACTTACCACCGTTTCATTTACCATGACACGCTTCATCATTGTCATATTGCTTTGCGTGATCATGTAGTTGACATCGTATTTGTGGCAAAGCCACCATTCATTATTTTCATACATGTCACTCTTGATTCATTGCATCCCGATACATCACCGGAGGCATTCACATAGAGTCATATTTTGTTCTAAGTATTGAGTTGTAATTCTTGAGTTGTATGTAAATAAAACTGTGATGATCATCATTATTAGAGCATTGTCCCATGTGAGGAAAGGATGATGGAGACTATGATTCCCCCACAAGTCAGGATGAGACTCCGTACTAAAAAAAGAGGCCATAAAAAACAGAGAAAAGGCCAAAAAGGGAGAAAAGAAAAAATGTGAGAGAAAAGAGAGAAGGGACAATGCTACTATCCTTTTACCACACTTGTGCTTCAAAGTAGCACCATGATCTTCCTGATAGAGAGTCTCCTATGATATCACTTCCATATACTAGTGGGAATTTTTCATTATATAACTTGGCTTGTATATTCCAATGATGGGCTTCCTCAAATTTCCCTAGGTCTTCGTGAGCAAGCAAGTTGGATGCACACCCACTTAGTTTCTTTTGATGAGCTTTCATACGCTTATAGCTCTAGTGCATCCGTTGCATGGCAATCCCTACTCACTCGCATTGATATCTATTGATGGGCATCTCCATAGCCCATTGATACACCTACTTGATGTGAGACTATCTTCTCCTTTTTTGTCTTCTCCACAACCACCATTCTATTCCACATATAGTGCTATGTCCATGGCTCACGCTCATGTATTGCGTGAAGATTGAAAAGTTTGAGAACACCAAAAGTATGAAACAATTGATTGGCTTGTCATCGGGGTTGTGCATGATTTAAATATTTTGTGTGGTGAAGATAGAGCATAGCCAGACTATATGATTTTGTAGGGATAACTTTCTTTGGCCATGTTATTTTGAGAAGACATAATTGCTTAGTTAGTATGCTTGAAGTATTATTATTTTTATGTCAATATTAAACTTTTGTCTTGAATCTTTCGTATCTGAATATTCATGCCACAAATAAGAAAATTACATTGAAAATTATGCTAAGTAGCATTCCACATCAAAAATTCTGTTTTTATCATTTACCTACTCGAGGACGAGCAGGAATTAAGCTTGGGGATGCTTGATACGTCTCCAACGTATCTATAATTTTTTATTGTTCCATGCTATATTATATTCTGTTTTGGATGTTTAATGGGCTTTATTATACACTTCTATATTATTTTTGGGACTAACCTATTAACCGGGGCCCCAGCCCAAATTGCTGTTTTTTGCCTATTTCAGTGTTTCGAAGGAAAAAGATATCAAACGGAGTCCAAACGGAATGAAACCTTCGGGAATGTGATTTTCAGAACAAACATGATCCAGAGGACTTGGAGTCTACATAAAGCAATCAACGAGGAGAGCACGAGGCACGGGGGCGCGCCCACCTCCCCCAGGCGCGCCCTCCACCCTCGTGGGGCCCATGTTGCTCCACCGACGTACTTCTTCCTCCTATATATACCCATATACCCTGGAAACATCAGATACGGAGCCAAAACTCTATTTCCACCGCCGCAACCTTCTGTACCCGTGAGATCCCATCTTGGGGCCTTTTCCGGCGCTCCGTCGGAGGGGCATTGATCACGGAGGGCTTCTACATCAACACCATAGCCTCTTCGATGATGTGTGAGTAGTTTACCTCAAACCTTTGGGTCCATAGTTATTAGATAGATGGCTTCTTCTCTCTCTTTGGATCTCAATACAAAGTTCTCCTCAATCTTCTTGGAGATCTATTCAATGTAATCTTCTTTTGCGGTGTGTTTGTCGAGATCCGATGAATTGTGGGTTTAAGATCAAGATTATCTATGAACAATATTTGAATCTCCTCTGAATTCTTTTATGTATGATTGGTTATCTTTGCAAGTCTCTTCGAATTATCAGTTTGGTTTGGCCTACTAGATTGATCTTTCTTGCAATGGGAGAAGTGCTTAGCTTTGGGTTCAATCTTGCGGTGTCCTTTCCCAGTGATAGCAGGGGCAGCAAGGCACGTATTGTATTGTTGCCATCGAGGATAAAAAGATGGGGTTTATATCATATTGCATGAGTTTATCCCTCTACATCATGTCATCTTACTTAAAGCATTACTCTGTTCTTATGAACTTAATACTCTAGATGCATGCTGGATAGCGGTCGATGTGTGGAGTAATAGTAGTAGATGCAAAATCGTTTCGGTCTACTTGTCACGGACATGATGCCTATATACATGATCATACCTAGATATTCTCATAACTATGCTCAATTCTATCAATTGATCGACAGTAATTCGTTTACCCACTGTAGTACTTATGCTCTTGAGAGAAGCCACTAGTGAAACCTATGGCCCCCGGGTCTATTTTTCTATCATATTAATTTTCCAACACTTAGCTATTTCTATTGCCGTTTATTTTACTTTGCATCTTTATTTCTCTTTATCATAAAATACCAAAAATATTATCTTATCATATTATCAGATCTCACTCTCGTAAGTGACCGTGAATGGATTGACAACCCCTTTATCGCGTCGGTTGCGAGGTTCTTATTTGTTTGTGTAGGTGCGTGGGACTCGAGCGTGGTCTCCTACTGGATTGATACCTTGGTTCTCAAAAACTAAGGGAAATACTTACGCTACTTTACTGCATTACCCTTTCCTCTTCAAGGGAAAACCAACGCAGTGCTCAAGAGGTAGCAGTACACCAAGCAGAGTTCCTGCACGCACAACTGCAGGACTGCTGCCATCTGGGGAGGTTCATCTTCGCTGGTGTACTCCACATCAACTCCGATGAAGCTAGGTACAAGCCGCCGCCCTTCATCCTGAGCCTTTTCATCACCTCGTCGGCCTTGTCTGGTTTGCTGGTGCAGACGATCTCCAACGTCTCCTTGCCGTGAAGCCCAACCCCTGTGAGGGTTTTGGTGTACGCGCGCTTGTCGCCGGGGACGTGAACGTCGTCGAGGTTGCTGCTCTTGTTGGACGTCTCGCCATGATGACGCTTGGCGGACAGTTCCTCCGCGATCGCCCTCCTCCGGCGACTGTGGGATTGGGAGAGAGAAGTTTCTGGTTTGTCTGCAGTGGAGATGGAAGTGGCAATGGTGGTTCTGGGAATGAGGCAGAGATGGAAGACAATGGTTTATTTCCAGCGCATGGACGGGGATGTATGGGAGGCGGTTCATTGGGGACGTGGGTGTAGTGGTCGTGGGGTTGCCGTTTGCAGTCCCTTGTGGCAACCGCCCAGTGGGTGGCGCGGGTGGTGGCCTCGAAGAACCAACCGCCCAAGCCAAGGGTTTTTACTGTCGCACTAAGTAGTCTTGTCAAGCTATACTTATCAGCTGCTTATCCCACTTGCACGTCTCAGGGGTGGAGATGATGGCATTTTGCACTGTTTAAGTGACGTATGCTTTGTGATGTTTTTCCGTGTGGAGGTTAAGTCTTGTTTTTTCCACTAAAGTTGTATACACTAGTTGATCTCAGAACATATTTCAGTGCCCTGGGATTTATTGCTCAAAACTGGGATTTATTTTATTTACATCTGTCCCAACCTAAGTTAGGCCTTTATGGTTTTTGTATTCTCTTTTTAGTGCACTTATGGTTTAGTGCTGTGTTAACTGAATTGTAATTTCATACATCATACGGTTTTGAAATTTGGTGTCACAATGGTGTGAGTGGCCTGACTGTTCCTGCTTTTTTAGTACCGATCTCATATGTATGTTTGAACTGAGCTTTTTATTTACGACGAAATCGTTCGTTGAGGTGTGGACAGATTTTATATAAATAAGAAATTTAGTAGAATTGACAAACAAAATCTATTTGAACTTCTTGCATTTTAGTAGTTGAACTTGCCAGATTTTATATAAATAAGAAATTTAGCAGAATTGGCAAACAAAATCTGTTTGAACTTCTTGCATTTTAGTAGTTGAACTTGAAAGTAATATTTAATTCGGTGTTTTAAATTATGTACATTTAACAGATAGGCTATTAAGTTCTGTGCTTTTTAGAGTTTCGTTGTTTTTGTATCATATTTTTTTCCTTTTTTTATCATCCGTGGTGCAGAGCTAAAATTATTTTTATTTTGTTTTTTGTATTTAAAATTATCGCCTGCGAACTAGTATTTGAACTTTTATATTTTCAGTTTTCGAACATCTTTTTGTAGTTTATATTTCTTTGCCCCATGCTCTACTTTGTTTAACTGGCCTTATTGGTGGGGTGTTTGTAGACGATGGAGGCTATTGGGCCATTTTCCAGCCCAAATGGCCCTAGCGGGCAATTTGGGGACTGCTGGATGTGCGTGTGCTCTGGGTTTAGTCCCACCTCGCTAAGGGAGGAGGCTCTCGACCTGTTTATAAGCCGGTCGAGTCCTACTGGTCGAACTCCTCTGAATACTTACCTGAGCGCTTATACACGGCGCTTTCTCTCTCATGACCTATGGGCCCTGGTCGGCTGGCCCTGCGTTGTGCGGATTACTAGGGATTCACCAACGGATCCGCCGTGGGCTCGAGTTCAAGTATCTAGCAGCGTTAGGGCCTACCTGTCCTTGGCCGGTCAATTTTTACTTTTTTTGGTTTGAATCTAGTACTTGACTCCACATGTAAATTGAACTGATACTTTTTGTTCTAGTTCTTGTGAATTTTGTGGAAGTTTTATTTTTTTCATTTGGCTTTTTTGCCTTCTTTTTGTGTTTGCTTTTGTGATTATTCTCAAGGGTCTTCTGGTATCATTTTCAGCACTATGGTACTTGCGTGTAGACAAAGTTGTACTGATAGTCCATTCATAGTAGCACTTATGTTCTTAGTCCGACATTTTTTTATAGGATTACGAACTGATGCTTCTTTGTACTTCTTATTGTAGTAAGTATGTATTGTCCGATCAAGTGTACTAGTACTGTCATTCTTAGTCTGCAAGTGATCAACATAGGTGTGTGCTGATGCTTCTTAACTTTTTGTGTTGTAGTACTTGTTAATTTTCTAGCAGCTACATATGAATGAGAATAGTACATGAAGTACTAAGAATTTCCGCTTCAACTTTTGAAGCGTTGTTAAGCAACTCAAATTGTACTGATTGTTTTCAATGTTATGTTTTCTATACAATACTGAATCGAAACTCTACACATGGAACATCATTGTGTGATTAGTTGCTTCATAACCAGTGCTCACAAAGTTTCATTCAGAAGCTACTTTTGAATTTGAAATGATGGACTAACAAAATACGAAGCTACCAAACTTATATAATGAGATAAGCAAAACAATGTACTTGATGACATAAGTAAACTAGTTCAACCATGACAAGCACGGCATAATCATACTGGTTCAACCCAACAAGAGCAAACTACAAATATGAAAAAACAAGATAAAAGGCAAGCACAAGCGGAAGCAAAACGAAGGCAGGCTTTTATGTATCTTCATCCCTAAAAGGGGCAGTCCTAGTCGGGGTCAGCCTCCCGCGCTTTTGAAATTTCCCAACCATTTGTGATGTTGTCAATCATGTTCCACGACTTGTACGTGGCGTACGCATCTACTCCTGCGTACTCGATGAGGTTGTCTGGCAGCGGGCTGATCCCCCACAGTTTGTGCTCTTCCTGCGTGTCGATGTTCTTCTTCATGCCTTTGTAGAATGGGTGGATGACGCTAGCTGCAACATCAGTCAAGGAGTCATACTCTTTTCCGGTGTACGGAACTCTCCAGATGTGCTGAATGTCGATGTACTTGTTGGGGTTGATCTCCAAACCAGACATCTTCAGCTTCTCTTTGTCGCCTTCAATGCTGAAACTGGCAAATGTGAAGAACTTCTCATGCTTCAGTATCTCGTTCAGGCGCTTGGGCCTGCAAGGGGAGAGACATTTTTGAAGATTAGCATTACTTTGATGTTTGAATTCTTCACTTTTGTTTTGTTTTACAAGCGATGAATCCATGAAGTAGATGCTTATATAGCATAATTAATGGATGAATGTACTTCAGAAACTAGTAAACAAAGTTCTGAAATTAAATTGAAGTACATCATGTTATTTTTCTTTTTGGATTATACATAATTTGAGTCAATGTTGTATGTGCTGCTTTAGTACTAGTTTAGTTTACTTTTGTTGAATATGACAACACATACCAGTGCTTCACCAAGTTCTTAGTTTTTTTGCTTATGAAAATAAGATTAGACCAAATTCAGAAACTACTTCACTACATCAAGTTCAGGAACATCTTTTTAATACATCGAGTACACAAACTACACTATCGGATCAAGATCAGAAACTACACTAGTACATCAACTTCAGAAATTAATCTTCTGCAAGATTTTTCAAATAGTAATCCAGTGCATCAGGTTCAAAAATACATTTATAGTGTATCTACTTGAGAAAATGCAGTAGTGCATCCACTTTCACAAACCACACTAGTACATCTAGTTGGGAAACAAGTTTGATGAAATTTTCAGGATACATTACTAATTAAACAGATGAACCAAACAGGGGAAATGAGTAGTATGGTCACCATTTTGTGGCCGCTGCGATGTGGTACACTAGGCAGAGTTCCTCCACGCACAACTGCAGGACTGCTGCCATCTGGGGAGGTTCGTCTTCCCTGGTATAGTGCACACCAACGCTGATGATCCTACAATGCAAGCCGCCAGCCTTCCTCCAGAGCCTGGAGATCATCTCATCGGCCTTGTTTGGTTCACTGGTGCAGACGATCTCCAGTGTCTCCTTGCCGTGGAGCTCAACCCCTGTGAGGGTTTTGGTGTATGCGCGCTTCTTGCCGGGGACGTAAACGACGTCGAGGTTGCTGCTCTTGTGGGACATCTCGCCATGATGACGCTTGGCGGATGGTTCCTCCGCGATTGCCCTCCTCCTGTGTCTGTGGGCCTGGGAGAGAAAAGTTTCTGGTTTGCCTGTAGTGGAGATGGAAGCGACGATGGTGGTTCTGGGAATGAGGCAGAGATGGAAGAGAATGGGGTATTTGCAGTGCGTGGACGGGGATGTGTGGGAGGCGGTTCGTCGGGGACATGTGTGTAGTGGTCGTGGGTTCGTTGTTTGCAGTCCCTTGTGGCAACCGCCAAGTGGGTGGCGCGGGCGGTGGCCTGGAGGAACCAACCGTCCAAGCCAATTTCTTTGTCAGGGTATAAATCTGGTCGCACTGAGTAGTCTTGTCAGGCTGTACTTATCAGTTGCTTATCCCACTTGCTCGTCTCAGGGTTGAAGATGATGGCATTTTACTGTCGCACTTATCTGTCTTGTCAAGTTGTACTTATCAGCTGCTTATCCCACTTGCATGTGTCAAGGTTGGTGATGATGGAGGTTTGTACTCCTCTACTGTGGGTACTTGGACTCGTGATTGAAGTGTAATTGAACTTACCAAATACCAGTCAAACTATGTGTGTCATGCTAATATTTTTTAAAACAATTTTGTTTTTTGAAAGGATTGTTTATATGAACATAATCTTTGAAAGTATTTTTATAGATAAACTAGTTTTTCATCAGTACAGGTGGATTATATTTGCACTTTCAATTTTTACTGTTTGCTTGAGGTAATTATTTTTATGTACTGATGGACTTTCTGAACTAGGACTGGCAGAACCAGACATTGCTTGTTTTGACATAGCTTGTTTTTGAAACAATGTTTTTTGAGGTGTTCACAGGTGTGTTTGGTTACCCTGCCTTGTACTGGCAAGTGGGAATTATCAGTACTGATGTACTATAAGAGTTTAAATTTTCCTTAACATATTTTTGCTGAGTTACTGGCCGACAGTAGTGTTGACGTTACATAAATCCAGATAAGTTTTTTCAAATATATTTGTGAGTGCATTCAAAAGGATTATAAAATGGTTTACATAATCATTTCACTTGTCCAGCGGGCACAAATCACAAATTATATCTTAACTATAGTGCTGATCGAGAAATCGATGATAAAGCTAAATAAGTTTTGGTAACGACAGTGTTTCTGATATGTTTCCTCGTTGTGTACCGAGGCAACTGAGAGTACAAGCTTATTTTTCAGTTGACGCAGCAGCATAACCACTATGGATTCTTCAGTCTTGAGCTCCTCCTAACTGGCCCCGAATGTTGTCCCTTGCCGGCGCCCTTTCCTGGTTGAGCCTTGGCAGCTTCATCGTCAGTTTCAGTTTCCCCGTCCCCAATACTGTCATCTACATCGTCTTTGTCTGATTGGTTGTCATTCTCGTCAAACTCTTCTTCTTCATCCTCTTCTTTTGATTTTTTGGAACTCTGGACCTTGCCATGTTTCTGTTCAGTGCCACTGACCTCCATGCCCACTTTGCATGTGCTGGCATTATGTCCATCAGTTCCCCCACACTTGCGGCAAGTGTAGTTGTTACGTGTGTCGTCTCCATTGGTAGAAACCCGGGCGGCTCCAATCTTCTTCTACAGCTTTTGCTTGTTGACAATGGCATCTGTGCGGAGTGGGCATGTGCGGTAATTATGATTGGTCACGACGTTGCAGAATCCGCATGCCCTTATCCCGAGAGGTTTGTCGTCCGGGCCAAATTCCACGCGCCTGATGGGGTGTGGCGGCTTTTTGGCTGCTGCTTTTGCTGCTTGTGTCTTACTCTTCCTCCCCTTTGTGTTTGAGAATATGGGTGGTTTAATCACCCTTTCCTGCTATTGCTGGTAGGACGTCCTATTGTCATGTCGTTCGCCTACAGCACCATCAAGCTCATGATCTTGCATGTGAGCATGTTGCTGCTCTTGAGTTTGTACATGGGCAAGCTCTGGTTGCTGTTGCCCCTCTACCTCGTTGTCGAATGGGTCAATAGCTCCCAGATGGTTCATCTCGGATAAGATTGTAGCAATATCTTGCTCAATGGCTTCATTGTCCGTGAGACCTCCGTTTTCAGCAGAATGCATGGCGTCGAGTTCTTGTTCAAGTTTGTCCATGACGACCCGTGACCTTGCCATTTGCTCTTGGCTTCTCAAGCTTTTTCTGTGCACCCTCATGTTCAGCTGCAGTAGTGAGCTTTCAATGCAGTATTGGGATGCCTTGTTTGACGCTACTGTCCTTAAGTCATTTCAGTTGAATGTTGGTTGGATGTTCGGGCGTTTGGTGTATCTCCTGAGGATGTATTTCTCTGGAACGCTGGCAGCCTTAATTGTCTACATCATGCACATGACATGCATGCAGAAAATACCTGTTTTTCTGGAAGAGGTGCATGTGTTTTGTCATTTCTTTTGAACAAAAACTTTGCAAAAATAAGTAGTACATTATGTAGCATCTTTTTTAGTCCTCACATGTGTGGTCCCATAGCTTGCACTTGCAGTCATATATTTCTCCCACATGGTCTGCAACCACCTGGAAGGCGTGCTGAGACCACGCAGACAATTTTTGCAGGTAGTTGTAGCGCACGAGGTACTTTGTGGGCTCTTCCGTCTCTGTCGCCGTGAAGAGTGTGCTCAGTTTTAGCCTTTTTCTGATCTCGCTGTACACAGGTCGTGAGTAAAGCTTTGCCATCTGGGTGTCAAACCCATAGAAGGTCAGCGTGTTTTGTTCCTTCTGCCCATGCAAGAATGATGACCAAATTGTTAGTTTTCTCGCAGCAAAAACTTGTCTAACTAATAAAGTTTTACTTTAGTAAGCATGTTATTTTGTCTTACGACTGGTGATAGAGCTATACCCGGTTACCCATTGTCTCCTGGTTCTCTGTCTGTCTCCTGGTTTTGACGCAGGAGTTTACCTGGATGACAAATTGGTGTAGGTTTTGTCTCTCACTTACGAAGTTCTTCTTGAGCACATAGTTCATGCTCTCACTTTGTTGTGTGGATGTTATTTTGGCGCATAAATTTTCTTTGAAGTAGGTTGATATCCATCTCTCATGCTCGTTCCACATGCCCACCATTGTGGCATCATCATGGAGGTTGTACTTATCCATGAGTCTTTTCCAGGCAGCCTCAAACTCAGTTGGCATGAGGGGCTAGTTGAGGATTGATGTGAATTCATCCTTAAAGTCTTCGTGCAGGTTGTACAGGTATGCGAGGTGTTCCCTGTACTTCTTCATAATGTGCCAGTAGCATAGCTTGTGTACTATGTTCTTGAAAGCATCTGGGATCGCCAAAGCCATTGCCGAGCACTGGTCTGGTAATGAGAAAAGAGACGTGGAGTGGTCAGCAGATGGTAGTGCATATATACCAATAGAACTGACACAACATTTTTACTGTGTTATTTTCCTTTGGGGGGGGGGGGTGGTTGGGGGTGGTTTTGGCGGTTGTACCTGTGAGGATGCATGTAGGAGTCTTCCCTCTTATGCACCTTAAAAATGTCTTGAACAACCATCTGAATGAATCTGCATCCTCATCTCTTATCAGGGCGAAACCAAAGAATGTAGTCTGTAAGTGGTTGTTAGTACCCACAAACACCCCAAGTGGCATATGGTACTTGTTGGTCTTAAATGTGGTATCAAACGTTATGCAGTCACCAAAGTCATGATACGCCCTCGACAGCTTGCGTTCACCCAGAATATGTTCTTAACTCTGTCGGACTCATCAAGTTGCATGTCACAGAAGAATTCCCTGTTTATAACTTTCATCTCCCTAAAGAAGTTGACAGTCTTTAGGACATCGTCCACATCATCCATCCTTGAATTCTTTGCTTTGCTACATACTAAAAGTGAACAGTCATTCAAAAATGCATGTTGAACTGGCATCAGGTCATGCGTTGCGTAATATGTTTGTACTGACAGAGGAAAAAAGACGGAGGGGGTTTATGGGAGGAGAACAAGTTTGTACTTACATGTTAATCAGGTCTTTGGCATTAATTTCGAGGAAGTAGCTACCGGGGTCATCGCCGCCCAGTATGCTCATGATTTGCGCGTGTTCAATACCTTTGAACTGCAGGTACTTGATGTACTCCAAGATTGTTTTGTAAAAGTTTTTGTGGGAGTGCAAGAAGACAAGCATTTGGGGGGGGGGTGAGCTGTAGCCTATGGTTGTGTTCCCAAACTATCTCTTTTACGACAAGTGTTCCATCCTTTTCCCTCTTCGGCCTCATTTTAGCCCCGCAGTTAGTCATGGTTGTCGTCTTGTTCCACTGTCTATTTGCTTCTGACACCTTCGATTGATAGACTCCATAGCACGTGCAATAAGGTAGACTCTGGTCTCAACCTTGGAGCCTTCACGACAAACAAACCCAGCGTGCTTTGCATATCGTTGTAGAAGTCCTTTGCTTCTTTGAAAGTTTCAAAGCGCATCTCTAGCCTTGGCGAGCGTAGCTTCAATGTTAGGTGGCTGCACGCGGTGAGCAAACAAAAACGCAGTTATGAAAATGTTAGATGGGGTGGTCACAGTACCATGGTATGGACTGTGCTTGTATGTTTTTTCTGAATGGATACTTACATGTGTATAACTCTGTGCTACCTCCAGTGTTTGCTGTTCACCCTGGTCTATAGGAACGGGTAGTGTCACCCTTGGCACATGCAGCAATGCATCTCTTGGAGGGAGCAATGTTCATGAAGCTCTCTGTCTCTCATTGTACGGCCGTCTTCCCTCAGATTCATTGTGAGGTTGCTCCTGTCTATATGGCTCATATCTTGTACTTTGCACCCTGCTAGAGTGGCCAAATTTTTTGTCTCTTTGGCATGGTCTTCCCGTCGCAACTGCTTTTGCAACACAGATGATTGATGTTGACGGAGCGACTGGTGGAAGCTTGTGTGTCCTTGCCTTTCTGCATGCCCTAGGGAAGGAAAACATTTGTTGTTGGGGAAATTGTTGACCTTGTTGCAACCCAGCAATCGAAAAGCTTGTATTCCCAGATATTGGTGTTTGCTGCATAGAAGAACATGTCCGTGCTTCTGATGATTCTGGTGTAGCTTGAAATCTACATGTACTGTTGAAGTATCCAGGTGTTATTTCTGGTGTTACCCAACCAGGCGGTGCCCCATATCTGCTTGGCTCATCAAACCCTCGCTGCGTGTGCCGCCTTGCATGTTTCTGCAATGACATTCAACAGTTTTGGGATTAATCTTTTCTGCATTTTCTCGTATACATGCTATGGGTAACATGTCATGCACTGAAGGCAATGTACAAGTTGAACTTGCATCGCTGGGCGTTATTAAACTTTGTTGTCTATCTTGTATCTAGTTTATTTTCAGTCGAACTGATGAACGTACATATTCAGCACTGATGTACTGATGTACTGATTTTTAGCACTGCTTGTAAATTGAACATTGAACTTCATCTGTTATGGAAAGTTTTTTATATTTTCCCTATAACTGATGCATAAACATTTGGTGCACTACTTGCAAACTGAACATTGAACTTCAAAGATGTATGGATATGCATATATATAAAACTGATGCATGTCTTCTCTTTTTTTCATCTATAACTTATGCAACTACATTAGAAGTACTCCTAGTTTATGAATCATTGAACTTACTGTGTAACAAGTGTATATTTTTTTCAACAACATTCTTTTACTAGTTCGAACTGATGCAACTACGCGACATGCACTATTAGAAATAACATCATACAACTTGCAGTGGTAGTTGAACCTTATATAAAGCCTAGTAGCTACTTGGACTAATGCATAAGTTTATGTTTTTGGCTTGAACTGAAGCTACCATATTAGAGGTGCTGACAGTAACCTCGACATCCAAACTGTGCATCAAGTGGCAGGGGTGTAATGAACTCATGCAAGCATTTGCAATGTACTATCTGCTTCTGCATCATAGGAACATGTGTCACTGATGCAGCACACATGTAGTACTGATGAATATGATGGTGTAACATGTAGGCAGAGCGTAGTGTGTGCAATTTTTAAACTGAATCTTCATCATAGCAGGACTGATGAACTGACACAAATGTGGTATTTTTCTTCAGGCAAACCCAGACATGAAAACATTTTTTGAACTGATTCAATTGTTGAGGAAAATTAGTGTGGGAAGCAGACATCACAACCACTGGCATGTTCTTGGATCTGACTTCTTCTTCTTCTCGTGGGCGGCGTACTGACATGTTCTTGGGAGGCATGATAACCCACAAGTATAGGGGATCACAACAGTTTTCGAGGGTAGAGTATTCAACCCAAATTTATTGATTCGACACAAGGGGAGCCAAAGAATATTCTCAAGTATTAGCAGTTGAGTTGTCAATTCAACCACACCTGTAAGACTTAATATCTGCAGCAAAGTATTTAGTAGCAAAGTAGTATGGAAGTAACGGTAACAGTGGCAAAAGTAACAGTAGCAGCTTTGTAGTAATTGTAACAGTGGCAACAGAAAAGTACCTAAGCAAAGATCAATATGTGAAAATCTCATATGCATTGGATCAGTGATGGATAATTATGTCGGATGTGATTCCTCATGCAATAGTTATAACATAGGGTGACACAGAACTAGCTCTAGTTCATCAATGTAATGTAGGCATGTATTCCGAATATAGTCATACGTGCTTATGGAAAAGAACTTGCATGACATCTTTTGTCCTACCCTCCGTGGGCGCGGGTCCTATTGGAAACTAAGGGATATTAAGGCCTCCTTTTAATAGAGTACCGAACCAAAGCATTAACACTTAGTGAATACATGAACTCCTCAAACTACGGTCATCACCGGAGTGGTCCCGATTATTGTCACTTGGGTTGCGGATCATAACACATAGTAGGTGACTATTGACTTGCAAGATAGGATCAAGAACTCACATATATTCATGAAAACATAATAGGTTCAGATCTGAAATCATGGCTTTTCGGGCCCTAGTGACAAGCATTAAGCATAGCAAAGTCATAGCAACATCAATCTCGAGAACATAATGGATACTAGGGATCAAACCCTAACAAAACTAACTCGATTACATGATAAATCTCATCCAACCCATCACCGTCCAGCAAGCCTACGATGGAATTACTCACGCACGGAGGTGAGCATCATGAAATTGGTGATGGAGGATGGTTGATGATGACGACGGCGACGAATTCCCCTCTCCGGGGCCCCGAACGGACTCCAGATCAGCCCTCCCAAGAGAGATTAAGGCTTGGCGGCGGCTTCGTATCGTAAAACGCGATGAATCCTGCCCTCTGATTTTTTTTTCTCCCCGAACATGAATATATAGAGTTGGAGTTGAGGTCGGTGGAGCCTCAGGGGGCCCACAAGACAGGGGGGCACGCCCCCACCCTCGTGGACAGGGTGTGGGCCCCCTGGTCTTAATTCTTCCGCCAGTATTTTTTATTAATTCCAAAAATATTCTCCGTGAAGTTTCAGGTCATTCCAGGAACTTTTATTTCTGCACAAAAATAACACCATGGCAATTCTGCTGAAAACAACGTCAGTCCGGGTTAGTTCCATTAAAATCATGCAAGTTAGAGTCCAAAACAAGGGCAAAAGTGTTTGGAAAAGTAGATACGATGGAGACATATCAACTCCCCCAAGCTTAAACCTTAGCTTGTCCTCAAGCAATTCAGTTGACAAACTGAAGATGATAAAGAAAAACTTTTACAAACTCTGTTTGCTCTTCTTGTTGTAAATATGTAAAGCCAGCGTTCAAGTTTTCAGCAAAGATTATGAACTAACCATATTCACAATAATACTTAGGTCTCATGTTTACTCATATCAATGGTATAATCAACTAGCGAGCAATAATAATAAATCTCGGATGACAACACTTTCTCAAAACAATCATAATAGAGATGTCGCCCTTGAACACATGATCTTGAAGAAAATGATGAAGAATCTAGATGTGCTCTGTCTTCGAGTGGTGAACTGGGTTATGAGAAATCTTGATGGCACTCTCATTGTCATAGAAGAGAGGCACATTCTTCACATTGATGTCGTAGTCCTTGAGGGTTTTCTTCATCCATAGTAATTGAGCACAGCACGAACCAGCAGCAATGTACTCAGCTTCAGCAGTAGAGAGTGATACGCAGTTCTGCTTCTTCGAGGACCAACATACCAAGGATCGTCCGAGGAATAGCATGTGCCTGATGTAGACTTGCGATCCACACGATCACCAGCATAGTCAGAGTCAGAATATCGAATGAGATCAAAAGCCGAGCCCTTGGGATACCATAATCCAAGTGTTGTGTGAGCTAGATATCGAAGAATATGCTTCACAACCTTATGGTGTGATTCCTTCGGTGTAGCTTGAAAACAGGCACACATGCAAACATTAAGCATAATATATGGCCTAGATGCACATAGATACAATAAAGAGCCAATCATGGAGCGGTATACCTTTTGATAGAAGTCTATACCATTTTCATCAGTGCATAGATGGCCATTTGTGGGCATAGGGATTTTGACGCCTTTGCAATCTTGCATGCCGAATTTCCTCAACACATCCTTGAGGTATTTCTCCTGAGATATGAAGATGTCGTTGCACTATTGATGAATTTGAAGACCTAAGAAGAATTTCAATTCTCCCATCATAGACATTTGATATTCCTCACTCATCATATAGGCAAATTTGTCACTGTAACGTTGGTTAGTATGGCCAAAGATAATATCATCAACATATATTTGGCACACGAATAATTCATCATCATAGGTTTTGGTGAAAAGAGTTGGGTCAAATGAACCGGGTTTGAAGCCTTTCTTCATGAGGAATTCCTTCAAAGTATCATACCACGCCCGAGGGGCCTGCTTGAGGTTGTAGAGGGCCTTATTGAGTCTGAAGACTTTGTCGGGATTGCTTAGGATCTTCAAAACCTGGGGGTCGAGCAACATACACTTGTTCCTCAAGCTTACCATTGAGGAATGCACTTTTAACATCCATTTGATATAAGATGAAATTATGATGTAGCATAAGCAAGCAATATGCGAATAGCCTCAAGTCTAGAAACATGTGCAAAAGTTCCATCAAAATCAATTCCTTCAACCTGTGTGTAGCCTTGAGCTACAAGACGAGCCTTATTCCTCAACACAAGGCCATTTTGATCTTTCTTGTTGCGGTAGATCCATTTGGTACCAATGATATTGTGCTTGCGTGGGTCTAGTCGCTTGACAAGTTCCCAGACATTGTTGAGCTCGAATTGATGTAGTTCCTCTTGCATCGCTTGAATCCACTCAGGCTCTAGAAATGCCTCATTAACTTTGGTGGGCTCTGTGATAGAGACAAAAGCAAAGTGCCCACAAAAGTTAGACAAATGTGAAGCCCTTGAGCGTGTGAGAGGACCTGGTGCGTTGATGTCGTTGATGATTTTCTCAATCTGCACTTCATTTGCTACACGAGGATGAGCAGGTATATTGAGTAGGCTCAGCATTTTCTTCAGGTGCACCAGCATGATGTTCTTCACATTCTGGAATGACTTCTTCAGCAGATTCTTCGGTAGGAATGACATCCTCAGTAGCCTTGAACTTGACGGATTCCTCAGGTGACATTTCATCTAGCACAGGAGGTAGGTGCTCTCTTTGCGAGCCATTAGTTTCATCAAACCGCACACCTACAGTTTCAACAACCTTGTGGTGAAAGGTGTTGAAGACTCTGTAGGTGTGCGAGTCCTTTCTGTAACCAAGCATAAAACCTTCATGTGCTTTCGGTGCAAATTTAGAATTGTGATGAGGATCTCTAATCCAACATTTAGCACCGAAGACTTTGAAATAACTCACCTTGGGTTTCTTGTCAGTGAGGAGTTCATACGAGGTCTTTTTGAAGAATCTGTGAAGATATACCCTGTTGATGATGTGGCACGCAGTATCAATTGCCTCAGGCCAGAAGCGAGGAGGCGTCTTGTATTCATCAAGCATAGTGCGAGCCATCTCAACAAGAGTCTTGTTCTTGCACTCCATGACGCCATTCTGCTGAGGAGTATAAGGAGCAGATAACTCGTGAGTAATACCCAGTTCATCAAGATAGTCATAAAGACCAGTATTCTTGAACTCGGTCCCATTGTCACTCCTAATGTGCTTGATCTTCACACCAAAGTTTGTTGAAGCCCTCGAGGAAAATCGTTTGAAGACTTCCTGCACTTCAGTTTTGTAAGTGATGATATGCACCCATGTGTAACGAGAATAGTCATCAACAATAACAAAGCCATATAAAGTAGCAGCATTAGTGAATGTGACATAGTGAGTAGGGCCGAAGAGATCCATGTGAAGCAATTCAAATGGATGAGTGGTAGTCATGATAGTCTTTGAGGGATGCTTGGACTTGGTCATCTTTCCAGCCTCTCAAGCTCCACACCGATGGTCCTTGAGGAATTTGACACCCTCGATGCCAATGACGTCATTCTTCTTCCTAAAATGCCAGCATGACCTAGTCGTCGATGCCATAACCAGCCTTCTGAAGCTTTTGCAAGTAGACATGTGGTAGGTTGTGGTCCTGTAGAGAAATCAACAATATATAAGTCTCCTCTCCTAAAGCCTTCAAAGACTTTGGAATTGTTAGCTTCCATGATCACAACACAACGATACTTGCCAAAGACAACAACCATATCAAGATCACAAAGCATTGAGACAGACATGAGGTTGAATCCTAAGGACTCGACAAGCATGACTTTGTCCATGTGTCGATCCTTTGAGATCGCAACCCTACCTACACCCAACACCTTGCTTTGCCTTTGTTAGCGTAGGTGATATGCTTCAGATGTGATGGAGATAAAGTAGTGTCCATCAATAAGTTCTTGTCACCAGTCATGTGATTCGTACATCCATTGTCGAGGACCCACTCGGTAGCTTTGGGTTGATCATCCTGCAGATGAATTAGTGCATCTTACAAACTCATATACTTCATCAGTGAAGAATATGACATCAAATTCATCAGTTTGAATTTCATCAAGCAGTACAACATATATATAGCAATATGAGGACGTGAGAAATGGATATTCATTTCTTCATGGTTAGCTTGCGTCCTTTCAAGCATATTCAGGTCTCCAGCAAATTAAATGGGACGTTTAAGTTCTTTGGAGACTGACCTCGCATAAGAGATTAGTTCTTTTTCTTCACCACCCACATCTGGAGGGGTGGCAAAGAGTTCATCATTCTGCGAGCTCCATAAGAGAAAGGTGGCATAGAAGCCAGTCCACTTCGTTCCACAGAAGAGGGGTTAGAGTAAGCATATGAATAAGCAGATAAATTCTTTGAGGACTTATGAACATAATGTTTTGAAGAATAATGCACATATTCATAGCCCTTAGGCTTTCCCTGCGAAGCAGAAGTGTTAGCACGATGATGTTCATATGAGGATTTGGATCCATATGAGGAATTCGATCCACGTGAGGAATTTGGTCCATATGAGGACTTGGATCCATATGAAGACTTTGGTCCATATGAAGAATTTGATCTGGGGTTCCTATTCTTCACAGGTGGTGTCATGATGACATTCACCTGAAAACTTTCAAGGCACCTTTTGGGAACCCAGATTTTCTTCATAGGAGGACCGTTCCTGCAGTTAGTTCCAACATATCTAGCAAATACTTCACCATTATGATTTTTGAGTAGTTTATAGTTGGAGTCAAATGACTCATTAGAAGAATATGAAGATTCACATGTAAAGCCAGATAAAGTGGATGGATCTACGGGATGTCCTTTCACAGCAACCCATGAGGTTTTGGGATACTGCTCAGGTTTCCAGTAGGTTCCATCAGCATTGAGTTTCCTCTCAAAGGCAATACCCTCTTTCCTAGGGTTCCTGTTGAGGACCTACTTCTTAAGCACATCACAAAGAGCCTAATGCCCTTTGAGGCTTTTGTACATGCATGTCACATACAATTCCTTCAACCCTGCATTTTCAGTGATACTTGTGGTATCCTCAGATGAGGAATTTTTGACCACAGAGATAGTTGAAGAATTTACAGCAATAGAAGCATTTGAACTTTCAGGTGAGGAATTAGCAGATTCACGTTCAATGCATTTCAAATATGGTGGAATGAATTCACCCTGAGCGGAACTGATCTGTTGAGCAAGCAATGAATCACGGTCCTTCTGAAGATCTTCATAACTCGCCCTTAGCTTCTCAAGATCTTGCTTTCTTTGAAGAAATTCATAAGAAAGTTTCTCATGATTAGCTAAGAGAGTGTTATGATGACTCTGAAGGTTGTCAAACTTAGACTGAAGTCTTTGAAGATTATCAGTCAGAGTTTGAGTTGGATCCATTTCTTCACCCAACAGGTCATCGCTTTTGTCTAGCATATTTTGAACCTTTTCAAAAGCTTTTTGTTGTTTCACAGCAATCTTAGCAAGTTTAGAATAGCTAGGCTTGAAGTTTTCATCAGATTCATCCTCACTTGATTCAGAGGAGGGATATTTGAGTAACTTGGCACCTTTTGCCATGAAGCAATAGTTGGGAGCATAGTCACCATCACCGTCGTCAGCAGTGTTGGGGAAGTCATTTTCCTCAGAGTTGAAGATGGACTTGATGATGAAACCAGTAGCAAGAGCTAGGCTCCCCACACTAGAGTCTGACCCCTCAGATGCCTCATCTTCCTCATTTTCCTCAGGTTCAGCTTCAGAGTCCATTTCCTTGCCAATGAATGGTCGAGCCTTTTTGGAGTTGCTCTTCTTGTGATATGAAGACTTTGAAGATTTTGACGATGAGGACTTTGAAGATTTCTTCTTCTTCTTTGAGTCATCAGAACTGTCGTCCTTGTATTTCTTCTTCTTTGATTCCTTCTCCCACTGAGGACAATCAGTAATGTAGTGACCAGGTTTCTTGCATTTGTGGCAAGTTATCTTCTTGTAGTCACAGGATGAGGAATCTGATCTCATGTCATCACCCCTTGAAGATCTTCCAAATAGACCACGTCTTGAGAATTTCTGGAATTTCTTCATGAGCATTGCTAGCTACTGGCTCAGTTCTTCAGGATCACCAAGGCTGCTACAAGAATCTTCTTCAGATTCAGAGACTGCCTTGGCCTTCAGTGCGCGAGATCTACCATAGCTCGGTCCATAGAGGTCTCTCTTCTCAGCAAGTTGAAACTCATGAGTATTTAGCCTCTCGACGATATCAACAGGATCAAGTGACTTGTAGTCTCCACGTTCTTGAATCGTCAGTGCAAGAGTGTCAAATGAGGAATCAAGCGATCTTAGCAATTTCTTCAACACCTCATGGTCGGTGATGTCGGTGGCACCAAGTGCTTGAAGCTCATTTGATATGTCAGTGAGGCGATCGAAGGTTTGCTGAACATTTTTGTTCTCGAGTCTTTTGATGCAATTGAAGAGATTGCGAAGAACGTCAACTTGAGAGTCACGTTGTGTTGAGACTCCTTCGTTAACCTTGGACAACCTATCCCAGATAAGCTTAGTTGTCCCCAAAGCACTCACTCTGCCATACTGCCCTTTGCTCAGATGGCCACATATGATATTCTTCGCTTGAGATTTGAGTTGCTTCAATCTCTTCACATCAACAGCGTTCACCGAAGGAGTGATGGAGGGAATGCCATTTTCCACAATGTACCAGAGATCGTTGTCAATTGCCTCAAGATGCATGCGCATCTTATTCTTCTAGTAGGGGTAGTCCGTCCCATTGAAGGTTGGACACCCAGCCGAGACCTTGATCATGCCTGTAGTCGATATAACTAAAACTCCAGGTGGTTAAACCAAAATCACACAGAACAAGGGAGTACCTTGCTCTGATACCAATTGAAAGTGCGTTATATCGACTAGAGGGGGGTGAATAGGCGATTTTTACAAATTCATCACTGAGGAAATTCAAGGTGAGGAATTTCCTAAGTCATGAACGACTAGCAACGGAATAAGTACTCAGATGCAAGCGTAATAGAGTAGTAACACAGTCATCATGATGAAATACAAGCAAGCACATAGTACAAGAAGCGTATGAACAGGATAAGCAGGCTGGAGACAAAGTGACTGAAGAATTAGGATTGAGGAAATTGAGAAAGTCTTCAGTCAAAGTCTTCAAACAGTAACGATCAAGTGCATCAACACAAGAATGAGGAAATGGAAGGTTGAGGAAATAGAACAAGTAGCTTGGTGAAGACGATGATTTGGTAGACCAGTTCCAACTATTGTGACAGTTGTACGCCTGGTTGGAGCGGCTAGGTATTTAAACCTGTGGACACACAGTCCTCGCCGTATTCTCCTTGAGCTAAGATCACACAGACCTCTCCCAATCACTTATGGTAAGTCTTCAGGTGACTTCCAAACCTTCACAAACTCGGTCACTCGGTGATCCACAATTTCCTCTTGGATGCTCTAGACCATGACGCCTAACCATCTGGGGGATACACAGTCCTCAAAGGTAACAAGTGTCGGTTCCACACAGGAACAATCTCTTCAGTGATGCTCAATCACTTTGGGTTTGTAGGTGTTTGAGTTTGGGTTTTCCTCACTTGATGATTTTCGCTCAAAGTCCTCGGAGGATGGGATGCTCTAAATGACAAGTGTCAGTTTCTCTTGGAGCAGCCAACCAACTAGTGGTTGTAGGGGGCAGCTATTTATAGCCTAGGGAGCAGCCCGACATGATAAGACATAAATCTTTGGATCGTTTCAACCCGACATCTGAGTCTTATAGCCTAGCCAACCAACTCCTCATAGACTTATAGACCTCTGAATGTTGGTCCAACCCGAGCGATGTCCGGCGCCCCCTGGGCAACCAGGGTCTCAGCCAACCCGACGTCTTGCCATGCTACTATTTTGCTATGCTAGTTCTCTCGATGCTATCGCTATGTCGCGCTACCTACCACTTGTTTACCAAGCCTCCAAAATTTCCATGATAGCCTCTAACCTTTTGCACCATCCCAGCAAGCCCTTGTGTGGCTATGTTACCGCTTTGCTCAGCCCCTCTTATAGCATTGGTAGTTGCAGTTGCAGTTGCAGGTTGTTCCATGTTGGAACATGGATATCATGGGATATATCACAATATCTCTTATTTAATTAATGCATCTATATAGTTGGTAAAGGGTGGATATGGGGATATCATGGCATTACTTTGCATGTTTAACAACTATAAAATATGGTTTAGGGCAGAAGAGTACCAAATTTGAAATATGCATATGGGGATTTTTCGAAATTGTTGTTTGTTGTTTCCGGCCTCATTTAAACTTTCCTAGATAGGTAGTTTTATTATGCTTCACCTCTTGCCATGTTAACCAACATTTAATTTTGTCTTTTTCATAAACAAGTGAACTAAATATTTGAATGTGGTGTTTCGTCAATATGCAACTCATTGCATATTGAGCTCCGCTTAATTTGTAGTATTGTTTGTTGCACTTTCCCATGTCATGACTCATTAAACCGGACATGCATCATACTTGGTTGCGCATCATGTCATGTTTATGTGATGGTTGTTTACCATGATGTTTGCTTCTTTTCGGTTGCGCTTCTCCTTTATAGTTCCGGTTACGTTGTGATTGTGAGGATCCGTTCGACTACGTTGGTTCGCCTACTTCATGGATGTCGGATTTCGGGTTCCGGCAGACCCTTAAGGTTCGAACTCTGGTGTGCGCGCGGAGATCCAACCCTCCACCGTTTCGTACCTCGCCGAATCGCAGGGACCTAAACTACTAAAAAGAACAGCACAAGAGACACGAGATTTATACTAGTTCGGGCCACCGTTGTGGTGTAATACCCTACTCTAGTTTGTGGTGTGGTGGATTGCCTCTTGGGCTGATGAGGAACAGTACAGGGAAGAACAGCCTCGCGAGGGCCTGTTCTTGGTGGGTGTGATGAACTGCTAGGTGGTGTTCCGTCGCTCTAGCTTGAGGACCGGGTCTCTATCTCTCTCTCTGGATTCCAAATGCCAGATCTCCTACCGGGGGGCCGATCTCTCTACCCTGGGGGTAGCTATTCTTACTTATAGGCGAAGGCCCTGGGCCTCTTCCCAAATATTGAGCGGGAAGGGCGCCAACAATTGGCCATTTTGAAGGGGAACAGCGGGTACACTTATCGACTAAAGTTGGTCCTCTTTGCCAAAGGCTCGTGATGCCTTTGCTTGGGATCCACGATGACTCCCTTCCGGCCGTTGGGGCTGGTCTTGGTCTTGTTGCACAAGCGGATGCCTTTGCTTGATGCTCTTGCGTACACTTGCTTCCTTTGCACCAAAGAGGAAAGGAGGACGCTGCTGTGGCTGGCGCCTCGATGGCGCCCTTGGTCGTCATGGCTTGCGTCATGGGCACCCCGCGAGGTACCCCGCCTTGAACTCTCCGCCTCCTCATGAGCCAACTTTGACGAGGCCGTGCACGAGAAGCTCCTTGTCGTCCGCCCATGAATCTTGGCCCTCGCGAGGTCTTGAGCTTGTGTTGATGAAGATGGGCTGCCTGGCCTCCTTTGAGCCACGCCGCAGGCGCGGCGTGCAAGTCTGGGACCCGTGCCCGAACATCGACAGAGCCCCGGCCCCTGGCGCGCCGAACTTGGCGGCGAGAGAGGCGAAAGGGCAAGTCTGAGCGTCATGAGCCCTAACAGCTCAAGGCCTTAGGCGCCAGCGTGGCGGTTGATTGGACGCGCGCCTCAGTAACAGCGTGGGTTGATATGAGCGGCATCTTCCTTGCCCCTTTACTTTCGCGATTGCTGCCCAGATCCCTTTCTTGCGCCTCTCCTCTCTGCTTCCAAGACCTTCAGATCCACTCCGCTGCGCGCCCTAGCGATCATGGCTCCTCGCCAAACCCCGGCCGAGCTTGGTACTCTCGCCTTGGACCCGCCAAATGTGTCGAGGCGAGCCTCACTCGACAAGCGCTGGTTGGCGAGGCGCTTGGCGTCAATGGAACAGCGGTGTTCAAGGACGGCTCCTTCGCCCCTGAGGGTCGGGGGAGTACCTTCTACCCATTCTTCGTGGCGCCATCATTGCTGGTGCGGTGCCTCCCTTCTCGAGTTCTTCTTCTCCGTCCTCCATCACTACAACATCCAAGCTCGCACCTCCATCCCAACTCCGTCCTTCTTTTGCAATCTTCACCTACTATTATGAGGCCCATGTTGGGGTGAAGCCCTCGGTGGCCTTGCTGCGCCACTACTTCTTCCTCCGAACCTCCCGTGGTTCCGCCTCAGGCGTCTTGTGACTTAAAGATCTGGCGGAGCCATCGCCATTCAAACCCCAGGAAGCGGATTGAGGGCTTGAGGAGCAAGTGGGTCTTGGTGGATCTGTGGCGGATCCACCCTCGGTGATCCAGCCCACGGAGCCCGCCGAGAGTTCCGACGATGGTCCCGGCGGCGCTTGGGATCCCATGTGGCTAGTCTTGGAGAAGATGGATGCAAATCTGAAACCCGGCCGGCCTTGGCGGCGAGGCTGACCGTCTTGTCGGCTGCCGAGGGAGTTCTGGAGCACCAAGCTGGCTCCGCCGCGAAGCTAGCTTCCGATGTGGAGGCCTCACCCGAGCCCGTGGCCTGCCAGCGAGGATCTGGCGATGGTCCTCAATCCTTGGTTGGGGCGATGTGGCGAGACCGAGGGCGCCCAGCCCTGTTCCTTCGGGCGAGATTGGGAGCAGGTTGTGGGGCCCATGCCCGCCTTCACGGGACGGGCCCGTGCCCATGGAGGCTCCGGAGGACTGGTGGGCGTGTCCTCTTCCGACTCAGCGAAGAGGTGGAGGAAAGAGAGCTAGGAGAGGGGTTGATTCGGGCGGAGTCAAGGGCTCCTTCCTGCGGGCGCAGGCCCGCGTTCTCCGCCTCCCGAGAGTGGCGACAGCGAGGATGAGGGTGAGCGGGAGGCGAAGCCTGCCCCGATCTGAAGAAGGACCAGACTGGCTGGTCCTCGCTGGTCCGCCCGGCCCGGGCGATCATGAGACGCGCCTCCTGCTCCTGGTCCCCTTGAAGCTGATCCCCGCAGCGGCTCTCGGGCTTCAAGTATGGCGGAGGCTGCTCGAGTCCACCGGCGACGACACTGTAAGTGCCTTCTTCCGTCTTGATTATTGCTCTGTCGGCGAGATCTCGATGTCCATGTTCTTGGCCAGGTGGCGCCCGGGCGAAGAAACTGAAGGGGGCTCCTGAGGCCCCATCCGTGGTGGTGCCTCTGCCCGAAAAGGAAGATGATCCCGACGCCCAGGCCTCTCCTGCCCGGGCGTCCTCGCGAGGCCTGGCTGAGCCCGCTGGGGCGAGCTCAGCCCCCTTGACCCGGGCGACTCCCGAGGTGGCCTTGCTTGGCGCTGCCTCCACCGTTGCCGCGACGCCACTGGTTCCGCCTCAAGGCGCAGTGGCTACGCCGCCGTCATCTCCTCCTACTCCGCCAACTGATGTCTCTCCGACTCCTCCCGCTGTCCTGGATCGTGCTGCCGCTGAACTGGACCGGTTGCAGGAGGATCTTCTGGGCGCCGACCCTCGCTTGGTGGCCGGGCGCTTGGAGCTGGCCTCTGGCTGGATTCGTGCCGATGCTTCGATTCGGGCGGCGCTGGTCCAGGCCTCGACGGTTTGCGACGAGGAGAAGCAGGCTGTTCGTGAGGCGAAGGTAGCCCGCGATGCTGCCACGGGGAGGCAGCCGACATCAAGGTCGTTGTGAGACATTTGGAGGGCGAGCTGAAGGGCCTGCAGAACCAGCTCGCCGAGGAGGCCCGCCTCCGCCAGGAGCAGGAGGAAAGCATGAAGGCTCGCGAGGCGGTCGTCAAGGACCGGGAGGCCAAGCTGAAGAAGCGCCGCGACCGCCTGGGCGCGCTGGAGCAGGAGCTGGAGGCGAGGAAGGTCGAGCTGGACGATAAGGCGCGGGTTCTTGCAGAAGATCGCGTGGCCTTCATGGATATGGAGGTGAAGGCTCGCGCCCTGCTGAGGGAGCTTTATGATAGCGGCCTGGAGAGCCCACTGGCCGGCGCAGAGGACGGCCCCGCCAAGCTGCTTCCCTTCCTGATCCGCGCTCTTGAAGATGTCTCCCTTGGTCTTGGCCCCACGGCTGAGGCCGAGGCGCGTGTCTTGTCTTCTGCGGCATTGATGCGGATCCTCACCCACATCTATCTTCGCGATCCCAGCGTCGACATGGACAGCCTGCTGGAGCCTGCAAGCGGCGAGCATGCAGCTGCCGCTGCCGAGGCTGTGAAGGGTCGTGTGGAGGCTCTGTTGGGGAAGTTACGGGCCTTGACACCAAGTCGGCGAGGCGCGCCGCCCTGCTGCTTCACGAGGCGAGCCCACTCCGCTGCTCCACCGCCGACAAGTGACTCCGTTGTGGCTCCTGTCTTGCTTTTAATTCCTGCACATGTATCATGCCTCGGGGAGGCATTTAAACTTGCGTTTGGTATTGCGATAACAGTGTGGACTGTAATATTGGCTTTTGAATTCCTTGAAATTTGTGCTTCCTACTTGCTTATGTTCTCGCCGCAGAGCCTGCCCCCAAGATACCTCAGCCGCCGTTAGCCCGACCGAAACCAGGACGGGACCAAGGAGTGAGGGGCTACATGACAAGTTAGGCTCTGAGTCGCGATGCTCGGGGAGTCCCCTGGCGCGCCTGAACAGCAAGTAGGGAGGTGAGACGCGGGCGGATCCACCGTTCTACGTCTGCAGAGCCCGGCTCCGCGCATACCTCAACCGTCGTTAGCCTTTCGGAACTAAGGGGTGAGGGGCTACGTGACTAGTTAGGCTCTGAGTCGCGATGCTCGGAGTCCCCTCGACGCTCAAGCGGCATGCGTACCTTGGCTCCGCTCAGGAGTGGCGTCACGACGAACCAGGCCGGGGGCTGGCTGGAGTGGCGTCGCGTCTGGCGTGACCAGGCGCAGCCCGTGCCCAGCCCTCGCTCGGGGCGCCCGAGGGAGGCGTTGCGACGAGGCGGACACCGAGCTGGGCTCCTTGAGGTTGATGCGACCGGGGCCACCCTCGGTTGTTTATCACCGGTATGAGCATAGCGCTTCCGCATGCATCTGGGCATAGCCGCTCCTCAGCGATGTCGTCGGCCAGCCATGAGCATGGTGCTTCCACTGGATCGTGGGAGGGGCTCCCCTCGGGAGGAGCCCCGGGGTGTATCTAGCCCACCACGACACGTGGCTGGCAGCGCAGTGCGGCTGGACAAGGTGTATCTGGGCACCCGTGAGCCAGCACGGGACTCACGGGGCCCTACCTCAAGGCGGGTTGCGCCTGGCTCTTGGCCTTGTCTTCGAGTGTGTTCCTGCAAATTTGGCCAGATGCCGGTGCTCTACGTCTTCGGGTCCCGGCTCTCGGGCTGGTCTCAGCCGTCGCTGGCAAGCCAGGTCGCGATGCCATGGACAAGACCAGAGGGTGAGGGCCGGTGAAAGGATCGATATGGTTGACTAGAGGGGGGGGTGAATAGGCAACTAACAATTTTTAAGCTTTTCTTTGCCAATTTAAACTTTGCAATAATAAAGGTTGTCTAGATGTGCAACTAGGTGGACAACCTATATGATGCAACAACACTAGTACACGAGCAAGCAAGGATAAGAACACAAATAAGCTTGCACAAGTAAAGGGATGAGATAACCAAGAGTGGAGCCGGTGGAGACGAGGATGTGTTACCGAAGTTCCTTCCTTTTGAGGGGAAGTACGTCTCCGTTAGAGCGGTGTGGAGGCACAATGCTCCCCAAGAAGCCACTAGGGCCACCGTATTCTCCTCACGCCCTCACACAATGCGAGATGCCGTGATTCCACTATTGGTGCCCTTGAAGGCGGCGACCGAACCTTTACAAGCAAGGTTGGGGCAAACTCCACAACAACCGGAGGCTCCCAACAACAACAACAACACCACGAAGCTTCACCACAATGGAGTATGGCTTCGAGGTGACCTCAACCATCTAGGGTGCTCAACACCCAAGAGTAACAAGATCCGCAAGGGATAAGTGGGGGAATCAAATTTCTCTTGGTGGAAGTGTAGATCGGGCCTTCTCAACCAATCCCGAGCAAATCAACAAGTTTGATTGGCTAGGGAGAGAGATCGGGCAAAAATGGAGCTTTGAGCAACAATGGAGCTTGGGGGGAAAGAGGTAAGTCAACAAGGAAGAAGACGACCCCTTTATATAGTGGGGGAACACATCCAACCGTTACCCCACTAAACAGCCCCACACAGAGCGGTACTACCGCTATGGAAGGGCGGTACTACTGCTGAGAGCGGTACTACCGCTCCCTACCAAGCGGTACTACCGCGCAGAAGAGAGAGGCAGGCCACTGGCCCCAGAGCGGTACTACCGCGGGAGTAGAGTGGTACTACCGCTCGAGCGGCACTACGCTCCTCATCGCCGCAACTAGTGCCGCAAAACCCGACACGAGAAAACATCGTCTCGAATCGAGGCGGTAGTAGGCGCGGCGGTACTCGAGGTAGTATAGCGAAGCCATGAGCGGTACTACCGCTCACCGGAGCGGCACTACCGCTGGGAGCGGTACTACCGCTCTGGAGAGCGGTACTACCGCTTGGGGGCTTAGGCGGTACTACCGCTGTAGGTCGCGGTACTCACCGCACAGGCTAAACCGAATGAAAAGAGAGGGCAGCTCCAAAGATGCGAAGGGAAGGCGACGGTGTGATAAGGATGTGTGCGTGTTGATTCCACCTAGCCTTACCAAAGCGGATCCCCTCTTAATAGTACGGTGACTCCTCTGAAACTAGTCCACCAACAACGAACCGCAGGAGCTACACCGTCTTGAATAAAAACACCGAGGGGAGGAAATCGTCTCGTGCCAATGGATGATCTTCTGAAAGAACTTAACGCACACGATTAGTCCGCAAAAGCATTGTCATCAATCACCAAAACCACTAGGGAATAAATATGCCCTTACAATCTCCCCCTTTTTGGTGGATTGATGACAATACGGGATTTGCATAAACACGATATATAGTAAGCATACAAACCCGATGGTCCTAACATGTAGTTGGGCTCCCCCTCGATGTGTGCTATTTAGATAAGTGCTTTGGACTGCACAGCACACATACTCGGATCAAAAGCTCCCCCTACATTTTAGAGACCAATAATCTAAGCATGGTGAATGAGAGCAGCATAGATGATATAACAAGAAAAGCACGCAACTCATGAGCTAGATAGACATAGATACTGATACTTAAAGGGTAGGGTAGCATATGTCTCACACCATATGACTCGAACTAAGGTCTCACAGACAAACCAACCAAAGCAAGCCAACTAAAACACGAACAAGACAAGACACACGAAACGAAAGAGACACAACTCAGAATCCTAAGCTCTCTCCCCTTTGGCACGAGACACCAAAAAGAGAGGGAGCGCCTCTGCCCTGTGTGAGAGCAAATGAGGTACACACGCATCAGAGTCCAGCAGAATCATCGGCACCACCGTCGTCAGTGTGGAAGTGCTCGGTCTCGAGAATCGGTCCATGGGCGGTCTGCTGAATCCCTCCTCCTCCTCGAAGCTGGTCCTCGATCCACTCGGGATCAGAAGCGCCTAACCGACGATGAGCTCCTTGTGAAGACCTCGGGCCTTCTTCTCAGCCACGTGAGCCATGTCTCGACCGTGAGACTCCATGCAGAAGAGCTTCTTTACCTTGGCCTTGAGCTTCGGGCCCAAGAGGGCTCTGTCCCGGAGGGCACGAGTCATCATCCTCATCCTCGGCCTCGGCCTCCTCTTGATCTCCATAGCTGCAGCAGATGACGGAACACCAGTCTTAGGGGCTTGAGTGCCCCAGTTATCCTTCTTCCTCGGGCGCTTGACATCGTGAGAAACCAAGTCTCCAAGCTCCAGCGCCTCCTTGGGATAGACATGATCCTGTGCCTTCTCAATGAGCAGCATAATGAGCGGACCATAAATCGGGCATTTGCGCCGGAGATGGCGTAAACCAGCTCAGACCACATAACATGAGAGATATCCAAGGTCTCTCCGGTGCTCTGCCCCTTCTCCCGCTGACAGAAGATAAGCATGTCCACAAGATAAGAGTGAACCTGGTCCATATTCCCGATGCGAGGGAAAAGAGTTTCTCTGAAGATACGGTGAAGTATATCCAGATAGGCGGGCAGCTCATAGGTCTCCTTCTTTGTCTCGTGGTTGATCTTGAGTGCAAGAGGGCCACAGAGCTTGCTTGTGAGTGGCAATGGCTCAAGGTGGGGGCGAAAGTCGACAGCAGACTCAAGTCCAAGGTCTTCCACCCCAATCAACTGCATGAAAGCTTTCCACTTGGTCGACAAACAACTTGCCATTTGTCATCCGTGTCGAGTTCTGTCCTCATCACCCCAAGGTGAACCATGGCATAGAATCGGGCCACAACAGCAAAGATCATAGTCCTTGTTGAATTGCATGATCCCGAGAATGTTCAGCTGAGTGCACATCTCAAGAGCTTCACCAAAGTAGTCAGGATCATTCTTCATATGCTCGATGTCGATGGAGTGCACGTTGACATAGAGATTCTTCTTGGCCTTGAGAACATCAAAATAGACGGCAAACTGGAACCTGTTCGAGCAGACGATTGACCAAAGTGGGATCTTGGGCGTCCTCATACGGGTTCGTCGGCGCCTTGCCCGTAACTCCTTGGGCTGCATTTCGCACAGATTTTGCCCGGCTTTGACTTGACCCCAGTCTTCTTACGCATTTGGGGAGGAGGTGGAGCACTAGAAGATCCTCCGGCAGGCTCGGTGATGCGGTAGCGCTTGGACGTAGTACGCACGGGGTTGACACGACGAGCTTGAGGCTCAGGAACCTCATCACCTGGAACCACACACACAAAACACGCAAACAACCAGAAGAAACGAGTATAAGCCACAAAAACGAACAAAGAGGATCACAAAGAGGTAGGAGTAAGATGGAATTTGGTAGAGGGCGGTAGTACCGTGACTCTTGAGCGGTAGTACCGCTCCAAGCGGTAGTACCGCTCTGGTAGCGGTAGTACCGCTCGGGCAGAGCGGTAGTACCGCTCGGAGCGGGGAAACAGCCGTTTCCTACTACCGTGGTCAGATCCGGTACTTCCGTCCTACCAAATTCAAAAGTACTCCAACCAAACACTAATCCAAACTGCTTAGAAGCCTTCTCCATCCTACTCAAGCCTAGATTTGGCCAAAAATCTAAGGATGCAACCGCTAATGCCCCTAAGAAGCTAGATTGAAAACCTAGACAAAAAGAACAAGAGAACGGGGGCAATACCGGCATCCATGGCAAGAGGACGAGGTGGGGATCGACTCCACCGAAGGGAATGGAGAGAGACGGCCCGGAGAGGGAGATCCGCCGGAGCCCTCCCGCGGCGCCGGTTGCTGGAGAGAGACAGGCGAGGCGGCGAGCGAATGGGTATGGGGGAGAAGAAACTCCCCCACCTGAAATAACCCCGCCCACGCCTCCCAGTGGTAGTACCTGTTGGAGGGCGGTAGTACCGCTTGGAGCGGTAGTACCGCTTACCAGTAGCGGTAGTACCGCCAGCAACCAAAAGAGAGGCCTCCTAGGCAATCAAAAGGGAGAAAATACACCGAAAGGAACAGAAAGGCAATGACAAGATAGAGACCATCAAAACAAAACACACGAAACACGAACCGGAACCCACTCCTTCAAAGCAAACAACACAAAAGGAGCAAGCTCAGGCCTCTCTCGAGAGAGGGAGGTGGCAGGAGCCACCTATGTTTGAGTCAATTGGTATGGCACCGCGAAGAATTATCCTTGGGTCCATGACCAAAACTCCTCTTTGAAGCACAGGCGCCATCAACAATGGCTAAAGTGAAAGAGTTGATCGTTTTATGCATAAAGGGGGAAGGGAGAGTTCATTAATAGAACAACACTCCCCCTATGTCCATGCCTACACCTAAACTAGACATCACATTGAGTGTGGTGGGAGTGGCACGGGTTCAAGTCACATTGCTCAAATCAATGATATTTAGCTCATTCCTTAACTCGCGAAATCTTGCTTCATCCAAGGGCTTCGTGAAAATATCTGCAAGGTTATCATGAGTGTTGACATACTTGAGCTCGATCTCCCTCGCCTAATGTGATCCCGGATGAAGTGATACCGAATCTCAATGTGCTTCGTCTTGAAGTGTTGCACGGGTTGAGAGAAATCTTGATGGCACTTTCATTATCACACCAAAGAGGCACTTTGTCACAATTGACACGTACTCCTTTAAAGTTTGCCTCATCCATAGGAGTTGAGCACAACAACTACCGCCGCCACATACTCCGCCTCGGTGGACGAGAGAGACACACAACTTTGCTTTTGGAAGACCAACTTACCAAAGAGCAACCAAGAAATTGGCACCCTCAGGAAGTGGACTTCCTATCCACTTTGTCTCCGCATAATCGAATCCGTAAATCCTTCAAGCTTGAAGTTTGCTCCTCTTGGGTACCATAAGCCAAAGTTTGGGGTATGAGCCAAATATCGAAGATTCGCTGACCGCCACATAGTGACTTTCCTTGGTGCGGCTTGAAACCGTGCACACATACCCACACTCAACATGATATCCGGTCTAGATGCACAAAGGTAAAGCAGAGATCCAATCATGGAGCGATATACCTTTTGATCCACCGCTTTACCATTGGGATCAATGTCAAGTTGGCACTTGGTAGGCATTGGTGTAGTAGCCGCTTGACATCACTTAGCTTGAATCTTTTGAGCATGTCTTGAGTGTATTTGGCTTGGTTGATGAAGGTTCCTTCTCTTCTTTGTTTGATGTCGAAACCAAGGAAGAACTTCAACTCTCCCATCGAAGACATCTTGAACTTGGAGGTCATGAGAGCGGCAAATTCCTCATTGAAAGCTTTGTTAGGAGAACCAAAGATAATATCATCAACATATAGTTGGCATACAAACAACTCCCCATTGACCTTCTTAGTAAAAAGAGTGGGATCGATTTGCCCCACTTCAAAACCACGATCTTGTAGCAACTCGGTAAGGTGGTCATACCACGCACGTGGGGCTTGTTTAAGGCCATAGAGTGCCTTATCGAGTTGATACACATGATCCAGAAAGTAGGGGTCCTCGAACCCGGGGGGTTGCTTGACATAGACCAACTCATTAATGGGACCATTAAGAAAAACACTTTTCACATCCATTTGTTGTAACTTAAAGTTGTGATGGGAAGCATAAGCAATCAACAAACGAATGGATTCAAGACGAGCAACGGGAGCAAAGGTTTCACCGTAGTCGATACCCTCGACTTGGGAGTAGCCTTGTGCTACCAATCTTGCCTTGTTGCGAATGATGTTCCCATGAGCATCTTGCTTGTTCTTGAAAATCCACTTGGTTCCAATGACGTTGTGGTTCTCTGATGGCCTTGGCACCAATCTCCACACCTTGTTGTACTCAAAGTTGTTGAGTTCTTCATGCATGGCATTGAGCCAATCCGAGTCTTCAAGCGCCTCATATACCTTTTGAGGTTCAACACAAGAGACAAACGCGTGATGTTCACAATAGTTTGCCAATTGTCTACGAGTGCTTACACCTTTTCTTAGGCTTCCAACCACATTCTCCATGAGATGGCCTTTGGTTGTGAGTTTGGAAGCAATCTTGGCGGCACGACGCTCTAATTCCTCCTCGGAGGTGAGATGAGGAGGGGTGACTTGATCATCTTGAGCGCCGTCTTGCGCATGAACTTCATCTTGAGCATCCTCGGGGGAGAGAACTTGACCTTGGGCATCATTTAAGGTGATATCATCGTCTTGAGCACGATCTTGCCCTTGGTCTTGTTCTTGAGGTTGAGGGCCTTCACTTTGTTCTTCGGAAGCGTGTGGGCCTTGGGTTGGTGATGGCTCCACTTGAGTGGAGCATTGTCCTTCTCCTTCGCCACAAGGGGTTCCTCAATGGGTAGGATGAAGCCAACTCCCATTCTTCTTATGGCTTGGGGAGGAATTTCATCACCTACATCACAAGTGCCACTTTGCTCCACTTGGGAGCCGTTATTCTCATCAAACTCCACGTTACACGTCTCCTCAATAAGTCCCGTGGATTTATTGAGGACACGGTAAGCATGAGAGTTTGTAGCATAACCAACAAATATGCCCTCATGAGCTCTAGCTTCAAATTTAGACAAACGAACACCTTTCTTGAGAATGAAACACTTACACCAACACGGAAGTACTTGAGGTTGGGCTTGTTGCGGTGAGTATCTCATAAGGAGTCTTGTTCAAGCCTTTGCGGAGATAGAGCCGATTGGATGCATGACAAGCGGTGTTGATGGCTTCGGCCCAAAAGTTGTATGGAGACTTGAACTCCGCCATCATGGTCCTTGCCGCATCCATCAACGTCCGGTTCTTTCTCTCCGCCACACCATTTTGTTGAGGGGTATATGGTGCAGAATATTGATGCTTGATTCCCTCATCACTAAGAAACTCATCCAAGGTGTAGTTCTTGAACTCGGTGCCGTTGTCACTTCTTATAGTCAAGATCTTTGCATTATGTTGGCGTTGAGCTTCATTTGCAAAGTCGATGACGGTTTGCTGGGTCTCACTCTTCCTCTTGAAGAAATATACCCAAGTGTATCTTGAATAGTCATCCACGATCACCAAGCAATACTTTCTTCCTCCAAGACTATCAAATGATGGTGGCCCAAAGAGATCCATGTGAAGGAGCTCCAAGGGTCTCTTTGAGTATATGATAGTTGTGGGAGGTGAGCCTTCTCATGAAGCTTTCCTTCAATACAAGCCTTCGCAAGCACGGTCTTTGGCAAAACTAACATTTGTTAGTCCACGAACATGGTCCCCCTTGAGAAGACTTTGCAAAGATCTCATATTGACATGGGCTAAACGGCGATGCCAAAGCCTTCCCACGTCAACTTTAGCCATTAGGCATGTCGCGGTCTTAGTGGGTCGCTCCGAAAAGTTAATCACATAGAGACTGTTTTCGACATGCCCAACAAAAGCTACTTTAAGAGTCTTGCTCCACAAGAGGGCCACGGTATCAATGTCAAAGAAAGTGGAAAAACCTATGACTGCAAGTTGACGAACGGAAAGCAAATTGTATGCAAGGGACTCAACAAGCATGACTTTCTCGATCGTAAGATCATGAGAAATGACAACCTTGCCGAGACCCAATACCTTAGAATGTGATGCATCACCCCACTCGACATCGGTGGGCATAGATGGAATCTCTTGCACGTCCACCACCATGTCCTTGCTTCCAGTCATATGATTTGTTGCTCCAATGTCAAGCAACCATGATCCCCCACCGGAAGCAAACCCTACAAGAGATCAATGCTTGGTTTTAGGTACCCATTTGGTAATGGGTCCTTTGATGTTAGTAACGAGGGTCTTAGGAACCCAAATAGACCATTCAATGTACTCATAAGAAGAACCAACAAATTTAGCATAAACATGCCCATCACTAGCACGGCACAACACATAAGAGGGGTTAAAGTCGCCGGCTATGTTCGTGGGGATGACATTGTCCTTCTTGACATTGCCACCCTTTGCACGATTCTTCTTTTTCTTGGAAGCACCCTCTCCCTCCCTCACAAAAGTTTGCTTGAGAGGGGGAGGTTGCTTGGTCTTGTCATTCTTCTTCTTGTTCTTGGGCTTGGGCGCGAACCCAATCCCCTCCTTGGCCACAACTTCCTTTTGATTACTCAAAAGGTCGTTTAGGTTCTTCTCACCTTGAATGCGTGTGACAAGGCCCTTTTCAAGTTGCTCCTTCAACTTAGCATTCTCCTCAACAAGATGCACATGCTCACAACAAGGGTTAGTAGCATTTGCATTATCAATCAATATCATATGAGGAAAGGTGGCTTTCTCCTTGGTTAGCTTCACTTGGAGTTGATCATGAGACTCTTTGAGACTAGCATGAGCACCCTTCAAGACTTTGTGAGCCTTGTCGAGAGTGTCAAAGTCCTCGTTGAGTCTAGCAAGATCAACTCCAAGCTTTGCCTTCTCGGAACTAAGCACACGAGACACAACAAGAGCATGATCAAGGTCTTTCTTTAATTTAGCATGATCATCGTTGTGTGACTCCTCAAGAGCCAAACGAAGGCCACGCTCTTCCTCAAGAGCATTGGAAAGATCCGAAATCTCATCGGCATAGTCACGACTATGCCCTTCCATCTTAAAGATGGTTTCTTCATGAGTCTCGATCATGACATTGGCTTCACCAAGTTGTTCCAAGAGAGCAACGAAGTGCTTCTTGGATTTGCCCTTGAGTTTACTCATAAAGATCTCAAATTCATTTTCCTCTACATTAGTCCCTCATGTTCATCAATGCAATCCGTCAAAGAAGAATGATTGATGATGGTGGTTTTGATGTTGGGGGTTACCTTGTTGGTGGCTTTAGCCATGAGGCACTTGGCGGTGATGTTTTCATTGGGTGAACCGAAGAGAGACACCCGAGGAGTCATTGCAATAGCCACGGAGGCCATGGCAACCGGTTCACCATCCTCATCATCATCATCATCCTCATTGTACTCTTCTTGAACCACCAAGGCTTTGTGAGGAGTCTTCTTTGGAAAGTTGCTCTTGTTGGGGAAAGACTTGGCCTTGTCCTTACGGATGAACTTGCCACCATTGTCTTCCCTCTTCTCATATGGACATTCCGCAACAAAGTGACTCACATTGCCACAATTGAAACACGTCCTTACTCGTTGCTTGCCCTTAGGGCCACTTGAGTTGCTCTTGTTGAAGTTGGGCCTTGAGTTCTTCTTGCTCCAAAATTGTCTTGAAGCAAGGGCCATGTGTTCATGATAATCATACTTAGTATCTTGAGGTTGCTCTCTTCTTCTTCCTCCTCTCCATCTTCTTGACACAAATCTTGGCCTTCAAAGCGAGGTTGGGCTTCTTTGCCCTTTGAGAGCGAAGCACCGCATTGTCGGCGGTCTTGTCCAATATGCTCATAGCCACAAACTCATCCAACACATCACTTGAGGACAAGGTGTGGAAGTCCGTCGTTGACGGATGACGGAGGACATGGCTTTGTGGTATGGCATCATTGCCTTGAGAAATTTGGCGCTTGATCCAGTTGTCATCGGTGTCCTTACTTCCATGATCCCGGGGAGACGGCAAGCTTGGTTACTCTCCGATAGAGCTCACGAGGTTCTTCTTCTTCCTTCATTGCAAACTCATCGGCCGTCTTGGACCACTTCATAATTGGACGTTGAATGCTTGCGCTTCCTCGATACATGGAAACCACCTTGAGCCAAGCATCTTTGGCACGGATGTAAGGGCGGAGATGAGGGAGGTCTTCGGGAAGGATTGCTTCTTGGATGATGAAGAGCATTCTCATTGAATTGATGGTCCACGACCTCTCTTGGAGAAAAGTTGCTCGGGTCATGCGGATAGAAACCTTCTTCAATGATTCTCCAAAGGTTAGTGTTCACATGATTTAAATGGCGCTTAAAACGATAAACCCAAGAATCAAAATCCTCCTTTTATCAACCTTAGGTGGTGGACCGGCATGATTCAAATGAGTGGAAGGAATCGGTCCACCATAAGCGGGAGGTTGCACATGGGCAAAGATGCGGTGCCATTCTTACCACTAGGCGAGGGGCTTCTCACTAGTAGCTTCCCCTTATCGGAGTTAGCATCCGCTCCCGTGTTGGCGGGATCACCCACTTTCACAGGTGCGGTGGAAAGTTTAAGCCCTTCTAGGAAATCCTTAAACATGTCCTTGACCTCGCTTCGTCATGGAGGTTTTCAATGTGTCCAACGCCACATTGAATTCCTCACGAGATCGAGTACTCCCATCTCCGTAGATGATGTCGGATTCGACCGAGTGCTCCCCACATCATCTACGACGTCAACTCATACTCTTGGACGGTAAAGTCCTTAAAAAGAGACGAGGCTCGATACCAATTGAAAGGATCGATATGGTTGACTAGAGGGGGGTGAATAGGCAACTAACAATTTTAAGCTTTTCTTTGCCAATTTAAACTTTGCAATAATAAAGGTTGTCTAGATGTGCAACTAGGTGGACAACCTATATGATGCAACAACACTAGTACACGAGCAAGCAAGGATAAGAACACAAATAAGCTTGCACAAGTAAAGGGATGAGATAACCAAGAGTGGAGCCGGTGGAGACGAGGATGTGTTACCAAGTTCCTTCCTTTGAGGGGAAGTACGTCTCGTTAGGCGGTGTGGAGGCACAATGCTCCCCAAGAAGCCACTAGGGCCACCGTATTCTCCTCACGCCCTCACACAATGCGAGATGCCGTGATTCCACTATTGGTGCCCTTGAAGGCGGCGACCGAACCTTTACAAGCAAGGTTGGGGCAAACTCCACAACAACCGGAGGCTCCCAACAACAACAACAACAACACGAAGCTTCACCACAATGGAGTATGGCTTCGAGGTGACCTCAACCGTCTAGGGTGCTCAACACCCAAGAGTAACAAGATCCCAAGGGATAAGTGGGGAATCAAATTTCTCTTGGTGGAAGTGTAGATCGGGCCTTCTCAACCAATCCCGAGCAAATCAACAAGTTTGATTGGCTAGGGAGAGAGATCGGGCAAAAATGGAGCTTTGAGCAACAATGGAGCTTGGGGGAAAGAGGTAAGTCAACAAGGAAGAAGACGACCCCTTTATATAGTGGGGGAACACATCCAACCGTTACCCCACTAAACAGCCCCGCACAGAGCGGTACTACCGCTATGGAAGGGCGGTACTACCGCTGAGAGCGGTACTACCGCTCCCTACCAAGCGATACTACCGTGCACAAGAGAGAGGCAGGCCATTGGCCCCAGAGCGGTACTACCGCGGGAGTAGAGCGGTACTACCGCTCAGAGCGGCACTACCGCTCCTACTGCCGCAACTAGTGCCGCAAAACCCGACACGAGAAAACATCGTCTCGAATCGAAGCGGTAGTAGGCGCGGTACTACTGAGGTAGTATAGCCGAAGCCCGCGAGCGGTACTACCGCTCACCGGAGCGGCACTACCGCTGGGAGCGGTACTACCGCTCTGGAGAGCGGTACTACCGCTTGGGGGCTTCGGCGGTACTACCGCTGTAGGTCGTGTACTACTCACCGCACAGGCTAAACGGAATGAAGAGAGAGGGGCAGCTCCAAAGATGCGAAGGGAAGACGACGGGTGCGATAAGGATGTGTATGTGTTGATTCCACCCTAGCCTTACCAAAACGGATCCCCTCTTAATAGTACGGTGACTCCTACGAAACTAGTCCACCAACAACGAACTGTAGGAGCTACACCGTCTTGAATAAAAACACCGAGGGGAGGAAATCGTCTCGTGCCAATGGATGATCTTCTGAAAGAACTTAACGCACACGATTAGTCCGCAAAAGCATTGTCATCAATCACCAAAACCACTAGGGAATAAATATGCCCTTACAGCCGGAGAGCCGGTAGGAGCCCTGAGTCGTGATGCTCAGGCACCCCCCCCCCTTTAACGCGCAAGCTAGGTTAGATGACGCAACTCTACGTCCTCGGGTCCCGGCTCTTGGGCTGGTCTCGGCCGTCATTGGCAAGCCGGTCGCGATGCCATGGACAAGGCCAGAGGGTGAGGGCGGAGAGCGGTAGGAGCCACGAGTCGCGATGCTCGTGCACCCCCCTTTAACGCGCAAGGTGGGTCGGATCAAGCAACTCTCGTCCTCGGGTCCGGCTCTCGGGCTGGTCTCACTGTCGCTGGCAAGCCAGGTTGCGATGCCATGGACAAGACCAGAGGGTGAGGGCGAAGAGCGAGAGGAGCCACGAGTCGCAAGCTCGGGCACCCCCTTTAACGCGCAAGCTGGGTCGGATAATGAAACTCTCGTCCTTGGGTCCGGCTCTCGGGCTGGTCTCGGCCGTCGGCGGCAAGCAGGTCGCGATGCCATGGACAAGGCCAGAGGGTGAGGGCCGGAGAGCCGGTAGGAGCCCTGAGTCGCGATGCTCAGGCACCCCCCCTTTAACGCGCAAGCTTCCGCCACCCAGGAAAAGGTACCAAATAACAAGCATGGTAGAGCGAGAGCATAATCCTAAGGAAAAAGCAGGAAGGATACATGCCGCTGAGACTGGCCCGAGCGGCTTGGGGACGATGCAGCCGGAGGGGCACCCCCAGCAGGATAAGCTAATGACATGAAATAAAAGGGATACATGCCGCGAGGACGGACCCACGCTGCCTGGGAATAATGCAGCCTCAAGGCGCCCCACCGGAAATAAAACTTAAAGATGTCACTGGTGATGTTGGGGATGAAGGGGTGTTGGTGTAGCAGACTCGGTGGGCTGCGGAGCCGATCCTCACGAGCCCCAGGCCCGGGGCCTCGGGAGGCTCGGGCGTTGGCGGCTCCTCGGGGCCATCTCCATCTCCTTGAGGCTGCGGCGTGCTTGACCTCTTGAGCCTCGGGATGGCCCTCATGAGGCAGCTGGTGCAGCAGCGGCCCTGCGTTTGGCGAGCCATAAGGCATGCGACGTGGTGTGGGGCGGACCCTGTAGCGTCCCACTCGCGAGGGGCAGGCGCTCTTGAGATGCGGCTCGGTTGAGCCCTAGTATGTCGATGCAGACGCGCAGCCCACCATCCTCGCCTAGATGGGGGGCCCACAGTAGGTGGCGGCTGCCCTCATGACCCTTGACTCCTGTAGTTCTGAATGGCCTTGGCCGACAAACTCTTGAGGTTCTGCCTTCCGCCTTGCTCACCTTGTGGGAAATGTGCTTCAAGCACGCCCACGTGGTGCCCAAGCGCCTCCCTCGAGACCTTGGCGAGGTCGGCGGCCCTCAAGGGAGAGCCCCGAGCCCCTGCTCGAGGAGGGCGCCGGGCGCTTTCCTATGCGATGGAAGGAGGCTCCCCGGCCCGATGCGGGCCTCGAGGGGAACTGTCTCTTGAGGAGCCGGGCCGTCAATGTCTTCTTCTTCTTGGGTGCGGCTTGGGAGGCCTCCTCTGCTGTGGTGCAGGTCTTCCAAATGATGCGGCTGAAAGGCTCGCTCCAGGAGCACACCGCGTCTCTTTCTTCCGAGCCACCATGATGACCCGCGCTTCTCGGCATCTTGAGGGCGTTGTAGCCGTGGTGGGTTACGACCATGAATTTGGCCAACGCTGGGTACCCAAGGATGGCGTTGTCTGACAAAGCGAATGTGGGCGACGTCGAAGTCGATGAGCTCGGTGTGGTAGTTGTCGCGGGCCCGAAGGTGACAGAAGGCGGACCTGCCCGATCGGGACCGTGGAGCCGTCGGTGACTCCGGAGAAAGGCTTGGTTGGCTGAAGGCGATCTGTAAGGCCCTTGAAGATTGTTGAATGTTTCCACGGACGGGACGTTGAGCCCTGCCCGCCGTCGATGAGGGTCTTGGTGACCAGCAGATTGCTGATGATTGGGGAGCAAAGCATCGGAGAACTCCGGCTGTGGCTGCGACTTGAGCTGATCCGCCGAGCTGAACGTGATGGCGCACACCGACCACCCGAGAGGGCGTGTGGCCTCGAGCTTGGGAGGACTGCATTCACTTCAGCAGCGAACTGCTTGAAGATCTGTTGAGAGGTGAGGCTTGAGCTCCGCCCGAGGATCTGGCGATCGACGCGCTTCTGGAAGCCCCAGCCCCTCGTCGATGGCGGTCTTCAATTCTCCTTGGCGGCGGCGGCAGCGGAGGGAGGCCTGCGTTCCCCTGCGGGCGATCCTCGCGAGGCTGATCCCTCCAGCCCCCCTCGCTTTGTGGGTCTTGCCAGCGGTCCTCCCGAGGTTGGTCGCGCCACCCTTGGCGCGGGCCGCGGTCTTCCCAGCGTCCTGCATTCCTTCCTCCTCCTCGGCCGTAGCCCCGGTCGCTGCGCTCGGGGCGTCTGCCAACCCTTCCTTCGCACACGGCCCAGAGCTCTTGACATTCATTGGTGTTGTGGGTGTGGAGGTCGTGGTACACGTAGTACCGGCTGCCCTTGGGGGACTCGGGCTGATCTCTGCCTCGCTTGGTGTCTGGCTCGGCTGCGAGCACGGCAGCCTCCTTGCGCTTCACGTCCTTGGCCTTGGACTTCTTCTCTTCGAGATCGGCGGCAGGCAGCTCGAGGAGGGAGAGGCGGCCCTCCTCAGCCCTGGCGCACTTGGTCGCCAAGTTGAACAGCTCCAGGGAGGTGCACAGATCTTCATGCATCGCCAGCTCCACCTTCATCTTGACGTCGCGCCGCCGTCGGAGAAGGCGAGATGATGGCCTCCTCCGTTACCACAGGGATCTTGAGGCGCGCGTTGTTGAAGCGCTGGATGTACTTTGCAGGTTTCCCGGCTGCCGCTTGATTCGGGCGATGTCGCTCACGGCGGTGGCGGTCGCGAGTACCGGAAGTTGGCGATGAAGCGGGTGCGCATCTCGCCCAGAAGAGATCGTGCACAGGGCCGAGTTCAGAGCAGTGCGGGCCCGTCCTGAGCGCCATGGGAAACCAGTTCGCCATGACCTTTTCATCCCCGTTGGCAGCCTCGATGCCCAGCTCGTAGAGCTGGAGGAACTCCGTAGGGTCAGCCGTGCCGTCGTAGCGTGGAGGCAGGTCTGGCTTGAACTTGGCGGGCCACGCGACGCTGCGCAGCTCGGAGGTGAAGGCGCGGCAGCCCGCCGTGGCCGCGGGGGGCCTCGGACGACAGAGGGCTTGGTCTTGTGGGCCTCCTGCGCGCGTGCTGGGGGCAGCAGGTCTTGACGTCTTTGGAGCGGGGGCGCCGGGCAGCTTCTTGCGGGCGAGAACTTCTTGGCAGCTCTGCTCTTGCCTCGCCGGCGCCTGGCGGAATGGGTTCCGCCCAGGGACCGTGCGCCTTGGGGCCAGGGCGCCGTCTTGAGGAGGAGGCGGCTGAGGCGCCCCGAGAGCTTCATCGCCAGCTGGGCGGGTGTGGTGCAGCGAGACGGACGGCGGGGTCCCTCTGCAGCACAGACGAGCTCGGCGACTCGGTCGAGCCATTCTTCGTACGCTGTCGTCGGGCGGTAGCGCAGGAGCTCGTTAGCGCGATGAGTGCAGCTCGGGCCTCCATGGCGTCGCGGGCGACGTGGACGAAGAACCAGCGGGTTGAGCGAAGGTGTGGCGGTGCGGCCGTCCGCCTCATGGACGGGTCTTTGGGGCGGCGCTTGCTGCTCGTTTCCCGCCGGGCGATGGCGGTGTTGACGGCAGTGATGGGAACACGAGGACGCCCGCCGACGGAGCCGTCTGGCGACATGGGAAGCGAGGGCGGCTCGGCGCTAGCGCGGGCCCGACGAGCGTCCGACATGGTTGCGGTGGTCAGGAAGAACGAGGCGATTTAAAGGCAGATTCCGGCGCACCTACGGGCGCGCCAAATGTCGGATTTCGGGTTCCGGCAGCCCCTTAAGGTTCAAACTCTAGGGTGCGCGCGGAGATCCAACCCTCCACCGTCTCGTACCTCGCCGAATCGCAGGGACCTAAACTACTAAAAAGAACAGCACAAGAGACACGAGATTTATACTAGTTCGGGCCACCGTTGTGGTGTAATACCCTACTCTAGTTTGTGGTGTGGTGGATTGCCTCTTGGGCTGATGAGGAATAAGTCTGGGGAAGAACAGCCTCGCGAGGGCCTGTTCTTGGTGGGTGTGATGAACTGCTAGGTGGTGTTCCGTCGCTCTAGCTTGAGGACCGGGTCTCTATCTTTCTCTCTAGATTCCAAATGCCAGATCTCCTACAGGGGGGCCGATCTCTCTACCCTGGGGTAGCTATTCCTACTTATAGGCGAAGGCCCTGGGCCTCTTCCCAAATATTGAGCGGGAAGGGCGCCAACAATTGGCCATTTTGAAGGGGAACAGCGGGTACACTTATCGACTAAAGTTGGTCCTCGCCGCCAAAGGCTCGTGATGACGCCTTTGCTTGGGCTCCACGATGACTCCTTCCAGCCGTTGGGGCTGGTCTTGGTCTTGTTGCACCAAAACGGATGCCTTTGCTTGATGCTCTTGCCTGCGCTTGCTCCCTTTGCACCAAAGAAGAAATGAGGACGCTGCGCGGGCTGGCGCCCGAC